>JAKSZT010053798.1:9506744-9728713 GCA_026826555.1 Tolypeutes matacus
AAAAAAAAAAAAAAAAAAAAAGACATCTCATTGTCTCCTAAAGCCTCCCACCCCATCTCATTGGAGAATAATGCATGTGCAAACAAAGTCCAACATCCGCTAAAATTGTTTGGGCATTGTGCTTTGAATTGCAGTCCTTTCTTTTGGGGGAAGCCTGTACTTTCATTGGGCTAATTTCACTTGGGTCAGTCCCATCAACACAACTATTTCTTTCCAGTTTTTTAAGCAGTTTTATTTAGATATATTCACATACCAAACCATCCATCCAAAGTGTACAATCAATGGCTTTTAATATAATCACAGAGTTATGTATTCATCACCACAATTAATTTTAGAACATTGCCATTGCTTCAAAAAGAAAAACCCCATACTCCTTAGCAGTCACATCTTGATTCCCCTATGCTTCCACAGCCATATATAACTAATCTATTTCTGTCTCTATAGAGTTATTCATATATATATATTTCATATAAATGAAATTATACAATAGCTAGTACTCTGTGTGTGGTTTCTTTCACTTAGACTAAATGTCTTTATTTTTAACTAATATTTTTTTAAATTAGAGAAGTTGTAAGCTTACAGGAAAGTAATGTAAAAACATACAACGTACCCATATACCCCCCTATTGTTGACACGTTGCAATAGTGCCACACTTTTGTTACAGTTGATGAAAGAATATTAAATTATTATTGGTAATTAGAGTCCATAGTTAACATTAGGTGTATTTGTTACCATATACCTCCTATTATTTACACCTTGTAATAATGCCACATATTTGTTATAATTCGTGAAAGAATATACTTAATCTTGTACTATTAACCCCAGTCCATCATCCACAACAGGGTTTAGAATGTTAGACAGTCTCATGATTTGTCTTCTAACTTTCATTCTAATAACATACAAGCCCCAAAACTTCTCTTTTCAACCTTTTTCACAAACATAATTCAGTACTGTTAATTACACTCAAAATAACTTGCTACTGTCACCAGCATCTATTTCCAAAACTTTACAATCCACCTGTATAGAAACTCTAAGCATCAGCTCCCCATTCTCTACCCCCAATTTATCCCCTGATAAACTATATTCTAGAATTTAACTCTGAGTTTACTTATTATAATTACTTCATATCAGTGAGATCATGCAATATTTGTCCTTTTGTGTCTGGATTATTTCACTCAACATAATGTCCTCAAGGTTCACCTTGTCATTGCATGCATTAGGACATCGTTCCTTTTCACAGCTGAGTAATATTCCATTTTATGGATTTACCACATTTTGTTTTTCCATTCATCAACTGATGGACACTTGGGTTGCTTATACCTTTTGATAATTGTGAATAATGCTGCTATGAATATCAGTGTGCAAATATCTATTTGAATCCCTGCTTTTGATTCATCTGGGTATCCACCTAGAAGTGGGTTTGTTGGGGTCATATGGTAATTCTATATTTAGCTTCCTGAGAACCTTCTAAACTGTCCTCCATAGCACCTGTACTATTTTTCCATTCCAGCTGCAATGGATAACTGTTCCTGCTTCTCCAAATCCTCTCCAACACCTGTAATTTTCTTTCTTTCTTTTTTTTTTTTTTTTAATAGTAGCCATTCTAGTGAATGTGAAATGGCATAACATTGCAGTTTGGTTTACCTTTCCCTATTGGGTAGTGATGTTGAGAATCTTTTCACATGTTTTTTGGCCATTTGTGCATCTTCTTTGAAGAAATGTCTATTCAAGTCTTTTGGCCATTTTTTAATTGGGTTTATGACTCTTTATTATTCAGTTGCAGGATTTCTTTATATATTATGGATATTAAACCCTTATTAGATTTATGTTTTCCAAATATTTTCTCCCTTGAGTAGGTTATGTTTTCACTTTCATAACAAATTCCTTTGATGCACAAACATTTTTAATTTTAAGGAGGTCTTATTTACATGTTTTTCTTTCATTCCTTGTGCTTTGGGTATGAAGTCTAAAAAACCATTGCCTAACACAAAATCCTAAAGACTCTTCCCTACATTTTCTTCTAGGGGTTTGGTAGTCCTGGCTCTTACATTCAGGTCTTTGATCCACTTTTAGTTTATTTTTGTACATGATGTGAGATATGGGTCCTTTTTAATTTTTTTGTATATGGATATCCAGTTATCCCAGCACCATTTGTTGGAGAAGCTATTATTCCCCAGTTGAGTGGACATGGCAGCCTTGGTAAAAATTCAATTGGTCATAGGTATGAGGGCTTATTTCTAAACTCTCAATTCAATTCCATTGGTTGATATGTCTATCCTCACGCCACTACCATGCTTTGTAATAATACCACTGTAGCTTTGTAATATGATTTAAAGTCAGGAAGTGAGAGTCCTCCAATTTTGTTCTTCTTTATCAAGATGTTTTTGGCTATTCAGGACCCTTACCCTGCCAAATAAATTTGATAATTGGCTTTTCCATTTCTGCAAAGTAGGCTATAGGAATTTTGATTGGGATTGTGTCGAATCTGTAAATTAGTTTTGGTAGAATTAATTACTTAACAATATTTGGTCTTACAATCCATGAACACAGAATGTACTTTCATTTATTTAGGTATTATTTGATTTTAGCAATGTTTTGTAGTTTTCTGTGTACAAGTATTTACATCCTTGGTTAAATTTATTCCTGTATATTTGATTCTTTTAGTTGTTTTTGTAAATTGAATTTGTTTTTTGATTTCCTCCTCAGCTTGATCATTAATTGTGTATAGTCGGGAAGCGGCTGTGGCTCAATCAGTGGGGCTCCCGTTTACCATATGGGAGGCCCCGGGTTCGGTTCCCGGGGCCTCCTGGTGGGGGCGGGCCCGCCCGCATGACGTGGTTGGCTGACCCAGCGAGCACAAGCAGCAAGGGGGCGATACATGAATAAATAAATAAAATCTTTAAAAAAAAAAATTGTGTATAGAAACACTACTGAATTTGAGTGTTGATCTTGTACCCCACAACTTAGGTGAATATATTTATTAACTCTAGTAGCATTGTTGTCAATTTTTCAGGACTTTCTGTATATAGGATCATGTCATATGCAAATAGTGGAAGTTTTAATCTTCTTTCCAAATTTGAATGCCTTTTATTTGTTTTTCCAGCCTAATTCCTCTGGCTAGAACTTCCAGAACTCTGATGAATAACATTGTTGACAGTGGGTACCCTTGTCTTTTCTCAGATCTTAGAGTGCAAGCTTTCAGTCTTTCACCATTGACTGTGATGTTAGCCGTGTGTTTTCATACATTCCCTTTATCAAGTTGAAGTTTCCTTCTATTCCTATTTTTCTAAGTGTTTTTCCAAAGAAAGTTGACTGGATTCTGTTAAATGCCTTTCTACATCAACTGAGATGATCACGAGTTTTATTTCCTTAGTTTGGTTGACATAATATAGTACATTAATTTGTTTTCTTATGTTGAATCACCCTTGCATATATGGGGTAAAACCCACTTGATGGTGTATAAGTCTTTTGATGTGCTATTGGATTTAATTTGCAAGTATTTTGTTGAGGATTTTTTTTGAATCTATATTCAACAGAGAAATATGTCATGTAATTTTCTTTTCTTGTAGTATCATTATCTGGCTTTGATGTTAGGGTGATGTTGGTCTCAAAGAATTAGTTAGGTAGTGACCCTCCTGATCAGTTTTTTGGAAGAGTTTGAACAGGATTGGTTTTAACTCTTCTTGGAATGATTGGTAGAATTTACCTGTGAATCCATCTGGTCCTGGGCTTTTCTTTATTGTGATGTTTTTGATGACTGATTTCATCTCTTTGCTTGTAATTGGTCTATTGAGGTCCTCTATATCTTGTAGAGTCAATGTAGTTTGTTAGTGTGTTTCTAGGCATTTGTCCATTTCATCTAAGTTGTCTAATACATTGACATACAGTTATTTTTAGCATCCTCTTATTATCCTTTTATTTCTGTGGATTCTGTGGGAATGTCCATCCTCTGATTTCTGATTTTATTTATTTGTGACTTCTCTCTCTTTCTCTCTTTTTTTGTCAGTCTCACTAAGGGTGTGTCAATTTTATGGATCTTTTCAAAGAACCAACTTTTTGATTTGTAAATGCTATTGATTTTTATTCTCAATTTCATTTATTTCTGCTCTAATCTTTGTTATTTATATCTGCTTGCTTTGGGGTAAGTTTATTGTTCCTATTTCTAGTTCCTCCAGGTGTGTAATTACATCTTTGATTTTAGCTCTTTCTTTTTTTTTAATGTAAGCATTTAGTGCTATAAATTTCCCTCTCAGCACTGCTTATGCTGCATCCCATAAGTTTTGATATGATGTGTTCTCATTTTTATTCCTTTCAAGATATTTACTTATTTCCCTTGCAATTTCTTCTTTGATCCTCTGATTGTTTTAGAACATGTAATTTAACTTCCATGTTTGTGGGTTTTCCAGTTCTCTACCTGTCACTGATTTCTAGCTCCATTCCATTATGATATGAGAAGATGCTTTGTATGATTTTAATCTTTTTAAATTTATTGATACATGTTTTTTGATCCTACATGTGGTCGTTCCTGGAGAATGATCCATGTGCAATTGAGAAGCATGTATATCCTGCTGTTTGGGGGTACAATTTTCTGTGTATGTCTATAAGGTCTAGTTCATTTATCCTATTATTCAAGTTCTCTATTTCTTCACTGATCTTTGTCTAGAATTTCTATCTCTTGATGAGAGTGGTGTATTGAAGTCTCCAAATATTATATAGGTGTCTCTTTCTCACTTCAGTTTTGCCAGTGTTTGCCCCATGTATTTTGGGGCACAGTGATTATGTGCATAAATATTTATGATTGATATTTCTTCTTGGTACGTTGTCCCTTTTAATAATATATAGTGTTCTTCTTTGTCTCTCTTTTTTTTTTTTTTTTAAGATTTTATTTATTTATTCATTTATCTCCCCCTTGCTGCTTGTGCTCGCTGGGTCAGCTAACCACGCCGTGCAGGCGGGCTTGCCTTCACCAGGAGGCCCCGGGAACCGAACCCGGGGCCTCCCATATGGTAAACGGGAGCCCTACTGATTGAGCCACAGCCGCTTCCCCTTCTTTGTCTCTTATAACATCTTTTTTTTTAATAAATCAATTTTATGGATACATATTAATAAAACATAAATCCATCCAAAATGTAGAATTAATGATGTTTGGTATAATCACATAGTTGTGCATTCATCACTTCAATCATTTTTTAAAGCATTTTCATTATTCCAGTAATAATAATAAAAATAACCCAAAACTGATCAAACGAAATTCATCACCTCTCAATCATTCTATGTTTCCCCTACTGTACATAGCTGTACATTCTGTTTCCTTCTCTCTAGTTCATCTGTATTTGTATTTTGTAAATAAATACAATCTTATATATGCAATATCACCAATGTTCTATTTTACATGAGGTTTCACAATGTTATACTGTCCCATGTTACAATTTTTACCTTTCCCTTTAGTAATATAAATGTCATAGCCATAGCCTTTCTCTTTCAACTACTGTTTTACCCATATAATAGCTCTGCTAGTCACAAACACTATGATGTGCTCTCTCCATTTCCATTCATTTCCAAAGATTAAGAAAGAACATTTTAACCAATTCTGCAGAGATTAACTATCAGCTTTCCATTTTCTAATCTCTTTCTATTTTCTGGTGACTTATATTCTAATTATTTTGAGTTTACTTAATATAGTTGGTTCATAATAGCACACTCAAACAGTTTTTGTCCTTTGTGTCTGGCTTGCTTCACTCAACATGATGTCCTCCAGGTTCATCTGTGTTGTCATATGTTTCATGACTTCATTTCTTCTTACTGCTGCATAATATTCCATTGTGTGGATACAACACAATTTGTTTATACATTTATCAGTTGATGGACCCTGGGGTTGTTTCCAACTTTTGGCAATTATGAATAATGCTGCTATGAACATCAGTGTGCAGATGTCTATTTGTCTCTCTGCTCTCAGTTCTTCTGGGTATATACCTAGCAATTGTTTTGCCAGGTCATATGGCGAGTCTATATTCAACTTCCTTAGGAACTGCCAAACAGTCCTCCACAGTGGCTGTACCATTCTACATCCCCATTAACTGTGAATAAGTGTTTCTATCTCTCCACACCTTCTCCAACATTTACAGTTTTCTCACTTTTTAATAGTGCCCAGTCTCATAGGTATGAAATGATATATTGTAGTTTTGATTTGCATTTCCCTAATCACTAGTGTTTCTTAGTCATTTGTATTTCTTCTTTGGACATTTGTCTTTTCAATTCTTTTGCCAATTTTTTAATTGGGTAGTTTGTCTTTTTTTGTTGATAAGTTGTATGATCTCTTTATATATTGTAGCTATTATACCCTTATTGGTTATGTGATTGCCAAATATTTCCTCCCATTGCATTGGCTGCTTTTTCATCCTTTTGACAAAGTCCTTTGAGGTGCAAAAGTGTTGAATTTTGAGGAGGTCCCATTTATCGAATTTTTCTTTTGTTGTTCATGCTTTGGGTGTAAGGTTCAAGAAACTACTGCCTACCACAGGATCTTCAAGATGTTTTTCTTCATTTTTTCTCCCAGGAGATTTATGATTGTGCTTTTATATTTAGGTCCTTGATCCATTTTGAGTTAATTTTTGTAGAAGGTGTGAGATTGGGGTCCTCTTTCTTTCTTTTGGGTATGGCTACCCTGTTCTCTGAGCACCATTTTTTTAAATATACTCTTCCGGCCAAAATCACGTGACTACAGAAGTGATGGTCTATTTCTGAGTTCCCAATTAAGTTCCATTGGGCAATCTGTCTGTCTTTATACCAGTACCATGATGGTTTTTACCACTGTAGATAAGTAATACGCTTTAAAGTCAGGAAGTGAGAGTCCTCCAACTTTGTTCTTTTTTAAGATATTTTTAGCTATTCGGGGCCCTTACCCTTCAAAATAAATTTAATTATTGGCTTTTCCATTTCTGCAAAAAAGGTTGTTGGGAATTTCATTGAGATTTTGTTGAATCTGTGAATCGGTTTGGGTAGAATTGACATGTTAATGATATTTATTCTTCCATTTCATAAACTCCCAGTTCAATATTACTTAAAGTCTTCTTCAGTTTCTTTTAGAAATGTTTCGTAGTTTCCTAAATAAAGTCCTTCATGCCCTTGGTTAAGTTTATTCCTAAATATTTGAATGTTTTAGTTGCTATTATAAATGGATTTTTAAAATAATTTTCTCCTCAGATTGCACATCTGTAATATATAGAAATGCTATTGATTTTTGCATATTAATCGTATGCGCCACCAATTTGCTGAAATCATCTATTAATTCTAGTAGCTTTGTTTTTAATTTTGGGGGGTTTTCTAATATAGGATCATATTATCAGCAAATAGTGAAAGTTTTACTTCTTCCTTTCCTAGTTAGGTTCTTTTTATGTCTTTATCAAATCTAATTGCTCTAGCAGGACATTCTAACACAATATCGAATAACAGTGGTAACAGTGGGCATTCTTGTCTTGTTCCTGATCTCCGGGGGAAAGCTTTTAGTCTTTTACCATTGAGTGCAATACTAGCTGTGGGGTTTTCATATATGTCCTTTAATTTATCGAGAAAGCTTCTTTCTATTCTTATCTTTTGGATTGTTTTTATCAAGAAAGGGTGTTGTGTTTTCTCAAATGCATTTCTGCACCAATTGAGAGGATCATGTGATTTTTCTTCTTCAATTTATCAATGTGATTTATTACACTAATTGATCTTCTTGTGGTGAACCTCCCTTGCATACCTGGGATAAAACCCACTTGGTCTTGGTGTATAATTCTTTTAATGTGCTTTTGGATTCTGTTTGCACATATTTTGTTAAGGATTTTGCAACTATATTCATTAGAGATATTGATCTGTAATTTTCTTTTTCCCAGTATCTTTATATAGTTTTGGTATTAGGGTGATGTTGTTTTCATGGAATGAGATTAGTAATAAACTTTCCCGTTCAATTTTTTGGAAGAGCTTGAGCAAGATTGGAATTAGATTGTCTTTGAATGATTTGTAAAATTCACCTGTGAACCCATTTGGTCCCAGACTTTTCATCTTTGGGAGGTTTTAAAGATTGTTTCCATGTCTTCACTTGTGATTGCTTTGTTGAGATCTTCTATTTCTTCTAAGGTCAGTGTAGGTGAGTCATGTGTTTGTCCATGTCATCTACATTGTCTAATTTTTTGGCAAACAGTTCTTCAGTGTATCCTCTTATGAACTCTCTCATTTCTGCAGGGTCAGTGGTAATGTCCACCCTCTCATTTCTGGTATCATTTATTTACATCTTGTCTCTTTTTTTCTTTGTCAGTCTCACTAAGGGTTTGTCAGTTTTGGTGATCTTCTCAAAGAACTAACTTTTGGTTTTGTTGATTCTATTGTTTGCTTGTTTATTTTGTTATCAATTTCATTTATTTCTGCTCTGATCGTTATTTTTTCTACCCTTTAGCATGGTTTGGGATTAGTTTGCTGTTCTTTTTCTAGTTCCTCCAGGTGTGCAGTTAGATCTTCAATTTTAACTCTTTCCTCTTTTTTAATGTAAGCATCAAGAGCTATAAAATTCCCTCTGTGCACTGCCTATGCAGTGTCCCATAGGTTTTGATATGTTGTGTTCTCATTTTCATTCATCTCAAGATATTTGCTGAATTCTCTTGCAATTTCTTCTTTGACCCACTGATTATTTAAGAGTGTGTTTTTTAATCTCCATATATATATATATTTGCCTTTTCTTTTACCTTTTTTCTTTCCATTATTGATTTACAGCTTCATTTGATTATGATCAGAGAAAGTGTTAATTACAATCTTTTAAAATTTTAAAATCTTTTAAAATTTGCTGTGACTTTTCTTGTGACCCAACATATGGTCTATCTTGAAGAAGCATCCCCTTAGCACATGAAAAAAGTATATATATTTCTGTTTTGGGGAGCAATAGATGTCTGTTACGTCTAGTTCATTTATCAAATTTTTCATGCTCTATGTTTCTTTATTTATACTCTATCGAGATGTTCTATCCAATACTGAGAGTGGTGTATTGAAATCTCCAACTATTATTGTAGAGACATCTATTTCTCCCTTCAGCTTTGCCAGTATGTTCCCCATGTATCCTGGGGCACTCAGAATAGGTGCATAAAAATTTAGTATAGTTATTTCTTCTTGGTGAATTTCCACTTTTATTAATATATAAAGACCCTCTCCATCCTTTATAACAGCTTTACATTTGAAATCTATTTTGTCTGATTTTAGTACTGATTTTAGTATTGCTACTCCAGCTTTTTTTTTGGGGGGGGGCGGGTTACTATTTGAATGGAATATCTTTTTCCAACCACTTTTAACCTTGTTGTGTCCTTACATCTGAAGTGAGTCTTTTATAGACAACATATAGATGGCTCATATATATATTTATCGTTTCTGTCCATTTAAGTTTTTTCATTGGGGAGTTCAAGCCATTAACATTCAGTGTTACTACTGTAAAGGCATTACTTAATTCATCCATTTTGTCCTTTGGCTTTTTGTTGTCATATCCTACTATTGTCTGTCTTTTCATCCTTTTATTTACCCTTTCTAGTAATCTCCTTTTCTACACTCTTTTCCAAGTCTCTTGCCCCCCTTTTTTTTTCTTTCAGGCTGCAGCACTTCCTTTAGTATCTCTTGTAATTCTGGTCTTTTGGTGACATATTCTATCCATTTTTGTTTGTTTGTGAAGAGTTTGAATTCACTGCCATTTTTTTTAAGGATAGCTTTGAGGGATACAGAATTCTTGGCTGGTAGTTTTTCTCTTTCAGTGCCTTAAATACATCATACCATTTTCTTCTCTCCTCCAGGGTTTCTGATGAGAGATTGGTACTTAATCTTATCAAGGTTCCCTTGTATGTGATGCTTTGCTTTTCTCTTGTTGCTTTCAGAGTCCTCTCTTTATCTCTGACATTTGTCATTCTGAATAGACTTGGGGTAGGTTTATTCAGATTTATTCTGTTTGGGGTACATTGTATGTTTTTCATAAGGGTTGGGAAGTTTTCAGTCATTATTCCCTGAAATATTCTTTCCATCCCTTTTCCATTCTCTTATCCTTCTGGGACACTGATAATGCATATGTTTGTGCATTTCACATTGTCATTAAGCTCCTTGAGAATCTGTTCCATTCTTTCCATTCTCTTCTCTGTCTTTTCTCCTGTCTTCTCCAGTTCAGATGTTCTGTATTCATAATCACTAATTGAGGAATTCAAATCTGCTCTTATGTGCCTCTAATGTATTTTTAATCTCATCCATCATGTCTTTCATTCCAGTAAGGCCTGTTACTTTTCTTTGCAGGCTTTCAAATCGTTTTTTATGTTCACCCAGTGTCTTCTTAATATACTTTATCTTTTTATTCACATTTTCTTTCAACTCTTTGAATTGTTTTAGGATAGTTGGGAGATTATCATTGATTAATTGTCTTAAATCTTGTATCTCTATAGGATATTTGATTTATTCCTTTGGCTGGACCATCTTTCCTGTTTCTTAGTATGGCTTCTAATTTTTTGTAATGTCTAGCCATCTGTATATGTTGGTAAATTTACTCTGATGGCTAATTTCACTCTCTTGCCTGATGTTTTTCTTTTCCACAATTCTTTGTTGATATTTGTTTCAACTTTAAAATTGCCCAGCTTAAGTTATCAAAATCATGCCAGGGAATCACTAATAGGATGCAGATTTTCTCTGAGTAGTAAAAAGGGGACCAAAAGCAGTTTTTGCCTATGCAATTTTGGGACTATTAAGGAGATAACGTTCTTCAATGTATCTTTCCACAGAGGTATTTCAGGCTCCTTTTTCCTGTGTTTTGGTCTGGTCAGGCTCTGCTTGCTGAATTCACTGAAGAAAAGTCCCCCAACTCCCCCTCCCTTTTCCCTTGTAACAGCTGACAGGGAAGAGGATGACTGTTCCCCTCTCAGTCAGCTGCAGTGAGCCAGGGGTTTTACCCCAACTTAATAACTTGGGAATGGGGGAGATGAGCTTTTCCCTGCCACCATAGGGTTTTGATGACACATGTTGTTGTTTCAGGTTCTTCATCTCTCTGTCCCTCATCCTCCTGGAAGTTGTGAAGCACTGTCCTGGTCTGCTGACTCCCAAAGCCTGTCCCTCAGAGAGTTTTTGTTCTTTCTCTGTTGTTTTTGTGAGACAATTGAGCCTGCCTGCCCTAATCCAACACCATTTTCCCACAGTTCTCCTCTTATAACATCTTTTGACTTAAAGTTTATATTGTACAATATTAATATAGTTAACTTTGATCTTTTTTGGGTACAAGTTTCATGGAACATCTTTTTCTATCCTTTCACTTTCAATCTGTGTTTTTGGGTCTAAATTGAGTGTCTTTTAAACAACACATATTTGATCATGACTTGTTATCCATTCTGCCAATCTGTGACATTAAGAGAGCTTAAACAATTTACATTTAGTGCTATTACTAAAAAGGCCATACTTACTTCATTCATTTTGCCCTTTGGTTTTCATATGTCATATTTTTTCTTTGTCTCCCTTTACCTGTATTGCAACTTATTTTCCTGTATAGTTGATCTTTTGTGATGTAATTAACCAATCCCTTTCTCATTTCATTTTTAATACATTTAAAATAATTTCTTTATGGTTACCCTGGGGTTTATATTACACAGCTTATATCTATAACCTTCCAATTTGAAGAAGTACCACTTAGCTTCAATAGCATACACATTTTCTGTTCCTATACCCTTTTATTTCCCCTTTGCTTTTTTGTTGTCTATTTTACCATTTATATTTTCCATATCCATTGTCAGGAAATATGCTTGTTTTTCTTGTTCAGGTGTATTCTGATTCTTATATGGCTTAAAAAGTTGAGTTGTATATTGAAGATACAGTGCTACTGAGTTTTGTATTTACCAACTTAGTTGACCTTGCTGAGGATCTTCATTTCTTCACACAATTTCAAATCACTCTCTCTTGTCTATTCCTTTTAACCTGCAGAACTCTCCTTGCTAAAACTTTTTGGCAGATCTCTTCTTGACAAACTCTATCAGTTTCTGTTTTTTTGTGAATACTTAAAACTCTTCTTCATTATTGACAGACAGTATTGCCAAATAAAGTATTTTGGGCTGACATTTTTTTCTTTTTAAGTAACTTAAATATACCATACTGCCTTCTCACATCCATGGTTTCTGATGAAAAATTAGCCCATAGTTTTATTGAGGTTCCCTTGTCTGTAATGAATCACAATTTTTTCCTGCTTCCAGGATTTTCTCTTTATCTTTGGCATTTGACATTCTGATGAACATATATTTTGGAGAAGGTCTAATGGAATTTATTTTGTTTAGAGTATGCTGACTTCTTGGACTTGTACATTTGTGTCTTTCAGA
Source organism: Tolypeutes matacus (assembly GCA_026826555.1). Classification (NCBI taxonomy): domain Eukaryota; kingdom Metazoa; phylum Chordata; class Mammalia; order Cingulata; family Chlamyphoridae; genus Tolypeutes; species Tolypeutes matacus. The sequence continues at coordinate 9,519,092 of JAKSZT010053798.1, forward strand.
AGAGTTCAGACCTTTATAGCCATTATTTCCTCTAATATTCTTTCTGCCCTTTCCCCTTCTTTTCTCCTTCTAGGACACTCATGATGCTTATATTTACATACCAGAGTGATAAGGGAAGGGAAAGGGGGCAGAAAAAATATTTTTGTGTCTTCATGCTGTCACTAAATTCCATAAGACACTGCTCATTTCTTTCTATACTTTTATCTTTCTGTTCTTCTGATTGTATGATTTTGATTTCCCTGTCTTCTATTTCACTCATTCTTTCTTCTGCCTGTTTAAATCTGCGCTTCTATTCTCTAGTGTATTTGTAATCTCTACTATTGTGCTTTTATCCCCAAAATTTCTATTGTTTCTTTTTATACTTTCAAATTCTTCTTTATGCTCACATAAAGCATAAGGAGATAATATCTTTTATCTCCTTAAGCATATTTCCCTCCATCTCCTTGAATTGATTTAGGAAATTTGTTTGAATATCTTTAATAAGTTGTTTCAATTTTTGAGACCCTGAAGTTTTAATTTTTTCCTGAGCCATATCTTCCTGTTCTTAGTATGGCTTGTAATTTTTTCCTGATGTTTAAACATCTTGTTATCTTGAAAACTTAACTCTGAAAGTCCACTTCTCCCAAGTGTCTAGGGTTTTATTGTTGACTGGTTTTGTGTTAAGGCTCTTCTTTGACAGTTGGTCTAACTTATTTTAGACCTTAGAATACCACATGTATACCTGTTTATATTTTCTTATCTGTTCTTCATTTGATTCTTGCCCTAGATGTGTGATGCAATTTTTGAGATTGAACTTTTGGTACAATTGTTTCACCTCCAGGAGAGACATCTTTTCTTCTCTTCCTTCTCTGAAAATCTTGACATAAACTGTTTTTTGTTTTATGAAGCCTTTTCTCCCTAATACCTACAATTAAAAAAAATTCTCTCATCACTCAGAGCCCCATTTTTCTTATACATTTCATTTCTGGGACCTGTCTTCTCTTACAGCAGTTCACATTACACTTTTTTGTGTGTGTATGAGGAATTCCTGCCTTCAATTTCTTCTCCCATTGGAGAATAGCACCCTGGGAAGCCAGACGGGGTTAATCCAGAAAGATGGGTCATTTCAGAAAAGTCCATTTTGCTTTTAGGTAGTCCAGCCAACTAAAACTGGATTGAGTGAGTTCACTTCCATTCTTACCAGACTTTTTATTATGCTCTCTCTTCCCATACCACCTTAGGGGGGGACCCTTTGTATGCAGCAGTTGCCTCAGTGGCTTGTGTTAAAATTCTGGGTCTCTGTAGACTTAGATCCCTGTACCTGGATATGCATGGAGTTTTAAGTCACTGCTATGACTTTGTCAACAGTCTCTGTCCATTTTCGAAGGGAGATGGGCCATGCTGCCTCTGCATGAATCGAAACCACTGGGGATCAAGTGAAGGGGAAGGGAAACAGGAAATGATCAGTGGTCTGGGGTGGTACTCTCCTACCTCAGCTCTTTTGTTTCTTCTATTCAGCATTTGTGAAGTGTTTCTCCCAACTCTACTGTCCTTCAGAGTTCTAAGCAAGTGAAATTTGTCATTTTAGTCACTGAAACTCTGGATAGGCTTTTGAGGGGATATCTTATGTTGCCATGTTGATGACATCACTTCTTTTCCTAGGTTTTTTCCCTCTGTCATGCGATATCAATTTCCTTTGTGATGGAAACCTTGATTGTGATGAAACTCCCTCTTAACCTTCTTCACATCAAACATATATGTCACTTCATACATTCCATTTCTAGATATAAGGCAGATAAAATATCTATCAGGAATGGAGAATTTCAGTGACCAATTCTATAGTCTGTAATTTTGAGTGGGACAATATGTAGGGAAAGAATTGTAGACAACTCTAGTTGGCATTATGGATTCTGGAGCAGGGCTCTGTCAAATATCTCCCAGATATATGAAAGTATAAATTTATAGATAGTTCTAGATCATGAGGCCATCTTCATCACAAATCTTGGAAACACTGGCTTGCCCTCCCAGAACTTTTCCTGTGGACGAAAGTGCTTGTGGACAGCTAAAATTATAAGAAACAATTAATCCCAAGTGCACTTGGACAAAGAATTACCTATTTTAAATGATAAAATAGAGCAATAAGTTAGAGCAACATCAAGGGAGAAAAAAACTATTTCATTGGGAGAAGAAGGGACCTTCAAATTCCTGTAAATGAGGCCATTTCTAAGGACATTAGCAAGCACATCCCAAGATAACATGCATAATCAGAAAAGACAGAGAAGACCCTCCACTTCACATGCACTTCAGAGTGATATTCTTAATTGAAAGACTAAACTCTGAAGGAGAGCACCAACCAATGCAAAGCCAATTTGCAAACACGGTGAAAAACATTTTTTGCATTGTTTGTTTTTGTTAGATTCAAAGAAATTTCTGTCATATCACTAATTAGATACAAACTTAAGAAACAGAGAAATAAGGGTCTAAATCCCGGAGTTAAAACTTAAAAATATTAAAATGTACAGTGTACAACAAAAGAATTACAAGTCAAACAAACAGGAAATCGTGGTCCATCTAAGGAACAAGATACAATTCCAGAAACCATGCATGAAGAAAAGCAGACTTTGGATATACAAGACAAAGAATTTATTGATCCTCAATAAGCTCAAGTTGACAGAATAAAATAGAGAGAAATAATTAAATAATATCGGTAAAACAATGAATAGACAATATAAGAATCTCCATGAAGAGAAAGAAATTTTAAAAAGGAACCAAACAAAAATATTGAAGTTGACAACACTAAATGAAATGAAAAATTCCTCAGAGGGCTTCAACAGCAGATTGAATCTGACAAAAGAACCCATGAACTTGAAGACAAGTTCACTAAATAATTAAGAAAGTAGAAAGAGGAATATGGCAGATGGAGTAGACAGATAAAACTTAGCTCTTACTAAAACAATGGAGAGAGAGTTTAGGGCTGCTTAGCGACCTGCTTAGGGCTACAGCTGCTTCCCAACTAACAGAAGAGTCCCGGGACAGAGAAGAGGAAGCTGAAATAGCAAAGTGTGAGTTACTGATCCTCCCAGCTGATGAGAAGGGCTCCCCTTCCCCAATCCTGAGATATCAGGCAAGGCTAATACTCCTGGCACATAGTATCTGACTAAGAGGAGGACAGAATTCTTCCTCCCTGCCAGTACCTCTATATATAGAAAGAGTGGGGGAGGGTGTGTGCTCTGGGTCATCTAGGAAGGTGCTAGTAAGAGAAGGAAGCCAGCAAAACGTCTTGAATTTCTCCTACCTGTGGCTGGAAGTGGCACTTATACCCCACCCTCAGGACAAACAGCCTAAGTGGAACAACCAACTTCCTTCTCCAAAAGGAGTGGAGCAAAAACCTCCTGGGAAGAGAAGGGGTTGGATAAGGTGGAGAGTGATCTATTTGTGGTTATTTTAGCCAGCCAAGCCCCCCTTGGATGTTGGAAGGGACCCTGATGAGACAGGGATAGAGGAGGGGGATCTTCTCAGGCAGGCTGCCATGCTCAACAGACTAAGTAAAGAGAGGAATTACATCAGAGAGGAGACAAGGATCTCCTCAGGCAGGCTTCCATGGCTAGCAGCCATGTAAAGAGAATTTACATCAGAAAGAAGGCAGAGTTAACAGGGAGGGAATAGAGGCTGATAGTTTCTTAAATGTTTTGCTAACCTAAGAAGGCACATTAGCTCAGTAGAAGAGCTCCTGTTGAATATACAAGGTCCCTGGTTTGATCCCCAGCTCCTCTCTGAGAAGCAATACAGATTATCAATCATCCAGTGAAACTTTATGATAGGGAACATATTGACATCCTCTTTGTATTAGGTTTTACTTGATCTCTTATTTATCATTTTTTAATTAGAATTTCCTTTTTTACTTTCCTTATTTTACCCACTAAAACCTGGCATAAAACTTGCAGAGGACAGGCTACAGGTTGATTGATTGTTGAATAGCAACAGCCTGAGAAGATCACTTGGGGTCCAAGAGAAAAGACTGTTTATCCATGTTTATCTTGACTTTTTGATCCGTTTCCTGCCTTCTTGCTCTTTTTCTTAAAAAAAAAAAAAAAATTACGAGTAGCTGCTGTCTTTATTTTTTGTTGTTGTATTCCCCTTTGTTTCTCTGTTTTTCCATTAGTTTTTGCCTTCTTTCTTTTGTTTCCCAATTTTCTCTACCTATGTTATATCTTTTCTCTTCTTCACCCTTATATTTTCTGTTTTCTGTTTTGCTTTCATCCCACATCTTGGGGCTTGGTGTTCAGTTTTTCTTGTACTCATCTCTCTCTTTCTCCTACTTTTTCTTTTAATTGACTTTGTTTTTTCTATTTTCTTTTTGGTGTATAGTTCTTATGAGCTTCCTTCCCCCCCCACCCCCACCCCCCAGTTGCTGTCTGTGTCCATTTGCTGGATGATGTTCTGTGTCTGTTTCTTGCCTTCTTTTCACATTTTTCTCCTCCAGGCTTCATCAGAATTCGATCTGAGGGATGTCTAATATAGGAGAGAGGCACCCTGCCACTTTTGCCACCTCAATTCCTGGTTTCTGACATGTCTCACCTTGACTTGCATCATCATCTTGCTGCATGGATCGCCATGCATTCGCACAGGCTTGGTCTCACCCAATTGCCTTTTTTTTTTTTTTTTTTTTTACCAGGAAGTCCTGGGGATCGAACTCAGGTGCCCCATATAGTAGATGGATGCCCAAACATGTGAGCCACATCAGCTTCCTTCTCCTACTTTCTCCATGTTTTTTTTTTCTTTTTGAAAAACTTTTTTTCTTTCTTTCCTTCTCTCTTCTACTTTTTCTTTTCCCCTCTCTTCATAATTCTGGACTTTTAATTCATTCTATATTTTTCTCCATTCTGTTTCATGTTTCATTGTTTCTATTTTACTTTTCTAATCTTATTCTTCTGACTTCTTCTTTCGTTAATTAATCAGTTGCTTACATCTTGTATGGTCCCTCTCCTACCATTTACTATTATCATTATTATTACTAATTCTTTCTTACTATCTCTTCCTATTTCTCTGGTACTAACATTTTTTCAAGGGACCATAGACAATGGCAAGGAAGTAGAATAGGAGGAACATAGTATCAAAATGAAGCCTTATCACATTCAAAAACAACAAAATAAAACCATAGAACAGACAGAGAAGTCAATCAATTGAATAAACACACCAAGATAAACAGATGACTAGATAATAGCAAAAAATGCAAGCCACACTAAGAAACAGGAAGATATGGCCTAGGCCCATGAACAAACAAAAAACCAAGAGGAGATGCAGAACATGGAACAACTAATCAGAGATGTCCAAAAAAAATATCATGAATCAAGTTAATGAAATGTAGGAAGAGATTAAGGATATTAAGAAGAAATTGGGAGAACATACTGAAGACATTGCAAACATACATAAAAAGATAACAGATATAATGGTGATGAATGGCACAATCCAAGAAATCAAAAATACAATGGAAGAACACAACAGCAGATTTGAACTGGCAGAGGAAAGAGTTAGTGAAGTGAAAGAGAGTACATCTGAAATCAAACAGATAATAGAACATATAGGTAAAAAGATAGAATAATTCCAGCAGGGACACAGGGACTTGAACAACAACACGATCCACGCAAACATATCCATTATAAGCATCCCAGAGGGAGAAGAGAAGGAAAAGGGGACAGCATGCGTGTTGGAGGAAATAATGACTGAACAGTCCCCAACCCTATTGAAGGAGATGGATATCCATATCCAAGAAGTGCGCCATACCTCAAAGATTATAAATCCCAACAGACCTACTCCAAGATATATAGTTTTCAAATTGTCCAATGCACAACACAAAGAGAGAATACTGAAAGCAACAAGAGAAAAAAGAACCATCACATGAAAGGGAACCTCAATATGATGAAGTGCTGATTTTTTATCTGAAACAATGGAGGCAAGAAGACAGTGGTATGACATAGTTAAGGTGCTAAAGGAAAAAAACTTTCAGCCAAGAATTCTTTATACAGGAAAATTGACATTCAAATCTGAGGGAGAGTTCAAAATATTCACAGATGAACAGAATCTAAGAGAGTATGTTAATATACTTCAAGAAATACTAAAAATAATTCTTCAAGTTGAAAGTAAAAAACAGGAGAGAGAGAGAGTTGGAGGAGAGTTTAAGAACAACTAAAAAGACAGAGAGTAATAAAAACAATATATGACATACATAAATCCAAGAATATATGGCTAATCTAAGTACTTTCATGACAATAATAACATGGAATGTTAATGGACTAAAATAATCAGTCAGGAGACACAGACTGACAGAATGGATAAGGAAATATGACCCATCTAAATGCTATTTGCAAGAAATCCACCTTAGACCCAGGGATTCAAGAAGGCTGAAAGCGAATGGTTTGAAAACAATTTTACAAGCAAACAATAACTAAAAAGAGTGGGAGTAGCTATACTAATATTGGAAAAAATAGACTTTAAATGCAAAACTTTTGTAAGAGACAAAGACAGACACATATATTAGTAAAAGGGGTAATCTTTCAAGAAGAAAGAACAATCATAAACATTTATGCACCTAACCAGGGTGCCTCAAAATACATGAGGCAAACACTGGAAAAACTAAGTGGAGAAATAGATGCCTCTACAATTATAGTTGGGGACTTAATATACCATTATCACCATTAGACAGAACATCTTGACAGAAAATCAATAAAGAAACAAAAGAGTTTGAATAATACATTAGAGGATAGGGACCTAATAGACATATACAGAACACTACACCCAAATACAATGGTATATATATTCTTCTCAAGTGCATATGGATCATTCTCCAAGATAGACCACACGCTAGGCCACAGAACAACTCTCAATGAATTTAGAAAGACTGAAATTATACAAAGTGATTTCTCTGACCACAATGGAATGAAGTTGGAAACCAGCAAGGGCCAGAGAACCAGATTAGGCACAAAGATATGGAATTAAATGACACACTCTTAGACAAACACTGGGTTAAATAGGAAATCACAAAAGAAATCAGTACCTACCTTGAAACAAATGAAAATGACAACACAACATATCAAAACCTATGGGATGCAGCAAAAGTGGTACTGAGAGGCAAATTCATAAACATAAATGCATATATCCAAAAATAAGAAAGAGCTAAAACCTAAGACCTAACTGCATACCTGGAGAATTAGAAAAAGAACAACAAACTAACCCCAAAGGAAGTAGAAAGAAGGAAATAACAAAGATTTAAGCAGAACTAAATGAAATAAAAAATAAGAAAGCAATAGAAAAAATAAACAGAACCAAAAGCTGGTTCTTTGAGAATATCAATAAAATTGAAAAATCACCAGCTGGGTTAACATAGAAAAAGAGAAGATACAAATATACAAAATAAGAAATGAGGAAGGGGATATCACGACTGAATCCACAGAAATAAAGAGTATCATAAGAGGGTACTTTGAAAAAGTATATGTGAACAAGATGTACAATTTTGAGGAAATGGACAAGTTCCTAGAAACACACAAGCAAGCTATTATGACAAAAGAAGAAATTGATGAGTTCAACACACCAATCACAAGTAGTAAGTTAGAATCAGTCATCAAAAACCTCCCAAGTAAGATGAGCCCTGGACCAGATGGCTTCACAGGTAAATTCTACCAAACCTTCCAGAAAGAACTAATACCAATCCTGCTTAAACTCTTCCAAAAGATAGAATTGGAAGGATCATTACCTAACTCATTCTATGACGCCAAAATCACTCTAATACCAAAGACAAAGACACCACAAGAAAGGAAAACGATTGTCCAATCTCTCTAATGAACTTAGATGCTAAACTCCTCAACAAAATACTTGCTAATTGTATTCCACAACACATCCAATGAATTGTACACCATGACTAAGTGTGCTTCATCCTTGGTATAAGGATGGGTCACTATAAGAAAATCAATCAATGTTTTATACCACATAAACAGATTGAAAGAAAAAAATCACATACTCATCTCTACAGATGCAGAAAAAGCATTCAACAAAACAGAGCACCATTTCCTGATAAAAACATTACAAACGATAGGGAGAGAAGGAAACTTCCTCAGCATGATAAAGGGTATATATGAAAAACCTACAATGAATATCATATACAATGGTGAAATCCTGAATGCTTTCCCTCTGTGATTGGTAACAAGACAAGGATACCCTCTATCACTGCTCTATTAAACATTGTGTTAAAAGTACTTGCTTGAGCACTTAGGCAAGAAAAAGATATAAAAGGCATCCAAATTGGAAAGGAAGAAATAAAAACTTCACTATTTGCAGACAACATGAACCTATACATAGTAAGCACTGAGAAATTTACAACAAAGCTTCTAGAGTTTATAAGTGAATTCAGTAAAGTCACAGGTTATAAGATCAATGTACAAAAATCAGTAGCATTTCTGTACACCAATAATGAGCAATCTGAGGAGGAAATCAGGGAAAAAATACCATTTACAATAGCAACTAAATCAAATACCAAGGAATGTATTTAACTAAAGATGTAAAAGACTTATATGTAGAAAATTACATAACACTGTTAAAGGAAATCAAAGAATTCATAAATAAATGGAAAAATATTCACTATTCACAGTTAGGAAGACTAACATCATATACACATTTAATGCAATCTCAATAAAAATCAACACAGCATTTTTTTACTGTATTGGAAAAACTAACTATGGAATTTATTTGGAAGGGCAAGAGGTCCTGAATAGCCAGACATGTTGAAAAGGAAAAATGAAATCAGAGGTATCAGACTACCTGACTTTAAAAGATATTACAAAGCTACAGTGGTCAAAACTGCATGGTATTGGCACAAGGATAGACATAATGATGAGTGGAATGGAATAGAGAGTTCTGCTATAGATTCTCGCTTATACAGTCATCTGATATTCCACAAGGCAACCAAGCCCATTCAACTTGGAGAAAATGGCCTCTTCTACGAGTAGTACTTGGAGAACTGGATATCCATATCCAAAAGGTGAAAGAGGAATACTCTCTCACACCTTCTACAAAAATTAACTCAAGATCAATCAAAGATCTAAATATAATAGCCAAGACCATAAAGACCTTGGAAGATAATGTAGGGAATTATTCACAGGACCTTGTAATAGGAAATGATTTAATGAACTTCATACCCAAAACACGAGCAGCAAAAGGAAAAAATGACAAATGGGACCTCCTCAAAATTAAAAACTTTTGCACCCCAAAGGAGTTTGCCAAGGACGTGAAAAGGCAGCCTATTTAATGGAAGAAAATATTTGGTAACCATATATCTGATAGGAGTCTGTTATCTATCGTATATAAATAAATCTTACCCATCAAAAATAAAAAGACAAACAACCCATTTAAAAAATGGGCAAGTGGTTGAATAGACACTTCTACAGAGAAGAAATATAAATGGCTAAAAAGCACATGAAAAGATGCTCAGCATCACTAGCTGTTACGGAAATGCAAATCAAAACTACAATGAGATCCATCTTACAACCATTAGACTGGTGGCTATTAAAAAAACAGAGGTCTATAAGTATTGAAGAGGATGTGGAGGAATGGGAACCCTCATCCACTACTCATGGGAATGCAGATTGGTGCAGCCATTGTGGAAGACAGTTTGGGAGTTCCGCAAAAAACTTACTATAGATCTGCCATATGATCCAGCAATTCCACTGCTGGGTATATACACAAAAGAATTGAAAGCAAGGACACGAACGGATATATGCACACGAATGTTCATAACGGCATTATACACTATTGCTAAAAGTTGGAAACAACTCAAATGCCCATCAACTGATGAATGGATAAACAAAATGTGGTACATACATACAATGGAATATTACTCAGCAGTAAGAAGGAATACAGTGCTAACACATGGGGTAACAATGGATGAACCTTGAGGACCTTATGTTGAGTGAAGCAAGCCAGACATTGAAGGATAAATATTACATGACCTCACTGATATAAATTAAGCAAAATGAGCAGACTCACGGAGCCAGAGTCTGGAAGATAGGTTTACAGGAAATAGAAAGTGAGGAGAAGTTTGTGTACCAAAGCCCAGCCCACACGGGCAAATCTATGACAATGTAGAAGCGTGTAGTTGTGCAGTGAAGGAACATGATGGGTATAGTGATAATATTGGGTTGGGTGGTGCCGGTTTGACAGGGGGCAGGGTGGGGGGGGCGGGGAGGGTGGGTTGAACGGTCCATGGAACTGGTTGGGGGAGGGAGCAGATGAATACTGGGGATTGGCAGTTATGGGGTTGAAATTACAATGTTGGGAATGCACATTTGGCAATATGACAAGGAAGGGTTACTGGTTTAGGGTGCTGGATCGGAGGCTTTCAGGCCTAGGTGTACCTGGAGCAGGCTTCTAGGGAGCGTGTGAGTGATCGTTTTGGCATAGTGTGCTGCATCAGTGGGTAGAGACCCACATAATGAGTGGGAAAGTGTTTGACTCCCCTCCTAGGGAGGTCTGCTATGTTCTCAAACAGAGGGTTGTGTGTCACTTGAGAAATACTTCGGTGCCTAATAGGGGAGGACAGACCAGTGTGTCAAACCCTCAGTGAAGATGCAAGTAACTTGTCCTTCAAGGAGTGAAGCCTGGTGGTTGCCATAGGCCTGAAGGGGAGGGGGAAGGAGGAATAAAATAACAGGGGACAATTTGGGGGTGATGGAAGTGTTCTGCATGATCTTGCAAATATGGATACAGGCCACATTAAATTTTATCAGATCTTACGAAAGCATATGGTCCAAAATATAAACCATAATGTGAACCACTGACGATGGTTAGCAGCTTATTTCAATATTTGTGCATCAATTGTAACAACTGTACCATCCACATATAAAATATTATTGATGGGGGAAAGGGGGACAGGGGGAGAACATTGGGTATATGGGAATCCCTGGTATTCTGTACATGACTCTACTGTGACCTAAAACTTCTTTGAAGAAAAAATGAAAGAAAAAAAATAATAAGACACTAGTGGAATAAATGGAAGAAAATATCACTGTACATACAGAACAACAGGCTTATAGTGATGAAAGGCAAAATGTAAAAAAAAAAGTTTTTTTGTTCTTCAAATATTTTTTCATATTTTCAATATTCTAATTTTTTGAAATATTCTATTTTTACATTTTATTAAATTTTTTTGTATTTTACTTCATATGTATAAAACTATCATTATTATTTCATTTTCTTATTAATGGTATGTGGCTATTTTATTGGCTTCATTTTTTAAGAAGTTTTAGATCACAAAAAGGTTACAACTGTGACAGGAGAAGATCACTGGTGTGGGGTGTCAGTGAGGGGAGATACATGGGAGGAAGTTCACCTGGGTATACGTATAAGGCATATAAATGTGTTCAAATGTTCATGGTGCAATGTCACAGTGGGTGGAGACTCACACAATAACCAAAAAATATCAAATTCCCATCTGGGGGAGTTCTGCCACATTCTCTAATGGAACAACAAGAATGCCCCATGTACAGGGACAAAGATTTGTGAAGGAGGATGGTCCATTGAAGGACTCTTGATATTGATAACTATGCTTATGAGCCTTTGCTTTTGAAATTGAAACTTAGTTTAGTGACATAGGGTGCCAAAGAGTTACCTATGAAGAGCCTCCTTGTTGCTCAAATGTGGACTTTCTCTAAGCCACACTCAGCATATAAAAGCAATAAGTTCCCCCAGCATGGGACATGACTCCCGGGGATAAGCCTCCCCAGCATCTAGGGATTGCTGCCACCTACCAACAAGCAATGCATCTGGAAAACAAGCAAACAAACAAACAAACAAAAACACCTTGACCAAAAGGGAGAAAAGCTAAAGACAAATGAGTTTGTGTGGCTAATAGACTTCAAAGTGAGTAGGGAGGCCATCCCAGAGGTAGCGCTAATGCACATCTCAACAAGATCTCATTGACAGCCAAAGTAGATACGATCCCAAATAGCAAAGCTCCTCGGGGTTATGAAGACATCCAGACACTATTGTCAGGGCAGACAGCTCAGAAATTTGGCCCCTTGCCAGTGGGCCCTAATCTGGTATTTATGCTCCCCAGTATTACTGAGTTATACTCAGCAGTGGTTTCCCTATGCATAACTCTTCTGTCCTTCTATTTGAACCTATAATTAGTACTAGAGTTGGTAGGTGTACATCCAAGAGACTTAAATCTTTGGTCTGTCCTTGTGCCAGCTGAGCCCTGGGTCTCAACGGAGTTGCAACACCTACTCTTCAGTTCAATGGACTCATCCAGGACAAGTAACGGGGAGGAGATGATGGGCAAACAACATATCAAGGAACCAGGAGTGCCTACAACTGCAAGCAAGCGAGTCCCATCTATCGGATATATGGGATTGAAGCCCCCCTCAATTAATGATGGAGTGGGAATCACCATCCCAGAGTCCTCAGAATTGGGAAACAAACTATGGACTAAAATAAACTTACTAGTATTCTACTATAGACTACTTGAGATTCTAGCAGTGGAAAAATTACCACTGTTATGGAGGCAATGGCCCATGGATGGTCTGAGTTAGGAAGAGGGAAAAATAGGTGTAAAAGGGGGGCATTTTGGGGACTTTTGGGAATCATCGGAATGACATTACAATGATAGATATAGGACATTATATATCCAGCCATAATCTATAGAGTCTAATGGGATAGAGTGTAAACAACAATGGAAACTTTGGAAATGTATACCATGTAAATAGTAACTTAAAGGAAGCTTGGGTCGCTATACTGATACCAGGTAAAGTAGACCTAAGTCAAAAACAGTTATGAAGGACAAAGGAAGTCATCCTATACTGATAAAGTGTTCAATTCAACAAGAAGATATAGCAATTATAAATATATATGCACTTAATGGTAGAACCATAAAATACATGATGCAAATTTTGACAAATTTGAAGGGACAGATAAATGGGTCTCCTATAATAGTAGGAAACTTCAACATGCCATTTTCAATAATGGATAAGACATGTAGGCAAAATCTCAGTAAGGAAATAGAAGACTTGAATGATACTCTAAACTAACCAGAACTAATAGACATATTAGAACGTTTCATGCAACAAATGCAGAATGCACATTCTGCTATAATGCACATGGATTCTTCTTCATAGACCTATATTATCTTACAAAACTAATCTCTTTAAATTAAAAAATATTGAAAGTATACAATGTGTCATCTCTGAAAACAAAATCCTCTCAGTGAAATAAAGTCCAGGAGCAGGTAGCTTCACTGCTAAATTTTACCAAACATCCCAAGAAAAATGATCAAAAATCCTGCTCAAACACTTCTAAAAAATGAAAGCAGAAAGAACACGTCCTAACTCCTGCTATGTGGCCAGTACCACCCTAATATCAAAAGCCAGATAAAGATACCACAAGAAAGGAAAATTAGAAAATAGTATCTTGATTAATATAGATGCAAAAATCCTCAAAAAAAAAAAAAATAAATAAAACAGCAAACCAAATCCAAGATTGCATTTAAAAAATTATATACATCATGATCAAGTGGGATTCATCCCAGATGTGCAAGATAATTTCAAAATAAGAAAACCAATTAATGTTTTACACCACTTTAAGAAAGCAAAGGGCAAAAATGAAAAAAATTAAAAATCAAAACCACTACCTCTCAATTGACACAGAAAAGGAAGCTGGCAAAACACAGCACAGCTTCTAGTTAAAAACATGTAGAAAACTAGGATTAGAAGGAATCTTTCTCAACATGATAAAGGACTTATATGAAAAAACCCACAACTTATCATATTCAGTGTTGAAAGACTGAAAGCTTTCCCACTAAAATTAGGATCAAGACAAGGATGCCCACTGTCACCATTGTTATTCAACATTGTACTGGAAGCTGTAGCCAGTGCAATTAGGCAATTATAAGAAACCAAACACATCCAAATTAGAAAGGAAGAATTCAACCTATTCTATTGGTGGATGACATAATTCTATTTTAGAAAATTGTGAAAAATATAAAACAAAGCCACTAGATTTAATAAGTTGATTTGCAAAATGGCAGGGTTTGGGATTAACATGCAAAAATCAGTAGATTTTCTATACTATACACTAGTAGTGAACAGTCTGAAGAGGAATTCAAGATAACAAAATCAATATATAATAGCAACTACAAGAATCAAGTATCTAGGAATAAATTTAAAGAAGTGTGTAAAAGACTTGTATTTGAAAATCTATAAACAATTGCTGAACAAATCAAAGACCTAAATAAATAGAAAGATATTCCATATTCATTGATTGGAAGACTAAATATTATTAAGAAGTCAATTGTATCCAAAGCAATTTCCAGATGCAACAAAACCACAATCAAAATTCTGACAGCAATTTTGCAGAAATGGAAAAGTCACTCACAAAATTTATATTGAAGGATAAGTGGCCATGAACAGTCAAAAACACTTTGAAAATGACCAGAGTTGGTGGACTCACACATTCTATTTTTAAAACTTATTACAAAGATACAATAATCAAAACTGTGTGGTACCTGCACAAGAACAAACGTATAGACAAATTGAATTGAACATTCAGAAATAAATCCTCACATCTGTGGCCAATTGTATTATGAAAAAGTGCCAAGTCCACTCAATTGAAGAAGAATAGTCTTTTCAACAACTGGTGCTGGAAAGTTGGACATCCATAAGCAAAAGAAGGAAGAAAGATCCCTACTTCACAACATGTACAAAATTAATTCAAAATATTTAAAAAATTCCTGGAAGAAACCATAGGTAAGCATCTTCAGGACCTTGTGTTAAGCAATGCTTTCTTCGACTTTACACCAGAAGCACAAGCAACTAAAGAAAATAAAATAGATAAATGGGACTTCATTAAAATTAAAATGTAGTACATCAAATGCCTTTATCATGGAAGTAAAAATGTAACTTACAGAATGGGAGAAAATAGTGGAAAACATATATTTTACAGGGATTTTATGTCCAGACTATATAATTAAATCCTACAACTCAGCAACAAAAAGACAAGCCAATTAACAATGGGCAAAAGTCTTGAATAAACAGTTATCCAAAGAAGATATACAAATGTCCAAGAAGACAATAAAAAGATGCTCAAAACATCATTCATCATTAGGAGACTACAATTCAAAACCACAATGAAATACCACTTCATATCTTCTAGAATGACTCTTACTAAAAACAAAAACCCAAAATTACAAGTATTAGGAGTTGGGAAAATAGGAACACTTGTTCATTGTTGATGGGAATGTAAAATGTTGCAGCCATTAAACTGCAAACAGTTTAGTGATTCCCCAGGAAGTTAATCCTAGAATTAAAATATGACCTGGCAATCCCAATTCTTGATATTTTTTCCAGCGAATTACATGCTGTGACTTGAGCAGATATTTTCAAAGCAATATTCATAGCAGCATTATTCACAATTGCCAAAAGGTGGAAGCATCTCAAGTGCCCATCAACACGTGACCGGATTAAGAAAAATGTGTTCAATATATATAATGAAATATTATTCAGCCATAAAAAAGAAACGTAAAATTGAGTGAAGTTTGAAGACTTCATGTTGAGTGACATAAGTCAGACAAAAAAGGACAAATATTGTAGGATGTTTCTTATTTTAAATAATTAGAAAATGCAAATTAATAGAGTCAGAAACTACTATACAGTTTAGCATGGTTTGGGGCAGAGGTATGGAATGGTGAATTAATGTTTAGCTGGTACAGAGTTTATGTTTTGGGAGATGGGGATGTTGTAGTCATTTGCTGTGGTGAAGTTAACACATTGTACATGTAATTAACACCAATTAATTGTATATTTCAAGGTGGTTAAAGGGGAAATTTTAGGTTGTGTATATATTACTAGAAAAAAATATAGAACTCTGCAATACAAACAGTGAACCTTAATGCAAATCATGGACTATAGTTAGTATAATTATAATAATGTCATTTCATCAATTTAAACAAAAGCACCACACTAAGCAATTTGTTTATAATAGGGAAACTGCTTCCTTAATGGGAATTCTTTACTGTCTACATGATTTTCCTGTAAGCCTACATTTTCTTCAATTGAAAAAGAAAATATTTTCTTATATAGGGAGCTAGTTGTCCAAATAACTGTTGGTATACCCATGCAGTAGAAAGAGCCAATCAGTGCTGATGTTGCCAGAGAGCTCCATACATGCAAGACACTCTATTTGTTTCACATATGATCCCTTCCTCTTCTCAATCCCATATAATGGATTCACTATTACTGTTTAATTACTGAAAACTTATTTTAAATGCTTTAATATAGACAACATGGTACAAAGGAGTTTGTATCCTTTTTAGCCACACTCTAGATGAGCTTCCTTCCTAAACCAGGAGATGGGGGACAGGCAGGCATTGGCTCAAAATGCCAGAGCTGAGCTAAGCAGTATTCCCTATTTTCATGAGCAGAAAATTTAGCAAGTAATACACTGAAGATCAGAAGTGGGATTTCTGTGGCCATCAACATGGTGAAGTGATGACCTCAATTAAAAATTATGACATTCAAGATATGATGTTTTTGCCATCATATTTCCTATCCTTTACTAAATAGAGTATGAGAATCTAGTAAGGTTTTAAAGCTGTCAGTTTAGTGGTGACCATTATCCAGACATCGAATCAAAGAGGTTAACTTCACTGAGGATGAATTTAAGAACAGTGTCTGGAATATCACTGTATTGTAGTTTAATTATCTTTCATGGAAGATGGTGAGTATAGCACGTGAAAAGACAGAGCATTGGGACTTCGTGGAGTGCATACATCAGGTTATAGAAATTGTTTTATTCCTGTTTGCTAACGAAATATGGCTCTATATACTGTGTGGAAGCATTTGGATTGGGATTTGCTTTTACTTTTACCTGCTAGTGATGCTGTGGGTAATAGATAACCTATTTCAAACACAACTTGGTTGTTACCATTATTGTCCAAGAAATGCAAGATAGGTGCTGTTAAATTTTTCTTAAGAAAATGTACAGTGGTTATTATTCCTATTTTACAGATTTAGAAAATGAAGCCTAGAGGTAAAGTGATTTGCCCAAATTATGAAACTTATAAATAAAAGTAGCAGGATTTGAACCTTGGCTGTAAAACTCCAGCATCTGCAACCTATGCCTTTTTTGGATATTAGTGTGGCATGTATAAGGATATACACTTCAAGGGAAATGCTCACAATGGGATTTGAATGAATAGTTCAAATTACAATATTTTATGAAACTAAATACACAGAAATAATGAGAGTTGTATTCATGGGATTGACAAGCTTTAACATTATTCCTCTGTATATTCTAAATTAATTGTAATGGACATGTATTTCTTTTAATATGAGTAGTTGGAATAAAAATAATTTTAAACACGATGATTTTACCTCAAATTTAAAAGCCTACAATATTCAATCCATAAAAAGTCACTTTTTAAAAATTTTAGAATGAAATTCCTAAGGTGTGTCAGTAGATGAAAAGTTAGTTCATCAAGTAGCTTTTATCTTGGACAACTTTTTGATTACTACTGCAAAAGTTCAATATGAATATTTCTACTGTGAAGGGAAGTACAATTTTCTAAGAGAAGTATTTAAACATTTTTTGCTGGAGATAGCCAATATTTTTGGTTGCAGTTTGGCTGGGATTATATTTGGAGATCTCCAGGCTGGAGAAAACTATGGAAGTCCCTTTACCCACAGGGAGATTGTATCTCCCCTTCCTTGGAAAACATATAGGAAAGGTGATCCAGAGTCCTTGTGATATTAGCGTAGAGAGAGACTGTAGTTACAGAAAAAACATTTTTGCCAAATGATTTATAGCCATTCAGCTTACTTTCATGGGCATAAAATTTATTTCCTCAAAGTTTTAATTTGATTTAACAGAATAATATTTATGGCAGTCATTGAGCAGTGTTGTTATTCTAGAACATGCGATTTGTCATTTATATTTTCCAATCTTTTCTTGATATATAAAAAACATTCTTCATGTACCCAAAATTGCGTGAGCTCAGATATGCCTCATATAATTATATGCTAAGAAATTTAATTAGATCATTTGATAAATTCTAGCATGGGACTTGTTGGAACACTTTCCATGACAGATGAGAGCATTTTGACCTTTATTTCTAACACATTGTTTTAAAATTTATAATAATGTTCGCTTCCATCTGGAAATGTGTACCCTTTACACAGTCCCTTAAGGAAGAACTCCATGTAATTATCCCATAGTTAGGATCTGCTTAGCGTTTAGGATTGGTTTCCAGTTGTGTGTTTTCATTTTCTCTTGTTTAACGCTTTTAAAACTCTGGTAATTTACAATGAGAAATATTCAAATTTTGGGTATACAGTTCTATGGGGTTTTAGAAATGTGGAGATTCATGTAATCTACACTATAGAACGCAGAACAATTCCAACACGCCACAGAATTCCGCTACTTGCCCCTTGTGTTCCCACCTACCCTCTTCCCCAGCCCCTGGCAACCACTAATCTCTTCTGTTTTTTATTTGTTTGCATTATATCTTTGCCTTTGTTTTGTGTTACTTCAATTTATTCTTAATATAGGTAAGATAAAAATGCCTAATAGATGAAAATAAACTCAGGGACATTTTTACATAAAACTCGAGAGAAAAAAAGGTTACTTGTCAAAGAGAACAAATACAAAATTAAAACAACTTCCTGACTTCCCTTTATATTCTAAAGATTGTTTAAAATTGTCGATCTCATTACAACATTGCAATCCTTCAATTCTATTGAATGTCCTTCAATCTACTGGGGAATGTAAATAATTTTACCAAATCTGGAATAAATCTCGAAAGCCAAATCTACATATGTAGAGAGGAGTAAAAATTAAGAAACAGTCAAGCTATAATAATGAAAATAAATTCTACAAAGCTTTCTCAATAGAATCTTCAGACAGCAGTAAAGCTTGTACCTATGTAGGATTGGATACAAAAGCCAAACAATAAAAACATAAATGAAAATTCTCTCAATGTTATAAAGCCCAATCAGAACTTACTATACGATTCAATCAGAAATTTAAAAAAATATTTCATAGCCTAATAGCCTCTTTTAATCACTTTGTAGTTGGATTAATAATTATAATGATTGACATTGATCGGTATGATTTACGGGATGTTGGTGTGGGAAATATCTTTTGTTGGTTTTGACTGAGACAATGATTCTATAAAGGACATAGATCCCAGAATGTTAGAGAACTCTCGAAATCTAGGGGCACCTCAAGATAGGAGAGCTCTGCTCATACCCCAGAAATAGTCAACCCCAGGGCTTTCATTGCCAGGGTGTCTGAGAAAAGAAAGCAGTGAGTCCCCACCATCACACTCACCTTTTGAATTTACATTGTTCAAAGTTTTTATAGTAAGTCATTTGTAGATTCACATACAGTTGTAGGAAATAATAGAGAGAACCTGTGTACATATTACCTAGTTTTCCACAATGATTGCATATTGTAAAATTATAGTACCATGTAATAATCAGGATATTGATATTGATACAAATCATGTGTCTTTTTCCGATTTACCCAGGTTTATTTTTACTTACCTGTATGTGTGTACTTAGCTCTACAAATTTTACATGCCGTAAAATTTCACTTTTTAAAAATGCACAATTCAGTGGCTTTTTGTATATTCTTAGTATATTCACAGCATTGTAGAAACATCACCACTGTCTAACTCTAGTAGATTTTCATCACCTCCAAAATGCTCATACCCAATAGCAGTCACTTCTCATTCTCCTTTACCCCCAAACTCTTCCTTCCAAATTGTAATCTACTTCCTTTCTGTGGATTTGACCATGCTGGGTATTTCATATACATGGAATGCTACAATATCTGGCCTTGTGACTCTGACTTCTTTAACTTAGCATAATGTCTTCAAGGATCATCCATTTTGTAGAATGTATCAGAACTTTCTTCTCTCTGATATCTGATTAATATTCCATTGTGTATACCACATTTTTAAATTCATGTTTCTATTGTTGGACTTAGGTTGTTTCCACATTTTAGCTATTGTGAATAACACTGCTGTGAACATTAGCATACAATTGTCCATTTGAGTACCTGTTTTCAGTTATTCTGTGTATATGCCTAGCAGTGGAATTGCTGGGTTCTATGGTAATGTTATATATAATTTTTTGAGGGACTACCACACTGTCTTTCAAAGATGCTGCATCATTTACATTCCTAGCAACAATGCACTAGGCTTCCAATTTCTCTACATCCTCACCACCACTTGTTATTTTCGAGTTTTTAAAAAAATAATAACCCTGCTAGATGTCGTAAAGCGGTAATAGTGTGGTTTGATTAGTGTTTCTCTGGTGACTAATGATGTTGAGCATCTCCTGTGGACTTATTGGCATTTGTATCTTTTCTCTTGAGAAATGTTATTCAAATTCTTAGTCCATTTTTAAATTGGGTTATGTGTCTTTTAATTGTTGGGTTGTAATAGTTCTTTGTATGTTCTGGATACTAGAATCTTTTCAGATATATGACTTGCAAATATTTTCTCCCATTTTGTAGGCTGTCTTTCACTTTTTGAATGGTAAACAGTGAAGCACAAAAGTTTTTAATTTTGATGAAGTCCAATTTATCTATTTTTTTTGTGTTGATTATGTTTTTGCTAATATATCTAAAAAAGAATGCCTAGCCTGTGATCACAAAGATTTATGCCTATGTTTTCTTCTAATATATATATTTTAATTTTCACCTCTTACATATAAGTACTTATTAGCCCATTTGTGGTTAATTTTTGTTTATGGTATAAAGTGGAGTCCAACTTGCTTCTTTTGTTCATGGATATCCTGTTGTCTCAGCACCATTGGTTTAAAAAATGATTATTTCCCTGAATGAATTCCCTTAGTACTCCTGTCCAAAACAATTGACCGTAGATATATCAGCTTATTTCTGGGCTCTCCGTTCTATCCCCTTGATATATATGTCTATAGTTGTGAGAGGAGTTTTTCAGTAAAGTTTGAAATAGAGAAGTGTTTGCCCTGGAAACTTCTTTTTATGATTGTCTTGACTATTCCTGATCCCTTACATTGCTCTTTGAATTTTAAGATCAGCTTGTCAATTTCTGGAAAAAACCCAGCTGGAATTGTGTAGGGTTAGTGTTGACTCTATTGATCATTTAAGGGAGTATTGCCACCTTAAAAATATTAAGTCTTCAAAGCCATGAATATGGGATGTCTTTTTATTTATTTAGGTCTTTTTTATTTTCTTTAAATGAAATTTAATTTAATTAATGTTAATCTATTTAATGTTCATTTAATTTTATTTTGGAATTTTTCTTTGCTATTGTATAGAAATGCAGGTGATTTTTATATATGAATCTTGTATTCTGCTGTATTACTGAATCTGTTTTAATTTTATTAGTTTCTAGTGGATTCCTTAGGATTTTCTCTATAGAAGATCATGTCAACAGTAAGGAGAAATAGTTGACTTCTTCTTTTCCTGTCTGGATGCCTTTTATCTAAATTTTCTTTCCTAATTTCCCTGGTTAGGATTTCCAGTACAATGTTGATATTATATCTAAAACCAAGATCAAATAATTTAGTGGGATATTTAATAAAAACAGGCATCATCTCATTTTTATCAGATAAAAATCTAGAAAATTCATACCAGTAGTTGTCAAAAGATTTTGTTTTCGGGGACATGCAGTAATTTTGAAGGTTAATGATTGGATGAGCTCTTTAGTACTCTCATATAGAAAGGATGGAAATTTGAAATACCAAATGGCTTTACAAATTATTTTCTTAAATTATTATATAATAAACTTTATGTCTTAAAAGGTGAAAACACAAGCCAAAGCCTACTTTCTCTGCCTCAAGGAGCCTGCATCAAATCTCAGGGCATATTTCTGTCATTCTCTCCCATTTCTCATCAAGCTCGGTTCTGCTCCCTCATGTCTCAATAAATTCTTTTTATTTCCATAAAAAAATAAAAATCTAATAAACTGTGTTTTTTACTCCATATATACAATTACTATATATTATTTTGAAAATATATACAACTGAATACATTCACATATATAAATACAGTATGAAAGAATAATTGTAGTTTCTTTTAAAAATGAGCAATGATTTAACATTGAGAATGTGAAAAAGGAGGAATGCATGGTCAATGTATTTGATAGTCATAGTTTTGTCCTATTTTAAAAGAGCTAAAAATGTCATCATTCTCAATACTCAGATTCACAGACAGGTTTTCTTGCTAATACAATATTGTTCCGAGACTGCATTTCCAAGCAGAAGGAAAAAGAGGCATTTTACAACAAATGATTGAAAGTAATTCTCTAAACCTATATAAAAGCACATTCAGCTTTTAAAAAATCCTTTCAAGTAGAGAGTAAAATAAATCCTTTAGCTAATTTATCCTCTTAGATTTGACCTGGCTTTAAAGACTTTTCAGCAACACTTGTAAATATTAAATGATAAAGTATCAGAATCTAAAATGAAATCTTTTGGTAAAACAAAGTTTGTTTTGGGGTATGCATTTTTACAATTCAGACTATGCATGCACACACACGTTGACAGCATTCATATTAAAAATGATGCAAAAAAAAACCCACAAAACCCTTATAAGTAAAAAAAAAACCTGTTACATAAATTTCTGGTGATTAGTAAGTAGTCATAGAAGTGAAAGTCATGTTTTTCAGCTCCACGATTTATAAGATAGTTTTATAGGTCTTCATAATTACCCAATGGTTGTGGAATAAGAAAATAAATCCGTTTTTGAGATAAACTGCTTTTTCCTCCACATCGGGACGCTTCTTGTAAGCATCGTTAAATATACCCCCCCACACACAAAAATGCTCAAGATGTTTAATTATATGTGAGTTACCATAGGGTTAGAAACGCCTGCTTGCTGGGCTGCAAGCAATACTGTGCAATGGACTTTCCCATCCTCCCAGACAATGTATAGTAAGTGAATAACGGAGACAATATGGGTTCTTTTGTTTGCATTGACTAGAGGAAATTTTTCCAAGCATGCCTCGGCAGACACCTGACTGAGCTGGATGCCCCTAGGGTCAGTGTCCACTGAGAGACCCAGGAAACACTTGGATGAAATTAAATGGGTTTCCTGACTCCGGGACTCGTATGATTTAATATGCTCATCTCCTTCTTGAATCACCAAAAGTGAAGGATCTATTTAACTGCAAAAAAAAAAAAAAAAAAAATGGGGAACTTATTTTAAGAAACCATTAAATGCTGTTTTTCTGGAACCTGCTGTTCTGCGAAGTTTTTGAATAGAGAAATTGTTTCATCTGAAGCATCAGGATGAACCTTGTCACTGATTGCTGCCACCAGCCTCAGGCACAGAAGCCACCAAAGAGACCAGATAGAGTTGCCAGCCATGGAAACAAGACCTCTCCCCATATGTATCTGAGGGATGCTCTTGTATCCTTCTGACCTAACCGGTGTTTGAATATTTGAAATGCTGAACATGCCTACATGCTTTCAAAAGTCTACTAAATATATGGACTTATTTTCTCAATTGCCCATTCATGACATTTGTTTAAATTCTGTTAGAATTTTTTCCCTAGCAACCATACACATATATTTATATATGCTAACAACTTCATAGATATTAACTTCATTCATCCTTGTCCTAATATACAGATTATATATAATTTTAAAAATATACGTCTTCATTTAATTAATTCTCTAAAATGTAGTTTATAAATCTTACGTAGTCAAAGCTTTACTTTCGATTTTTTTCCTATAGGGTTTCTTCTTTTAGTATTCGAACTAATAACATCTGTCCATTCCCAAAAACACAGAGGTATTTGCTTTAAAAACAGTTGTTTCCAGCACTTTTATGATTTTATGCATTAGATAGAAGTAAATCATATTATTTGTCTTGTATCTATTGCTATCTATCTGTTGAAAAAAATCAGACAAAAGCAAATAAAATATTAAACTCTATCTCTGCTATTGTTTTTGATTAAATTTTCATTCATTTCTCATCATTATTCTTTCTGTTTCAGTTGTATCTTATTTGTTATATGACGGTTCATGAAGGTTATAAATACATTGTAGTTATACATTTAATCAGATTACAGTATTTTTAACATATTTCATTTAATGCTTTCTGCCTTGAATTTAACTTGGCTTAATATACTTCCAAATTTTCATGGGAAGACAATCTAAATAAGCTTTGTTAAGTTTGCCTGCATCCTAGATGTGTGAAGTGTCAGATAAGGGTTTTCTAGAGGAGACTGTGATCTCAATTTGGATTATGGGGCCATTCTACTGTATAATCCTGTTTATGTTTTCCTGACACTTCCAGGGAAATGTTTGTATTAATTTATCCCATAGATATTCAAATGAAGATCAGATGTAGAAAATATTTAAAGATATGAAATCCCCAGTTTAATTAATGATTTGTGTCTCATAGCCTAAGTAGTTAATTTGTGGAATCTCTACTGTATTTCAGATTTTAAAAATCTGAGTTTGAATGCAGCAATATTATGTTACTAAATCCTGAATCTTCAGTTACAGATTTCATAATGTTCATCAGCTTCCAAGGGGATTTCACACATTTAATCCCTTCTCACTGACTGGAGGAAAACTATGAGGTCTTTAAAAGCTAAAATGTACCTTTCTACAGAAAAGCTATTTATTAATTGTCTTTTTTTAAATCAGCTTTGAGTCAATTATTTGACTACTATTCAAAGGCAATTTTTCTGCCCTATTGACATTACCTCATATTCCATTTGGTTACTCGATCACTTCCTAGGAAATCTCTCTTCCCTTCCCAATAAGAAAATTAAAACTCATTTTCATAATGGAATAAATAAAGCATAATTGCAAGGCAAAGATGCTTTAATAAAATCATGGGATTTAATCAGGCAACGAGCAGGTATTTATGGAACAACCTTCATGGACTTAGAAAGTGAAATCTGGATTCTATGAACGTGGTAAAGGAGATACTTTCCATGAGGAACTTATAAGTTTTGGAGAATATATGACTATAACATACTGATCACTTTGAGAATAAAAAAAATCTTAAGAATATTAAACAGAAAGGTGATATTAGTAACTAGTGGAAATCAAATGATGGAGAAGATATTGCATTCAGAAGTCATCTCCATGCCTTCCCAAAAGGGCAGGATTCGATCAAATTTTTCAAAGGAAAATATTGATTGATTGTTCAGAGGTTACCTGTGAATTTAGAGCATGAATGAAAGAATTCAAATGGGAATTTCTTCTATGCAAAGAGAGTCATAGTATGCAAATTACGTGGCCTGAGTAAAGTGGGTAAATCAAAGTCCAATGGGTGTGTACTGTTCTCAGGAAATCACTACCTTCTCTTATTTCGCTCTTTAATAAAATAAAACAAAAGAGATAAATCCTATTTTGACACAGGTATATCCATCATTTACATTAACAGCAAATCTTCCTTAGAAATGGCAGCTACAGATTTGCCAAGGTGATTTAAATTATACATCTACTCAGATTTTGAAAAATAAACTCTCATTTATGTGAACAACAAATGAGTTCTCATAACCTGAGAGGTAACAGTTTATTCTATTAGTAGAAAAGCTCAAACATCTATGTATAGTTGATGAAAACCCTTTAAAAAGTTTCTAACTATCTGGAAGAAGGAACAAAATCACCTTCCATACATTTGGACATCTTGCAGCAGAACTAACTGTTGTTTGTCTGCAAGAGACACTAAAATCAATCTGTGGACAATCTCTTGCAGACTCAACAACTGATACAGAGATGCTAAAATACAAGAAACTACAAGGAAGCTGGTTTCAGAGATTACCTCTGCTTCAACTGGGTCAGGATCTCTCAGCATCGTTGCTAACTCTTGTCTCTCACTCTTTCTGAGATATCAAAGTGTAATTAGTGGCGTTTGTCCTCCCAACAGTGAGAGATATCAAGTTAATTATTATAAACCTTGGCCCCAACACCTTGAGGGAAAGCAAAAAATTGCTCATGAGCCCATCCCCCAAAGACTCAGAAGAAAAGTATGGCAGTGTGAGATTATTTATGAATCCCCAAAAGAGAAAGATTATGTTTGTAAACTAATCTGTTCCTCTGGGTGTGATATCCTTTGACTGTATTAAATGCAAAAGTTTTAAGTTTACTTGATAAAATCAGGTTAGGCCTTTTGATTTGACAACATCAGTAAGGTGTGACCGAGGTGTTGGTGGGACTTTATAAAGGGACAATCGCTCAAGAGGACACACAAGAAGAGAGAGAGAGCTCTGTCATGTTTGATCCTGCCCTGGGGAGAGCCATTTGTCTGATTGTTTGCAGCAGAAGTGAGAAAGTATTTCTAATGGTACCTTGAGCTGGACTTTCCACAGCCTTGGGTCTGTAAACTTTTACCCCAAATAAATGCCCTTTATACAGCCAACAGAATTCTGGTTCTTTGCATCAGCACCCCTTTAACAGACTAATTCAGGAAGTGTAGGAAAACAAAGCAACAGGATCAAAACTGTCTGTGAGGCAGGACAAAAAATCAGGAGCACAAACAAGGCAGGAAGCAGAGCACCAGGGACTTTGGGTTGAGGCAAATGGCGAAGAGACTGGCAGGAGACATGCAAAGAATCCCCTGAGCTACAAGAGAGCGGAAGGTGTCTACTGTCTCCATGTTTTGTTATTTTTATACTTTGTATTTGTAGCTCTTCTTAAAATTTAGATTGTGGATCAAAATTTGGACATATGACATTTATCAGCTATAACCACATCTAGTATTCATGACCAGCCTTTGGCTAAACATTAAAATGTAAAATACTTTACAAATACTATTTTCTTGTGAGTTATCCACTGGATAAGACATAACTGCACTAGAAATATACTCTTGGCAAGCCATGGGATTCTTTTAGTACTGACTCAGAGAATCCCAGCATATTTATGTATATTATTTACAACCACACTTATCTTAGAGATTTCATTTCACATCAGTTTTCACTCATAAGCTATGGAGAGTTAGGTAAATAATATTCTAGTAGTTTTTGAGGATTTGAGATCTTGTCCTAGAGGATTGAAATAGAAAAATGGTAAAAAATTCAGGAAAAATTCTGTCATAAGAGTTTCTCTCTTAGCTGAAGAAAAGGTGCAGATTCACAAAATTTATAATGTGTCTACAGCATAAGGCAGTTGATCTTAGCTCTCAAAAAGGTACCACTTGAATACTATATTTTGGTTTCAATTGTTTAAATTAAAAACAAATAAACAAACCCACTACAAATTCCCCAAGAGTAAATTGGTGTTAGGCTAAGAGGAAATCTGACAAAGGAATGTTGATAATATTTGGTTCTAGAGAGCATTCTCTATATGTGGCCTAACTTAACTCAAAGAGCTAAGGTTGGTGACCCAACCACGTCTTCCAGTACTGTGCAGTAAGTTCCTCCAAGTATTCAACAAAACTGCTGTCCTCTAGGTTCTCAATTAAGGAACTCAAAATGTGTTCAGGGATGCAGAGGTTTGTTCACAATGGAAGGATAATTGGCGTTACTTAAAATCTATTACTTAGTTCTTTACTTCTCAATTAATTTGTAGGGAATATTCTGGCTTACCTTAAATGTTCAGTGCTTCAGGGCTTCAAACTGATTCTTGCAGATGTTTGTATCTGGGGATTTGTTTAATTTCATTGGACAGACAAAATAAAACAAATATCAACTGCTGATTCACTTTTCTCATTGTTTTAAATTAGTTAAATTGGATTTTAAATTTGGGTCTGGGTAGAGGTCAGGTGGAAATCCTGCACAGTAGGCACGAGAATAGAGTTTGTTTCAAGTCCCAGAGGGGTTGGGGCACGAGGGGTTGACGGAAGCTCCATGGGCTCTGGTGGCTTAACCAATGTGCAAATGCAGAGGGACCAGTGGACTTGGGCCTTATTGAAACTCAGGGGTGGATGTTGGTAGATTTCCTTTGGAAGTCAAGGCTTGGTTAGTTTAAAGCAATCTCACATGGAAAAGGAAAGGGCCTGGGGGTCCAAGAGTGGTGGGGGTGGTTAGCTTAGCCTTTGAGATCAGCCCTGAGTTCTGGTGATGTATGTGGGTGGTGTGGATGGTGGCCACAGGTGTGAGTTTGGGCTCTGGGAAAATTTATGCCCCAGGGCTGGAAAGCTGCCTATTACCCAGATCACAGGTCCATGTTGAGGCCAGTGGTTTAGCCAAAGTGAGGTGGATGCCGAGGCAACAGCACAGAAGAAAATTGTGGTGGTTGTGACACTCATGCCCTTGTTTGAGTGGACATCAAAGCTGGAGAGCATTTACCACCAATAGCATATGGACAGCATACAGAAACTGCCATAACTTTGTGGGAAAAGGAGAGAGCATAAAAGCAAAGCAGTTCACAAATACCCAGTCACTGAGTCCCTCGCCTTATTTCAGGTACTTTATCTAGAGTGACACACATTCCCAGAGGCCTAAGACAACAGGGATTTTTTGAGCCATTGTCTTGTTGTTCCATATGACCAGCAGTGTAGTATTTGTCATGAAGTGGACCATGCTGGAAAAATAATAAGCACTATTATATTTATAAGCTATCTTGGGAGTTATCTGCAGAGTTGCTAAACGTGAACCTGTGTAATAGCTGGCATTAACACTTCACAAGTTTGCATAGACCCACATAAAGACTAATATTGTACCTAAATAAAGTAACATGATGAAAGTCAAAGGTCAAGAAAAGGCATGGGCATGTCAAAACAGTGCACAGGTATGCTGTGATATATTTAGGGTAAAAATAATAGCAAACATTTAATGATTTTACTATGTTGCTAATTGCTTTCTATGATAGTTTGAAATGGTATGGATACCGGAAAAGTATTGTCTTAAAGTTGATCCATTCCTGTGGATGTGTACCCGTTCTATTTTGGTGAATAGAATTTTAAATTAAGATGTGACCCATCCTAACACTCTTACTGGATTCCTTTATAAGCAAATGAAATTCTGACAAAGAGAGAAAAAGGCAGGGAAGCAAGAACCTGAAAGAAATGAAACCTGAGAGAGAAAGGAGAGACCAGCAGATGCCACCATGTGCCTTGCCATGTGACAGAAGAGTGCAGAATCACCAGTCTTCAGGAAGAAGTTATTGTCTTGATGACGCCTTGGTTTGGATATTTTCATTACCTCAGAACTGAAGCTTGTAAGCTAATAAATTCCATTGAAAAAGCCAACCCATATCTGCTATATTGCTTTCAGTGGCCTAGCAAACTAGAACACTTTCTATTCCTTAACTCATTTATTCCTAAAACAACCCCATAATAATATTAGTATTATTCTAGTACTCATTTTATAGAGGAGGAAACTGAGGCATCTAGAGTTCAAAATTTCTTGCCCAAATGTTTTCATTCAAGTGGTTAAGCCAAAACAAATTTTAGGTCTGTCATGCTAAAAAGAGATTTTCTTAAACACTGTGGTATTTATATATCTTTGGAGATCAGAAGCCTTAAGAAGAAAGAGTTCTGGGAGAATCAAAAAACAAATGAGAAATATCCTGGTTCTTGTTTGTCTCTTAGATGCAAATTCAGTTAGCAGGTATTAATCGGGTTTTAAATGTTTTTAAAAATGCATGATATGTGTGCACTCAACCATTATTGATGTGAACTATCAAAACACTTGCTGCAGTTTAAAATCCTGTAAGTGCATAAGACAGACTTCTACCCACTGTCTGTGCTGTCAGGGAAATTACCATGTGGAGTACCTGTAGGTGTTTCATAGCTTATTAAACTATAATTGTGGAACTGTAATTACAGCAGATGTGACATAATATCTGAGTTTTAGAAAATAACTCCCCTTTAAATCATAAAAGAAGAGCAAAGTTTTAGTGTTTTCCTAGCAATGACCCAATTCTACTTAAAAAAACTACTGCTAGAGGTACAAAATTCACTTTTCCAACAAATGTGAAAAATGATTACACTATCCATCACTTAAGATAAAGAGATGCATATTATCATAATCATAGCTGAGAAAAGAAGCACAACCTGAAGCATGGCATGTAAAAATATCTTAGTTTGGTAGATATTTTTGTTTATATACTTGTTAATGGATTATGACAATTATTCCTGACTCAAAAGGCAATTACTTAAATAGTCACATTCCCAGGTGTCCTTTTGCTGTATAGAAACAGCCTCCATCCCATCCTTGACACGGCATATTGGAGAACAAATGCGTCATCCGCATAGGTAGCCCAGATCAACTTCATCAACCTGCTGGCCCACAGTTCTGTCAGATGGCTTTCCTCTCCCCCAAATAAATGAGCATATAAAAATGCATAATCTAGTTATCTAAGAATCAGATTTTTTTTTAAATTAGGCAGCTAGTTTGCCTCAGGGTCCAAAATACTCAGTGCACCTTCAGGACCCACCGTTTCCTATGGGAGATAGAGGGGCAGGTAAGGAGGCATGCAGTAGAATGTTGCTTTATGGGAAACTCTTACTTCGTTGAGGTCAACCTTCCTTCCAAGATGGATGATTAGAAAAATCATCTTAAGCGGATCTGAAATTTGGCTCACCCTACTTTTAGAAGCAACAGATAATAAAGCTATTTTCTCTGATGCATGTTTTAAAATTTAAAGTAAATGTAAATATTGCATCTTTGTCATCTTTATGTAACAGGCGGCATCTGTAGCTACGTCAACTGCTCCTTATAAAAATTAAATAAACAACTCAAGGTGAATGTTTTATGCTGATGGATCAATAGAATAGTCATGGTTAATAAATTCCAGCACATAAAATTCCTGTGATAAAGCTGCAATGGTGGTAAGGTTGAAATTTGAAATTAGGTCAGAGGACACTCTCTTTCAAGTTTAGGAATTATTTGAACCATGGTGGTAAAGAAAAAAAGAAAGAAAGAAAGAATCCCTGATTAAAATGAGATGTGCATTTTCATATTTACAATATATCCTTGTGTAAATGATTTATTCCCCTAGAGTTTCAGTTTCCAAATCTTTAAATTAGAAGTTCTAATAGCAAGCTAATGATAGTATCTAAATATAATTTGGATTACTGATGTGCAATATGGAGAGAGATGTTGAAGAACTGATAGATGGAACCAGTTGACATGACTTTCAGGAAGTCTAAATGAATGCATCAGAGGTACTAAGATTTGTGAGCTTGGGGAATGAAATACAGTCAGGCTCTTGACAGACTGGATAAATTAAATGATATTCTGGAAAGAAGATGATACCTTTAATTTCTATTAGATGGATTTAAAATTAAATTTATGTTGATAGAGAAGCCTCCAACAGAATATCATGTCTGGAAAACATGGAAAGCATACATATTTTTCATTTTTGCTAATTTCCTTTCAACTGAAAGGATTCTTTCTCTCTCAGTATGTCCTCATTTCTGCCACTGCCTCCCTTTTAGGTTGGTCATAGCAACTCAGCAGAGCAATACGACCTTTTGATTTGTGTCTCCATCTCCTGTCTTTGGTCTCCTGCCTTTTCCTGTGAAATTAATCTTTCTAAAGCATCATTGTAAGGAGGACACCAATGCACCAAACATATTTCGGTGGTTCTCTTTGTTAATAAGAGTCAGTATTCCTGGGAAGAGCCTGGCTTGCCACAAAGGGAAAATAAACCTATGCCATTTGCTAGCTATTTTCTTTGAGTAATGGACTCAAATCTTAAATTTAAAAATATTGCCATCTTGTGGGTCTTTTTTGAGGTTTAATTAAATTCCATTTTTCAAACATTATGAATCATAGTGAGGTACTGGAATTAGTGTTTATATTTTCATTCTTTCTTCTATCATCTATTGAATTAAGTACATATTCTATGTTCTATATCTCACCTTTGTTTTTGATGTTTTCCCCCTTTCACTATCATCTTATACTTATCGTATCCCACATCATCAAAATTTCCCATCATTATTTAATTATCAGTATTTTGGTGGTACCAAATCCTTTGTCAAAAATACTCCCTATTCTTAATCTAGTGAATGCCCATTTTTTCCCCCTTGAGATGGTTCCCTCTTCTGTTTGCTCATTGTTTTTGCTTGTTGTCATTTTCTGCCTGTTCTTTTTGCTTATTCTCTGTCTTTTCTTTAGGAGGCACTGGGAACTGAACCTGGGACCTACCACGTGGGAGGCTGGTGCCCAACTGCTTGAGCCACATCTGCTCCAGTGCCCATTTTTAAGTACATCTTCTGCATGAATATCCTGATAGCCCTCCAGTTACTACTATCTCATCTGTTCTGGAAATCAATATACTTAGCAGGCTTATCATTCCTTTTCACTAGTGCATATTCTGCCATGACTGAAAAAATATGTACTTGTTAGTACCCATGGTAAATGGTGAAGGCTGCTATGTTATCTTATTCAAATTAACACCCCATAGTACCAGAGCCAATCCTCTTCTAGAGGCACCTAATAATTCACACATATATCTTAATTACTATCTTGTTTAATATTTGTTTATGTAGCTGTCTTTCTTTTCAATTTATCAATTCAACAGATATTTATTGAGCCATCACACTGTGGCAGGCACTCTTTTGGAGACTAGGGGTATGGCAGGTATAAAAACCAATAAACAAAATAATTAAGGAATTAAATACTGCATAGTATAAGGTTATAAATATATTTCAGGAGAGTGGGGATAAGAGATGACTGAAATTTTACATAAGATAATTAAGACAGATCTCACTGCGAGGCTGATGTTTCGACAAAGGTTTGAAACAAGTCAGTTGGCATGCTCTGCAGATACCAGACAGAAGAACTTTCTTTGCAAAAATAATTAATGCTAAGATTCTAAGGAAGCAGACAACTTATCCCATTAAGTATGGCCAGAGAAGAACAAGCAAAAAGAGAGAGAATGGGATATGAAGTTAAGTCAAAGAGGTAATTGCAAGCCGATTCTCATTTATTTTTGAAGAATTGTAGAGCATAGTAAAAATTTTGACTTTGATTCTACATGATGTTTGGAAAGCTTAGAGAATGTTTAGCAGAAAAACATCACAATCTGACTTTATTATTAATTATTTTCTGATAGTAGTGCTGAGAATGTCCTGAAGGGGGCAAAGGACAGAATCAAGGACATGCTTTCAGAGGCCATTACCATACTCCAGGCAAACGGTGGTGGCAGTTTGGTTGGAGTGCCAGAGTGTGCAGGTATTGGACATAATTTTAAGTTGGAGATAAAGATTTGCTAAATCACTGTGTTAGGAATGTGAAAGAAAAAGGAAACTCAAGAGCCAGTATTTGCTTTGTGCTTAAGAAACCAGAAGAGTGAAGTTGCCACTGAGAAGAGCAGGCACTTTTGGAGAGAAAGATGATGGAGATGTGTATTAGCCAATAGATTTAATTGTCTATGAAACAAAGAAGGGTCCAGAGTTCAGGGAACAGTCCGGTGGAGGGTACAGGCTCCCAGGATCTGGGTGAGAGCCCTCTGGGTCCAGGATAAGGACTCTCAGTATCTGAGTGTTGTTCAACATAATGAGTCTAGACCAAGTCCTCAAGGCAATGAGTGGTTAGAGAAAACAAAGTATCCCAACACTGAAGCCTGATATATTCTAAGATTAAGGGGATGAAGAAAAGAGGAGGAATCCTGAAGGACTGGGTAATGAGGAAGGGACTAGCAGAAGATAGGTGAATTCCTAAAACAAAGAACTGAGGGAGAGAGGAATGGCCTCTGGCAAATGCTGCTGGAAGGTCTAGAAGAAGACAGATGGACCTGTGCAATGACCATGCTGATGCTCGAAGGAAGGATGGGTGGGGGTGGAAGACCTTTTCAGAGTGGGCTCAAGAGACAGAGAAGAATTGGAGGCAGAACGCTGTGAGGAGTTTTTTGATGAGTTCTTTGTTTGTTTGGGTTTGGTTTGGTTTTGTCAGGGGTAACAAGGAGGTGGGGCTATGCTTGAAGAGGAAGGTAGGCTCAGGAGATGACTCATTTTTATTTTAGGTCACAGATGTGAGAGGCTGAGTAGTACCCCACTCCCCCAAAGATACCCAAGGCCTAATCCCCAGACGCAGTGAAAGTGTTATCTGCTGTGATTAAGGTAAGTACCTTAAACTGCAAAGATAACCCTGCATTATCCAGGTGGGCCAATGTAATCACAAGGCCTTTATAAGATGGAGGTGTGAGGGTCAGGGTGAGTAGTGGGAGACAAGAGCTCGGAATGGTGCAGGCCATGAGCCAAGGAAAGCAGGAAGTCTTCGAAGCTGACAACCCAAGAAACTTCCAGAAGGAACACAGTTCTGCTGGCAGCTTATTTTTAGAAGTCTGAACTTTACAACTGTAAGATAATAAATCTGTATTGTTTTAAGCAACTAAGTTTGTGGTAATGTCTTATTGCAGCACTAAATATCGAAAACAGCAGGCCTAAACGTGAGCAGCCCTGATGATGGAAAAATCCAGTAGAAAAGGAAAAGTTGACATATCAAGAAAAAGGTAGAGTATAAAGTGTCAGATATTGAGAAGAGGGTAGGGATGATTGCAAAATATTTGTGGAACTTCTCAGATTGTAAATAAAAAAGCAAGCAAGGTTATCAGCTGAGTGTGAAGAAGGGATAGGAGGTTTTGTAGGTTTAACAAGATAGGGGGAGGTATAAAAGAATCTTCTGGGAGAGTGAAAAAAATGAAATGGTCACAAGAAGGAAGTGGTTGTGATTTAAAGTGAGTCCAGAGATTTGCTTGTTTTCCTCCTGCCATGGTGAGCTGTGTGTGTGTGTGTGTGTGTGTGTGTGTGGTTAATAAACGTTTGCATTTAGCTAGGGTTGAAGTTTAGCCAGTTTAGTATGATGGTGTTGGAAAGGAGCAAACAGTTTTAGCTTCTCTGTGTAAGAAGAGAGGATTGAGTTTGTTGAGATGAGGTGAAGATATATATGATCCATAGATTGCAAGTACTGTTAGGAAGGTAATTTGGGGCCAAGTAGAGGTCCTATGGTAAAGCTCCAAGATGCTTGTCCTTTCTTACCTTTAGAAAGAAGAGAATTATGAAAACTAAACTACTCACCCCGACCCTCATGCCTCCATCCTATAAAGGTCTTGTGATTACGTTGGCCCACCTGGGCAAGGCAGGGTTATCTTTGCAGTTTAAGGTACTTACCTTAATCACAGCAGATAACATTTTCACTGATTCTGGGGTTAGGCCTTGGGTATCTACTCAGCCTATGACATCTGTGACCTAAAATAAAAATGAGTCATCTCCTGAGCCTACCTTCCTCTTCAAGCATAGCCCCACCTCCTTGTTGCCCTTGACAAAACCAAACCAAACCCAAACAAAGAACTCATCAAAAAACTCCTCACAGCGTTCTGCCTCCAATTCTTCTCTGTCTCTTGAGCCCACTCTGAAACGGTCTTCCATCCCCACCCATCCATCCTCCGAGCATCAGCGTGTTCATTGCACAGGTCCATCTGTCTTCTAGAACTTCCAGCAGCATTTGCCAGAGGCCATCCCTCTCTCCCTCAGTTCTTTCTTTTAGGAGTTCACCTACCTTCTGCTAGTCTCCTCTTCAGTACTCAGTCCTTCAGGATTCCTTCCTTTATTCTTAGAATATCTCAGGCTTCAATGTTTGGATACTTTGTTTAGAGCTGATGAATATTTAAATGCCTCATAACACTTCAAACTACTTTGTTTTACATTGCATTATTTCTTTTTTAATTTGAACAGAAACAAGTTTGCAATTGCATGGAAGCAGGAATAGTGGCATATTTGTGTCCATCTGGGTGCATTTCTTTATTTAAACATGTGTTCATGCATTCATTCACCATTTATTTGTTCATCACACACTGTAGCAGTTTGGCAGTTTGATATAGTTATGAATTCCAAAAATATGTATTGGATTATGCTTACAAACTTGTCTGTTCATCTGGACATGATTAAGTTATGATTAGGGTGTTGACTGGGCCACATCAGTAGGGTGCTGAGCCCTGCCCCTTGGTGGATGGGGTCTCAAAGATAAAAGACATGGCAAAGGACAGAGTTGGAGTTTTTGATGTTGGAGTTCTGATGCGGAGTTTAATGCTGGAGCCCAGGGAAGTAAACACACAGAGGAGCTTGGTCATGAGAAAGGAGAGAAGGCTCCCGAAAGAGAGAAGAGCTGTTCGCTTGACAGTTCACAGCTGGCCTTGTGGAGAGAAGCAAAGCCTAGAGAGTGCCATAGACCTTATGGAGGAAACAGAGAAGCTGAGCCTGGGTCGAAACGGAGCCCCGGGAAGAGAGGAACTCAAGAAGCCTGAACCCTCACAGATGTTGGCAGCCATCTTGCCCCAGCAATGGGAAATGGACTTTGGTGAGGGAAGAAATTTGCGCTTTATGGTCTGGTATAACTATCAGTTCTACCCCAAATAAATACCCTTTTATAAATGCCAACAGATTTCTGGTAATTTGCATCAGCACCGCTTTGGCTGACTAATACACACACATCTTATGTATCTCTTCTATGGCAGGTTCTGTCTACTTGCAATGGGAGAGGAGCACAGAAGGGAAAGAGAGGTTCAATCTAGAAAGATACTATAGAGGATCATTAAAAGCCTATGGGAAGAATAAGCCTGGCATGCTTTCATGGACCTGAAAATGGCACTGGAGTCATACTAGGTGATTCAGGAAATTCTCAAAAGGAAAATCAGGAGACAAATTTACAGGTCTGAAGCTGAGCTTGGAGAATGAAGGTAAAGACTGCATTTTCCAAAATAATTGTCAAAAAATGGTGAGACACAAATCATAGTTTATATGGTAGTAATTAAGTTTTAACAATATTTACATTTTTAAAGAAAAGTAGCAATATGAGTGATTATATATTCCAGATTTTCTATATTATATTTTAAAGGCAATATTGCTTTTTTTCCTGACAAATTCTATTTAAAAGGAACTTGTAAAATATTTTTCTTAGAAGTATCAGAAAACCAAGGGATTTGTAAATGAGATTTTAAAATGCTCACATTTAGGTCATAAAGGATTTAAAATTAATCATACATTGGTGCTTAGAATATTTATATAGACTTTGCATATTTAAAATATACTAATTTATCTCTGGTAACATTTGTCAAAATAGCACAGCAATTCATGTGACCTAATATATTTACCCTGTGGCATTTAAATTAAGCTTATTAATATTATAAATCATCCTGTCTCCTCAAACTAAGTGGCTGCTAAGACATAAGGAATACAGGATGTTTCCGATTATAGTATTTTGGCCATGTTCTATTTTAAAATAGTTTAATGGTAACCAGGGCACACTATAAAATCTAGGAGTTAACTTCCTCTTATAAACTCATTATCAAAGGCATTGATTATTGTTCTTTATTGTATTCCTGTTCCTCAGAATTAGTCAAAGTGTGAAGTTGAGAGCACAGTCTTCTAGACTGCCAAGTCTGACCAAGATTTTTGACCCAATTGCAAGGAGTTAAGGCTCTTTAACAAAGTTAAGGCATCCACACAAGATGACCCTCATCTTTGACACGAACTGTAAGTTTGAGGGTTTTCCAAAACTTCCCTCAGGGTTGATGACTTTCTAGAAAGGCTCAGAACTCACTAAAATCTATTAGGATCACAGGTTCTGTTTATTACATGGAAAGGATATAAATCCAAAGGAAGATGCACATTGGGCAGATTCTAGAATAGTTCCAAATGTAAAGATTCTATTGTTCTCATGGACCCATTACCTTCGGCAAACAGTGTGTGGCAATATCCACAGAGAATTGCCAAGCAGGGAGACTCACCCAAGCGTTGATGTCCAGAGCGTTTATTGTGTCTTCATAACATAGGTATGATTGATTGATTGATTGATTGTCCATGTGGATGAACTCAGTTTCTAGATCAAGTGAGAGAGGCTCACCCAAACTTTGATGTCCAGAGCTTTTATTGTGCTTTCATTAGATAAGCACTATTAATTGATTGATTGTTCTAGTGAATAAACTCAATCTCTACATCAATTGATAATGCATAACCCAGAGCCCCTACCCTAAATTCCATGGTTGGTTCTTTGAGATGGCCAGCCTGGACCCCAGGACCATCAGGTGTGGCCAGCACTACCTGAGCCACCTCATTAGCATAAACTGCCAGGTGGGGTTCAGGTACCACCATGGATAATAAAGAGACACTAATCACTCAGGAAATTTCAACATATTAGTGTTTACCTCCCAGAGACAAAGTCTGGACCTCTCTTTGAGGAGATCAAATTCCTTACTAGATCCCTGTGTACTTTAACAATATAAGGTACTTGGGTTTCCAGATTCATTGAAGTGGGGAACCAAGGAACAGAAAATATTGTTGTTAGACATGCAGCAAAGGCTCATTCACTCCTCTGTCTGGGAGGAAGGACATTCAATGTGCCTTGTCCCAAAGATAAGCAAACAATCGGTCCATCTATCTGATTCTGTTACAAGGATAGTCGAACCTGTATCAACTATATTTTCTCTCTTGGCCAAATGGCTCCAACAAAATTTTATTTTTGGGACATTATACTCATAATTTCCACCCTGCCCTTTTACTATGGGCATGCACATTGATTCCCCATGATGGTCTTAAATCTGATTTCACATGTCATAGGAAAAATAAATTAAATGGAGAACCTGGTCAGATAAAGCAACAATGCTCTTGACTCAAACTAGAAAGAATAATGTTAATCCTTTTACAAAGTTTGAGTTGACTATCAAGTAGGTAAAACAGATGGTTCTTTCAACTCTGTTTTACATTTGTCACCCTCCACTCTGAGGACTCAGTCATGAGGGGTCTAAGATCTCCTACACACTCTTCTCTCTGAACAGCAGTGGAAATTCACAGAACTGGAACCAGATGTCAGAGGGTTTGTGGGATCTAAAATCTGCAACTCAAAATTTCTCAGGAAACCTGTTGGAGAATTTGAGGACATCAGGTACACCCTATGACAACTTTTGGCCATATGAGGACTAAATATTAAGTTATGATCAATGTAATAGTCCACCATAGGCACCTCTTTATTCTGAGCTAGAAATAGTATTAATAGAAGGATGATTCAGGGTATATAGGATTGGGAGAATTGCTTCACTCTACCATAAAAATAGAGAGTCAGTGTATGATTACTGTTTCTAGCAGGAGAATAATTATTAATCCAGCAATGTCTTTTATCCCATACCCTCTTGCCTGGTTGTAGAACTTTTTAAACCAGATTTCTTACTTTAAAATTACAGGTACATATTGTGAAAAAAAATTATAATTTGTGATACACTCACTTAAATGCTATCTAGAGAGAACAGATTCATTAAAACAACTTACTTGATAGATTGATTTCAATTACTAAAATGTTAAAATGAAAACTAAAAGTTCTGCACCTAGAAGAGGGCCACGGAAGCTGCAAAGAATGTTAGCTTTAAAATTAAAATTGTTTTGAAAATGTAAATATTTGATTGTGAAAAGTCATGTTATATGTGTCAATTATTTAATTTGTAATAAATTTTTTGTATACACATTCAAATTTGCACAAATTTAATCTATTACTTAAACTTAATTACTATTATTATCTGAATAATTTTGGGAAGTTTAACTCCTGTTTCCTCATTAATAAAATCGGGCAGATAATAGCATCTAATTCATAGGATACGTTTGTATTTGAGAGAAAACCCTCAATACGCAGTCATTCTTGCTATTACCATTGTTATCATTCTGTGACAAGCAATACACACAATAATTGTCCTTCTTAATAAATTGCAATGTCCACTACTTCTAAACATTCATTGCCTTTAGCCAAGGAGCATGAATTGTTATCTTTGGATAAAATTAAATTACAAATTAAAATATTCCGTAAGCAAATAAACTATTTGAAACAAGAAAAAAAAAATCAGTTACCTAAGGAAAGTTGGTGCTTCTTCCAGTGCTGAACTGATTTCTCCCTCTATCTCCATTGGAGTACAACTCCAAGGGTATCTTCAGATGATATTTGCATAGCACATTCAGCCATATAGTGTGAACATCTACAAAGGGGAACAGTTTGAGAACTTGTTAGAGTTAGTTATAAAATTGATACAGGTAATGCAATGCTTTGCTTACTTGAAACAGAATTTTGAAACTGGAACTTTTTCTTAACTGCTGGAAGAAAACACAAGAGTCAGCCAACAATATTTTATTAAACCGGAATACAAAGACAGCTGACAGTGAATTAACCTATGTGGGTAGTCATTTATGGGCTACTTCATTGATAGCACCATATGTTAGTTACAGTTGGTATTCCACAGGGAACTGCAAATGTTTACAGATGTTTTGAGGGGAAGATTCTTTGTGTTGCAAGACTTGGCATGCCAAAAAAAGCTTGCCCAGAAAAGATGATATAAAGGCATCCTTTTATCAAATATTATTTTTACTTGTTTATATGACATTATATATTTGAGGTTGATGAATGAAGATGAAATATGGTTTTCCTCATTTACACCCTTGCCTCTAGTTTTCATCATCTCCTAGTAATACATCATTTTGAAATTTTCAGGCAATATTTGGAAATTACTTGTTCAGAATTATGTTCAGTCTGAGTTCTTTGTTCTTTACCCATTGCTCTTTCATGTTTTTTTCAGATTTTTCATAATTAGATTTTTTAGTCCTTTCTTGTCAAATAATCTAGAGGTCAAATTAAATGCAAAGGTTTAAAATTAATAATGATGAAAAAGAGTAGATATTTCTCTATGATTTACTCATGTTTTGAGGACATGACAAAGTTAAATTAAAAGATGGAGGAGTTATAGGAAAAATAGGGAGAAGTTTTACAGAACCCTGAACTCTATCCATTTGAAGACCCATTTCAAACAAGTGCTCTCTGAAAGCTCTTCCCGTCAAAATGTGAATGGTTGCTAATTAGAAAACCCCTACCTAGGGAAAGAACTATGGAGTGACCAGAAGAGAAAAATAAAGGGATATAATGCCATATAGACAAAGAAACACTGTATCAAGAAATGAGTAAGAGGAACATATTCATTTCTATGGAATTAATATCAGAGATAGGTAGAGGCATGGAAATAAGTTCAAAGGAAGGAAAGTCTGAAAATCCTCTTCCATGATTATTGAAAGTGTTGATAGAAGTGAACTCAATAAATCCTGGGGCAGAGAAGAGTAAGAATCACATTTTGAGAAACAGAAATAGGGAAAAGGAATGGCTTAACACATATAGCTGAGGATTTAACCAATTCCATGTGCAACGTATCTTAGGGGCATCCATTTTATTATTTGTAGACATTAATATATAATTGTTCTTAAGTATTATTATTTAAGAAAGCTTATATATAAAATTTTATTGATAAAACTGATTTGGTTGTTTTATGTCCCATTTTGGTGTTTTCATAATCTAAATTTAAAGAAGTGCTTCAGATACTGTTATGGCCCTTCTCCACGCATGTGCACACACACACACACACTCAAACATGGAAATGCTCACTTACTTTATTCATGCTTGAGTCGGGTGGGTTCCTGTAGAAACTGGAGGTACTATTTGATATCCAGCATGGAAAGTTTAGGTTCATAAGCCTCCTCATCAAATACCTGAAGAATATCATGGATAATAATGCAGCTGAATACATCAGCACATTGTAAACTCTGCAAAATGCCTGTTTGTTCTTGTGGTAGGGGGTAGGCGGGAGTGTTGGTTTAAATACACACACATTCCCACTACAAATTCTTAATGCAAAATCTAACTATTTAAACTAAAGCTAGACAGCTTTCATCACCTGAAAAAATTAGATCTATATTTGGTTAATAAAGTATTTAAGAAATTAATATTTTCTGGTTAGACTGAATTAAATGAAATGTTACACTGAGGAATTATAGTAAATTACTCAGAAAGGAAAAGAGCAGGGGAAATACTATAATATTGTACACACTGATAATGTATAAGTGATTTAGAAGACTTGAAGAGCTCTATGTTAAAGAGAAGCACTTGACTTCTAATGATTAGAAATGATACAAATAGAACAAAATTTTTAAATACCAAGGTAATGTTAATAAGCGAATCAGAGATACAAGCTATGATTAATATTATGGTTTTAGATTCACCTTGTCTGTAAGCTTCTTAGCCATCAAAACTTTAAAAAGAAAATTATTTCTATATTCAATGTTTAATAAAAGGGTAATATCATTAAATTTGTTCTTTTTTGGAAACAAATCACCAAAGCTAATCACCAAAAGGAATTATCATTTCATCATAGAACAAGAAATTGGACAAATTTAAGGAGCAATTTTACAAAGGATATATTCTTCATGTCATTGTACCTTACATTTATCTTCAGACAAAGCTAAGCATTCTTGAAGCACTTACACATTACAGTGATTTTTGTGGGAACTTATAAAATGAGATCCCAAATGTAAACTGAGACAAAGACCAAGCTTAAATTTTGTTTAAATGAATGAATAGTGTTCAGGCAACTATTGATTTTCATTTTTCAATTCCATCAATAATTGATTCTATTTATTTACCTTTTGCTTGTGTGTTGGGTTGGTGGATGGTTAAAAAAAAACACAACGCTTTATGCTTTAATATTTTTAACTGGCAATAGAGTTAATAAGATAACACACACTGCTACCTCCACTGTCACCATCATCTGGCTAGTAGACTCCATCCCTGTTGTGGAAGAGAGCAAATTCAGAATCAATAATCCCCATAAGACAGTAGGATATTAATCCAGAAAGTGAAAACAACAACATAAAAAACCCATAAGCTCTAATGTGGTTAAGCAGTTAGAGAGGCACTACAAAACTTAAGAAAAGAAGCTAAGGAGCAATTTATTAAACCTACAGTGCTGAATTTTCATTTAAATCTCCCCACGTAGGCATCCTCCTCTATAGCCAGTCTCCAAATGAAGAAATCATATGAAATTTTTGTTGAAAAATTCCCTTTGATTCAATTTGAATATATATATTAGTCTTAAATAATATAAAGTTAAAAACAGAATTAAATATTTAATAAGTGCCTTTATGTAAATTTACTCAGGTTCCTCAAATTGCTCTGATATACAGTGTTAAAAAAGAAAATCCCTGGGGAGTGGATTAGCTCAGTGGCTGAATGCCTGCTTCCCATCTATGAGGTCCTGAATTCAATCTCTGGTAACTCCCAAAGAGAAAAAAGAAAAGAAAAAAATCCCAATTATACAAAATAACTTTTTCATTCATAAAATTTAACCATTTGCTGGATATAGTCTTAAAAATCAAAAACTATATATAAAGTGAATAGAACACAAAAACAGATGCTGAAACACTCAGATTAGGATTAGGGGAATTGGTCTTTAAAATGGCTATCTTTAGGATACTGAATGTTCCTTGAGGTCCTCAACCTGAGTGCCTCTGATTCCTTGATGTTTTGCCCAAATTCCCTTCTTAGGGACATGAAATACCCACTTCCCCCTCCTACTAGATATTTGTGTAGATTGCTGGAAAGGGTGGGGTGGAATTAGCCTGAAATCCATCCTGGAAGAGTCCCCTACAGCACACATGGAACCCTAGGCGTAGTAAACATTAACCTGTGTACGTGCCCTTGGGAACCTACACGAAAGCCCCCGTATTCACATACTCAATGTTATTCATTTACTAGGCTATGTGTACCCTCAAGCTACTCTCTGCATCAGCTAGACCTCCTCTCTGTGCTGTCTAGCCCTGTATAATATTTGTCTTCCCATTGTATGGCGTGGCTGCCCAATGGCTGTCATTGGGACATGTGAGTAAATAAATGGCATGGCTGCTGCTGCCTTCCATGTGGTTTCTTTGGAATATCAAAGTATTTGGCCAGCCTTCCCGGGCTTGGCTTTCCTGTGTTAAAATTGGCGTACTTGGCAGGATCTTCCAGAGAATCCCATTGGGGATAAGGCAGTTGAAAGGAGGCCAGCCATTCCAGCTACTGTAGGGGAGACCCTACAGTACATGGGGAGGTCTGCAGGGGAAGTCCAGGGGTGGTCATG
Organism: Tolypeutes matacus; assembly: GCA_026826555.1. Taxonomy (NCBI): domain Eukaryota; kingdom Metazoa; phylum Chordata; class Mammalia; order Cingulata; family Chlamyphoridae; genus Tolypeutes; species Tolypeutes matacus. The sequence goes on from JAKSZT010053798.1 coordinate 9,562,921, forward strand.
TACTTCTATGTGGTACAAGCTTGCCCAGCTAGTAAACACTTGGGGACCTGTGAGGGAGCTAGGGGACACCCCATACACTCTCGCTGGATTAGAGCAGTTAGAGGAGAGAATAGAGGGAACTTTTATTAAGAGGAAATAGCAACCTGTGGTGGCTGTAGACATTGTGTGAGCTTTCCTCCTTGCCTTGCATGATAGTACTAACAAGTAGTTAACAGCCGAAGCAAGGGGAAGGCGACTGGAGGAGGAGGTAAAAGTTTGAACCCCATCTCCGACTAATACAAGTAGATCAGAAGGAAGATTTAACTAAGAAATTGGAGAAAGCACAAGAACAGATGCAGACAATGGCCTGTTGATCTGCTTGGGTTAAAGGAAAGGAGAATTACAACTAGAAAGGAATTTGCAGACTTCCACCTCTCCTTAGTGACAGGTCTCTCTGAGCAACTAGATTAGAAGGAGATAGTGATTCCAATGTAGAAACTATAGAAGAATCTTTAAATCATGCCCAACCACTTGTGCAAAGGAAGGCTAAATCACAGATACAACATCCTGCACAAGCAAAAGTGCTAAATAATGCACTTGTCAGTAGAAGGATGCTTCTGAGTGGTGTGGCTGTGAGTTAAGGGGGCTGATAGAATTAATCTGCTGGAAGAGTAGAAAAACTTAGCAACAGTAATGTTCGCTGTTTTCTTTCCATGGTCATTCTAATTGGACCTGGATAGCCACATTGATAAAATTAGTGTTGTTAAATTTTAGTAACTTTTGAACTGGACAGCACTATAAAAAAATAATAGAAAAAATGCTAGCAGCTTTTATAATTCTGCAATTAAAAAATATATTAAAAAAGTAAAAGCTCATAAAAATTGTGTAAAATTATGGAAGAGTTTGAATGGGATGTTACTCTGACAATGTTTTAAATTTTAATCACATTTTATTTTGATCAAGGTGTTAAATAGCACTTTCAGTTTTAAATCAATAGCTTACTCCTGAACTTCAAGCCTATGTGTACTCCTGAAGAGTAATCCAGAGTGTATGTTAGATGTCTGTCTAAACTGTTAAATTAGTGCTTAACTACAGTTATATTGCTTGAATGTTCCTAATTGATTGCTGATTAGCATTAAAATTGTTTCCAAGAATGAACTTTCATATTACAGAAGAAATCTTAAAAGCAGTAATATCAGAGTTGTGAAAGATTGGAGACCTTGGAGACAGCCATATCGAAGGAGTAAGAATTATGAGTCAAATTAGTGAGCTTTATGTTTCAGTTGGCATGCCTTAACTCTTTTTGTGTTTGTCTGTTCAGTGTCAGTGCATATTTTGATACCTCCATATGGTAATATTAAATTGGCAATTGAAAATTATTAAAAGAGCTCTATTCAATTGGCCAAAAAATTAAATAAGCCTTATATTAAGAAATAGGTATGGATACTGATAAGATAAATTAGCATTGCATGTGTTAAATCTTTGAGATGATGAAAATTGTAAGTTTTGACTAATAAAATTATTACAAACCTTTTTTTAAAATGTTTTTGCCTAAATTGAAATGAATAGCTTATTTTTCTTCAATGAATAGAATGAGGAATATGAGACTTAAGTGAATATAGAAAGATGTAAAAGGTTTGTAGAAGTGCTGATTAAAATTTGATGTTTGTTTAAGGGCATGTGTTTTGTCCTAAGATAAGATGGCTGGTTCTCATAAAATCAGAATGGAAGTATGTAGGACAAAACTTGAATGCATATGGCAAGTTGTAGAAGGTATTGTAGGAGGTAGCATTAAAGCAAAGGAGTGTGTTTTGTGAAGGTGAAATTTGTCTTTAGATGAAGTGTCTATGTGGTTATGAATAGTTATGTTTGCAAAAGCATTTTCCAAACTGAAAGATTACAATGTTTAAATGGCTAATTCCAGGAAGCCATTATTAAATAGAAACTGAATTAATGTTGCTAACAAAAAATAACCTCAATACAGGAAAACCTGCCAGATGCCACCTCACTCTGCACATTAAAGTACTGGTAAGGAGAAGATAATCTTGATTCCATTGGAAATCTTAGGTCCTCATAAAATAATGGATAAAGTGTTTTTCCTGTACTGCTAAAATAAAATGCTTGTTAATTAATATAATTATGGTAAAGGTGTAAAAGTGAAAAGTAAAGTAATGAGACGGTTGAGTTCATTTGATATAAGTTGAATAAAATATGTTTAGAAACTGTTATAAAATTAAAAGGAATTCTTTAATCTTCTGCTAATCAAAGTTATATGAGTAAAATGTTCATATGAATACTTAAAGATTATATAAAATTCCTGGAAATTTAACAATGTCTCAGCATAATATTAGATAAAAGAATAATGTTGTTAATCATGGTTTTAATCATTTTTTTTAAATGGCTTATGTCACAGGAATAACCTCTTTGCCTGGAAATCAAGAGGCGGATGCTTTGGCTTGTATTCATCTGATTTGCCCCACCTCCACTTAGAAGCAGCTCTATGGCTGCAGAAATAGAGTGGCCATTGAGGACTGCCAGGGGTGGTGCATAACAATAGAGTATAATAAATTAAAATAGTACCACTGCAGCAGTCCCAAATATTGTTGATTTATTGCAAGAAATTAGTACCCAGTTATGTCACTATTACATGCTCTGTTTTAGAACTTGCTAAGGCTTTCTTTAGTATCTCCTTAGGCAAGTCAAACCCACTTGCATTCACCTTCATGTGAGGACGCCAACAGTGGATTTTGCAGTGCTTCCCCAAGGCTGGGTGTGCAGCCCTACCATCCATCCTGGTTTGGTAGCAGAGGATCTGTCTGTGTGGAAGAAACCTGTGGCTGCAGTCCTATTTTGTTATATTGATGATATTATGTTACCCAGGATTTAAATGAAGCATCAGAAAATATGGTATCGTAAGACCCTGGGATGGGCAAACAATTGGGACAAGCTGCAAGGTCCCTGCTGCTCTGTTAAACTCTTAAGTATTGTTAAAGTATGATGTTTTCCCACACCACAAACTCCAAAACAATTAATGGCCTTTCTGGGGTTCTTAGGGTACTGAAGACCTTTCACCCCTCATTTGGTTCAGATATTAAAGCCACCGTATGTGTTAATCAGGAAAGGTTGTGCATGGAATTGAGAACCTCCCCAACAGGCTGCTTTTAAAAAAAGTAAAGAGGGCAATAGCACAGACTCAAGTAGTAAGGGGGGTGAACCTTGACTTACCTTGTGTATTGGATGGGGCCAGCACCAATATTGGCTTTGGGTGGGGTTTGTGGCAAAGGCAACACTCTAGTCACAATTGTGGGAAGGGGCCAAAGCATAATATAGCCCCTTTAAAAAGCATCTATGTGCAGCATTGCATGCCTTGTTGCAAGTGAAGGGCTTAACCCAATGATGTCCGGTCACTCATCCCTATCTAGGGGTGGATTGTAGATACTAGAAACAAATCAGGAGCAAAGGACTGTCTTGGGCTGCCCTCTGTGGGGGAGAAATCTGTAGACATCTGGGATGCCTGCCAGCGGAGCAGGTAACTATCATGTCCCTGTCTACTCCTCTAATACTCATCTTGGGACTGTTGAGGCAGATACCCTCGCAAAGATCCAGAGCCATACCGTTGAGACCCAAGAAGTAGCAAAGTAACTACACAGGAAAAGCTGACATCATGGCTGCCAGACCCTGTGGCAGCAGTTGCAGCCGCCTGTTACTCATGGACATCACCCACGGCTGTCCATCGTGCTCACTCCGATATCTGCGACAATTAAATTAGCAGATGGGACATATTGACTGAGCACAGACTCCAGGAGCACGATGGCAAGTGGATTACATCCATCCCTTTTTACTCTCAAAAGGGGCAAGTTAGGCTTTCACTGCCACAGACTCTGCCACGGGACCTTTGTAACCAGCCAGCTACTCTTTGCTGCCTATAAAATGTAAGTGCCCTATATGGGATGCCAGCCCAAACTGACAGTGACCAAGGAACTCCATTTACCAGTTGCCTCATGCAGTCTCAGTCTACCAAGACTTTTTTATGGAAAGGATGAATGGCTTTTTAAAGAAACAGATAAACGGTGATAAGGGATCTTTGCAACAATGAACTAAGTTTAATTTCAGCACCATAGGCTGTGGCTCCGGCTCAAGTTAAGATGCTAACAAATGAGTTAAGGTGCCAGTGGCCCTACAGCCCAAAAGGGGAAGTAATAAAAATTTGCTGTTGCCTATGACTCAAACTATACAAACTGGGAAAAATGAGGTCATTTGGCTGTGGCAGTGGCCTATGCAGCTTTGCTGATTGGGAATCTTAAGCCCATGGGAAATAGGAGTCACCCAAAATAGTGTTATGAGACAACAGTTTATACAATAAAAGCCAACAAGAATCTTTATTAATAATCCAAGGTTTCCTATTCCCACTAGGGAATTCTTCTTGTGCCTAAACTAGTTTTTAATGTCACTAAAGGAAACTCAAAAAATTTGGAAGGGGAAAAATGTATGGCATTAGATATGTCCTCATAAAGGCCCCTACCTGGTACTTTGTTGACAACTAATGTGTCTGTTCTCCTGGTTTTAATTGGCTTCAGACTTTTCTCAATGATCCAATTTACAAATGAGTTCACTCAAACAAGCAAGGGATTTAAGACTTGAGCATGTCTTTTGTGGGGTATATTATTCAATCCAAAGCAATCTGTTAAGTAATATTTTGATCCAAGTTCTGCAAAAACCCCGGGTCAATATCAAACTCACAGAGTTTGTCTAGTGATGAATTCCAAGAGGAAAATTTATTACTTTGATCTTAGTTGGGTGTCTCAACAAGTTGACACAATATTTGGTAATGTCCAATGTTGGGCAAGTTATGCTTAAAATTCCATTGACGTTCCTGGAAGCAACTGGATCATAACTTGAAGGAGGATAACATGCTTTTTGTTGAAAATAAGAGAGTCTGAACCTCAATTCCCAACAGTGTATTCCTATTGAGCTGTAAGGTCTGGGTGGTTGTAAATGTTTAACAGTGCTGAAAATCTTAAAACTGGTTTTTCAACTGCTCAAAAATTTACAGTGTATGAAAGCATGTTTGAACCTGATTCTTATGTTTCTCTCCCTAACCTCCATGATTCCAACAGTATTTTTATGCTACACTTTAGACATAAAGGGCTCTGTAGAGGATGTACAGCATAGCTCTTTCCCTTTTTGTTAACATATCCAAACCTGTTGGTTTAACTATTAATTAGAAGTTATAATTTTTCCCTCAAAGTGAATATCTGTTGTGCATGTGGAAAAATTTTAGTTTTCTTTTTACAAACTTGTTCTTATGTTTCACATTTTTTGCAAATTTATTGAGGTATATTTTACATCTATTATAATTCACCCACTTCAAGGATACAATTCTATGATTTTTAGGAAGTTTACAAGATGTGCAACCATCACCATCAGTAAGAATTTGTTTCCTCAATCCACAATATACTTCTAACCCATTTGCTGTGAATCCCCATTTTTATGCACAAGAAATAATCTACTGTCTGTCTTTATATATTTGCCTTTTATGTTCACTTCATATAAGTAGAATGCTATAATATGTGGTCTACTGTTTTCCTTTTTTATTCACTTAGCAGACTATTTTTGAGGTCTGTCCATTTCATAGCCTGTATCAGTAATTTTTTCTTTTTTTTTTCTGTATAGAAATCCATTGTATTCATGTACTACAATTTGCATATGCATTTACCAGTTGATGCACCTTTGGAGTGTTTCTAATTTTTGGCTATTATAAATAATTCTGCTAGGAATATTTATGGACAAATTTTGTGTGGATTATATATTAGTAAGTTGTGAAATCCCTCCAAATTTGCTCTACTTTTTAAAAATGTTTTGGCTATTCTAGGTCTTTTGCATTTCCAAATAAATATTAGGATCGGCTTAACAGTTTCTGCCAAAAAAATGCTGGAATTTTGACAAAGATTGTGTTTTATTTGTAGATCAAGTTGGAGATAAATAGCATCTTAACAGTATAGAATATTCTATTCCAATAACATGAAGTTTCTCTGTTTAGATATTCTTTAATTCCATAAGAAATTTTAAAAATATTTCATTATACATGTCTTATACTTATTTTGTTTAAATGAGTCTTAAGTGTTTTATTCTTTCTGATGTTTTTGTGAAAGGAATCATATTATTAATTTCTTTTTTGTATTGTTCATTTTTTATATATAATAGTACAATTGATGTTGCCCAGTAACTTAGTGTTCTATGAGCTTGTTCTACCTGTTTGTTAGTACTAATCCTTTTTGTCCCTTTCTTAGAGTTTTTATAGCACCATATTCTCTGTGTAAAAAAAGGGGACTATTAACTCTTCTTTTCTTTTATTTCTTTACTTGCCTGATTGCATTGGCTAGATATTCCATTGCAATGTTGACATGATGTAGCTGTAAGTTTATTGCAGAGGTCTTTTATGAGGTTATGGAAGTTTTCTTCCATGCAAAATTTTTTGAGAATTTTTATCTTAAATGGGTGTTGGAATTTTTTAAATGGTTTTCTTACTTATAGGGACTATGATGCAGGTTTTATCCCTTATTCTATTAATATAGTATATTTCATTAATATTTGGATGATAAAATAGAAACACTTTGAATTCATGAGACAAATTCTACTTGGTCATGGTTTAAAATATTTTTGCTAAGTCTTGTTAGGAGTTTTTACATCTATATTCACGAGAATTGTTGGTATATAATTTTCAACTTTTGCCACCCTGGATGATACTTATTGAATACATTGGGAATGCTTCCTTCCTTTATTTTCTGAAATAATTTATAAAGGATTTTTATTGTTTTTTTTTTTTTTATATATTAGAGAGAACTTACCAAGAAATTCATCTGGAGATCTATCCACCTATCTATCTAGCTAAGTACATCTTTTTTTTTTTTTTTTTTTTTTTTTTGGTTAATCTATCTAAAACTTGATTACCTTTGTTGATCTATTCAAAGAGCTCATTTTTGGTTTCTTTGGTGTTTTTTATTGTTTTCTCCTGTGTTTTATTTTATTGATTTCTACTCAAATTTCTAACATTTCCTTCCTTCTCTTCCTTTGATTTAGTTTGCTATTTGTTCTCAAGAATCTTAAGGTGAAAATTCATATTAATTATTTGAGCTCTTTCTTATTTTCTAATATAGATATTTAAAGTGGTACATTTTTGTATAACCACTATTTTATGGCATAGCATAAATTTTATATGTTGTGTTTTCATTTTCATTGAGTTTAAAATCTCTTGAATTTCCCTAGTAATTTCTTTAACTGACAGTTTATTTAGAAATGTATTGTTTGATTTCTAATATTGTGGATTTCCCCAATTTATGTCTGTTGCTGATTTCTAATTTTATGTCACTGTATTTAGAGAATATAGTTTCCACGATTTCGTTCATTTAAAATATATTAAGAACTTTTTTATGGCTTATTATGTTGCTTATTGTGGAGGATGTTTCTTTCATGTGCTTTTGAAAATAATGCATTTTCTGCTGTGGTTGGGTGGAATATTCTACACATATCAGAGTGATCAACTTGATTGATTGTTTTACAATTCTTCATTTTTTTCTGAATTTTTGTCTGGATGTTCTATCAATTACTGAGAGTTAAGTATTGAAATCTCTATCTATTATTTTTGAATTGTCTATTTTTTCTTCAATTCTTTCAGTTTTGTTCTTGTATTTTGGGGCTTTGTTGGGTGAATATATATTTGTTACAGTCTACTGATAAATGGAAACCTTTATAATAATAAAATATACCTGTTTGTTTTTAGTAATAATTTTTGTCTTAAATTTTTTATATTAGTGTAGCCACTTAGCTCTCTCTTGAATATTGTTCACTTAATATACCTTTTTTCAGCCTTTTACTTTCAAACTATTTGTGCCTTTGAATCTAAACTGTCTCCTGTGTGAATCATGTACTTGGATTCTGTATTTTAATCCAATTTGATAATTTTTATTTTTTAAAAGGGGTATTTTATCCATTTATATTTAATAGAATTATTGATAAGGTTGGGTTTTGCTTCTTGATATCTATATATACTGTCTCTTGTTTGTTCTTCTGCTAATACAGTACTGTCTTAATTTGTCTTAAGGAGATATTTCCTTTCCCTTAAATATATTTCTTTGACTTATTTTCTTAGTGATTGCTCTGAAGATTACTAAATATATCTTAATCTCAAACCAGTGATAGATGACTTACTGAGATCCTCTCTGGTCTTTCTTGGGAATGAGCATAGACTTCCACATGTGTGTAGCATTTTAGTTTCCCAAATTTGTCAAAGCATTTTAAATCACTTCTGTTCATTGAGTTTCTATTCCCCAAGTCATTCTTTTAAATTTTTACTGGGTCCTTGTTTGCTCCAACTGAATTGACAGCTTTAAACAACAGTGATATTAACAATCCCAGCTTATTACCATGTTTTATTTAACATCCTGGGAATGAGCTTTCTCCTTGGTACTGAGCTCTCAGTCAGGTCAAATACATGGCAATGGCCTGGGATTCAGTTTCAGGTTCCTCAAAATATATGCTTGAAGCATTGCAATAACCTTGGCAAGGCTCTGTGATTGGGACTTTTCATGAAACTTCAAAACAGGTCATTCCTCTCCTCTAACTCCCAGCTTTCCTTGGCTATCACATGATTGTGCTGAGGAGGACAAAAAATTAGTCCCAAATTAGAATGCTGCCAACCCTGCTGTTCTGAGGTTCAGAAGTTTCTTCACATGAATACTTTCTAGTTTATTCTGTGCCTTGGCAAATTTTCACAATCCACAAATGGTTGATTTTGAGAGTTTTGTCAATATTTTCATTTCTTTTGTGGGGCAGAAGGTTAACCAACATCTTCACTCTGTCCTTCTAAGAGTGCAGTTTTCCTTATTTGTCTTATTTTAAACTAATGAAAATTCTGTGCAGGTTTAGTACCCATATTATTATTGTTTGTGATTAATAGTTTTTAAATAACACATCATTAATTTAACTCTTTTTTAAATGTTAATTTTTTCACACCCTGTTTATTAATTTATATTTAACTTTGGTGTCACAAAATGGTCAAAATATAATTACTTATGGAATTCATATTCAGCCGTGTTTTCATTTCTGAACTTAAAAGCAATTCACACACATTGTTCCTTATTAATGTATAGTTTTCAAATAGTTGCAACCATGAATCTCCTACAAATGTTGATTAAAAATTTATCAAATATTTTATTTCAAACCATTAGATAATGAGGGGACCAGGAAGATGAAAAATAAGGTGTTCTTAAAAATAATTTATTGAAGTATACCATTCATACATGAACATACATAAACTATAAGTGTTCAGCAAACACTGTGAACTCACAAAACAGACATGCATAACATCATACAAGGCTCCCACACATCACCCCACCACAAACACCCTGCATTGTTGTGAAACATTTGTTAAGAAACTATGAAAGAGCATTGTCAAAGTATCACCACTAACTATAGTCCGTATCTTACTCCCCTATACTTTTTTTTTAAGGATTTATTTATTTATTTACTTTTATCCATTTTTAACCCTCCCCTCACCCCACCCGTTTTTGCTGTTGTGTCCATTTGCTGGGCAATTCTCTGTGTCCATTTCCTGTCCTCTCTTCTCATCCTTAGGTTTTATGTAGTTCATCAGAAATGACATTAAAAACAAAATGTCACAATAATATTGCTAGGTTAGATACAAAATTGGGAGCTATCATACAAGGAAATAAAAAAAAAATATCCAGGGATACCTTTTCAAATGAACAAAAATCTTCATGTTGGCATGTATTTTCGCAGTGCTTGTGCTCTCAACAATCAGTGAATTTTCCCAGAGAACTGCACTATCTGAGTGACTAAATAAACATATCTCTATGACTGAAAGGGCATGTTGACTGTCATTTTGATAACTTTGGTCATAGCTTACTACATGCTTAGATCAAAGTTTCCATGTGGCATTATCTCCCTTCAGCCTGAAAAGCATCCTTTATCATTTACTGGAGTACATGTAAGCTGGAGAAAAATTACCTTTGCTTCGGGCTTTCTGAAGCATGTTTCTGATGTAAGTGACATTCTGGATTTACAGGTTTTTGTGTAGCAGCATGTTCTTGTATGTACCTGGGAGCATTGCCCACACTGAGCCAAAGACCACATACGTTAGCATCTCTCTGTGATCATCATGTCAGAAAACTTAGGGAAACAACTGATTCTTGCAGTTGAGATTAGGTATTTATATATATTTAGAGATTGGATTTACTAGGAAACCATAGTTTTTCATATAATCATCTGAAAGTGAAATATCAAAAAATAATGCATTACAGTGTGCCAAGTGTATTTTACATTTCTTAATCCTTGAGAAGAACTTGTATTATATTTATTACCTACTACTTTTTTACCAGAATTTATGACTATTCAAACAAATTTCAATGGAGTTCAGTTTGAGACCAGTCTATAATTATGTGGTCATGGTGATGGTCAAGCCAATATATATCAATTTTACTTTCTAAGGCACTTGATTGAATATATCAGATGTATTTGTGACTCTATTTCAAAAACTTTCTGAGAATAGCATTATTCAAAAAGTGAAAGTGAGGATCTTTCATTTCAAGGGATTGAAAAAATGTTAGGTAATATTGTTTAATGCAACAAAAATGCTAGATATTGTATGCTATCCAGTGGTTGAAATAATGATTGTCATTAAAAAAAAAAACACTATTTGAATAGCAGAAACTTAAGCATTATCTGAATCTACAATTGATTATTTACATGAATTAAAAATACTGAGAGAAAATTATACCATTGTAAGATAAAATGCAATATTCCTCTTGGTTATATACAAGCAGTATATGAAATTAAATAAAATAAAAACCATTTCAGACAGATGAATTTAATATCCACTCAAGGATCAACCTCAACCCTACTTACCAGGTCAAGAGTATGTAATGAAGAATAAGAAATGTGTCTACAGCTATCTTGGTGTGTCAAGTTGACTGCTAATCATTCAAAAAATAATAATTTTTTTCACCACAATTTACTGAGTACTGCATGCCCTATGTACTAGAGATATAAAGATAAAAATATTCTCCTTGCCTGTAAACTGATTACAGTTTAATTAAAGGGATTGGTAATTAAAACAGAAATTGCAACTCAATGTTATAAGACCTATCAGCTGGGCAACAATTCTAAGCTGTGCAAGAGAGTGTGCATCACTTGGGGTGAAATTCACTAGAGCAAATATGCTATAAATTAAAAACTTCTGAAATAATGTAGATGCTTTTGCTACTTACATTTAGCCATGTATGTATAAGCTGGTCAAAGATTTCATTAATGGAAGTTCTCTACAATTTCCATCAAGAAATCTAATGCACAGCTCATCCCTTCAAAATCCATGAAAACCTTTGTGCTTAAAAGGTCATAAGGTGGGCTCTGCCTCAAATCCCACAATTCTCCTTAATGAATTAAAAAAGATTTGGTAAATTCATTAATTCCAATTTTTTTCAATTTAATGAGACTGAGTTATAGGAATACAAAGCCATTTCTTGGGCTACCTCAGTTCATTGGCCGTGTTTTCACACCTAACATAAAATCCATACAGTAGCATGGGCTGGAAAATGTATGTGTGTGTGAGTGTGTGCATGATTTTGATATGTTCCTGGAACTTTCCTTTGAATAAAAATCCATTTTAAATGAATTTGAGCTTCCACTTGAAAATCACCTTTGATTGAAATTGAAGTTCAAACATAAGTACTCTAATTTCATACTTATCTGAAACCTCACTAGGATATGGATAAAGGCTGAAAAAGTTTCTGCATTACTTCCATCCACTTGTTCCTACCAAAATCAATATTTCCTAGGATTTCCTGGTTTTGATGACTATAATTGCAGATTTGCCTGATTCAAGACAGTCCTCTGTCACCTCAACTATATATAATATGTATTATAAAGCCTTCTTTCTCGTGTTCTTTCTCTACCCCAACCTGCTTTACAAGATTATTTTCTTTTCATGCAGGTAGACTGATATTTTTCTTGCCAAATCCTCCAATGGATTTTCATATTCCATAAAACCCTAATTATTTTTGTTAATCCTATGACTTCATTTTTCCTACTTAATTGCTCAGTTCCTACTCTGCTAGTGGAATACTAACTCCCTTGCTGTTTCCCAAATTCATACTTCTTCCTGAAAGGCATTGACATTTGCTCTTTTAATGAAACTTTATTCCCTTTTATATCCAAATCATCCTGCCCCACTAAAACTATCCCTTTATCAAACAGCACTTCCCTAACTACACTTATTTAAATAGGACTCCCAACTATTCTCCTACCTTGCTTTGTTTTTTTCAGCAATCTTGAAATATAGTGTAAATATATCTGAGGTTTCTCCTTACTTGTTTGCTACAAGCTTACTCCTTGAGGTTAGGAATTTAGTCACTTGTTCAGTGCTGCAACTCCTCCTAAAACAGAACTGTGTGTATAAATGAATGCTTGAATTGGTATCCACAATTATCTTTTGGGGTTTTTCTCTCTGAGACACTTGCAATTTCAGATATAATGATAAGGTGCAGGATTCAAGAACTAATTTTTCAACCCAATCATTGCATTACATTGTAGAAGCCAGCATAGGAATTTGGAGCCGTGCACTTGATAATCTGGCTCCAGCCAGGTATTTGTCTACTCTGGGCTTCATATTTTTGTGAAATGCTTAGCTGACCTGAGAGCTGAGCCGAGATGCCAGATGTCAAAGGGAGCCAATTAAGACAACAAGCCAAAATGGAAGTAACAGTCAAGCTATCAATCACTTACTGTCATGGTATAAGTAAGAGGCAAAACCAGACAAAGCCCTAGGTCACCCACTTTTACATTTGCCCCCACGGAATGGAGCTGCCAGGTGGGGGTCAGATGGACCAGCACATACTTATTTCACTGTGGAGGAAGTCCCAAACAAAAGCCTTCTGCTGTTTTATGGACCTGGAGTCTGCAAGGAGAAAGAGAAAGGGAGGCTGAAAGAGGAAAAGTACAGAGTACTGAGTCAGAGAGAAGAAAATTGTCTTCAGTGCCTCCTCTGCCCTGTCCCATGGGGAGATCTCAGCAGAGATACCTGATGAAGGCTTCAGTTAAGAAAATAGGTAAGCCTAAAAGCATGTTCAGCCAGGTGGGCCTGCATCCTCTACAGAAGTTCTCTACAGAGACTTCAGTGCACAGGCTTTACACCTATTCTGGTGTGGAGAGGGCACTTTCCCTTCTGAGGCTTACCAGGTAAATAAAGCCTTTGTAATTACCTGTGATCAGACATGAAAAACCCCACATAAATTTTAAACAGGAGCCAGTCCCCTCAGTTCCTTATTTGTTGTTTTAGTCTGCTACCCTGCCAAAACCAATATACCAGAAATAGGTTGGCTTTTACAATAGGGAGTTATTAGGTCACAAGCTTAGAGCTCTGAGGCAGTGAAAATGTCCAGATCGAGGCATCATCAGGTGATACTTTCTTCCTGAAGACTGACTGCTGGCGATCTTCCCCTATCACATGGCAAGGCACATGGTGGTGTTGGGGCTTCCTTGCCTTCAGCTTCCTGCTTTCAGGGCTTTCTCTCCCTTTGCCTGGATTCAGCCTGTTTATAAGGGACTCTAGAAAGAAGATTAAAACCCTTCCTGGGCTACACCTTCATTGAAGTAACCTAATCAAAAATCCCTACACATCCACTGGAATAGGTTCACATCCACTGGAATGGATTAGCTTTAAGAACATGATTTTTCTGGGGGTCTATCCAGCTTTATACTATCACATTTATAGAATGGAGATAATTAGACCTACCTCAGGGATTTTTGAGCAGGTTACATCAAGAAAGATAAAATATGCAAGCTACTTTGGACAGCATTTAGCACATAATAGGTGATCGGTAATGTCCGTTCACATGTAGCATGACCTCAGATATGTGTCTTCCCTCTAGCAGTGAAACCAGTGAAGCCCTAAACCTTCTATGGCCAACAAGGAAGTAGTTGGAATGGTTTGAAAGGTTTTGGCTGGTTGCAGAAGTTTTTACATATGATAAAGTCATTCTTGTTGCACATAAGTTCAAAACAAAGGCCTACTTTGTCATTAAATTAATCCCCAGAAATGTCACCATCCCACGCATGCTTTGACTGCAACTTTTCTGTCCAAGTCCAAAGCTCACCACGTTTAATGTAGTTCTTGTTCGGTGTCTAGTTATCTTCCTTCCTCTCTGAGTTCACTCCCAGGCTATGATTTCCGAATCCACTTTAACAGCCATGCTGATGGTTCCTGGGTTTTTATCTTGGTAATGGAGTGCCTTTGGGCATGGGTCTGAGTTTTCTTGCCTGTTTTCTTTGCTCAGAGGAAGCCCTGAGCATTACAAACTTGCCTTGATCTTTTCTGAATTGGGGAGAAGGTAATCGTTGCAACTCCTTGTGGAATCAAGCTGGTATCTGAGGTCTCAGACAAGTAATAGATGAGAGTTGCTTTCCAGTGATCTGAAGTATAATATAGGAAGATGATATCTTTCAACCAAATTTCCTGGTTCAGTTGGGACATACATTGCTGTGAGTGAAAAAGATGATGACCATCTTATTAGAAAAATCAGCTATCAGTACTAGTATGCAACAAGGCCCAAGGAGTGAGCCTGACTGCACCTTATCCTTCTCCCCTCAGGAACTTTGGCCGACATACCAAGGACAGCCAGGGGAGCAATTTGATTTACCCAAGAAGTATCATGGAATCCAACATTTTTGTACAGTTTGCTTCTTGCCTTACAACTGGGGCAATGCAAACAGTTAACAGATCAGGTATTACATGGAATTTAATATACCTAGATATGCTATTTCTGAGTAACAGATAGTATTTGAGTTTTCTCAGCTGCTCAAGCAAATACCATGAAATGGATTGGGTTAAACAGTGGGAATTTAGTCATTCACTGTTTGAGGCTGGGAAAAAGTCCAAGTCAAGGCAACATCAAGGTGATGCTTTCTCCCCAAAAACTGAGACATTTGGGCATTGGCTGCCAGTGATCCTTGGTTCCTCTGTCACATGGCAAAGCACATGGCAGTGTCTCCTTGTCCTTCTCTTCCAGGTTCCATTTCAGCCTCTTGTTTCCTGTGGCTTTCTCTCCCTGTGCGTCTGAATTTCATCCACTTATAAAAGACTCCAGTAATCTCTGTCTGAATTTCATTCTATTATACAGGACCCCAGTAATAAGATTAAGACTCATAATGATTGAGGTAGGTCACACCTTAACTGAAGAAATCCCATCAAAAGGTCCTACTTAAAATGAGTCCACACCCACAGAAATGGATTTATACTTAAGAAAATATTTTCTGGGGTACATACAGCTTCAAACTACCAAAAAGAGCAAGTACCTTTTAAACAATTAAAAAACAAATCCTGCACAGCAACGCAATTGGCGAGGATTCTGTTAAAGTCCATACAAGAAGTAATTGCAATCGAAAATGAGGGAGAATTTTCTGCACTTAATAATATGGGTTATAAAAGAAAGACATGACATTTCCAATGTGGTACAGAGAGTAGGTTATGGACAATATAGTTGAAAAAACAGGAGAATGATAAATAGAAGTAGTTTACTTGGCCATATGGCTATGTTTCATCAAGGATTTTATTAAGCTGTGGATGTAATAGAAGTTAATTCCAGAATCCTAAAATGTAATATGTGTTGTTGTGACTGTTGTACACCATTACAGTATGATTTTTTGGTATCTGTGTTCAATACAATTATGCTTAAACTAACTAAACTGTAAACTGTATATAGTTCTCATTACATTACACATGTCCAGTTATTCCCAAATAATCAGTTTGCTTTCTATGTAGATTTCCAAATAATAGAAGAGCTTATGAAGTTTAATAGAGAAATATTTGGTCTAATTGGTGTTTCAAATCAGAAGCTACACTGAGGTCCTAATTCTCCAAGAGGGATGACAAGACATATAATGTGCTTTATAAAATTATGTGTTCACATGCAATGGGCATCCTACTCATTATCCCAACAAGTTGTTCTGTACATTTGTTGAATTATCAGTCTAATTGAAGATTTGTGAGAAAGAGTGAGACAATTTTCCTTTCTTTCCTGGCTAATAGGACCTATTGGAAAGCCTAATAAAACTGGAAAAGCAAAAAATACTATAAATGTGGTGTAGGTGTGCAACCAACTTTATTTAATTACTGAAGGTCACCTAATAAAATTTGGTTTGAATATGTTTTACCTATCATTTATCTTTAATGCTCTATCAATTTCAATACTTGCATTGTACGATTGTTTGGTTTGTTCTCTTCTTGAAACTTGAACTTCAATCTAATTATTTCTATAAACATATATGCTATAGTAAAACCTTGAGTACAAGACTATTTTCTATAGAAAATAAAGATAACATATTATGTAATTGAGGGACTATTTTCACTAATATCTAGTCAATATCAGAACTGTTTTCATTTCTGACGGTATGCTTGGATAGTGAATGGCTTCCATCTTGCACTAGGAATATATTCTTCATTAACAACATCTTATATTAAAGGCATATTGTATTATTCAAATCAGCAACTCTCAAGTATTTTCTTACTCCAAGATATCTGACTCACTATGGAAATAATTTTCATTTGCTCTGGTTATTTCAGAATAAAGAAGGCACATGTAGTTTTTTTTTTTTAATCCTTTAAATTCATTCAGAGGAAAATTACTTGCAAAATATAATTTTATTTTATTATTCTTATTACTAATAGTTTTCAAAGTGGGCATACATTTCTTTATGGTTATGTTGGGAAATAAAACCTGATTAACTTATGAGTTTTTTACTATATTTTTTCCACACTTTATAATAAAAATAAATGCACTTTCAAAGTTTATTAAGATCTCTTTCTCAGCTTAAACCTGTGTTTGAGCCAGCAGTCATAAAAAGTAACTGACAGATTTTTATCATCCTCAGTTTGTCCAAAGTTAATGTGTCACATCACTTCAAAGTTACCATTTATTTCTGAGCATAACAAATATGATTTATTTATTTATTTTTTATTTATTTTTATTGTGGGTAAAAATCAAAATTCTCACAATACATACAAACATTTGCAAAATGATATATAAATATATATGCATATATGTGTATTTGCTTACAAAAATGTTATATATATATATACACATATATTTTAAGAGGTGCTTAGATTAACCAAAATATTACATGGAACACACTGGGATTCCCATGTTGCCCACCTCCCACACCTCCCACCACATCCCACACAAACATCTCCCACAAGTGTGGCCCACCATCCTCAATGAACTTACACATCCTGGAGCTTTGCCACCAACGACAAACCACAGTTCACACCATAGAGCACACTCTCTCCCACTCAGTTCTGAGTGGTGTGTGCTGATTTAAAATGGCCTACATCCGTTGCCACAACGATACTCAGGACAACCTCTAACTCCGAAAGAAGCCCCTGTATTTCAACTGATCATCCCTTCCTTACCCCAAAAGTGTCAAGTGGCCACTGGCTCCACCTCATTGTTATAATTTCTTCCATTGCTAGAATCACCATATGTGAACAAGAGAACACCATCAAGTCCACTCTAGTCCATAGTTCTTCCCCCAATCCTGAGGGGACTGGGATGGTGATGTCCACTCCAACTCCAAGTGAGAGAGGGCTTATATCCCATGGATATGGTGGGTGGGATGATCCTGCCTGCAGATGCAGGCCCTCTCCATTCCCTGGGATGGCCATTCTCCATCGTTGTCTCCTCACCAGGTGACTTGGATGAGTACATTGAGCTGTAGGGTAGGAGTTGCAGCTCCACCGAGATTTCATGAACACCTGGCACATAGGTAGGCAGGAGGCTCCAGTCTCTGGTAGTATACCTAAAAACTCCAGCATCACATATAGGTTTGAATAGAAGGGACTGGTGAACCATGTGCAGGGAGGACTTATTTGAGTCTAATTCTGTCACTCTCAGAAGCACAGATTCCAAAATAGAACCCACTGATAAGGCATCAGTCTCTGGGGCTATCCCCCCTTATATAGGACCAGGGTGTCTCCGGAGTTCTCAGGAACCCCTCTGAGTGGGGTGATAGGCACTTAGATGTTCTGTGAGCTCCTACTGAGGTGTGTGTAAGAGTTACTTCTGGGATGACCTCCCAACTCTCTTTGAAGTCTCTTAGCCACTTGAACTCATTTGTCTTTACCATTTCCTCCTTTTATTCAAGGTCTTTTTCCATTTGTGTTGCCAGTTGGCACTTGGTATTAATCCCTCGTTGCCAGGGAGGCTCATCCCGGGGAGTCATGTCCCACGTTGGGGGGAAGGTAATGCAATCATATGCTGAGTTTGGCTTAGAGAGAGGCCACATTTGAGCAACAAGGAGGCTCTCAGGTGGCAACCCTTAGGCACCCCACAACTGCAGGTTAAGTCTCATTTACAAGAGCAAAGACTCACAAGGGTAGTCATCAATTAAAAAAAACACATCAGTGGGCCATCCTATTTTGACAGGCACTGTCCCTACACTCAGAGGACTATTGCTGCTCCCTTGGAGACTGTGGCAGAGCTCTCCAGGCTAGGAATTCAGATTCCCTCATATATTGTGTGATTATCCACCCATCGTGACCATGCCCCATCCCCCGATCCTTTGAATGATTTTGTATATCTTTCATGTATATTCGGATGAACCAATCCCCATGAAGCCCCCCCCAGACACCCCCCCAATAATCCCCCGCAGTACCCATTGTAACCCTTCTGTGATCCAAATCCTCCATGAACATTTAGTCTATAAAATAATCAAATACAATTACTAGGAAAAAGAAACAAGTGTGATAAGCTTACATGCAAGAGACAAACATAAGGAAACTCAGGGGAAAAAAAAAAAGAGAGAGAGAGAAGGAAAAAAAACAAATAATCAAACAAAGAACAAATATCATTTAATTTTAATAGTCCAAAACCAAAAAACTCACACTGAGAACACTATAGTTTATTGCATTTTTTTTCCCAGTAAAGAGAAGATTGATTTTATCCTAGGAGGATGTAAAGGCAGGATTGTGGGGAATTTAAGTATTATCCACCAGATGTTGATTCCATTAAGCTATCTTTCAAGCTTATGTTAGGGACTTTTGACCACAGCTTCCTTGAAGGAAACAAATGGCAAGCTTACTTGGGGTCTCGATTATCCACAGATGTGCCCCCGTCTCAGGGAAGCTGGAGGAGGTAGCAGTGGAAGAGCTCGGTGCAGGCTCTTCAGCAGCAGAACATCCCATTAAACTTAATGGAAATGAGAAGACTGGGGGGTGTGCATCTGCCATGTCACAAGGCCATAAGAAGTTCCCTGGCACTCCCCATCAGACACAGAGAGCTCCTTACTGGCCTTGGCTAGCTTACAGATTCAGTGCTGGGTTTGTCATTTAGGAACCCGAGGGCTGCCCTTGAACTGGAGGTGTGCTGCACCAGCTGCCTGTGGCATCCCAGGGTTATGAGGTCTCCTGACGTGGCCACTTTCTTGAACACCTCAGTCCCAGTGCAGTTTATCAAAAATAATAAGCTCTTGTCAAAGTGTTCACGTAAGTGTGGACAACAGTAAAATATCCATCATCCAGGAATTCTTACAAGAACTTTAAGATATATTCAGGTGCATTGTCTGTTCTGTACAAGTCTCACCCCAAGTCTCGGGGCATCAGCCTAGCAGTGTAGGGACTCTCAACCTGTATGGCAGGGGTTCCAATCCCAGCTCCGCTGTCCCCAGTGGTACAAACAAATGCAAATTACATGCCCCAGTTGTGTCTTAGCTTGATCTTCTGCCCTACTCTGTGCAATTGGCACATCGGTTGAATGAGTTAAAATTTGTAAAGTGCTTAGTATGGCCCCTGGCATGATGTTTTGCTATTGCTATTCCCTTATTAGTAAGGAATGGGAGGGCAGAGGTACAGAGTATTTCTAGCGCATTTTGGGCACAGAAGAGGAAGTTCTGAGATTGAGAACACGCGGGTGAAAAAGCTACTGGTGGTTCATCATCAACCTGTTGGACGGGTTAGCTGATAACTGATAACTATTGACAGTCTTTTGAGGAGGGAGCCTGTTTTACACACAATAGAACTCATTTCTGTGGGTTGCCCCTGGCAACAATTTTAGTTTTCCCTTTGTTAGACCTCAAGTAGTTGGTTCAAAAGAACCTGTGAAAAATAAATTTGAATAGAAGATAATCAGGTTTTAGCACATCATTTAAAAAGACAGACACCTAAAGAACCACAGCTTAGTACAAACAAAGGGAAAGGAAAAAGTATTTGGAAAGAATTATATATGGCTTTTGCTTGTGAAACTGGTATCAACAACCTTTCCAGTGAAAACCATAAATTGAGCCATTTTTTAAATAATGGGAATAGATTTCAAGTGTCCATGGCTCAATGGTGGCCTCAGTACAGTACTCCCAGAGACAATCGTTTATTCACAATACTAGTGGCAACACACATTGAAATCGATTTGCCGCAGCTTCTCAGAGTGTAGCTCAAATGTACACCCAGGTGAGCATTTGCCTATCACTTTTGGTAATAAGCTTAATTGGTATTGCCATGGTATCCTTTAGAGGAGGATTTAGATGCAAACATTACCCTGCTTTGCAGAAAGAAATGGAGGCTGACCTACACAAAGTATTCTGACCTCCCCTATTCTACAAAATTGGCATCACAGTTCCATGGGAAAATAAGAAAATTAAGCATGTTGTAGCGAAATTTTCTTAAGGCTAAATTTTTTCTCTTAAATAATTATTGTTTGCAAAGAAATTATGTCCTTCCAAGTTTTGTTTGTTTCTTTGTTTAAAATGGCCATTCATTTAGAATTGGAAGGTTGCAGTAAATGGTAATATTTGTGTGTGTGTGATGGTGGTTGTGGAGAACCATGGGCAGATTTGTGTGTATGTGTGAGTTCGAATGTTCTTCCTAGCAAATACAAAGTTGACAGCCCTGTACTGTTCCTTAAAACTTTTATTGAAACTTGACCGTTTTGCAAATCTCTAATCCAGGAAACCACCCTGACATGAAAAATATGATTCGAAGTACCACAGAGTTGCTTGGCTATTTGAATTTAGCCATTGCCTCCTGTTACTACCTATTCTCTAATATGTTTGGATTCTTTCGAATCAGGAGAAAATCTACTTTGCTCTAAGTTTGAAACTTACACTGTCTGAAGGAATGGGGATTTTTTTTTTTTCAATTAAACGACAAGTGGATTGTTGAAGAGCCTCTGAAAATCAATCACAGTGTACGGCAAACAGAGGGAGCCTGTTATCTTCCATGACTGCAATTCAGGAGTTGAGAATTTCATTTCATGCCTGCCAAAAGGTTTGGGTGAACGAAGTATCTTTAAAACTTTATAGGTACAAATGAAATTGGCAGTTTGAAAAGGATTCCAGCACTTAAAGAAAGATCCAGAACCCTTTACATCTTCAGTTTCTATAATTATTTTGATGAAGTAGGTAACTTCCAATTTTGAAGACAGGGTCTTTGGAAGAATTTGATAGCTTTAAAAATGAATTTATAAATGTTGATAGATCACTAAGGTAAACTACAGCTTATGTTTGACAGAAAAATATAAAGTGGCAGGTAGCACAAAGATAGATTTCTGTGACATATTGCTAAAAACAATAGCTGAGCCAAAACACTGAGAAGTATATATGGATATAAAAGAATTGAAGAAACACCATATCTATAGGTAGGTGATGTCTTCTTTGTCTGGGGAAGATTTTCTGAATACAGAGAAAAAAAAAAAGAGAATTTTTTCTAAAAGTTAAATGATATTACAGCATTTAAAAAAATTTTTATTTCAAAATAATTTCAAATTTACTGGAAAGTTGAAAAATTAATACAGAAACAATGCTTAGTATTCCATCTTACCCCTAACTCAGTCTTTAAATTTGCCAAAGGACTGCTGATGCAATGTACCAGAAATGTGTTGGGTTTTATAAAGGGGATTTATTTTGGGATAAAACCTTACAGTTCCAAGGACATGGAAAGCCCAAACCGATGTACCACAAGAGGTGCTTTCTCACCAAAGTCAGCTATTATTGATTCTGTTGTTCATGCATGTGGTGAAGTAAGAAAGCCGCAATGTCTGCCGAGTTCTCTGCCTTTCTGCAGTTGCAGGCAAACTTGGCTTATGGCTGCCTCTTACAGGGCCTTTTATTTTTCTTTCTAGGCCTCATCTCCTTGACCTATGAGGAACTTCCCTCTTTGCAACTCCACTATGGGTGAAACCTTTCTCACATGGCAGATCGAACATGGTGGCTCCCTTTTCCTGTGCCTGTCTGTCCAGAAAGGGGACAGGTACTCAAACTGAGTCATGCCTTACTGATGTAGTCTAATCAAAAGCCCTAAATCAGTCTTATCAAATAATCTAATCAAAAGCCCCTCACAATTGATGCAACCAAAGGGTACCACATCCAGAGTAACACATTAGTTAACAACATAATCTTTTTCTTTTAGGGATTCATAAAATAATCTCATGATGCCACACCCAGTAGACTTACCAACTATTAGCATTTTGATACATTTGCTCTGTCCTTCTATCTAATGGTCTTTCTTTCTACATATCTACCTACTTACCTATTTATTTGCCTATTTTCTAAACATTTCAGAGTAGGTTGCAGACATCATGCTTCTTTAACCTTAATATTTCCATGTATATTTCCTGAGAACAAGGACACTCACTTTTGTAACTCCCTTAATTATAGGTATTATCTCAGTTTGCCAAGCTGCTATCACAAATGGCACACAATGGGTTGGCTTAAAAATGAGAATTTATTGCCTCATGGCTTTCAGAGGCTAAAAGGTTTGCTTCCACTATAGATTGTTAGTGCTCTGGTGCTGACTGCTGGTAATCCTTGGTTTCCTTAGCTACCTGTCACATGGTGATAACTTCTCCTTTCTTGCTATAAGGACTTCAGAAGTCCCAATAAAGATCCATCCATATTCAGTTGGGCCACACCTTAACTAAAAATAATATCTTCAAGAGGTCTTATTTACATGAGTTCATACCCACAGGAATGTTGTTCAATATTAAGAATATGTGTTATCTGGAGTACATTACTCAATTTAGGACAGTTATCATCTCAAGATATTTAACTTTGATATAAACCATAGAGTTCTTATTCAAATTTTCAATTGTCCCAGGAAAATCCTTTTAAGTGTTTTCTACTCCATTATTAGATCCAGAACAGGATGATATATTTCATTTAATTTTTATTGTCTCTTTATTCTCTCTCTTTTTTATAAATTGTGGTAACATATATACTACATAAAATTTCCCATTGCAACAACTCCAAAGGATACAATCCAGTGGCATTAATCACATTTAAAATGTTGTGCTTCCATCACCACCATCTATACCAAACATTTCCTTCACCCAAAACAGAAAATCTGTACCCATTAGCATTAATTCACCATTCCCTTACACCCCATACCCTACATCTGGCAACCTGTACTTTACTCTCTATCTCTGTGCATTTGTATATTCTAGAGAGCTCACATAACTGAGATCATAAAATATCTGACTTATTTCACTCAACATATCATCTTCAAGCTTCATTCATATTATAGCATGTATCAGGGCTTCATTAATTTTATTAGCTGAATGATATTTCAATGCATGTATATACTATACTACGTTTATCCATTATTGTGTATGGACACCTGGGTGGCTGCCATTTTTGGTTATTAGGAATAATGCTGCTATGAACATTGGTGTACAAATATCTGCTAGAGACTCTGCTGTTAATTTTTTCAGGTATATTCCTAGAAGTGCGATTGCTGGATTACTATGATGTCTATATTTAACTTTATGAGGAACCACCAAACTGTCTCCACAGTGGCTCCACCAATAATGTGTGAGGGTTTCTAATTCTGCACATTCCTGTCAGCACTTTTTACTTCCCATCTTTTTTTTTTTTTTTTCAGTAATAGCCATTCCTGTGGATGTGAGGTAGTAACTTCTTGTGGTTTTGATTTTGATTTCCCTAATGGATAAAAATTAAATTGCTTTTAAATGGTGTTAACTGAGGACCCAGTAGCCACATGGTGTATTTGAATCTGGTCTTTCTTTACTATTTTTGTGACCCTGGGCAAGTTCTAATTAACATTTTGCATCTAATTTCTCCTTATCTGTGAAACAGGAAGAGTAATAGAAACACATACGGCTGTTATAAAAATTAAACGAGTCTATATCTGTCAAGTAGGTGGGAGAGTGGACATAGAGCATGCAAAAGTGTTAGCATCACTATTATTACTCCCACTCTAAAGGCATGCTCTCACAATCTCTTACCACCTCTCTAGAACTCCTTCCTGTCACATGGTTAAAAAAAAAGTCAGTGCAAATTTTCACCAAGATCACCCAATGGAATTTAAAGTATTTATATAAAAGGTCACTATGCTTTCCTAAACTAGAGTGCTGTTGATTTGCTGAACAAAATCCTAAGCATGTTTTATTTAATGTCCAATTTTATAATTGTTAAAATAATTTTGAAAAAAAAAATCAATAATGAAACTGCATAGGCTGGTTCTACGAGAGCACATTTTCTAACTATTCTCCTCTATTAGGTCCTTGACATACCGCCCCTCTTTCAATTCCTTGTGGATGGGCTTCATCTTTTCTTCTATGAAGAAACACAGTTAGTGCCAGAGCTTTGTTTTCTAAGTACGTGTAACTTTGGGACCAGAGCTAGGATGTTTGACACCATTGATGATGTTTAACGGTCCATAAGAAAATTAGAATGTTTTCCATTCTGTGATCTGCCTTTCCTCTAAATATGTTGAACAGATATAGTAAGTGCCTGATGGAATAAATAGTATTAAGGAAAAGCCTTTAGTAGTTCCTAATGAAACCTACAAATTAGGAGAAAATAGATGGGAAATAAGAAATCGAAAAAGAACTGGGAGAACAACAACAAAAAAAGACTTGGGTATTATCATTTACATAAAATAGTAAGAGAGAAATGTTGGATGTATTAGCACAGCTGTTTCCCAAGTCATTTGGGTGGACCTTCAAGTTTATAAGAGGTGAAAATGCCCTTGAAGCTTCTGAGGGAGGTCAGGACTGCTGTGAGATTGAACAGCCTCAGAACTTAGAAAGATTTATTTTTCCCCTCAATTTTGCATATAAGTTGCTAAGTGTTCCATGTTGAGTTAGCTCATCTAGGATCCCAGAGGAAGAATTGACTCCCATATGTGGATAATGGTATTTCTCTTCCTCCTTCCCAGGCCTCCTCACAATTTTCCATTTTAATGTAAGATTTTTACATTGGAAATGCTTTCCCAGCAAGTTAGAAAATGTCCTCAGGCGATACAGGAGGGATCATTCAAATTGTAATTATACCTACTCTTCCTCCGATTTATTTCCTTGTGTCTTACTAGGGTAGAGAGGTGTTTAGTACATCCAACTTGGAAGATCATACAATTCAGTTCATCAATGCAAACTCCACTTCTACATGATTCTTCATACAATCATTGATTAAGAATCGACACAGTTATCTGGCACTTAAAAAACACACCTTAAACATATTGCTCCAAACTAGGAAGCATTTAGAAACCTTGAGGAGCACTTCTATGTGCTTCTATATTATTTAGAGATGAAATTTGTCAATCACACACAGAATTTTACAGATGGTCACTGAATTTACCTGCTTTACCATATTTGTAGTGATTGCTACCTTTAGTTGAATTTATATAGTTATGCATTGTATGGCTTATGTATCTAGGTTTGCATT
Source organism: Tolypeutes matacus (assembly GCA_026826555.1). Taxonomy (NCBI): domain Eukaryota; kingdom Metazoa; phylum Chordata; class Mammalia; order Cingulata; family Chlamyphoridae; genus Tolypeutes; species Tolypeutes matacus. The sequence goes on from JAKSZT010053798.1 coordinate 9,588,637, forward strand.
CAGTCCCAACTCCCGATCCTAAGATATGCACATTCCAAAAGAAGTATGGGAAGCAGAGTTCTCAAGAGGTACCCTTGGCCATATGACTAATGTGGTGCACTTCCTGGAACATCCATTCATGTAAATAAATTAAAATATTTTAGTCTTAAGCAAATATAAGGGGGGGGGGATGTAAAATTTGTTCTATTTTAAGCATAAATGGGTCTTTAAGTAATGTTTAGATTTTGGCTGGGAACGTCCATCTGAACTGCGAGGCAATGTATTCTCTTGCTTCTGGCTTCAAAGTTATTGGTAGGAACAGTTTGAGAGTTCTATCCTTTATCACATTATTTATTTTGTATATCCATAACTTGATTTATTTTAATGACTTTTACATAGTCAGTTTCACATTATTCCCCATTTCTAATATACATCATCATCATCACACACACCCATAGCACCACAGCTGCCATCACTACCAGTCTTAGGGATTCTCCAGAGGGTTGAATTAGAACAAATGGTCAGAATTAACATATTTAATGCCAGTGTAAATCAAACATTTTCCAATTTAGATTCCCATCACTGAAATACCTTTCTGTGGCTTCTAGATCTCGATCTATAATATGGTGCTTTCTAGAGATTTCTCTTCAGCTCATCAGTCTTCCCATACTAAAATTCTTCTCTGGTTTTCACTGGTTATTCTAAACAATACATCTATAAACCTAAAAATTATAATGTCATGTCATTAGAAATAAATTACTTGAGGAAAATAGGAGAATCCAATGGAGAATGGGTGGAGTGGGCAGCAGTGCTAGTGCCAAGTAAGGAGCAGGATATTCGATTAGGTCGTCAGATATAGGAGCTTGGGAGATATGGTAAGGGATTGGCATTTCCAATTTAGGAAGCCACTGGAAAGGTAGTTTAGGGAACCATTGACTCTGCCTGTGATATCGAAAACTTCACTCTTTTTAAAGGAGACAGGATTGGGCATGCATAAGGTGAAAGCGCTAGACTAGTAGTGTGGACAAGAGTAGTAAGAGTAAAGCTGGTGAGAAGTTTTGGGGTTTAGGTTATATCTAAAGGTATAGCTGCCAATGAGTGCTTACATATTGGAAAGGGCATGTGACGGAAAGGGGAAAATATTGAAACCTTGCCAACAATAACCTAAAAAGAATGAAGTTGCCATTTACTGAAGTTGTCATATACCAAAATGGGACTTCTAGGTATATTTAGGTTTGGGCTGGAGAAAAAATCTGGATATGTTTAATTTTGAGATAAAATACTAGATAATCATGTGTGTAGATGCCAGACAAACAAATGCATTGGGGAATTATTAGCATAAATAAGATGTTTAAATAATGGGGTAAGTGAGTTGATTTTGGTAAGGATTTAGGATGCATAAAAGAGGGAAAGATCAGTGTTTGAGGATTGGGCTTTCATTAAATATATATATTTATGTAGAGAGATGGGAGTGGATAAGTACAAGGAGGAGGTAAATTTTGCAAAGTGAGTGAGAAGCAAAATCTCTTGGGGTAGAGAAAACACATGGATAACAAGAAAACATAAAACCTAGGTAATGACATTTTAAAGGAAGGAGTATAAAGTAGATATTTACTCCCCAAAACCACTGGGAATCACACTAAAGCTATAACAAATGGCTAATCCCACAAGGGTCACAGAAACAAGAGAAACACAATTTTGGAATTCTGAAAAGCTGACTGAGGGTTGATAATTAATTTTGTACAAAAATTGTTGATGGAGAATGGAAGCATAAAATAGGCCAATTCTTGAACTTGCTTCAAGATTTCTCTGGAAGTCAAGGCAAAAATAATTTACATTAAATTGCTTAAGGGGATGAAAACAAGGGAATTGGGTAAATAGTTTACAAGAAGCCAGTAGAGGAGATCACTTGCAGGTGACTCCCAGAAACCTTTCCTTTGTTAAGCTGAACACAATGTGATATTTGAGAGGGGTGGGATGTACGATACAGCATGGAATTGAGTGAAAATTAGCACACTACATGGTGATGAAACTTACAATTCATTTTTCCCATTTTGCTCAGAGAAAGCATAAAGCCTAGTCCATAAAGCCCAATATTCACTGCAAGAGATTGCATGAGTCTTCTTTTAGAGACATTAATCCATCCAAGAAGAAGAAATAAAAAATAAATCTAAGCTAGAGAGTCTCATATTTGGGTGTCTAGTCAGGGTATTCTACAAGCTGTGTCATACACATAAGCTTCTATTAAATTTTTATACTTCTCTCTTAATTATGAGATCAAGAATAACTGCCATTTGATGAAAGTCTCTAACAAAAAAATCATTTGTCAAATCAGAAAAAATGATAAACAATCTCAGCAGAATTCAGAAAGTGCAAGGAGAATAAGACAAACAAAAAAACTTCACTCTATATTTAATATTCTTGAGAAAAGAGAAAATAATGTATTTTTTAAAGAGAAGGTAAATGATATTTTTTAAAATTCAGACAAAAATAAAAAATCAGAGAAAGTAATAAACATAATAGCATGAGTGAAAAATTAAACTAAAACTTTTAAGTAAACCTGACAAAACAAAGCCAGAAGAAAATAACAAAAAGTGAAATGAAAGATAAAATGAATTGGAGGAACAATCTGGATGCTTGAACATTTATAGCTATAGCTATACCTATAGGTATAGATATAAGTATAGGTATAGGTACAGGTATAGGTACAGGTATAGGAACAGATATATAGAGAGATAGATAGAGATAGAGATAGAGACAGAGAGAGAGAGAGAGAGATAGAGATAGAGATGACAGAGATAGAGATAGAGAGAGAGAGGTGGATATAGATACATAGAGGTAGAGATAGAGCTAGAGATAGCATAAGAGAGAGAGAGAAAGAGATAGAGAATTAGACATAGAGAATTAAAGATAGAGATAGAGACTTAGACATAGAGATAGAGAGATGATATAGATATAGATATAGATATAGATATAGATATAGATAGATATAGATAGATAGATATACATATACATATATGTACACATACAAGTATATATACTGGTAGAGGTAAAAATATAGGTATAGTTAGATATAAAAATGTATATAGATATAGTTATAGGTATAGATGTATAGGTAAAGGTATAGATATAGGTATAGCTACAGGTATAGATATATATACAAATGGATGAATTTCCATTTCAAGTGGATGTCCTCACTTCATTTAATAAACTGTTTAGATTAGATTCCAAGCACAGTTGACTTGAGGGCTAGGGGGACAATGCTAAAAATATGGGGATAATATAATATAATATATTATATATAATTTTATATATAAATTATATTATATACGTATAATAGATTTTATACATAAAATAATATATAATATAATTTTATACATAAATTATATTATATATATATTATATATAATATAATATAAGTCCTGTTATCTGTCACCTGTCCTCTGGTTTTCTGTCCAAAACAAAGGAGGCTTAGTCTTCTGGAAGGTTTAGCCCAAGGAGGGTAGGGAAAAAATAAAGAAGTGGAGCCTGAAGATGTGACTGAAATGCTGCAAACTCATGATAAAACTTGATGCAGAGTTCCTTTTTATGAATGAGCAAAGAAAGTGACTTCTTAAGATGGAATCTACTCTTGGTGAAGATGCTGTGAACATTGTTGAAATGACAACAAAGGATATAGCATAAATTTAGTTGATAAAACAGCAGAAGGTTTTGAGAGGATTGCCTAAAATATTGAAAGACGTTCTCATGTGAGTAAAATGCTGTGCTTTTTGTTTTATTTGACTTTGCCTGGTCATTTTCCACTCCTTAATTTTTATCCTTTCTGAATCTTTTTAAGTATATACATGATATAAATATATATATATGCATTATATGTATATAAACATATAGCAATGAGTTGGATTTTATTTTATAATTCAGTGTGAATTAATTTTCCTTTTAATAGGTGACTTGACTATATATTTGGGATGAATCATACATTTACTTTCATTGTATAACATTTATACTTTTTGTAGAATAACAACAATAACAACAATTAATTAAGAAAAAATAAAAACTGAGGGACACAGCAGCATTCTATGTCTTCCTGAATTATATGAGATAAATTTATTCTTATGCCTATGATATGCTCATATCTAATATTCCACTACATTTTCCTAGATACCTAAACTCTTTGAAGACAATGGCTTTACACCTTAGTATTACAATGGTGGATTGAATTGTGTTCCCCGGTTTAGGCGTGTCTGTGGTCTTGGTCCTTACTCTGGTGGGTATGGACCTGTTATAAAAAGATGTCTTCAAGATGTTATCTCAGTTAACATGTGGACCCACTGAATCAAGTTGGGATTTAATCTGGGTAACTGGAGTCCTTTATAAGCAGAAGGAAATTCAGACAAAGACAGGAAGCTATGGGGAGTAACAAGAAGCTGGGTGTCAATGGAACCCTGAAGAGAAGGTATAAGATGCTGCCATGCACATTGCCATGTGACAGCAAAGCCAAGAACCAAAGGTTGCTGGCAGCCAGCCCTGAATGCCACCCTTCAAGGAGAAAGCATCGTTTTGTTGATGCTTCAATTTTACAGTTCAACTAGCTTCAAAACCATGAGCCAATAAACCTCTGTTGTTTAAGACAACCCATTATATGGTATTTACCTTGGCAGGTGGAAAACTAACCAAAAGTTTGTTTATAAATTTTAGCAACCAGGTGTCTGGTGAAAGCATTATCACTGATTTGATTTGTAGTGTTTACTGATTTCCATGGATAAAATACTCATCACATACTGTGGTACAGATGCTCCCATGAGATGTCACTGAGTTGGGAAAAGGTGCACGTAATTGGATATTACCAGAGATTAGCATAACACCAAACTCATAACAAATCCTTTGATGAATACATGAATTAATAAAAACTATGCAATATTCAGTTTTTTGATGGCCTTCTATGAGAGGCATTAATGAGGAAATTCTTACAATTTTTAGGAGTTTGGATCAAGTTAATTCTTCTGATCTTCAATTCGACAACATAGGACAATTTATTCTCAAACTTTTGTCTGAAACAGCGCCCACTAGCTTGGGGAAACACAGATTACTGGCTCCACGCTGCACTTCTGGTACAGTAGGTTCTGTGTGAGGTTCAAAACTTTGGGTTTTTATGATGTTCCCAGGTGTTACCTTTGCTTCTAGTTCAGGAATCATACATCAAGGACCACTGCTATAGAAAAGAGTAAAATAAAAAGATAACTTTACCCTTTGTCATTATAAAAAAATCCTTCCAGTGAATGAATTGTATTTAGAGCACATAAGTGAGTATATGCTTTCCTTTTAGATATTGAAACACGTGGGAGGCAGAATAACGGCTCACGGAAAATCCATGTCCTAGTTTCTGAAGGCTGTGTATAGGTTATTTTATATGACAAAAGCAACTTTGCAGAAGCAATTGATTGAAGGACCATGAGATGGGAAGATCATCCTGGATTGCAGGGGCAAGACCAATCTAATAGAGGAGAAGTCATGCCCTTAGTTCAGGGAGCTGTGATGTGTAAAGCACTCTATCTGTCTTTGCTGGCTCAGAGATGGGGAAGGAGCCAAAGCCATAAGTGCAGGTAGCCTCTTTTAGACACCTTTGTTTTAGTACAGTGAGACCTATTTCAGGCTTCTGAACTCGAGAACTGTAAGATAAATACAGGTGTACTGTTTTAAGCTGCTAAGATTGTGATACTTTGTTATGGCAGTCATAGAAACCTAATACAAACTACTTCACAATCTTCTATGTGCAACCTAAATGCCATAACTATCCAATATACTTAGTTTGGAAAAATAACTCTGAAGGGATAAACAACTTGCAGTGGCCATTCCAACCCCTCCAGCCACCATTTTATAAAAGTATTATTTCAGAGGTATATGTGTATATATTCAAAGGCGATCTGATCAGGATGATGATGACATTAATAGGCTATCTAACCTCCAAACACACAGCCTAGTATTTTGGTCAAATATATATTCACAGTTCCTATCTATACTATAGTAGCATGAACTATTTTAAGGCAAATGAACTCATTTTATAAGACTTGTCCATATAGGAAGAATTTCTGATTTAGTGCTTCTATTTTCTGGTCTATTGAATATAGATAAGCCTTGCTATTTGAATTTGAGCTATTTATTGGGTTAGGGTTGTTTTCTCTCTTTAGTATTTCTTTTGCAATTAATTTCATGAGTATTTTAATAGTCTTTTGGGGAAAAGAAATTTATTTATAACCCCTTTCTACCATCTCTCTGGAATTTCCCGGTGCCTCACATTAAATGGGGGAAAAAACAGACGAATTGTGATGGAATGACAGATGGAATTGTGATGGAATGTCATGTCATATCTTAACAGGCAGTTCTGTTTAAAGCAGTGACATGCTCTTAACTGGACTGTGAAATTTTTTTTTTCCTTTTTCTTAAAATTAGTTCTTAAGAAGAGTTTACTTTTTTATTCATTTATTTTTAGCTCTAATATCCAGTTGGAGGATGAATCTCGTCACTATTTACAGCAACTGATTACATGGAGGACCTTATTCTCTGCTTATTTAAAGATACAGGTCAACCTCATTTGGTCAAACATTGGGGAACACATGTTTGCTTGACAACTATTCTGAAATAGAATTTCTATTAATATTAACTTGAATTTAGATGCAGCTAAATTGATTTCTCTCCTATCTGAATAGTACTTACTAGAGAGAAATACAGCTCTCTCTCTCTCTATATATATAATATATATATACAAAACATTTTTTCCTGCCAATGTCCTTTAAGTCCAAATATTGTTCTCAACTTTTTATAAATTGTACAAATTGTCATGGGTTTTCAGACACTTATCGCCTGAAAGTAACAAATATCTTGACTCTACATATTTCAGCCTTCTAAAAGCACTCTTGGAAAAAGTTGTTATTGCTACAAAATAAAATACCTGATGGAAGTGAGATGAGCTATCTGAGCTTAGCAACTCTTCCAAAGTCTTGAACAAGACATGAATGGCATTTTAGGGCCTTTCCAGGATAATAAATAAATAAAAAACAAAGAAACACACAAAAAAGTTTAGGATCACTGCTTTAGTAAGCTGCAGCTGTGAGTATCCTAACATTAGTAAATAAATAGGGTCTCAAGGAAAAGAATGGAGAAGGGTAAATATGTATGAATTACTAACTTTTGCTCTTAAGAGTCCCTAAAAACATTAAATCCTAATTGTTTTATTTTTCTATGTTTCCATCTAAAAATATGTTTTCTGTTACAATAGTTGATTTTTATATGCTCACTGATTATTTTTATTTTTATTTTTATTTATTTATTTATTTATTTATTTTATTATGGGTAAAAATCAAAATTCTCACAATACATACAAACATTTGCAAAATGATATATAAATATATATGCATATATGTGTATTTGCTTACAAAAATGTTATTTATATATATATATATATATATACATATATTTTAAGAGGTGCTTAGATTACCCAAAATATTACACGGAAACCACTGGGATTCCCATGTTGCCCACCTCCCACACCTCCCACCACATCCCACACAAACATCTCCCACAGTGTGGCCCACCACCCTCAATGAACTTACACATCCTGGAGCCTTGCCACCAACCATAGACCACAGTTCACACTGTAGACCACACTCTCTCCCACTCAGTTCTGAGTGGTGTGTGCTGATTTAAAATGGCCTACATCCGTTGCCACAACAGTACTCAGGACAACCTCCAACTCCCAAAGAAGCCCCTGTATTTCAACTGCTCATCCCCTCCCTACCCCAAAAGTGTCAATTGGCCACTGGCTCCACCTCATTGTTATAATTTCTTGCATTGCTAGAATCACCATATGTGAACAAGAGCAACACAACTGGAAAAAGACCTTGAATAAAAGGGGGAAATGGTAAAGACAAATGAGTTCAAGTGGCTAAGAGACTTCAAAGAGAGTCGGGAGGTCATCCCAGAGGTAACTCTTACGCACACCTCAGTAGGAGCTCATAGAACATCTAAGTGCCTATCACCCCACTCACTGATTATTTTTAAATGATAATTCTCAATTCTATGCTGTCGTGTTTACTTTTATTTAATTTTTATCAAAATGGTACATTACACAACTAAATAAATAAAAATTACCTTCAAGCCTTATCCCAAAACAGCAATGCCATATCCCAAATCTCCTTGCAGTCCTCATGCGCTCCTGCTCCTTGAAGGTAATATTTTCAATACTGTTAGATATTTCCTCTAATTTTTACATCTGTGCTTTTAATGAGCATGCATCTATCAAAATTTCTTGATTGTCTCTACAGTTTGCATATTGATTATTATCTTGTAGAGTTCACCTATACCTCCATTTACACACGCACACACACACACACACCTTCTGTCTGCTGTGGTTATAGTGCTCCTGTGAGAGTTATAACACAAATTTCATTTGCCATATCCAATTTTCACATTATTATGGTGCCATAAACAAAGGTCTGCATGAAGTTTGGTTTACCTTTTCTTTTCAGAGAAATTTAGCTTTCTCTCGAATAAATAATGCCTGATTTTTATTGTTTGCTTAATTTTCTATGTATCTATCATAATTCATCTCCAAATACTTTGAGATCAATTATAGCTCTCTTTTCATATTTTGAAAAGCATCTGGAATTATGTCTTTGGCCTTTTTTTCCTCTTTGGCAACTAGGTCAGGGCAGCTGCCTAGCTTCCAAGGCCCACTATCAAATGAAAATGAAAGTTCTCTTATTCAAGAGCAGGAAAAAGTGCCATTAAAAATACTAAAATATAAAGGATTTCCCTTAAAAGATGTTTCATTTCTTATAAAATGTAGTAGGAAATGGTGATATATGAATGATGATATAATTTATAAATTATAAAATATAATATTTCTGTAATCTTAATTTTATACAGTACACTAAATAAGATATTAATGTGATATTTTAACCGATAATATTTTTTCTTTTTTTAAGCAAATTAATTTATTATATCAATAAAGTTTATACTTTTGCCAAGTTTTTCATTTATATAGATTTTTAATCTATATAAATGAAAGGGACTTCAGTTGTTCTTGGCAAATGCCAAATCACAACATTTTTTATAACTTTTAAGTTTTAAGAATATCTTTCTGCTGATAAAATTGCTTCAGGAATTTAGAATCTTTTATAAGCTATCACAACATTGTAAACATCATAAATTTTAACATCTAGAACTGATGCTTCTTTTGGGACTTTTTTTTCTAAAACGATTTAACTTGTTACACAAATCAGCTTAATACTTAACTGAATCTAATTTTAAATGTCAATTTATACAATGACATTCTAATGTTTTCTATGTCATTTCCTATAATTAAGGATTGTTGGACAAGAAATGGAAAAGGACCCCATGAATTATGTATAATTCAAAATGCCTGTTTGTGCATTTAATGATGCATCTTCAATTACAGGAAAGCTTCGAAATGAAAATACTGTACTTTTCTATCTAATATGCCCACATTTAATTTTAATTTCCATGTGCTTTAAAATGCGGCAGCAGTTTTTGAAATCTGAGAACGACCCTCCTTGGAATCACTTCTGTCTAGTACAGCAAGGCCACTGTCTGCTGACGCTGCTTCAGCTGCCAGTCTGTGCTCAGGTCCAGCCACCAGCCCACTCCTCAGCATGCGTGCTCCTGCCATGCCTGATGCCTGAGCCCACATGCCCACACATGGCCACCCAGGGCCTTTCCACTGTTCTCACACATGCCCATTGCTCCATCAGACTTCACGTACAGAATGCAAGTTCACAGATAAAATTATTCAGAATTTGATAACTGAAAATCATTATTAAACCAAGCACAGGGTCCTTTTAAGGCTGCACAAGTCACATGCCCATGAGTACTGCCCTGTAAGGGCTAATATTCAGTCATTGGGAAATAACTATTCATCATCTTTATGGCTTGCAGTTTTTCTGATTCAGCTGGCATTAGTTTGAACCACTTGTTAAATAGTTGAATCCTACCCTAAAAGTCTTTTCATTCTTCAGCTACAATCTGGCTATAGCTCTAAAACCCAGTTGCCAGAATTTTGTTCTGGAACTTTTCTTTATTATGATAGAAATTCTTTTTTGTCCCATCCCATTACTTGTTTCTTGTTTTAATCCTTAGTTTTCGTGGATTGTCTCCTCCAGTAGTTCTTTGAGAAAGATGATTTGCAGTTGATATTTTTAAGATTAGGCTTACCTAAAAACACCTTTCTTTACCACTCTTGAGCTTGATTCTTAATTTGGTTGATACAAATTCCTAGATTGCAAAAAGGTAGGGAGTGTCATAAAATATGTCTGATCTACTGGCAGAGAGAAGGTAGTCAGAAAGAGATCTAGTAATCCAGAAGGGGTCTTGGAATAAATGGTACTCAATGTAGGTATAAGAGAACCAATAGGATTATCTCCAATACAGGGTAAAAAAAGACATTTTGTTTACCCTAGGCATCCATGTAAGGAAGTCCTAAGATCCAAAATGGAGTCTTTTGATTCCAAAGAGTTCCATTTTTATTGCTATGTTTTATTACCCTTAGTACCAGCTTGGTTGCCCAGTATATGGGAAGTTTCAAGGACAGTAGAAATAATGGAGTTCAGTAGGTTAAGGCCAGGTGATGCAAGTTAATTAACAATGAAAATGTTTTAAGGTATATCTTGAGGATGTTTTAGTTTGCTAAAGACTGCCAATGCAACATACAAGAAATGGGTTGGCTTTTACAATAGGAATTTACTAGGTTAAAAGCTAACAGTTCTGAGGCCATGAAAGTCTCAAAATCAAGGCATCATCAAGAGATGCTGTCTCACCAAGTTGCAGCTGTGGGCAATCAGGCGAATGTCCTCTCATGTCTCCAGTCTCCTCCGGACATTGTCTCTGTCAGCTTCTGTCTAAAGTGGCTTCCTCTCAACCTCTGTTTCCCCTTGATTCCGGCTTCTGGTGCCTGGGGCCTTTGGTCTCAGCTTCTAGATTCTCCTCTGTCTCTGTAGCTTTTTTCTGTCTCTGTGCTGTTTTATTCCTCCATTTATAAAGGACTCCAGTAAGAAGATTAAGACTCACCCTGGGTCATGCCCCGTTGAAGTGATCTAATTAAAAAGAAGGTCCTTTAACTGAATCTAATCCAAAGGTCCCATGTAACAATAGGTTTACATGCAAAGGAATGGTTTAGCTATAAAAACAGGATTCTCTGGGATCCACCCAGCTTTAAACTGTCACAAGGAGGCAGTCTGGAAAATCTTTAAAATTACCATGATGTATTGACTAATCAGAATTGAATGCCCCAATCACTCACATCTTTTGTCTCTTTCCTTCACAACCCTAAAAATTTATTAAAATTGTCCTATTATATCTTCCCATAACCTGCAGAATTGTGTGGGAGAGAGTGTAAACTATAATGTGAACTATGGTCCATGCTCAGTGGCAATGTCCCAGGATGCATTTATCAATTGCAATGAATGTGCCACACTAATGAAGGATGTTGTTTATGTGGGAGGGTGTGGGAGGTGTGGGGAGTGGGGCATATAGGAATCCCTATATTTTTTGCATAACACTTATCTAATCTAGTATCTTAAAAAAATAAAAAAACACATTTTAAAAAATTGTCCTATCAGACCTGTTCTACTCAATGTTCATATTTTTTTAGCAAGGGTAGCTTCTTCCAATGGAAAGGTACTCTAAAATATCATCCAGTCCTGCTTAACTGGAGTACTTTTCCTTCCTTTTACATGTAATAGTTTATACCATTGAGTGCCATTAATATTCTGTAGTCTTCATGATCATCTTAAGTCCTAACACTTTTTTAAATATACTTTTTAAAAAACTTATTTCTCAATAATCTGCTTTTGGTTATTAAAATATTTGTAAGTTTATCTATGTTTAGTTTTGCCCAATTAAAAGAAAAAAAATTTTGTGGGTTATGACTATTTAATAATGACCTTAATATCTAAATTAGTTTAAGGTTGGTTATTTTTAAATCAATGTCAAAAATATATCCAAACTAATATTTTAACCCGATTTCATAGCTCTATTATATTATTTTGTTTGAAAAAAAGGCATAACATATGGTTCATTTTGTCTTAATAATATATTGAGATAGAAGTTTATACGGTGTCTCCTCGATTTGGGCATTTTCTTTTCTATAAAACAGGAGAAAGTGAAAATATACTATGTGTCGAGGAGAACATAATAACAATGAAGAGGAAAAACTAGAATAAGATCAAGAATGACTTACAAATGAAACTTAGATGTGTTTTTAGAATGAATTATTGGTCCACAGACACTCTAGCTGTTGCAAAAAAAATTTAACATATGCCAATTAACCAAAATCATAGAACCTCAAAAAAGCACATGTACTTAACACCTCAGTAATATAATCTATATAACTATGTAAATAAATGTATATATATAGTAACGTAAAATGTGTATATTTGAATATATTGTATATGAAAGATGAATTACAAGTAAATAAATTATATCAAGTGATTAAAAAATATAAATTTCCAAGAACTTCATATTGGTTGAAATATGTACCCCCCACACCAAATATGTTAAAGTCATAATCCACAGTACCTCAGAATGTGGACTTATTTGGAAATAGGGTCATTAGAGATGGAATTAGGCTAGTTAAACTGATGTCACCCTGAAGTAGGGTAGGCCTTTAATCCAGCAAGAGAAGTATCATAAGAAGGGGAGGGGAGAAGCTGACAGACCCCAGGGAGAAACCCGTGAGCCACTGAGGCAGTGAGGGGACTTCCGTGCCACAAGCCGTGGAGAACCAAAGACTGCAAATCAACAGAAGCTGGGTAAGAAAGGGTTCTCTGCTGTAGGCATCAGAGGATGCATGGCTCTGTTGACACCTTGTTTTTGTATTTCTAGCCTCCAGAGCTGAGAAACAACACGTTTCTTTAGTTTTAATAAGTCCAATTTGTGATACTTTGCCAGTGGAGCTTTAGGAAACCACAGCAGTTTTTAATACTGTGCAGTGGGCTGCTGCTGTAATAAATACCTACAATTATGGGTATGACTTTGGAATAGGGTGATGGGTGGATATTGGAAGAAGATTGAGGTGCTTGATAGTAAAAGTCTAGATTGCCTTGTATAGACTGTGGGTAGAAATATAGATGTTAAAGGGAATTCTTGTGAGGACTCAGAAAAAAATGAGAAAGCATGCTTCTATCATTTGAAAGAATAAATAGATAATCATGAACAGGATGTTGTGAGAAATGTAAATATTAGAGGTGCTTGGGGAGAAGATTTAAAAGGAAATGATGAATGTGTCCTTGGAAACTAAAGGAAAGGTGATCCTTGTTATAAAATGACAGAGAATTTGTAATCATTGTGTTCTGATGTGAACTGATGGGTGCAGAATTTGTAAATGACAAACATGAATATTTAGCGAGAAGATTTCCAGGCAAAATGTGAACATTGCATCCTGCTTTTTGTTTTTCTCCTGGTGGTAAAATGCAAGAGGAAAAATATAAATTGAGGAATGAACTCAAGGAAAAGGAAAAAGCACTTGATAACTTGGAATACTCATAGTTTATCCACAAAGTGTGTTCTTAAGACAGAGTAAAGGCTGTGAGTAGACAACTTCCTGCTTAAGAGATTAGGCATGGGATTCAGATCTAACCTCCCAATTTAGCATAAGCCAGGGATGGAGAGGAGTTATCCAGGAGGACCCTCATGTCCAGTGGCTTGGATCCCCATGAATTGCATGCCAGACTGAAAAAAAAATTAAGAATTTTACAGTATCAGAAACACTGCCAATCTGTGCTTAAAGGGACAGGTATGTAATAAAATGAAAGAAAAATAACCCCAGCAGCAGATTCATGGGTGCAGAAGCTACAGCTAAAGGGACATCCTTGAGCCAAGAGGGCAGGGGTAAGAGAGCACAGGACCCTGCCCCAGTGGGCCTGGAGGGCAGAGCACTGGGCCACAGAAGATTACACTCAGGCTCTGGGATCTAATAGACTTCACCCTGCTGGGATTCAGATGTTCTTGGGATCCATGACCCTTTTTCCCTTCTAGTTTCTCCCTTTAGGAATGGGAATGTCTATCCAATGGCTGTCCCACTACTGTGCTTTGTAAGGAGGTAATTTGATTTCTAGATTTCACAGGTCTGCAGTAGAGAGGACTCTTGCCCCAGGATGGGCCACACCCACAACTGATTTAGATGAGATTTGGACTTAGCGTTTATGCTGGAACGCATTAAGACCTTTGGGAGGTTGGGATGGGGTGAATGCATTTTGCATGTAGGAAAAACATGGATTTGTGGGGCAGGGACAGTGAGAGGGTCGAATGTTATGAGTTGAGTTGTATTCTTCAAATAGATATACTGTTTCCTTAACTCCCAGTACCTTAGAATTTGATCTTATTTGTGAAAACAGTCATTAAAAATGTGTCTTTCATAACCATAAGAATTATCTTTTATGCACAGTGACAATTTCTTCCATATGTTCCTAGTGTCTTATTTATTTATTTTTTTTTTCAGTTTATCTTCAGGGAAGCTTTAGGTTACAGAATAGTCACATAGAAAATATAGGGGATTCCCATATACCCAACCCCGTCCCCCTCTTCCACTCTCACCTACTAATAACATTTTGCATGTGTATGGTACATTTGTTACAATTGTTGTACATGCATTGAATGAAGCATTGCTAGTTACCATGGTCAATGGTTTACATAATGGTTTACATTTTACACTGTACACTTTTATAGGTTTTGACAAAATTTAAATTGGCCTGCATCTGTCATTGCCAGATAATACAGAACAATTTCAATGCCCTAAAAATGCCCTATGTTCCATCTATTCTATTCTTCCCTCTGCCTGCCCTCAGAACCTATGGTAACCATTCAGTTTCAATTTCTGAAGAATAATATTCATAGTTACATGCAATATTATTGAGGGCTTGACATATCAGTCTCTTTTCTTTTATTAGGCACTGCCTATGTTCTTGACAGATTCTTGCCCCTTTAATTGAGAGCATAGCAGGACTAATCAGGATAGAAGTTTAATATTTTGTTGTTTATTGTGTGAGTCTCCACCCACTTAGATAACATCCTATGTCAAAGTGAACACTTTTATATTCCATAGAAGCATGTCCCAGGTGAAACCTATCCTATATAGCATCCCACCCTTGATGCCCTGAACAGTAACCCTCCCCTGTCATATTTGCCAAAAGAATATTCCCACCATTGTAGTTTTAACCACAGACCTGCAAATCTCCAGAGTTCAGCTGCTCCTTTCTCCAACTCTCCCCCCAGTTCCATGGATAGTCCAACCCAAACCCCACAACCCACCTTCCCCTCATGTTCCTGCACTATCAAACCCAATCACATCACCACACCATGATCACCCCCATCCATTGCCCAACCACTCCATTCCACTTTATCAGAGGTTTTGCCAATACTGAGCATCAACTCACTACCCTTACTGAGCATCAGCCCACTACCCTCTACTCCATTTCTGTCTCCTGATAACCTATCTTCTAGACTCAAGCTCTGTGAGTCTGTTCAATTTGCTTAAGTCATATCAGTGAGGTCATGTAATATTTGACCTTCAGTGACTGGCTTACTGCATTCAACATAAGGTCTTCAAGATTCATCCATGCTGTCCCGTGGGTTAATACTTCATTCCTTCTTACAGCTGATTAATATTCCATTGAATGTTTATACCATAATTTGCTTATCCATTCATCTGTTGATAGACACTTGGGTTGCTTCTAACTTTTGGCAATAGTGAATAACGCTGCTGTGAACATTGGTGTGCATATAATCTGTTCTTATCCCTGCTTTCAATTCTTCTGGGTATACACCCAGTAGGAGGATTACTGGATCATATGGCAGTTCTGTAGTTAGCTTCCTGAGGAACCACAAAATTGTCCTCCACAATGACTGCACCATTCTACATTCCCACCAGCAGTGGATGAAGGTTCCCGTTCTTCTGCATCCTCTCCAACACTTGCAGTCCTCTGTTTTTTTAATAGCCACCAGTCTAAAAGGTGTGAGATGATATCTCATTGTAGTTTTGATTTTCATTTCCCTAATAGCTAGGGATGTTGAACATCTTTTATGTGCTTTTTATCCATTTTTATTTCTTCTTTGGAGAAGTGTCTGTTCAAATCTCTTGCCCATTTTTTTAAATGGGTTGTTTGTCTTTTTATTTTTGAGACATAGGATTTCTTTATATATGCTGGATATTAGGCCTTTAATGGATAAATGGCTACCCATGGGGGGCAGGCCCACACTTCTCAGACCTATGTGGTGTCTACCTTACTCTCCCCAACCCTTGGGGAATGTGCTCCATCCTCCCTGAATTCTGGGGTGGCAAAACTCTCCCTGAACATTGGCCTAGAACATCCACCTGCTTCAACTGCTGGGGCAAACTCACCTTCTCTGTACACATGTGTGGGGTTGCTCTCTTGGCCCAAGGAGATGTCTTAATTCCAGATCTCAGCTTCCATGGTTTTCCTCTTAAAGCCATTTTCCCATCCCTATCTCCCATCCATGTCCTTTTCAGTTTAGAATGACAGTGGTTTTGTTCATACAACTCTCTCAAAGAGCTTGTTTGTTTAGCATGCAGGAAGCAGGGGGTCCAAGCTACCAGACAATAAGACTTTTCACAAGTCTTTCTTAGATAACTGCATTTTCAATCCTGATTTACAAGTTCCAAGTTTAGTTAAGTCCTAAAAGGGTGCACTATCTTCTGGGAGCTTGATTTCCAGAGGCTTTGAATTTCCAGAATCAGTTTCTGGTTCAGTTGTGCTCAACAATTCAGCTCTCAGCTCATCTTTCTCGCCTAGCATTTTACTATAAACTTCAAAAAGAATCCAAGCCACATTCTCTGAGTTTACTTTGGAAAGTTCTTCAGCTACATGCCCAGGCTCACGATTTTCAATTTCTGCCTTCCATAAAACATCAGGAGTTAATCTTGCTATCTTCTCTGCAACTTTAAAACATGGATTGCCTTTCCCCCAGTTTCCAATAATAGTTTCATCATTTATTTCTAAGGCCTCATAAAAAGTCTGTTTAGTGTCCATATTCCTACCAGCAGTCTCTTTAAAGCAATCTAGGCAACTTCTATCAAGCATCTCACAATTCCTCCAATAAATACCCTTACACATTTATAAAACTGTTCCAGCATTTTGGTAATTGCAAAACACCACCCCAATTCTTGGTACCAAATTCTATATTAGTCAGCCAAAGGGGTGCTGATGCAAAGTACTAGAACTCTGTAAGGCTTTTATAAAGGGTATTTATTTGGGGTAGAAGCTTACAGTTACCAGACCCTAAAGAGTCCAACTTAAAGTGTCATAAGAGGTCCTTTCTCACACAAAGTTTGTTGCCACACATTGGCACAAGATGGCGGATGATATCTGCGATAGCTCAGCCTTCCTCCTTCCTCTTAAAACTTCATTGTCCCAGCTTCTTCTGATCTCAGCTGTAGCCTGGCATAAGGCTCATCTCTCTTCCAGGGTCTTGTTTCTTTCCGGGCTCAACAGGTCTGGTCTCTCCACAAGGTCAACTGTAGACTGTCAGGCTCATTTCTCTTCCTGGGGCCATTCTGTGGAGTACTCTCTCTTTTTGTGCATCTGCTTCTCCGTGTGTTTACTTCTGTGTCAGATTCTGTTTTATCAACCCAAAGGGGCTGGGACTCGATGTGAGTCACACTCTAATGATTTGGTTGGAACAGAGCCCTAATCCTAACATAATTTAATCAGACTCCTTAGCTGAATCTAATACAATCAAAGGTTTATCATGCCAGAGGAACTGAGTTTACAAACATAATCCATATTTCTTTTTGGAATTCATAAATAATATCATACTGCTACAATCACCATCCCCAAATCCTCAAGACTGAGGAATGAACAAATATAAGGGGGGATTGCAACCATGGACTAAAGTACACTTATTATTCTAGCAATGGAAGGACTTGTATCATTGATATAAAGGCAGTGGCCACCAGAGGATCTGAGGAGAGGGAGAGGGAAGAAGAGTTGTAACATGGGGCATTTTGGGGACACTGGAGTTGTCCTGCATGACATTGCAATGACAAATACAGGCCATTGTACATTTTGTCAAAATCTTTAAAATCGTGTGGGGCAAAGTGTAAACTATAATGTAAACTATCATCCGTGGTTAGTAGCAATGCTTTAATAGTTTAACGATGTGTTCATCATTTATAACAAATGTACCACACTAGTGAAAACTGTTAATGTGGGAAAGTGTGAGATGGGGAAGGTGTGGGGTATATGATAAACCACTATATTTTTGATGTTACATTTATGTAATCTAACTCTTCTCTAAAAACAAAAAAGGGAAAAGAGAGTCATTAGAGATGGAATTAGGCAAGTTATGATGGTATCATACTGGAGCAGGATGAACCTTTAATCCAATATGTCTAGTGTCTTCATCATATATAGAAAGAAAAGACAGTCATACAATGCTGGAGGCAGCAAGTGAGTGATGACACAGCCCAGGATCTCTAAGGATTTTCAGCCACCACCAGAAATCAGGGATAGGGCAGGGAGCAGATGCTTCCCTACAGCTTTCAGAGGGAGCAGGGCACTGCCGATGACTTTATTTCAGACATCTGGCCTTCACAACCTTGAGACAACGAATTTCTGTTGCTTTAAGCTATACAGTTTGTGGTACTTTGTTATGGAAGCCCTAGGAAATGAAAACACTTCTATTTCTGCCATTGCTAAAGACTGGTTTCATAGTCATAACTCTTCTTTGAACCTCCTTAAGAAATAAAACTGTAGTAGAGCATAAGGCATTTTATGCATATAGTCAAGATGAAAATGTTTAGTTTGTGAAAATAATATTCTCTAATAACAATATTTTGGCATAAATACCAGAAACATTAGCTTTCATGTCATTTGTTTGTAAATGCTATGAGCCAAGAGAGTCTAACCAATATCTTGAATAATTCTCTTTTGCATATAAGAGGCTCTGAAATTCAGTTTTCATATTATTGGCACAAAATCACTTACACAATAAAGTTATATTGTCCCAATCATACTATGATGAGTAGTCAAATATTGCATCTAGAAATAAAAATTCAGCTGCTGCCTCAGAAGTGAAATCACATACATTTTTAGTACCTTAATTCATAATTAGTCTGTTTGAATTGCCATTAAGTGTCTCAATCAAAATATTCTCTTGCAGTGCCCTCTTTCACAGAACTCCATGCAGAGATACATTGCCACTTCTATTCCATTCTCTTTGATTTCAGCATGGTGTATTGAAGTATAAATCACTTTGGCTGCTTTCCCACAAAGTAATGAATGTTTCATCATATCAGCCCACAGGCTTTTTCATCTTTTTTTGCTTAATTTCTGTTTTATTTCTTTTTAAAAAAATTTTTGGTCCATTATACATTGTCACGGGCTCTTTTTCCCCCTGATGAGCCATATGAGAAGTACAATCAGATGGAGCCCTTCTGCAATGTTGAATCACAGCTTACTAATGTTTTATTTATGTGGAACATGGACTGCTGAGTTATGTTCATTTAGAATAGCTCTCATGTCATATTTTTCAAGACTTGGAATAACAAAGCAAACAGTCATCACAACACAACTTCGGTGAAAGGTTGAACTGGAAATCTATGATTTGATGGTTTCACGATCAGTGGTAGCTCTCCTTCAATAATATAACAAGTTATGGAATACCAATGTATGTTATTCTTTAGGGAAATGAGACTGTATATTTGCAAAATTGAAGGAATATAGCCTAAATGATCTCATGGTCTTTGAAATTACCAACTTGTGTAGTCTATGAACCAGTTATTATAGAACCCACTGAGCCTTTTCATATAATCTTAAATACTGTCTGTATACAATGCAAAAAAAAACAAGAACAAAGTTCATCAATTAAGGCACTCAAGAGGAGGCAAAGTATTTCTCATAGCATTCTTTTGGACTGCTTGTGGTATCAAAATGTTCTTTACATGTATTCTGGGAAATTTTTCTCTGGAGCATTAATAATAAGGCATACTTTGAGCTAATTTTGGTTTGATCATATGATAAAAATACTAGCAATAACACCAGGGCTATAAATAATACTGAGCTTCTATTTTGCGTTTAAACATGCCAAGCATTTTACTAAGCATTTGTTCTCTTCTTCATCATAAAGACACTTCTATTGTCTCCATTTTATATACATGAGGCCTTAGTTGTGGAAAGATGAGGAAACTAGCCCAGAGTCTCTATGGCTGGAGCAGGTTGACTCCTCTGAGTTCTAAGCTCCTGTTGCATTTCATCATGGGTCTACAATGAACTTAGATATATGTGAGCCTTTGTGGGTCAAACAGCATAACATCAAATCGCAGAAATCTAATTATATTAGAAAAATGTGATGAATTGTGGGAAAGTTCACTGAGATATTAGTCTTTGAAAAATCTAGCCAGCAATGAAATAATAATCCAAAATTGACTAAGAAATGTCCACATCTGTGACTCAAAGCACAGCATGATCCCCGAGTGTCTACATTTACTCCTGGAAGTGCCCAGAGGTCTACCATGTTAATGGCCATTCCTGCCAGTTGCTTTCACTAGGGCATCTTTTCTGATATTCATATCCCTGAATCCACTTGTTGGAGAAATTTTGCAAAGGCAGAGAAAATCAAATATCTTGCCAAAAGTTTTTCAAAGCTGTAAAAGTCTGAGATAAGAAGGGATTCAGCATGTCCCTTGGCCCTCAACCCATCAATTGTGGAAGGCAGTGTTTGCTCAGTGCCTTCCTTTTCTACCTGGGTATGGAGGCTGCACTGCTGGAGTACTGAGTCTTTAATTCATTTTTTCATTCTATGAGTCAGAGCTAGTGCCTGGGACTAGACTAAGGAACCAATGACATCATATTCTTTGTTTCCACTTCATGCCTAGAATTCTGTAACCCTTACTTTCCATTTTCCCATTTTCAGCTCAACTCATGCAATAGATGTCCAAAAGTGGCAAAGTCTATCATAAAAGCAGACTCAAAAAGGTCTGATTTAAGACAAGCTAGAATAATTGGCCACAGAAAAATAAACTTTTTTGTTTTATATCTACACACACAACTCCATAACCGATGAAGATAAACTATTTTGATGCTAAAATTAATCATTGTTTCATACAACAATTTTTATTATGACCCTACTATGTGCTAACTGACTTGAACAAAATTAATACATGATTTGGTTTGTTAAATGAAGACCATTTTGGAGCAAGCCCTGCTAAAAAGACATTTTCTTGCACAGAAATTAGTTTACTTTTTTTTTGTTTGTATAATTGATACTGTTCAATGGGAATAAGAGTAGGTGGTGAGGCTAATTTTTTTCCTAAATCCTTTAAGCTTTTTGCAATAATATCCAACCCTGTTATAAAGAAATGTCTACTGTGACAACCTTGTCTCTCACTGAAATCTCTGTACGTGAGACATACTCGTGACATTGCAATCAATGGATATATATCAACTACCATCTGGCCTTGCTAAAAAAAATGAACTTATTCAGTATCCTAACATCTTTTGACCACTTCATTTAATTAATCTGTGTTTGAAACAATTATAAAAAATATATATATCCAAAGATACTAACAATCTGTTAACTGAAATCAGAGTCACAGAAAGGCTGACTGATTCCAGAGAAATAGATGCATTAGATACATTTTTACTAATATAACATTGTAGATATTGTTGGATGGTGTTTCAGTCAGCCAAAGGGGTGCTAATGCAAAGTATGAGAAATCTGTTGGCTATTATAGAGTATTTATTTTGGGGTAGAAGCTTACTGTTAAGATGCCCTAAAGAGCCCAACTCAAGGTACCATAAGAAGCAATTTCTCACCCAAAGTCATTGGCCACCTGTTGAGGACAGCTGCTCTGTTCTCTTCACAAGGTCAGCTGTAGACTATACAGATCATCTCTCTTCTGGGAGCTTCTGCCATGTCAAATGTCATTGAGGTTGGTGGGCCACACTGTGGGAGATGTTTGTGTGGGATGTGGTGGGAGGTGTGGGAGGTGGGCAACATGGGAATCCCAGTGGGTTCCGTGTAATATTTTAGGTAATCTAAGCACCTCTTAAAATATATGTATATATATATATATATAAAATAACATTTTTGTAAGCAAATACACATATATGCATATATATTTATATATCATTTTGCAAATGTTTGTATGTATTGTGAGAATTTTGATTTTTACCCATAATAAAAAAATAAATAAAATAAAATAAAAATAAAAATAAAATAAAATAAAACCTTTTGCAGCTATGTATGCCTGTAAGTTCCTTTTTCAGCCAAACAAAGGTGCAAGGAGGCCTGTCAGGGTCCTGAGAATGTTTTTCTTCCCGGAAGAGAAATATATGGCATAAGAAATCGCTTTTGCCTTCTTTGCTCCCTACCTAATTTGGAAACAGTCATTTAAAAAACTGACTCCTGGGACTCTAGAAGCAACAATCCTGAGGACAAGCCCTATTCACTGAGGGTAGCTTAACTGGAGGAGGCTGGACCGACTCTGTCAGTTGCCTTTTTCCGGAACCCTCATCACATAAACATAAAGATTCTTCCTGTGCAAACTGAATGCATTGCTACCTGGGATAGACATATACTAATTCAAAGAACAATATCCAATATGTTTTATTAGTCTACCATGTGCAAATAATTTTGCTAAGTAATTTAACACAATGTCCCAATTAAACTCACAAAAGCATATCACATAAATACTGTGTCATGAGCTCATAGAGTTCAAATAACAATCAGTTGTGTTCTCCTAAGAAATGGAGTCCTTAGCATTTATATTCAGGAAGGCTAATCCCAGAAGGCATGCTATAGATCAACAAAAAACTTCAAGACCTGATAACGACTTTCCTTTAAACTGAGGAAGCAAGCAGTTTAAAATATAGCAACATTCTCTACTTTGACATCTTTGAGTTGGGAGTGAGTGTCAATAAAATCCCTTCTTTGGCTCACTTCCTTACCTAAGGGATCCCATTTTATCAGACAGGTACTTAAAAGCCATTGATGTTTGTTTCTCTTTAATCAGCCTGCAGATTCCCAATCTAAAGTCTCAGGATAGAGGAGGTCTGGTTAACTTATTACCTATCACATTGAGCTTATGCTTTGGTAGGCACACCCTGTCTCGGGGATTGAACCAAACTGGGAGTGGGTGGGTGACCAGGGAGAAATGGTTTTATAAACAAATTTTATTTTTACTTCACTGATACCATTTAAGCATTTTAGACAGCCTTGTAGGTGGCTGTTGTAATTGTAAAATTTCCCAGTTTTTAAAAGCTAACTTGGATTAAATAAATTTGAGAGATATGATTAAAATTTCATTTTAAGACTATTTCATTTTGCAAGCAACTATTAGTCAGACAATAAATAAATATTAGGGCATTGCAATAGTGAGGTATGCAAATAATCGCTTTATTGGGAGAGGGTTTGATATCTAACAGAAGTTTATGAAGAAAATCAAGGTGCAAATTCTGTGTCAAAAGCCCATTGATAAAAAATTTTAGATAACTTTGTTTTCTATGCTTTCCATATTTACAATCTCTCGTGCTAGTTTTATTAGACATCTTTAAATAAATAAAGAGTGAGATTATTACTTAAAACTACACAAATAGTTGTAATTATTTTTCATAAGAAAGGTAGAAATCCAAAAGAATTTTAGTTTGGTAATGAATTTCAAGTTTTGATTTAAGTCCAAGTTGATGCTATGGCATATACATTGGGAAATGATAAATCTTCCTTGAATTGTACTGAGAGGGAAAATTATTAACAGAAGCTTAACAGTTCTAGAAAGGATGAAACATAAAATACATTTAATTAAAATATGCTTTCCTAAGAGGAATTAGAGTGAATTGTGCTAGAGAAGAGTCTGGCCTTTCTTTCCTTCTTGTCACCAGCTAAAAAATACCATACTCTCTCTCTCTCAACTTCATTCTATTTCTCCTTATTAAGAATCAGTGCCATGAAAAGAAGGAATAAATGGGTGACTTTCATGATTTTCAGAGAGCAATACTTTTGAATATGATGTAAGAATGCTTCACCCACCCTTTTACCACAAACACCCAAGTAACTACTTGCCCAATGATACTTCTGTATATTTGAGTCACTGATGAGACCCAAATAATTCTGGGAAATCTTGGGAAAAAGAAATAACTGGACTTTGAATGCTGCTGTGTCTTTCTTGTCTCTATTGGAAAAGCATGAGGGTCTTTTGGACAACCCACTGGGCCTTACATCTAATCAATGCAGCTGCTCCTGCTCTCATCCTCTTCATCTTTGAAACAAGACCATGGAAGTAGATGGCCTTATTACCAGAAACTGGACACCAAAGGGGGAGCTGAGAAAAAGATGAAAACTACATAGCACCACAGAATTGGAGGAGGCAGTGGGAAGAATTCTGGTCATGCCATTGGAATAAGATTACAGTTCTCACTGCTGTTGCTGGTCAAGGATCCCAGGCAGTCTGAGCACTTTCTCACTGTGCTCGCATGTAAACTCCTCTGTAGGCAGGCTTGGCTCTTCTTACTCCCTTGTAGCACACAGCAGTACCGCCCTACACAGGCTCAGTGCTCCCCAGACTCATGCCTCCTCTCAGAGTGCCACCCTCTAGCTGCCACTCCCAGTCATCTTCATTTATTCAAATGCCCAGCTCGCTAAACTCAGTTAACATTTCCTCATGAAGATTTTCCACACTATTGACTATAGAGTTACTTTTCCAGATTCAGCCTGTTTGTATCTTTCCAACTAGGAAAACTTTTTAATATAAAAATACTCTACACTTGAACATTTTCTGCCTCTGAATTCATTTCTGTCCACTGGACTCATTCAATCTCCTGTGTCTGTATACACTATAACCTTTTCTGTGCAATCTCCCACACCCTCCTCCAAAGTTAGGATATGTTTACCTTAAAAAAAAAAAAAGCAAAGCCTTTTACAAGGCAAGATACTTGACAAATAAGTTAAAGAACAAATAATAGATTAGGAAAAAAAATCCTTATAAAAAAGATCTTATATGGACAAGGAGGATGAATACCTTAATGGAAAAATTGGCAAAATGTGTGAAGAGATAATTCAGAGAAGAGCAAATCAATTGAAAAAACACTTAATATCCATGAAATTTAATGAGAAGAAATATCAAGATTTTTATATTTTGGATAGTTTTATTTTTGGAATCATAATATGGTGACATAATAATAATTACTCACAGTTTTTTAAAGGTAATGTGACCAAATTTATTGGTTAATTTAATCTTAAAGGAAGAAGAGAATAATTAATTCCAAGATTTTTCTGGCTCAAAAAGCAGAATTACCAATTATATTTCATCTAAAATTACAAATATTCATTTAAAGATTATATTTAAAATAAGTAACCATCCAGAACTTTAGACATTAAATAATGTAGTCCACAGGAGATACATTACAATTTTGTAGCTCAGATATCTCAAAAATGTTTTGGTTTTCTAGTTTTGTTTATACAGTTTATGTTTAAAGAACATTCTTATTAGTTACTTAATTCATATTATGTCCTTGTTCTTAAACATGGTTTGCATTCCAATTTTATTAAAAATTAATTCTTCTAAATCCCTATTTTTGTCAAAATTTTGCTCTTTCTGGCATCTATTTTCCTCCTCCAGTCTCCCCAGACATTTATTTCCACTAGTTGATAATTAGGAGTTCTTGTAGTCTTAAGGCTATTCAGAAGATTCTCTCACACTAGGTGAAAAAATACAGGTCTGAAGAAAGTTTAAGCTTACAAAATGAAAGGTAAAATAATGCATTTTTTTTTTAACAAATGGAATATGGGGCATGAGGTAGTATGCATTTGAAATGGCTTATATATGTGTTAAGAAAACTGCTGGCATTGAGGTTGTTATCAAAGAAGTATTAATGGGAAAGCAAACTACTTCCCAAATGGTAATAGCATGATAATTGTACCTAATAGAATCCCCAAAGTAGAATGCACTATGACACTAGCAAAGAGAAGTTACTGTAAAAAGATGAAGGGATGGGGTAAAAAATATGGACCCATTGCTTCATTTTCATACTCATTGCCATCATTATGAGGAAGGATATGTAGACTAGGAAAAGGTATATGCTCTGTCTGCTCGTGCCATGGTTGACTGAGTGGAGATTGGACCAAGTAGTGAGCCTGAAGTTTAGATTTCCCTACCTTCACTATCAAACAGGAAGTTTGGAAAGTTTCAAGAAAGAAGTAAACAGGAATAAATACAGGGTGTCAAAGATATCTGTCCAATCTCATTCTTATGAAAGTTCTTTCTAAAAACAAAGTCAAGAAAAAAATAATGTAGGTTTTACTACACTAACATAATTTCAAGAAAACCAGATATCAAACTAATGACAATTACAAGCTTTAAATGAATAAAGAAGCAGATGAATTATACTTAGTTGGTGGGTTGAAATTTAATTAATGAAAGTGGCAGATGAGATAAGGGCTATAGCTTGAATTATGCCAAAATATAAGAAACTTCTGTTTGTTCAGCTGACACCCCATATATTTGTTAAATATTTCCCTTCATCCTAATATTTAAAATTAATAAATATTTGGGGTTCAACTACTGGAAGACCATGTGCATTTTGCAGCAAAATCCTGGAATGGGTCGGACTACAGATGAAAGCTTTTGAGGGACTCCATTCTCATGATCAGACCACAAATTAACAGTTTATTTTTTAAAAGGCAATGGCTGAAAGTTTAAAACTTAAGAAACAGTCATCAGTGGGAAGGATTTTCTACCCAGAAAATGTTAAGACTCTAAAGTTATCTGTAGTCCTTTCTCAGCCCTCTACTTGCTTGTTTGAAAGATTCCTGTCCCCCTAGCAACTTTGGTGAGAGAAGAAACTTATGCTTTATGGCCTGGTAACTGTGGACTTCTACCACAAATAAATACCCTTCATAAAGACCAACCAATCTCTGGTATTTTGCATCAGCACCCCTTTGGCTGAATAATACAAAATGCTACTACAAAAACTGTCCATGTCAATATTAATGAGATGTGCAAAAATGAGAAGGAGGCAGATGTTAATAGCTATAAAATACTTTCCAAATAATGTTGAGACAACCTAGGAATGGTTGGCATGGTAATAGAATAATAACACAACCTTTCAAATTATGCAGAATTGCATTAAAACTCTGTTTCTATGTGTGACAAAGCACTTAATATTTTTGCTATTTCCTTTTTTTAAAAATAGGTATAAGACCAAGTAGGAATCTCAAAAACACTCAGGAAAACTAGAGTATTTTATTTCATTGTTAAATTCTGAAGAGGACATTGAATGAATCATGAGTAAGCCCTCTCCTCATGGCCCATGTTTCATCAAGGGACTCTTGAGAGGGATTTATCAAGTGAAGAAGGGCTGAATCCACATAGTGTGGAGATTCAGCTCAGCCAACCCCATGGACCTGGTTCTTAGATGAGCCCACAGGTAGGCTTCAAATAACCTCAGATGCAGGGAAGAGGAGTGCAGGACTTAGCAATGGCTGGACACCACCCATAAGTGGTCTGACACCATCAAAACTACCTTGTTCAAATGTACTCACTGTAGACAAGAAGGGCATTAAGAAATGGGGGGTGTCCATACAGAAGTGACCAAGATATAGAGGGACTTCCAGCATGACCCCCAAGGAACCCTTCAAATCACTGGCCTGCACTTAGCAGATAACCCATTGTCCTTAAACATCTGAAGTACTGTTTGGTGGAAGAAGGAATTGAATTTTCCACATCTCCAAGGGTCAGCATTAGGACCAATAACTAATTGTGTCCCACTACTAGAACAGTCTGTAATTGGAATGTTCCTTATTGGAGGGAACGCAAGCCCTGTCATGTTAAAAGTTGATGTGGAAGCTGAAGGACTTCAAGAAAAGTAGAGTTTGAGTCAAGTACTGCATGAGCTAGTGGACTCTGCCTCGCTCCTTCCAATTCTGCAAGTCTGCACCTACAAATCCACAGGCAGCCAGCAAACAAAGATCATACAAGAAGACATTTCTATATTACACTGGAGGCAAAACTCACATTTCTAGAGCTGGTACTTTTAAATATTGATCCATTTGTTCCTAATGGCATTGTGAAGTGAAATCAATACTGTGCGTGGGAAATCTGCTCATAGTTAGTGCAGTGCACACTCCAGGGGTCGGCAAATCAGTAGTGTTTACATATGAGGTAGGTGGTTTTGTCTAAACAGAAATTCCCTGCTGCCTAAACTCACAGACAGAGAAAGGCACAGCACCATCCCTGCAGGGAGCTCCCTTTGTCACTCTCAAAAGCCAACCCGCACATGCTGTGCGTTTCTGAGAACTGATGGTCAAAGCATCCTGATTCACTTCAATCTTCTTGACTGGTCATAGACACACTGTTAGCAGTGCTGCACTTGAAAGATCTGCTCTATACTCTTTAAAGCACAGTGACAATAAGAGATCAAAAATCCAACCACGAAGAAACAAGATTTTAAGAATTTTCGTCTTCGAAAAACTGTATTTGTAATATCTCAACTCTTTCAAATCTGTCTTGGGTGAATTATCTGCTGGGTTTCCACAAGGTAAGTGCAGTCAGGCATGGAATGCAATTTTTCTTATTATTTTCTACCCCTGCTTCTCTTGCATTCTCTCCTTTGTTCTGGGCTCATGGTCTGGAATGGAATGAAATGAAATGAGAGGAATAATGGGCAAATCTTACATTTTTGGTCATAATAGGCTGATGATATTACTTCATAATCTGTAAAAAATATTCCACCACAGTGTGATATATATGTCAAGGGATGTTGTATGGGAATTCTACACACGTGCATGATTGTTTTGTAAATTCACAACCTCTGTTATAAAAATATATTAAGAAAAAATAATAGGGTGGGTTGGGGAAAAAATACACCAAATGTAAGATATGGACTATAGTTAGTAGTAATATTTTGATGATGCTCTTGCATAGTTTGTAACAAATGTTTCACAACAAGGCAAGGTGTTGGAGAGGTGATGTATGGGACCCATGTATGATGTTATACATGTTTATTTCGTAAGTTCACAACTTTTACTATACACTTATTCTTTATGTATGTTCATGTATGAATGGTAGACTTCAATTTAAAAAATATATACATAGATTCTTCTGAATTTGGTTTCCCACAAAAATAGAATCACTGTTTACTTTATTTTGTTAATGTTTTATTTTTATTTTTTATATAATTTTTAATTTTTAAAAGATACTTAGATTACACAAATGTTACATTAAAAATACAGAGGATCCCTACATTCCCCCCCTCCCTACCCCTCCCACATATTCCCACATTAACAACATCCCTCGTTAGTGTGGTACATTCATTACAATTGATGAACACATTTTGGAGCATTGCCACTAACCGTAGATTATAGTTTACTTTGTAGTTTAAACTCTTTCCCACACAATTTTGTAAGTTATGACAAGTTATGCAATGGCCTGTATCTGTCATTGCAATATCATTCAGGACAATTCCCAAGTCCCGAAAATGCCCCCAAATTACACCTATTTTTCCCTCCCCCTCCCCTCAGAACCTCCAGTGGCCACTGCCTCCACATCAATGATAAAAGCTCTTCCATTTCTAGAATCACAATAAATCTATAGTAGAATACCAGCAGTCTAGACCATCATTCATTCCCCTATCCTGAGGATTCTGGGATGGTGATGAGCATTCCACTTCTGAGTGAGAGGGGGCTGTGATCCCATAGGGCAGATGGATGGGACTTTCTTGTCCATTTGCTGTAAATGCTGCCTGGCCTGAATAAATGTAAATGTTTCTCCATAGGCTGCCATCCCCCTGGTCTCACATAGAGGAATGCATTCACAAAGCAAGTTGGATAATATCATTCTTCTTGTCAAGCCCCTGCCTTGCCTCTCTCTTACCCTGTGATTAAAGCTGAACTCGCCAGGACGCACACTGTCCCACTTGATCTGGTCCCAGTTATTTCTATGATTCTACCCCTCACTCCCCTTCTGGACCTACCTTGAACACTCCACTGCCTCCCATTTTAGAGTGTTTTCCACCCTGGCTCATTAGAATAAGAGCCTCATGAAAGAAAGAGATATGTATCTGTTTTGTTCCTAAATGTTCCCAAGCTCCTTAAACTGTGTCTGCATGTGGTATATACTCAATAAATGTTTGTGAAATTACTATATTTGTTAGCAAATTTTTAAAAATACCCTTGTTTGAGGACGGATCCTGTTCCCTTTACTAGGCAAAGATCTTTGTGTATGGTAAAAAGCGATTACATAAATAACATATAGTCCTTCTGTATAAAACTCTGTCCTCTCTCAACAAAACAAATAATGATCATTTTAAATATAAAGTAACAAGGACACTTAATAGAGATAGAAACATGATCTTCTAGAAGGGACAATTAACTTCTAAGAAATATATTATAAAAAGATAACATTAGACTATTGTCTTGAAGCTCATTAAGACTTTCCAGGCAGAGAAAAACTGGTAAATATGTGGATAAATATAACCAAATATTTATTTAAAATAAACAAAACAGTAATAACCACATCTGGTGGAGTTTACTAATAGAAAAATATTTAAGCATAAGTCAAGAGGGAATAAAAGGAATGCAATTATCTGTTTAGAAAGCATGAAAGATGATGAATATTAAACTTTTACATGCTAAGTGCATACATTGATATTTCTAGGTAACCATTAATATAATAATAAAAGTAGCATGTGTGCTTCCACACAAGTAGAATTGGACAAATTCCAAGGAGGAAAAAGAACTCTGTCATTTGACAAAAACATTCAGAGGAAAATAAACAGAAATTAAATTGGAAAATAGCTCAACATATTCTGATAGAAAAAAAAAACAAAGATATTAGTAATGCAATTAACATAGATTAGCTTCCTTAATTATAAGATGAATTTCACTCAGAGCCTCAAAAAAAAAGTTTATTAAGAGTTCTACTTTAGCCAATACAGAATACAAGAGACTGGGAAGTCCCACAGTAGTGGAATCTGCCAAAATCAACAAAACATCTGAAAAAACTGTCATCATGGCACTGATTGTCAGGCAGAAAATGCCATTGATCCCTGTGAGATGAGAAGAAAATAAGCAAGTCCTAGGACTGGCCACCTGTACTGCACTGAGAGAGTCTTCAAGTCATAGTGCAGGGCGTGCGAATCCAGCTCCCTGAATTGCTGAATAGAGCACTAAAAAGGAGAGAGTTGTAGAAATGTGAAGATGTGTGTGTGGTTCATTGAGCTAAATACAAATGAGCATATTCATATGAAAAAGCTACCCGAGACCAGAAAAAGAACCACCTGAAAGGTTTAAAGGTGACAGGGCCCAGCATTCACACAGGACTGGGAACAGCACTGGTTCCAATGGGCAAAACCGGAAAGCCACAATATTCACAGGGCATTTGAGTAGAGTATGAAGAAGAGTTTTGCTTCAGGGAAATAAACAGCCCTTATGCTGAGCACTGAGATGGCATCACTTAGTAAATCATAAAAACAAGGCCAAAAATGCCTAAGAGTTACCTTCCTGAAAGCCTCCTTGATACTCAAATGTGGACTTCTTCTAAACCAAACTCAGCATATAAATGCACTACCTCCCTCACAGTATGGGACATGACTTGTGGGGATGAGCCTCCTTGGCACTGAGGGATTATTACCAAGTGCCAACCAACAATGCATTTGGAGAAAGACGTTTACCAAAAGTGGGGGGGAGGTGGGAATTAAATACAAAAGAGTTTTTATGGCAAAAGGATTTCAAAGTGAGTCAGGAGGTCATTCTACAGGTTATGCTTATGCATGTCTCAGGAGGATTTCACTGACTGCCACAGCAAACAAAACCTCAAACAGGGGTGTTCCTGAAGGCTCTAGAGACATCTGGACACTATAGGAAGGGCAGGCCACCCCAGGAAACTGCCACCCTGTTGCTGTGCCTTAATTTGGAATATATGATAACTTATCTCCCCAATATGGCCGAGTTAGACTCATTTATAATATTCCTACACATGGTTCTTCTGCCCCTTTTATTTGAACCTATATTTAGCACTATACCCAATAAATATATATCCCAGAGACTTAAATCTTTGATCTGTTCACATGCCAGTTGAGTCCTGAATCTCAGCAGAGTTGCAGCCAACACCTACTCTGCAGTTCATCAGAGTCACCCAGGACAACTAACAAAATGATGATGACGGAAAACCCTCATCCCAAAAGGCAAAGTGTGTCTACAACTGCAAGCAAAACAGTACCTTCCATTGCCCTGTAAGATCTAAACCCTCTCTCATTCTGAAGCAAAGCAGGCCTCACCATCGCAAAATCTATCAGATTGAGGAATGAACAAACATTAGGGGGGAAATGCAACCATGGACCAAAGTAGACTTATTATTATTGTAGTAACAGAAGAACCTGTAACATTGATATAAAGATCATGGTTACCAGAGGTTCTGAGGGGAGGGGAAGGGGAGAATAGTTGTAACATAAGGCATTTTTAGGGCACTGGAATTGTTCTGCATGATATTGCAATGATGAATACAGGCCGTCAGATATTTTGACAAAAACCTATAAAATCATATGGTGCGGATATAAACTATAATGTAAACTATAGACCTTGGTTAGTATTATATGTTCCTCAATTGTAACAAATGTACCACATTAATGTAAGATGCTATTAATAAGGGACTGGGGTATATGGGAATCCCCTATATTTTTTTATGTAGCTTTCTGTAATTTAGCTTCTTTAAACATAAAGTTTAAACAAAAGAAGTTAATAACAATTCTACATTAATAATTCAAAAAACCTGAGCAGCCTTATTTCTACTTATCAAGAGAAGCTGGTCTGTAGTGACTAGCAACAAATGTAATTAAGATTTGAAAAGGCTTTGGATTCTAATATTCATTCCATGAGATAAACATCCATTTTTGTAAAAGAGTCAAGGCAGGTAAAGCTGTCTCAGTAAATAGATAAGCACAAATTTTAAGAAAAACACAATTATGGGTATTAATGCTTTTTCTGAAATAATTGCTTATTACACACTTTTTATTTTATAATAATAAGAGATTTATAAGAAATTGTAAAGAAATTATAAGGTGTTCCCATGTACCCATCACCCAGTTCCCCTGATGATTACAACTCATGTCTTTACATTGTACTATCAAATCCAGTTAATTGATATCAATATAATGTGTGTGCATAATTTCACACCGTTTATCACATGTTTAGATTCATCTGAGTAACACTGCCACCCAGATACAAAGTTCACCTTCATGCTCCCTCTTTGTAGTTGCCCTTATCTTTCCTCTCCATATAGCCATCCATAAATCCTGACAGTCATTAACCATCTGTTTTCCATCTTTATAATTTCATCATTTACAGATTGTTATAGAAAAGGAATCATTCTGATTATCCTTTTGTCACTTGGGACAAATATCCTTGAGATCCATCCAGCTTGTTAAGTGCATCAATGGTTCATGCATTTTTATTGCTGATTGCTGATCCACAGTATGAATATACACCAGTTCATTTAATCATTCACCTATTTTAGGACTTTTGGAATTTTTCCACTTTTCAGCTATTAAAAATGAAGGTGTTATGAACATTTGTGTGTATTATAGGTGTGAACATGAGTTTTCACTTCTCTGGGATAAATGCCCAGAAGGGCAATTCTGGATCGTAGGTTAAGTGTATGTTTTATTTGTTATGAGACTGCCACATTACTTTTCAGAATGGGTGGACCATTTTACATTCCCACCACCAAATATGAGCGATTTAAATCAGCTATTGTCTGATACTTGTTGTTTTGCTAGGCTGCCCCTCTCCTTTTCCTTTGAAAATAGAGAGTTGGCTTTTGTTGGGGCTCTTTATTGCCTGTATCACTTAGTGTTTCTATGTTTCTAGCTTCTTCAGCTCCAAGTCTGAGGTATTTGGGAAAAAGGAAACCTATGGAGCTTACACTCAAGTCATTCATGGGGCTTGGAGTTCCTAGCACAGCACATCTGCCTTCTTCTCTCAACCTTCCAGAGCTTGCTTTCTTTGTTTTATAAAAAAAAAAATGTCAAAGGTGTTTAGCAGTATTCAGTGGCATTAATATGAAAAAGCACATCTGTGCCATCTTCCCAGAAGCAAAAATTATAAAGTCTTCCACTTTGGCAAAGTGATGCATATATTCTCATATTATCTTCTAGATGCTTACTTGTTTGTTTTCACGTTTAGATCAACAACCTCCCTGGAATTGCGTATATGGTGTCAGATAGGGCACATATTTTCATTTCTTTTTCCTATATAGCTATTCAGTGTATGAGCAATTTTTATTTAAAAGAACTGTACATATCACCGGTCTGCAATGCCTTCCTTGTCATAAATCAAATGTTCCTATCTATGCCCAGCTTTCTATTGTAGCTATAACAAGCTACCAGAAAATTCAGGCTTACAACATTGATTATCTCACAGTCCTGGAAGCCAGAAGTCTGGGTACGGCATGGCTCAGCTGAGCCATCTTCTTAGAGTCCCACGAGACTGAAATCAAGGTGTTGGCAGACCTTAATCCTTTCTGGAGTCTCTGGGGGGTATTCATTCAGCTTGCTTGCCAATATCAGTTTCTTGCACTCCTAGGTCAGAGGTGCTATCCCCTGTCGGCTCTCAAATGGGAGTTGTCTGTGCTCCTGAATCTCGCCAGCTTTTTTTTTCATGTTTTATGCTCTCCATGCTTTCCTCTTAGGCAGCAGCTGGTCAGCTCCCTCTTTGAATGGCTCTGACTTCTTCTTAGGCATCATCTCTATGATTCCAGAAAACTCTTGACTTTTAAAAAGTCATGTGATTAGATTGATCCACCTGCATAATGCAGGAAAATCTCTCTCTTAAGATCCACTACCTCAATTTCCTCTGTAAGTTTCCTTTGGCCATGCAAAGTAACATGTCCATAGGTTTTGGGGGATAGGGTATGGACATCCTTGGGTGGCGGGACACATTATTCTGCCACAGTATCTTCATGGACTATTTAGCCTTTTCTGTTAATTTGTATACTCTTGATATATATTGGCTTTTTAAACAGTTCTTAATATTCAATAGAGTAAGTCTTCACACCTTTTCTTCCCCAGGAGTTGTGGCCTATTGTTTGCCATTTTCATTTTCACATAAATTTTAAAATCAGCTTCCAAAATTTCACATACACACATGAACCTATTAGGCTTTTCCTTAGTAATTCATTTAATCTGTATATTGGCTTAAGCAGAATTGATGACTTTCATAATATTGTGCTTTCCACGCCATAAATATTGATATTCTTTGATTTCTCTCTTTAATGTTTAATAGATTTTTTGAATATTAATAATATATTTACTTATAGAATTATGTTGCTTTTTCTTTTTTAACATGTCTCATTTTGCTAAAATATGTGGAATTATTTAATAATAATTAGGTGTTATATTCAATTTGACCATTACAGATTAAAATTTGGGTTTGTTTTTTTTTTTTTTTTTTTTTTTGCATTGCGATTTTTTTTAAATAATAATTTTTTTTTAATTTTTAAAAAAGATACTTAGATTACATAAATGTTACACAAAATTATAGGGATTCCCATCTGCCCCACCTCCCACACCTTCCACGACTTCCCACATAAGCATCTTTCATTAGTGTGGCACATCACCTGCAATGGATATACACATCCTGGGGCTTTGCCACTAAGCATGGACCATAGTTCACATTGTAGACCACACTCTCTCCCACACAGGTCTGCATGGTATATGCTTATGTAAATGGCCTATATCTGTCATTGTAATGTCACTCAGGATAATTCCCAAGTCCCGAAAAAGCCCCTGTATTACAACTGCTTTTCCCTCTCCCTGTCCCCAAAGCGTCCAGTGGCCACTGGCTCCACATTAATGTTGTAATATCTTCCATTGCTTGAATTATAATATGTCTATAACAGAATAGCAGTAAGTCCACTCTAGTCCATAGCTCTTCCCCCTATCCTGAGGAGTCTGGGATGGTGATGTCCACTCCACCTTCAAGTGAGAGGGGGCTTATATCCCATGGATAAGATGGATGGGATTATCCTTTTTTTTAATTCAAGGGTACAATGATTCATTTCACATGTGAACTTGGCTAGGTTATAATGTTCAGTAGTTTTTACTGCCAAATAATATTCCTTTGTATGGGTATGCCACATTTATTTTTCTATTCATCAATTGGTGGACATTTGGATTGTTTCCACATTTCAGCTCTTATAAATAATGTTTCTGTTAATGTTCATGTACATGTTTTTGCATGGACATATGTTTTCATAAGCCTACTGGTGGAATGGCCAAGTCATACGATAAGTCTATTTTTAATCATTTGAGAAACTGTCAGACTGTTTTACAAAGTAGCTAGATCCTTTTATATTCACATCAGCAGTGTATTTAGTTTCAATTTCTCCATATCTTAATCAACCCTTGTTATCAAACTTTTTGATTCTAGCTAACCTCGTAGGGGTGAAGTTATATCTCATTGTGTCTTTCATTTACATTTCCCTGATAACTGATGATGTTGGGCATACTGCCTGTGCTTACTGATCATTTATTTGTTTTGTTTGGAGAAATATCCAGTCAGATCCATTGCCTATTTTTTGATTGGGTTATTTGGTATTTTTATTATTGTATCTTCAGAGTTTTATAGATACATAGATAGATAGATAGATAGATAGATAGATACATAGATACATAGATAGATATAGAGATATATTCTGTATACATTGTGAGGGTTGTCTGTTCACTTTCTTGATTTCATCCTTTAAATCACAAAAGTCGTTAATTTTGATGAAGTCTAGTTTATCTGCTTCTTTTGCTGTGTATGCTTTCAGTGTCCCAGGGTCATGTCAAACAATCATTGCCAAATCAGAGGACATGGTGACTTACCCTTAAGTTTGCTCTAAGTGTTTTATAATTTTGCTTCTTACATCTAGTTATTTGATCCATTTTGACCTTACTGTTCTGTAAGGTGTGAAGTAAAGGTCTAACTTCATTTTTTTGCATGTGGTTACCCAGTTAACCCAGCACCATTTGTTGAAAAGACTATTCATTCCCTATTTAATTGTCTTGGCACCCTCACTGAAAATAAGTTGACCATAGGTACATGGTTTTATTTCTGGGCTCTCAATTCCATTCCGTTGATCTGTATGTCTATCTGTATGTCAGTACCAAACTCTCTTGACTATCATTGCTTTTTGGTAAGTTTTAAAAACAGGAAGTATGTGTCTTCTTACATTGTTCTTCTTTTTAAAAGTTTATTTTGGTGATTTTTAAGTCCTTTGGAACTCTGAATGAATTTTAGATTCAGCTTGTCAATTTCTACAAAGAAGTCAGCTGGGATTCTGATAGGGATTGCATTGAATCTATAGATCAGTTTGGGGAGTATTCCCATCTTATAATATTACATCTTCTGATCCATGTTTTGGACTTTTTATATCTTCTTTAATTTCTTTCAATTGTATTTTGTACTTTAAGAATGTAAGTTTTGCATTTAGCCTGGTAAATATATTCTTAAGTGTTTTGTCATTTTTGTTGCTGTTGTAAATATAATTGTTCCCATACTTTTATTGTTGAATTGTGCATTGCAAGCATACAGGAATACAATTGATTTTTGTATATTGATCTTATATCTTGCAATGTTACTGGATAAACTTATTAGTTCTAATAATTTTTAGAGACGCCTTAGGATTATAGTCACACAAGATCATATCATTTGTGACTAGTTTTAATTCTTCCTTTCAATCTGGGTGTTTTTTAAGTCTTTTTGCCTACTTGCTCTGACTAGGACTTCTAATACAAGACTATTTAAGAGTGGGTAGGGTGGACCTGCTTCTGTTTTCCTGATCTTAGGGGGGAGCCTCAGCTCTTTCTCCATTAATTATTATGTGAACCATGAGGCTGTTGTCAATGCTCTTTATCAGGTTGGAGAAGTTCCTTCAATTCCTACATGGTTGATTATTTTTATCATGAAAGGGTATTGGATTTTGGCAATTATGGTTGTTTAATACATTCACATTAATGTAAATATTGTTATAGATGGATTTAGATCTGCCATTTTATTTTTTGTTTTCTAATATATGTCTCATTTTTGCATTTATATTCCTCTTCTACTGCTTTTTTTTGCATTAGTTAATATATTCTAATGAAGCATTTACATTTATTTAATGATTTTTGCTATTTTTTTACTTATATAGTGTTTACACTAAAGTTTACCTTATACATTTTAACTTATGCAAATCAGCTTAATATTTCTAGTAATTTAATTACGCTGTGACATCAAAATGTTACTCCTATCTAGATCTATTACCTTTTCCTTTTATTTGGAATTGTTGTTAAACATATTACACAAACATAAAAAATACAGTGTTATAAATAAGACTTCATATAATTTAATGTT
This sequence comes from Tolypeutes matacus, assembly GCA_026826555.1. Taxonomy (NCBI): domain Eukaryota; kingdom Metazoa; phylum Chordata; class Mammalia; order Cingulata; family Chlamyphoridae; genus Tolypeutes; species Tolypeutes matacus. The sequence continues at coordinate 9,627,010 of JAKSZT010053798.1, forward strand.
TTTAACGTAAGATGAAAGAAGAAAGGAGAGCAAGTATATATTTATAGCTTTTATTCTGTTAATTTTTTTAATTTATGGTTTCTGGTTCTTTCTGTTTGCTTTTGTGACTTTGAGTTACCTTCTGGAGTAATTTTCTTGCCTAATACAGCTTTGCAATCACCCACATCCTTTGGGCTCTTAAGGCAAATATATTACATTTCTACATGTTACAGGCCCAACAATGTATTGTATACATAGAATTTTATACAATTGCTTTTTAAGCAACTAAGAGAAGAAAGGAAGAATTATGAATCTTCTGTCTTTTATAAATCACATAATTACCTTTACTAGTATCTTTGTTTTTCATATGAATTTTAATTTTACCATATTGACTCATTTTCCTTCAGCCCAAAGAACTTCTTTTAGTACTTGTTTAAAGTGGGTCTGCTAGTAATAAAATCTCTCATTTTTAAATTTACCTGGGAATGTCTTTATTTTGCCATCCTTTTTGAAAGATATCTCTGCAGATGTAGGATTCTTGGTTGATGTGATTTTCTCTGAGCACTTTTTGAATCTGTTATTCCACTACCTCTGCTCTCCATTGTTTCTGCTACAAAATCAGTTAATTTTCTAATTTTGGTTACTTTAGAAGTGATGAATCACTTCTCACAAGTTTTACTTTGAGGGAGTAAGTGAAGAGTGTATACTTTAAAATGTATTCTGCTTGAATTTAAGGATCTCTATTTCTCTTCCTAATTATATATATATTAACCAGCTTCCTAAGCATTTCTATGCATCTTACCCACTCTTCTTTATTTTCCATTTTTTTCTGACTCTATGATTTATTTTAAATTTGTTCTGATCTATTCTCCAGTTCACTAATTCTTCTCTCAGCTTTCTTTAAAGTGCTATAACTTGTTCATTATGTTCAGATCATGGGTACCATAGAGGTGTGAAGGTGTCGGATGAACTCAAGTGACTGTAGCTCTGAAGGGAGAAGAGAACTTCACAGATTGGAACCAACCAACAGTAACATATATGATTTAAAGGAAGCAGATGTGGCTCAAGTAATTGGGATCCCATCTATCATAAGAGAGGTCCAGGGTTCAATTATTGGGGCCTCCTGGTGAAGACAAGTTGTCCCATGCGGCGAGGTGGCCTGAGCAGAGAGATAGTGCAGCAAGATGATGCAACAAAGAAAGGCACAGAGGAAAGACACTCTGGAAGGTCCCAGGATTGGTTCCTGGTGCTGCCTAAAGAGAAGGCAAGCAGACACAGAAGAAAACACAGCAAATGGACATAGAAAGCAGACAGCAAATGCAAAAAAAAAAAAAAGCAAAAAAACAAACAACAACAACAAAAAAACATTGGAAGGAGAAATAAAGAAATCTTAAAAGAATAAAATAAAAATATCACTCACTGTTTTAAGTCATCCTGTTATAGTTAGATCTTTTCTTGGGTGCCAATGAAACATAGATACATCATGAAAATTAATCAGCAACCATACACTGAAGATTGAAGTATATACACTAGAAGGAGAATACCTTTGGTCGGACTAGTTGTTGCCTCTCAGTTTTTCAATTTTCATTGAAATTTTCATTTAAACTCCATTCATCTTAGGAAAAAAACAAAGTCTTATAGAAAGTTTCAGACAATCCGTGCATTAGTATACTCATGTATATACTGTAATACAAAAACCCTTGGCTTTAATTTTTTTTGATGCATAGATCAATGCTGTCCAATAAAAATATAGTGTGAGCCATATAAGCAATTTAAATTTTTCTAGTAGCCACAAAATAATAATATATTTTATTTTACCTACTTCAAAAACAATACCATTTTAACAGAAAATCAGTAGAAACATACTAATGTGGAATTTTATATTTTTATACTAAATCTTTTCCCAATATGCATTTGACACTCATAATGCACACAAATTAGAATAATTCACACTTGATGATCAGCAGTCACAAGTGGCTGGTAAACATGACTTACAACACCACTCTGAAATGAATCAATTAATAAATAATTATTTAATCATGTATATATTAGGAACTTATCAGTCAGCTAAGAACCAAAAGCCTATCGTTATGCAGAAAAATTTCATTCTATCAAACTGAGATGAAAGAAAATTTCTTGGAATCTGAGGGAATTTTAAGCGACTAGAAAATGTTTTGTGTTCCCTATGTTTGTTTTTGTTGCTATAGCTTAATATTTTTATTTTAGTTTATTTATAGAGGGTAGTGTTGATAGGTTAATTTTATTTTTATTTGCAGTAAAGGAGTAACAATAAAAATCTCAAACTCAGAGAATGATAAAATGGATAAGTTAAGATCAATTTGAGAAGAAACGGTAGGCTTACAGAATTCCTGAAGGTTGAGAAAAGGAAGAAAACATAGAATCAACTAGCAGGAAGACAGGTCATACTTGTATAATCAGTAAGAACTTAAACATAAAGGCCAACTAGATATTGTCGATTGAGTTTGTACCACAGTTTGGATTTAGGACATGCTCTTGGTCTTGATCTGCATTCTGGTGGGTTGGACCCACCAAATAAGATCTTATCAAGATGCTTCTTCAATTAAGGAGTGGCCCAACTGAATCAGGTTGGGCCTTATAAGCAGAATGAAATTCAAACACAAAGAGAGGAAAAGCAAGGGCAGTAGTCAGAAGCTGGAACTCAAAGGAATGCAGAAGAGATGCAAGAAGATGTTGCCATGTACCTTGCCATGTGACAGAAAAGCCAATGATCGAGGATGGCGCACATCAGCCCTGAAATGCCAGTCTTCAGGGCGGAAAGTATCTCCTTCCTGCTGCCTCAATTTTGGACTTCCCTCAGCCTAAAAACTGTGAGCCAATGCTTTTCCTTTGTTTAAGCTATCCTACTGTATTGGTTTTAGCAGCTGGGAAACTAAGTCAATACGGTGTTACCCAGAGTAGAATCAGAAGACAATGGCTAAGAGGCAAAGTAAGAAATATGTGAGAACCACAGCAGCTACTCTGCACACCTGCCTGGCCTCACACTAAAACACAGAGCGTGCACTTTAACATCAGCTGTACCCTGTACATCTCTTTGAAGCATCGTTACACTCATAATTATATATTTTGTCTTTGTGACCTGCCCTACTGCATACTTCATGAGGCCAAGATCAGGTCTTGTTTGTCTCTAATCCCATTACCATTCATCTTCTGCCAGGAAGAAAGCATATGTATCTTTGTTCAATGAATTAATCAATGATACATAAATCCACCCGATGATACTTTCTGTAAATGCTACCACCTAATGATAAATACATATTAATTTTCAGCTGTTTTTAAGGGAACACAGGTTTTTGGCCATGACATATGCAGAGATTTTTTTAAGGGAAATTTGTTCAATATTTACTTAGAAAAACTACAAATAATTTATATGCTATGTCAATTATGGAATTTGGTCCTCATGACCTCACTCCAAGAGAAGTACCAAAATACACACCTGGTATTACCAGCTAAGCTTTAAAACTGATTAGAGCAAAGAATGTTTAACCAGAACCTGCAATAATGCCTTGATTATTCATTTGTAGCAATGAATATTTGTTTCTTATGTCAGCATCAATGACTTAATAGCAGTAGAAATAAAGATAGATTAAATGATGTCCAATTATACATTAAAAATGCACATTATCTCCCATTGCCTTCTGAGAGAAATGGGAGGAGAGCAGAACAATCAGATTAAAAGAGACAAATGTTAATGAACTTTGAAAAACCCAATTGCCTCCTCTATGATTTTTTGCATTTGGGTCTTTACTGCTGGAGCTACCCCTATGGATCAAATATGTCTTTTGTATAATTATAGAAAGCAAATTTGACCTAAGTAGGTGGATTTGAGTTTTGTGTTTAAACAAAAAAGTATTGCTTTTCTAGAGACTTAGGGAAATCAAAATGATAGCTCATCTAAGTCTAAAGTTTGGACTAGGGTGAATCAGCATGCAAGACCAAACACTCCAAATATCATGGCTAGAGAAAGAGCCACGAATTAGTGTGGGATGGTACAAATGATAATTTAGCCAGAGCCAACCAGAATAAGATAATGTTCTCAGGCTGTAACTCACACTGAGTGGATATAATTTGCACCCCAAGACTTCCTCTCCCTTTGATGCACATAGTTGTACAGATAAATGGCCTTTGAACGTGTTCTACTATAAGAGACACCAGCCCTAATATAACATTGATAATTCTCTCCTTAACCACAAGCTAATTTGAGGGTTAGAGGAAAGCAGAGCACCTGAAATCTTGCAAATATAGGAGGAGTTATTCTGTCTTTTGCTTTTCTGAAACATTTTTATATATGTGTTATCAAACAATGGTACTTTCAATTAAAATAATTATAAAATAGAAGAAATTTTTAAAAAATGAAATCAACAGAAATTTCAAAACCTACAGATAATTATATTCGTGTAGATAACTATTAAAGTTTAATAACAAAATTGATTAAATTAAAAACTGTAGCTCCCAAACTACCAGGTAACAATTTTTCACATAGTAAACTGCACAAAAATCCCCTGCTGCCACTCCTGGCAAGAAACAGTAGGGGGCTCCGCTGTCCCTGTGAGCACTTGGTAGGCAGCACAGAAGGATCACTGCTCAGGGATCTGACCCGGCCAATGCAAGCACCCAAAGGCCTCCCAACTCATTGAATGCTGTATAAGCACCAGGTCCTTAGAAACAACTTTTAAGAAAGGGCAGAAACTCCAAAATGTCAGATTAAATTTTCATCATGCATACAGTAGAGAGTCTTGAATTGAGTTATGGAGAAAAAATTTTTTTTAATTCTTCTATTTTATAATTTTACTTTTTGTGCATTTATATCTGGTGAGAGAATCCACTAGCAACAGCTTTTAAAGCAATTTACTCATCTTTCAGGCACAGATATTTTCTCCTGTTTCTTGCCCAATCTTCAATTATTTAGTTATGGTTTTGGATGTAAGTTAGTTCATCCCCATTATCACAGAAAAATAGCTTCCTTTTGGTTCCCATCTTAGGCATTACCGATGGCGTGTTCTTGACGCTCTGAGTGAAAAGAAATGGTACCCTGGAAACAATGTGTATATGAGAGAAAGGTCTTTGTGGAGTGAATTCTGCTAGCAGTCTCCCATTTCATTACATCTTGTGTCTTGAAGGAGGTACGGATCAAATAAACAGTTAGGGAAATAATGGGTAAGAATAGGGGTTCGTGTGTAAATAGGTCCTTGCTTATGGTGTTTGTTGCCTTCAGGGAGCCACACAGACAGGGGTCTCCAACCCTACAGAGCCTTCAGGAACAGCCACCCACCCATGCATGCCACTCCATGAAGCAAAAAATGAATAAATCACCCCAAATCAATTGTTTTCCCAAGGAATAACAAAACTCAGAACAATCGCTCCAAATTTTGAAGGTAAAATGGTCTAAAGTGTGGATGGACAAACTTTTTCTCTAAAGGGCCAGACAGTAAATATTCTAAGCTTTGTGACCACATACAGTCTCTTGTTTATTCATCTGTGCATGTACGTGGGTATGTCTGCACTCCTTCTAAAAGGTAAAGGACATTGTTAGCCCAAGGGCTTACAAAATAAGGCCATTGGGTGTAGTTTACTGACTTCTAGTCTAAAGTATAGGTCAAAGTTTACCATCCATGAAAGAAGTCATCTTTCTAAAGCTTTACTGTATATGCATTTGTCAGGAGCAGGTGCTATTCTAATACCTTCCAGAGTGGAGTGACTACACTTGATAAGGAGCACTATTTCTTTGTGTGAACCATTAATTAAGCTAATATCTTTCTGAGTAAGTTACTTTATGCTGGAATAAAATGAAGGTACAAAAGACAAAGGGCTTAATTACCAGGTGGGGTATGGAAAAAAACATCACCCAGAATTGATGTACTGCAAACACTTCATTTAAGCATTTAATATATAATTTAAAGCAATGTCCACCAAATAAAATAATGCCATGGCTGATCTAGAGTGAAAGGTCAGGTAGACAGTGAGAATCTGTGAGTACTAAATAATGTCTGCTTCTAGGGCCTTTCCAAATCTGTGCTTCTCACCAGTCTTAAAGTAGTTTTCATACAAAATGGGCCCAAACAAACCTCCAAGTAACGGCTGAAGCAACAAGGATTTATTCCAAATTGTTGAAGAAAAGTAGCTGTGCTGGACTTACTGAGAGAAAGTAAGTTGGTATGCAATATCATACCTGCCTAAGGGACTTCTGAAAAATATTTGCCTTGTGCCATTTTTCCTTTGTGCACAGATTTTAGAATTCAAACTTCCACATAAAATATCACTTCACCGATCTTACACTGATGCTGGCAGGATGAGTATTCCTTGTCTGGATGAACAATGTATAGTGGAAACGTAAAAAGGCACCAATGAATGAAAAAAACATAAAATGTCAAGGTGACCTGTTCACACAGAGAGTTAGAGCAAGGAGTTTTAGGACGAGGGGAGGAATTTCATCAAATGAAATTCATTGGCAAGAAATGAGAGGTCCCAGAAAGATGGGTGCAGCAAAATTCCCAGCTTGAAAGCCAAACCACAGATGAAAGGAGTGTGCTTGGTTGAAGCACCAGGTCTTTGGGGTCCAGTACTTATATATTTCTTCAATGATCTTTAATGCAGTTATTCCACATGTGGCTATATATATAAATATTCCACATCTGTAGTTTGGAAATCCTTACTCAATGATACCAAACAGTGTCTTAGTGGGTGGGAAGAGAACTGACAGTTTCCTAAGAAGGTTTGTAGTTCAGACGAGCAGCTAAGGCAGTCACAGTGAAGCAGCGATGGGGAAGATAGGCCTTCAGTCATTCACTTATTGTGTATTTACTGAGCTCCAATTATGTGTCACTCTCAAGGTAGGTTTTAGTGTTCAAAGAATGAAAACAAATGAGAACAAATAGGCCTAATGTAAACTTTAAATAACATATAACTGTGGCTTTTTCTCCCATGCAGGAAGCTACTGTCCCTTAAATGTTTCAGGTACAACCAATATTTATATTATGAGATTTCAATACAAAAATGCATGTGAACTGTACAATTTCCATTTTAACCCTCGCCTTATTTAACAGGTTTATGAGTAGATCCAAAACCTCATAATATGTATTCTTATATTCTTCCAGCCTGTTATGTAACCTGCCACTTGTCCTCTAAAAATAGGTGCAAGAGTAAACTGCTTTATAGGATTATTTAAAGATTAAATGTGCAAAAGATGCTTAGAAGAAGATCTGTCCCACAGTAAATGCTCCGTAAATATTGGCTATGTTTATTAGAAATAATTAGTTTGATTTTAAAATCCAATATCTTGATACAAGTGAAGGCAAGGAAGGAGCAAGAATTGTTTTATAACTCACAGATTATTTTTCATTCAGGTCAGATTTTCCCAAAACGTTTATAAACATTACTCAAGAAGAGAAATAATAAAGTAAGTTGACATCAACATTATACATTTGAAGTTGCTATAATTGTGCGGATGCTCTCCCATCCCTTTACTATTTTATAAGTAGCTAGAAACAATTTCTAATATGTAAAATTATTAGTTCTGAAACATGTTTAAACTTTAAAATATATCTCCTCGGCCACTGATAAATCCTGTCTGCTACTGGAAAGTCATACTCCTAAAGGACACTAGGAACCTTGTATTTTACAGCATGTATGAAATTGTCATTGTTTCTCCTAACTTATGTGATTTTATTGTAAAGGAACACACATTTCTTCCAAAGCTCTTCCAGGATATTTCAAAGTATGGGAACTTCACTAAGGGCCCAGAGATTTTGTTTCATTTAAAAATCTTACTTAGATTATGAATAAAGGCAATACATTTATTGTCACATGCTATGAAACAATTTTGTTTCTAAATGAAATAATACCCAAAGAAGAGGCACACAGGGAAACTATATCATGGGTTTTTCTGATCTTCTTTTGTTTTAATTATCATCATGTGGATATTCCACAATTTAGAATTTTTATTTTATCTCAAGGTATATACATTATTTTGTACTAAACCAGTGGAGGATAATGTGCCAACTTGTATAAAAATGTGAAACCAATTAAAAGTGATCTACATTTTACTATTATAAATGCAGTTTGGACTTACATGATGCCAAGCAAGCAATAATTTTTAACAAGAAAATAAATGACTCTAAAGCTTTAAGGTACTTATTTGGAAGAAAAAAGAACTTGATATTTAGTAATTACTTTGAAATCGGGCAAGAATAGACCACACAAATGGACAATTCAGTCCTTCACTCACCTCTCCAATGAATCGTTGAGAACATATTTCCTAAGCTCACAATACACACCTGAAGCAGCACAGGTAGACATATAGACATGGACAAATGAAACTTAGAATTTAGTAGGGGATCCTGAAGAGGTAATTAAAATGTGTGGCATTTCAGAGAGGAGAAGCCTGTGCTGTCAATACAGCCTACCTCAGGAAGACCTAAACCAGTTAGTGTGGTCAGTGAAGCCTTGGTGCAGTTAGGTTAGCTATGCAAATGAGGGTGGGGCATGTCCCAGGTGGAGGGACAGATACCTGTAAAAGGAAAGGAGTGGGAAAGAGCACGAGAGACTCAAGGAACTGAGCAGAGTACAATATGACTGCAGAAGTCCACCTTGGAGGGTCCAAGAAAAGAGCTTGTAGACATAGGTAAAATGCAGATGGTGTGCAATTGCATGAGAATGAATAGATGTCCTCGTTTCCCAGAAGGGTTCCGGTGTGCACCCATAGCAGCACATTTAAAAATGCTTCCAATATTGACATTACATTATATGGTCACCTTACTTTTTTGGGGATATGGCTGACCAAAGTGCAAAAGTCATTGAGGAAGATTTTTCTTGGGTGCTCTCCACCTTCTTGTGAGTGTGGTCTTCCGTAGCCTTCCCAACTCTTCCTTTCTCTAAATTGTCACTGTCCAACAGGAATATCAAGTGAGCTAGAAACAGCTGTTAAATTTTGTAGTAGCCACAACAATATAAAGTAAAAGGAAACATTTGGAATCTGTTTTATCTACATCCAACTATTATAATTTCAACACATAATAAATATAAAATGACTAATCAGATAATTCATAATTTTTGTTCTTTGTCTTGGAATCTGGTGTGCACATTTCAAATGTTCAAAAGCTTCATGTCACTAGCGACTATCTTAATGCGCAGCGCATTTCCTCGAAGGCTTTTGTTATAGTATTTTCCACATGAACCTGTTAACCACACCTTTATTGGTTTGATTCTTTAGTAGCAAAGATCTAGTGACTGAAAAATAAACTGTTGGCAATGACTTTTCATGGTTCAGCAGCAAAAGATCAAATTCCATCCAATGACTAAATGTCCACATTTTTGTCAATTTTCAAGAAAATGTTTTTCTCTTTTATTTAGTTGCTAGGCATCATATGAACATATTCATGTATATAAATCCAGGATTATTTGATCAGAGACAGTGCATGGTAAAGAAGAGCAAGGGCAATAGTGCTTAAGACCAAACAAGAGGTATAATTTGTTAAAGGTTTTTCACCCATATACTGTCAATGTGATCCTAGGCAAGATTATCTCTGAGGTAAAATCTGTAAAATTAAAAAATAAAAAGTCAAATAACATAAAACAAAATAATAAAATAAATAAAAATCTGCATACCTAAAAAGCTAATGGAAACGATGTAGATATATAAATGTTTGGCTTTTGTGATGAATATGTGAATAAAGGATATTATTGTCAAATTTTCCATTTTAAATGGCAAATGTTTGCATCAATAACTTTTACCATTAGGTTTGAAGGCCAGTTTTTCACGCATTTTAGTTACCATTCTCTTCCAAAGTATTTCACTCTTCAGAATGCACTTGATATCCTTACAACTCCAAGAGAAAGAACACAATCTAGTCCTTGGGTAGCATAATCTTTATTACAAAGGAGTTACACCTGCAAAATTGCCTTCAGAATCTTCAGAAAAGAAAACTATTACTATCTTACAAAGAATTTTAAACAGTGTGTTTTCTTTTAAATTATACCTAGTGTAGTCTTTTTTAGGCATTTTATTTTATTTCACAAGGAAATGTTTCAACCTAATCAAAGTCACTCACAAACGTGATGAGTTCAATCATGTAGTCTTTTGAATAAAACTCTCTAGTCTTACAGACAAAAAGAACAGCAGGGATGGACAATTTAAATAAATGTGTAACTCTAAACTTCATGGAACATTAAACGCATTTACAAAATACTTGGATTAGAAAAGTACTCATGGGTGTTAAAGTCCCATGGTGATGAAGACTCAAGTGTCAATTTGAATTTTCTCCCACATGCCCCAGTCCACCAAAGTTTTACCAATCATAGTTTCTTCAAGTGGGACCACAGACTTGGAAACCATCATTATCACAATAATGGGGACTTCGGCCCACCTCTAAATATTTCCTGATTTCCTGATTCCTATACCTTCCTCATACGTCATCACCTTTAATATTGGGCTGTTTCTTCTCCACTAGGTCATTCAGAATAATGAATCACCACCTCAGGTACTGGTGCCCCTGCTTTTCCAGGCTTCTGCTCCTCGTTCCTGCCAGGAGGGATGCAAATACCATCTCTATTGTGTCTACCCACCTGTAGGAAGCTTTCTTTGGCTCTAGGGTGAGAACATATCTGATTTGCCCAGGTCTGATGGGTTTCCCAGAATGAGAGACTTTATTGCCAAAACCAAGAAAGTCTCAGGCAAACCAGAATGAGTTGGTCACCATATTTGGGTCCCTGAAAAGGATACAGCTCTTAAGATTATCTTTTGTTGTTACCATTTATCATGGCTCTGTCATGGACGTCCTTTACCCTCCAAGGAAATGGTCTTGTCTATGTGTCTGGCTCAGACCTGATTCAGTTTAGTAAGCAACAAACATCCTAATGAACTTTGTTGCAAACCATAAGGATATCTACTTAACAAGAACACTACATACAGAGAGACTCAATATTGGTTCAGAGATGTAACAGCATCACCAAAAGCTTAGCCTTTCCTCCACTCTCAGCCCACTGTCCACCCCGTTTCTCCTTGATAACAAAATGACCACCACAGCTCTTGCTTTCATTTCATCACACACATTAGCCGAAGAAGGACTGAGAGAAATCCAAGGAAGGGACAGCTCCTTGTACAATACTATCTTTTCGGGAAGTAGCAAAACTTTTCCATGTTTCCTCCAGCAGATGCCCTGTTACATCTTCTTGGTCAGATATCAGCCTTTCTCACAGATCATGAGAAAAGAGACCAAGATCTCATGACTGGTTTAGATGAGCATTATTCAACTTGTGCTTTATTCTTGTCCCAACCCCAGAAGCCTGTTTAGACATTATTTTATACTAATCATCCATAAAAACTATGTCATCCATTAATAATGTCATCCATTTAGACATTATTTTATACTAATCATCCATAAAAACTGTGTTTTTTTAAATACCATTGCATTCCATATATCTATGGTATTGCATGTATAAATGTACTTTATAAATAGAAATGGAAAGATATTTGACCCCCCAAAAATCAATTATCCCCTTGGAGTCCATATCACCCCTGTTGCAAATGCATGGTTAGGATCAATCATGATTCATTCTCTAAACCTGGTACATTGTAGCCTAAACAAAACCATTAGCAAGAAAGAAAGAGGATGTGGAGTATCATTGATCAGTGTTTGTCAAAGCATATTTGGGGTCACTACTTCAATTCAGTATTCATTGACTACTTACTAAAACAAAACATTCTTGACTATATAACATATTCCAAGCCATTCTCTCCCTCTGAATAATTTGAAAGGACATATTTAAACAGTTTTATAAACGAAAACATAGGCATGACTTGCATAATGGTTTGGACAATGTGATAGATTTCTTTCTGCTTTCTTCCTTTGATATAAGGCGCACTGTGTAAAAGGAAGACTATAAATGGGTTTGAAGGCAAACCTGAGTTAAAGCAGGAAGAAAAGTATTCAACCCCAGTCTTGTTTGACCATTACATGAGACAGAAAACATTAACACACACACATATATATTTTTTCAAATTGTTAAATACTGGCATAGGTCTAAGGAGTCGTTATCATTTGAGTTTTGAAAGTTCATCATTTTCTTCCTCCATATCTTACTTGATCAGTAGTTTGATCATATTAGAAAATCAATAAGTCAATGAATACTGGTCTCACCCACTGCATGAAAAGCTGCTGTGAACATCAGCAATAAGAACATGTAACCAATAAGACAGTTTTTGATTATTAAGTAGATAAAAAATTACTAATTGCATTTGTTTTTCTCAGGCAACTTATTCAGGAACATGTATAATATTTAAGAAGAAAGAACAATTAAAATGACCTCTCCCAAGTGCTCTGTAATAGAGGCATCTTTTACTCAATTAAAGAAAAATATTCCTTTCCTGTGTGTCTTACAATATATTATAGCCTTGTTTTTTCATACAGCACTTCTGTGTGCACTCAGGGTTTGTGATGATCAAGTCTTCAATGGACAACCATTACGAAGCTTACCATTCACTAAGCTTACAAATTCGGGCTCAGTATAGCATCGGATCACTTGCTTATTGTGTGGTAGTGTTTTAGTTTCCAAGGCTGCTTAAAGCAGACACCATGAAATGGGTTGAATTAAACAATGGACATTTATTAGCTTACAGTTTGAGGCTGTGAAATTTTCCAAATCAAGGCATCATTAAGGCAATGCTTTCTTCCAAAAAACTGGCTGCCAGTGATCCTTGACTCCTCTGCCACATGGCAAGGCATATGGCAGCGACTGCTGGTCTCTTCCTTCTCTTCTGGGTTTCTTTGTTTTCAGCTTCTTGCTTCCTTGGGTTTCCCTTTCTGAATTTCATTATCTTATAAAGGACTCCAGTAAGGGGAGTAAGACCCATTCAGATTGATGTGGGTCACACCTTACCTGAAGCAGCCTCATCAATAGGACCTACTTCCAATGGGTTCATACCAACAGGAATGGATTAACTTCTAAGATCATACTTTTCTGGAGTACATACAGCTTCAAACCTGCACAGGAAGTGACAGTTTGTCAAACAGGAATTAAAGACAGGAGAGAGGTAAATTGAGGCTGTGGATCCTTATGGGAGACTAAGGGGGAAAGTCTTCATGGAATAAATCATTCTAAAAGACAAGAAAGACATTTCAGACATTGGATCAAAGAACTAAGACTGGAATTTCAACATGTATGATTTGGGATGGGAGAGGATCAGTGTGAAAACCAGTCAGAGTAGAATGGATTTCATATGGCATTTGTGTTCTACCTCTAGAAGCACTACCAAAGACAGGTCAACAATTCCACCAGGATCAATGTGCCCCGCCTCCTCCCCATTTTCACTGAGGCTCAGAACAGATTGGAGGAGGCAGCAGAGAATTGTTGGTCTGGCACTGAGTGCCCAGTGCGGTCCCTTCACTGGCTGCACCCCATCTTGTTCTGTTTTCAGAAAGCTTGAACACCCCCTATAAACAAGGGTTTTTTCAGTAAGGCATGAAGTAGTTTTTTTCTAAATCTAAAACACCCCTTTGTGTGTCCTTTCGTCCTTGGGTCCTTTAAATGTTTATGAATGTAAAGGAACATTGATTTCCAGCAAAGCCAGATACTCTCTGGCACTTTCCCACTGAAGAGCACTGCTATGGGAGGAGCTTTGAATCTGTCTGGAAACTTCTATTCTCCTCTCTGCCCCTGGAGGGCTAGAATGCTCAGCTGCATATTTTTAGAGAATTGCTTTATCTTGAATCTGCAGACACTCATCAGCATATGCAGGAGCTTGAAAAATAATCCAATTCAAAAGGTGTGGTACATTCCATATGTGACTGCCACACAGAGATTAGATGGGAGCCCCACAGGCTTATTGGAAGTTCCAGACTTCCACTCACTTAAGGTCAGATATCAAATATTTCTTACATTATTTGCATCCATTTTATGCATTTTATCTCAACTGTTATCCCAAATATTAAATTTTAATTAAAATGTTTTAAGTAAAAATACGAAATTGCTCATACAAAGGTTGAAAATTTCTTCTGCACAATTTTGTAAATATTTCCTTCTCCAACTTGCTTCTGTTACACTTGTCACACTGGGCCATTCAGCTGCCTGATTAAGAATTGTCAAAATTTCTTATCCATGAGTGTGAGAATGAGATGAGTCAAAATCTCTGGTTTCCTTCCTCTCCCTTAGTGCTGGCAAAATATTGGTTCTCGTCATTCACAAGCCAAAAGTAATATCCTGGTAAACTACCCTGAGAAATATCACAACTAAGTTTGAGTTACAGAAGATTAACTTTTTTTTTCTTTGCTAGTAACCCTATGAAAAGTTATAAAAGTCTGAGAGTTAAAACGACTGAGTATTCAACAGGCTCAGTGTTTTCATTATATAAATGAAAAATCTGAGATGTAGGGTATTTCATGATTTATCCAACAAGGTCCTAATGGCAAATCTATATTACAGGGCAATAGCACTTCTAGGCAAATTTCCCTTTACCAAATCTCTGTGGTTTCTATATAGCCTGGGGACATTTTGCTATAATATTTTAATGAGGCAGAAATCAAGAGAGAGAGCGAGAGTGTGAGAGAGAGAGAGAGAGAGAGAAAGAGAGAGAGAGTAACTCAGAGAGAAAAAGTTTATTTGTGGAAGGATGAGACATTTGACTTTCAAATTGCTGGCAGTAGACAATCAGCTGGGAAGGAGACCGAGCTTTGGGAACTGACTCCTGAGAGGCTCTTTACCTTGCCTGAAGTGCTCCACCTCTAATTAACTGAAACTTGCCTCGTTCTGTAGCATCCTTAAGAACCACAGTGATCATCCAAGAGTTTAGAATGGAAAAGGAAAGATACTTGAGGTTAACTCAATTGCCACAGCAACACAGCAAATAATTGGCAGAGTCTAGACTTGAACCAAGTCCAGAAAGTATCCAATTATCAAAACTTAGATGAGAAAAACTACATTACATACACATTATATTTCATTTGCAATAAAATCAGCCATACTAAGTGAAATAGAAAATATTAGGCAGTTGTTGAGCACCAGATGAATGCTGGTGATTTATATTTGAGCCCTCACTTCAGCTCCATTAAATATGTGTATATATATATGTGAATCAGATAAATAAATACACTAGATAGCTATAAATTAATTGGAAATTCAATGATGTTAAGTACCTTTTTTTTTTTTAACATCACAGAGTTGTTCCCTGGAAGTACTCTCTGACTCCGAAGTCCATGTTCTTCCAACTACATTCTTTTATGTCTAAAAGGAGTTTTAAAGCTTAGATTTATCCCCCATTGACATCTTCAATTCCACTCTGTAAAGGGTAGTTTACTTTGTTGTTTTTGCTGCTTTTTTATATCTATATAAATATTCTTGATCTGAAAATTCTGAGCTTTTGTCATTATGTACATTTAAATTATTTTATATAAATGGCTAATTATATTGGTATTTGGAAGAAAAGTTAGCAGCTGCTTCAGGGTGTGGACTTTCCTGTAGTCTCAGGGACTCCTGAGGATTTGGTCCTTGGTTTAGTCCTCTGGAAATAGCAACTCAAAGAACTGTGAGATCCAAGATAAATGGGAATCCCAGCAAGGACCTTGCTGCAGACAAAGTTCCTGAACCTCGAGGTTGAGACTGTTAATCCAGGATTTGGAAATGGAACTGCTAAGAGGCAGCTGCACTAGAGGCTGGACACACTAGTCACAACTAGTTGGACTTCCTGAGGGCTTGTGACTAACAGGTATAAAAGCTCAAGTTTCCTGCTAGCTGGTGCCTTCCCCAAGCCCAGCTGATTCATACACTACTGCCTCAATACTTGAGACCTCCCTGTGTCCAGAACACAGAATGACTGGGAAACTCGAAGTGAGACCTGGGCTGGGGGGGACCAGAAAACATCTGCAATGCTATTTCTGAGTGTGCTGGGCTACCTCCTACCTTCTATCCTTTTATAAATACGAGTAAACACTGTGTCTTGTAAGTTTGGCGGTCAATTGGAGCAAGATTATTGAAGCTGGTTTAACAGAGTGGTCATTGCAATGACATAGCCAAAGTTCACCATAATACACATAAATATGTAAAATTTCCAAACCATATCATATCTCATTGTGAGTTGTGCACATTTCTTCTATTTTGTGTGTCTATCTGCTCTTCCTCTGTGACAGTTCATTGGGGCAGGGCTGTGCCATATTCAGCCCCGTGTCCTCAGATTTTTTCAGTATTTTCTTCCATTCTAATTACTGCCACCTCTCAAGAGTGCTTGAAAATATACTTGGGTATCTCTCCCTTCCTAGACCTCTTCATTTTCAATGTTTTTGTTTGTATGTTTTACTCGATTTGCCTAGTTGCACCCTGAATCTTGCCGTTACCCCAGAAACAGCACCAACAGTGAATTCGTTATTTCAAACAAGGCACAACATCCAACTATTTAAAAATACTTGCTTAGATACTACTGGTGAATGAATCTTTGACTTTATCAGGACTCACAAGGCAGTGACCTCTTCCTGTTTATCTACCACCTTCTTCAGGCCTTTGCTGCCCCAAAACTTTATCAGATTAAATTGCACAATTCATCTTCATAGCCTATTTCTTACAAAATCTCTTGGGCTCTTTCTCCCTCGGCAAAACAAGCCATCCCCTTCTGCTCTTTCTGCACCAGACATTGGGATGGAGGCAATCACACATATATGACTCTGAGACTCTCATGTAAATCTATTTTATTTATTTAAGAACACATGGTTTAGGCACTGAGATAGAGCATTAACAGCAATTCAGAAATTGTGTTTGTTCCCTCTTCCAGTATCTACCCATTCTCTTTATGTTATAGAAACGTTTTATGGAACCATAACATTTGTGCAAGTGGATAACACTTTAAAAATTTAACAAGTGGAAGGAAGACACCTTTTCATCTAGCATGTCAATCAATAAACAGAACATTAATAGCAACTGAGAAATCCTCCTTGTGTCCCCTTCCTATAGCCACTTCCTTCTCCCTAATGCCGTAGGTAGGTTTTGTCTATTTGTGAATTTTAAATAAATGGAATCATAACATGCATCTGGCTTCTTTTGCGCAACGTTATATTTGTGACATTAATTCTTATTGTTGAAATAATTATTGTTCATTCATTATGATGTATAGCATTCCATTTTTTTTTAATATACTAAGTTTTATGTAATAATTCTATTGTTTTGGGGCATTTACCTCATTTCCAGGTTTCAACTGTCATAAAATTGCTGGTATGTCCATTATTCTACATGCATTTTTGTACTCCCATATGTACACTGATCTGCGAGATTTATTCATAGGAGAGGAAATACTGGTTCATAGGTTTTGAGTATATTCAGCTTTCGTAGATGCTTTCTTGTTCTTTTGAAGGATCTATTTGATGCTTTAAAGTTGTTTCTGGCAGCTGCAAACTTTTGCTTAACCAGTGATAAGGTCATCATTGACGTTACAATCATATCTTTTGAGTGTAATTTCAACAATAAAAACAAAGTTTGTCTTTTGAGTTTTTTGTTAATATATGAATATTCACCTACAACTAGGAAGGCATATTTGATGTAACATCAATGAAAATCCTTCAATTTTATTTTCTTTTTGTTTATAATTTCTCATTTGAAGTATGAAAGTGCATTTACTTTTGCAAGAGTAAAATACTGTAATAACTAATTAAGATTGGGAAAGCTGTTAATTAATATTCAAAATAACTATTAAGATCTTCAAATCATTAAGTTCAAAAAAAGATTGGAGTCAATACAAATTCTGAAGTATGTGAAATAATACAAAGAAATCCATTATCAAGTTGGACTCTCA
Source organism: Tolypeutes matacus (assembly GCA_026826555.1). Taxonomy (NCBI): domain Eukaryota; kingdom Metazoa; phylum Chordata; class Mammalia; order Cingulata; family Chlamyphoridae; genus Tolypeutes; species Tolypeutes matacus. The sequence continues at coordinate 9,644,792 of JAKSZT010053798.1, forward strand.
AGAACCCAAATTATTAACGAGTATCAAGACTTACTAATAATTTCTAGGATACCAACAAACACAAGTCACATGGGAAGCAGGAGAGATCTATCTTATTTAGCTACCCAGATCATCTCTTGTTGCCTCATGATGATTTCTTATCCAGATTCAACATATGTGGTCTCTAGGTAATGTATATATTGCTTATGCAAAACGAATCTCTTTGATCATGAAATAGCAGCATTGTGTACTCAGATATTTACAAAACTATGTGACTTTTTCAGGGAATAGTCTCAGTTTGCCAGGCTATTATGACAAATACCACAAAATAGATTGGCTTAAAATACAAATATTTATTGGCTCACAGTTTTGAGAAGTCCAAAATCAAGATATCAGCAAGGACTGTTTCCTCTTGGTGTCTGTAGATTTCTGGTGACAGCTCTCCAAAATCCTTGCCTCCCATTGTATGCTGATGTCCTCTTCTTTCTGGCATCTGTGACTTCCAGGTTCTCTTTATAAGACCTCCAGGAATATGGGTGAAATCCACTCCGCTTCAGTTGGCCACTACTTAACAAAAGATAACATCTTCAACAGGCCCTATTTGCAATGGGCTCACACCTACAGGAGGGTAGAATATGATTAAGAAAATGTTCTTGTTTGAGTATATAACTCAATCTACCCCAGGAGTCATACATACCCCTTGAAACCAAATTTCCAGGTTTATTTATCATAAGCAATTAAGCAATTGTAGACACCCAGGTGCAGTATCTTAAAAGCCTTCCATAGAAAGGCCACTGCCACTAGAAAATACCATTTGTATATTAACCAAGCAGACTGTCATTAGTATGCTCATAATGTCTACCAGTTTTCTTCTTTCTATCCTGGTTACATTACACCTAATAAAGATAGAGAATGAATTGAAGATGGGCTGCTAATTTTCTTCTTGTGTCCTTATGTAGATAACTTAAAGAAGAATATTGTATCTTTAAGCCAAAAATGCTTATAAAATATAAGTATTACAAGAATGGTATAATAAAAATTAAACCAATCATAATTTAAATATTTGTAAATTTTTCTGGAGTTTTAATATTCAAAACATTACACAAAAGAATCTTTAGGAAATTTATTTAAATTATAGTTATATAACTATGTTTATGCAATTCATTTTAAAAGAAAAGGTCTTATTTTCAACAAAGAAAAGTGCTATATCCATTTTAAAACTTCAAAATTTTACAAAGAAATAAATTTAAATTCATCAATACTCCATAATAAATCATAATTTATCCAAACAGAGTGAAGAATGTAAGGGTATGAATAAAATAAGAAAGTGTTAGAAAAAATTAAGAATCACATTTCATTCTTTCTCAAACTTGAAAACAATAGACATTTTACATTGCTTCAAAAGTATAATTCCTTATAGTGTTGAGCCAATGGAAGCTTGTCAAAATGCATTAGAGACTTTCAAAGTTTCTGGTTATTAAAGACAAAGGATTTTTAAAAATTTATCAAACTATGAAACTTAATAAAAAATTACTCCCAAAAAACATGTAGCTGAAAAACTTTGTGATGAATTGCATTATGTTCTATACAAAAAAAAAAAAAAGTATGGTGATAATTTTTTTTCAAAACTTCATGAACCTTGAAAATATTGTATTGAGTGAAATAAGTCAGGCATAAAGGGAGAGATATTGCAGGATTCTACTTATATGAAATAATTAGAATATGCAAATTCATAGAGATATTTTAGGATTTTTTTTTTTTTTTTTTTTTTTGATTTTGAGAGCACAGTGGCTCAGAGTGAATTCAATGATGTTTCTTTTTTAAGACATATTGCAACTGATTCAACTAATACTTATGAAATGAAGGAATAAAGAGTCAAGTAATTGTCATTCCTTCATTCATTGAGTATTAACTATGTGTATCCTGGGTACCAAGCACAGTTCTAGATAAAGATTGAAAAAAATTTCAAAAAATAGAAATCCCTGCTCTATGGTGTTTTCATTCTAGAAGACTAATTCAGATAGCATATAGAATTAAACAAGTGAATTTTGTGTTAGAATGACATTAGGGCCATGATAAAAAATATATACATACATACCTAGAGATAGAGATAGATAGAGATGATAGAGATAGAGATAGAGATGATAGAGATAGAGACACATATTAGATCAGGGTTTTCCTTAGGAAATCTGGAGTAGGGACATACTTTGCAATTTTATATAGAGTGGTTGGGATTGGAATCAAAAGATGTGAAATTTCAGGAGGCCATTTGTGAAAGACCTGATGTTAGAGCCCACTTGGCTTGTTCAATCAACAGTGAAGAGAAGAGTAGGGCTGTATAGGATGTGTAAGGTGGGATATAAGTGAGAAATGGAAGAGAGTCAGAAAGATAACAAGGTAGGATCACTAGAAACTTTGTTTTCTCCTAGAAAATATAGTCTGTTTGCTAAATAATTCAATAAAAAAATAATCAAAGAAGAACACTACTGAAATGGTCAAGTAAGGACCCCTGAAAGCCCACTCCTCCATAAAAACAATAAGAATATTTACAAACAGCTGAATCTTGATAATAACTGTGAGCTTCTTGGAGTTTTATTTTAACCTACTCCCATCCAGGATCTTCCCAGTTCCACGGCAGCTTTGAAAATCAACAGCCTTACAAACTCAGTATCCATGAAAACCATCAGTAGAGCAGCCACTGAAGGAGGCAGAATGAGTTTGGAACTCCCCAAAGCACCATCCAAAGAAAATTGTCATTATCTGATCTATCTGGTAGTTTCCAGGAAACCCCCTTTTCACAGGGCTTGTCTTTATTTGACATGACTCTGAATTCATTCACTGCAAACAGCTTTTCACCTGGAGCATTTGTTGAAAACAATTAGCAGCAGTTGTTTTACATTGCAGTTATCATTGGTGATGATAGAAGTTGGAAATAATTAGAAGCTGACCAAAAAACTTAAAAGGAAAAGGTGGAAAGTGAGATGTCCATGGGGGACTTTGAAAATGTCAGGCATGTTCCTGAGAATCTGAAAGGACATACACATATGCAGTGCTATGTGCATACCCAGGAAATATGTAAACAGCCCTTCCCCTCTCACTTCTGGCTAATTTTGAGACATTGTAAAGGCTGAGGCAGAGTCCCATACAGCCTGTGGGAGCACTGAAAGTGCACACAAAACCCCTCTGCAAAGACTGGGAGATTTGTTGATTCAAGTCCTTTAAGGGAATCTCTGTGCAATCATTAACTGACCTCTAAGCAAACCGAAGAGAGACTTCACTGGCCACACACAACAAAAAAGACTTTATAGGGCTAGTGCAGGAAAGTCAGTAAACAAACAATCAGCAGCAATGATAAAAACAACAACCAGCCTTGGGGAGAGGGAAATCTGATTTACACAGTTGTCACTTTATATTATTTAAAATGTCCAGTTTCCATAGAAATATTATCATACAAGCAATGAAACAAGAAAATTTGGCCCATACATGAGGAAAATAAAAACAACTAACCAATAGAAACTTTTCTCAAGGAAATGCAAGTATTAGACTTGCTAGACAAAGGCTTTAAATGAGCTGCTTTAAATATGTTCAAAGAACTAAAGGAAGCTGTGCATTAAGAACTAAAGGAAAATGAGAGAATGAAATCTCACCAAATAGAAAATATCAATACAATGATAGAAATTATTTTTAAAAGCATCAAACACACATTTGGGAATTGACAGTATAAAAACTGAAATGAAAAATTCATGAGAAGCCCTCAACAGCAGATTTATGTTAGCAAAAGAAAGAATCAGTTAAATGGAATACAGATCAGTTGAGATAGTTCCATGTGAGGATCAGAACACAAAGGAATGAAGTAAAATGAGAAGATCACTAGAGAGTTGTGGGAAAACATCAAGCCAAAGCCTGCCGATGTGCACATAATAAGAATCCCAAAGGAGAAGAGAGGGAAAAGGGAAGATCATTTGAGAAACAATGACCCCCCAAGCCCGAAATGCAATTAAAATACATTTATATGCACATGAAAAAGTTGAATAAACTGTAAAATTGGATAAACCCAAAGAGACCCACGGCTAGACAAATCATAATAAAAATTTAAAAAGCCCAAACAAACAGAGACACTTAAAAGCAGGATGAGAAATGTGAATCATCGTATGTAAAAGGAGGGATCCTCAATAAAAATAACAGTTGATTTCTCATCAGAAAACATGGAGGAGAGAAGGCAGTGGGATGACATATTCCAAGTTCCAAAAAGAAACACAATCAACAATAACTCTATATCCAGCAAAATCATCCTCCAAAAATGAAAAAGAAATTAAAACATTCCAAATAAACAAAAAGTGAGCGAATATGTCATTAACAGATGGCATATAAGAAATACTAAAGAAATTCCTTCATGCTAAATTGAAAGAACACTAGACAGTTACTGATTCTACATGAAGAAATAAAGGACACCGATAGAGATAACTATATAGTTAAATATTAAAGACAAGATAATATGTTTTTATTTGTGACAGTTTTTCCTATCTACTTAAAAACACATGAAGCAATATTTACAAAGATTTTTTGAATACCTATAATGTATGAATATGTTATTTGTATTGCAATAATAGCACAAATGAGGGAGCAGGGAAGGAATCTATGCAATGGCAAAGTTTTTGTACAATTTTGAATTTAACTTGGTATTAATCCACAGAGCATTGTTATAGTCTGTAATGTTATTTTGCTCCCCAGGCAAACAACTAAGAAAAATTACAAAAATTAAAAAACACAATTATGTTGAAATTAAAAAGTAAACATAAACATATAACACAAACTGTGGCAAAAAGAGTTTAAGTGGATATATTATCAGTCAAAAAAGACTTAAGACAAAATTTTTACTAGATATAAGAAGGAAATCTTACAATGATAAAAGGTCACTCCATGAAGAATGCATAACAATTATAAACATCTATGTAGCTAACAGCAAAACACCAAAACACATGAAGCAAAGACTGACAAAAGTTAAGATAGAAATACACAGTTTAATAATAACAGCTGGATACATCAATGCTCCACCGTCATACTTTCTTTTTTTTTTTTAAATAGTAGAAAGAATTTTATTGATAGGATTATATGATCAATACAATTAATTGATTGATTGAATTTATTGATTAATGGGATTTTGGATTTTATATAGCTGGAAGCCTCTTTCAGAAAAGATTCTTAAATCTTTTCAGGTAGAAACAGGTGATAGAGAATAAAGCATATAGGATTTTAACACACAGGAGAAAGGTCAAATACCAACTTTAATAATTTCCATCTGTTTAATCTTAAGCACATCTCTTAACTTCTATTTTTTTTTTTTTTTTGCTTTCCACCAAATTCTTAACCTCTTTAAATCTCAGTTTATTATATTTATAGAAAGAGTAAGACTTTTCCTCTGATTGGTTTATTCTGAGTTTTATAAGATTAATGTTAGTTCCTATTATTTTTTTTTTGTTTTTTTTTTAGATTTATTTTTTTATTTTATTTTTTTTTATTATGGGTAAAAATCAAAATTCTCACAATACATACAAACATTTATAAAATGATATATAAATATATATGCATATATGTGTATTTGCTTACAAAAATGTTATTTTTATATATATATATGCATATATTTTAAGAGGTGCTTAGATTACCCAAAACACTACACGGAACCCACTGGGATTCCCATGTTGCCCACCTCCCACACCTCCCACCACATCCCACACAAACATCTCCCACAGTGTGGCCCACCAACCTCATGAACCCACACATCCTGGAGCCCTGCCGCCAACCACAGACCACAGTCCACACCGCAGACCACACTCTCCCCCACTCAGCCCTGAGCGGTGTGTGCTGATCCAAAATGGCCCACATCCATCGCCACAACAGTATTCAGGACAACCTCTAACTCCCAAAGAAGCCCCTGTATCTCAACTGCTCATCCCCTCCCTACCCAAAAACTGTCAAGTGGCCACTGGCTCCACCTCATTGTTATAATTTCTTGCATTGCAAGAATCACCATATGTGAGCAAGAGAATACCATCAAGTCCACTCTAGTCCATAGTTCTTCCCCCAATCCAGAGGCGACTGGGATGGTGATGTCCACTCCAACTCCAAGTGAGAGAGGGCTTATATCCCATGGATATGGTGGGTGGGATGATCCTGCCTGCAGATGCAGGCCCTCTCCATTCCCTGGGATGGCCATTTCCCATCGTTGTCTCCTCACCAGGTGACTTGGATGAGTCCATTGAGCTGTAGGGTAGGAGTTGCAGCTCCACCTAGATTTCATGCACACCTGGCACATAGGTAGGCGGGAGGCTCCAGTGTCTGGAAGTATACCTAAGAAACTCCAGCATCACATGTAGGTTTGAATAGAAGGGACTGGTGAACCATGTGCAGGGAGGACTTATTTGAGTCTAATTCTGTCACTCTCAGGAGCACAGATTCCAAAATAGAACCCACTGATAAGGCATCAGTCTCTGGGGCTATCCCCCCTTATATAGGACCAGGGTGTCTCCAGAGCTCTCAGGAACCCCAGTGAGTGGGGTGATAGGCACTTAGATGTTCTATGAGCTCCTACTAAGGTGTGCGTAAGAGTTACCTCTGGGATGACCTCCCGACTCTCTTTGAAGTCTCTTAGCCACTTGAACTCATTTGTCTTTACCATTTCCCCCTTTTATTCAAGGTCTTTTTCCAGTTGTGTTGCCAGTTGGCACTTGGGAAAAGTTTTCAATTAGCAATAATCATGCCTCGGATAAACCTTATTGGCTACGATACTGCCACTGCACAAAGCTGCCAGTTGGCACTTGGTATTAATCCCTCGTTGCCAGGGAGGCTCATCCCCGGGAGTCATGTCCCACGTTGGGGGGAAGGTAATGCAGTCATATGCTGAGTTTGGCTTAGAGAGAGGCCACATTTGAGCAACAAGGAGGCTCTCAGGTGGCAACCCTTAGGCACCCCACTACTGCAGGCTAAGTCTCATTTGCAAGAGCAAAAACTCACAAGGGTAGTCATTAATAAAAAAAAAAAAAAAAAAAAAAACATCAGTGGGTCATCCTATTTTGACAGGCACTGTCCCTACACTCAGAGGACTATTGCTGCTCACCGTCATACTTTCAATAATGAATAGAACAACTGAAAACTTCTTCAGCCTGATAAAGACCATCTATGAAAAACCCACAGCTAAGATCATACTTAATGTTGAAAGATTGAATGATTTCCATACATCCACATTATGGAATGTTTTTCCTAAATAAAAAGGAATGAAATCCTGATACATGATATAGCATAAATGAACCTTGAAATCCTTGTGGTAATTGCAAGAATCAAGTCGCAAAAATGCAGAATGGGAAAATCTAGAGAGACAAAAAGTAGTTAGATTATCACCAGGGGTTAGGAGAAGGAGCGGATGGAGGTGGGGGGGGGCATGGGGACTGACAATGAGTATGAGACTTTTTTGACGGTTTACAAAATCCTATGGTATTAAATATTGATGATGGTGGTAGAACTTTGGGAATATACTCAAAACCATTGAATTGTACACTATAAAATATTGAATTTGAGGAATGTATATTATATCTCAATAAATAATTATAAGTGAGAAAAATAAACAAGTGTGCATCTAGAGTTAAGTATGTCTTACATGACAAATACACTAAAGATCATCTGAAATTGTTGAGCATACAAATTGAGCTGAAATCAGATATAAATTGTCACCTTGAAAGTCTATTATGTAACTGTGCCATATTTATAAATCCAATGTTTGAGACCAAATTTTCTCAAGTGTTTGTGAGATGCCGCCAACTTTATTCTTCTCTTTCAAGATGGCTTTAGCTCTTTGTGGTCCCTCACCCTTCCTCACCCTTCCTCACCCTTCCTTACCCTTCCATATAAATTTGATGATTGGTTTTTCCATTTCTGCAAAGGACACTATTGGAATATTGACTGGGATTGTGTTGAATCTGTAAGCCACTTTGGTAAAATTAACCTCTTTAAAACCAAAAATACTTCCAATTCATGATGTGAAATGTCTTTCCATTTATTTAGATCTTTTTTGATTTCTTCCAGCAATGTCTTGTATTTTCATGTGTATAAGTCCTTTACATCGTTGGTTAGATTTATTCCTAGATATTTCATTCTTTCAGTTATTATTGTACATGGAACTATTTACTTGATTTCTTCTTTCATTACTAATATATAGAAAAATGACTGGATTTTGCATGTTGATCTTGTACCCCACCACTTTGCTGAATTAATTTATTTCCAGTAGCTTTCTTGTGGATTTTTTAGGATTTTCTGTATATAGGATCACATCAACTGAAAATAAGGAAAGTATGGCTTCTTCTTCTCCAATTTTGGTTCTGTTTAATTTCTTTATTTTCTCATCATTCTATCTAGATCTTCCAGCACAATGTTAAATAGCAGTGGTAACAGTGAGCATCCTTTTCTTGTTCCAGATCTTAGAGTGAAGATCGTCTTTCACCACTAAGTATGATGTTAGCTTTGTGTTTTACATTGATGCCATTTATAATGTCGAAGAAGCCACAGTAATGAAAACAGCATGATACTGGCACAAGGGCAGATATATAGGTCAATATAATCAAATTGGGAGTTAAGAAATCAATTCTCACATTAATGCCCAACTGAATTTTGACAAGTGTGCCAAGTTCACTCAATGGGGAAAGAATAGTCTCTTCAACAAATGGTGCTGGGAAAACTGGATATCCATGTGCACAACAATGAAGGTTTACCCCAACCCCATACCATATACCAAAATCAAATAAAAATGGATCGAAGATCTAAATATAAGATCCAGAACTATAAAACTACTAGAAGAAAATGTAGAGGAGCATCTTCAGGACTTGTGTTAGGAATGGTTTCTTAAAACTGTATACCCAAAGCACAAGCAACAAAAGAAAAAAAAATAGATAAATGAGGCCTCATTATAATCAACAACTTTTGTGCATGAAAGAACTTTCTCAAGAATTTAAAAAGATAACCTACTCAATGGGAAAAAATATTGGCAAACCTCATGTCTGATAGGGTTTAATATCTTGAATATATAAAGAAATCCTACAACTCAACAAGAAAAAGACAAACAATCTAATTAAAAATGGGTAAAAGTCTTGAATAGACATTTCTTCAAAGAAGATATAGTAATGACCAAAAAGCATATAAAAAAAAATGTTCAACATCATTAGCTCTTAGGGAAATACCAATCAAAACAAAAATGGGATACAATTTCAAACCTACTAGCATGGCTGTTGTTAATAAAATAAAAAAGAACAATTTTTGGGAAGATGTAGAGTAACAGGAACATCCATTCGTTGTTGGTAGGAGTATAAAGTGGTGCCACTGCTGTGGAAGACAGTTTGATAGTAAAAAACTAAGTATGGAATTATCATAAGATCCAACAATCCCTCTTCTAGGTATACACCCAAAACACTTGAAAGCAAGTACTCAGATAGTTGCACACCAATATTCATAGTGGCATTAATCACAATTGCCAAAAGATGGAATCAACCCAAGTGTCCATCAACCAATGAATGATAATTAAAATGTGATATACACATACAATGGAATATTATTCAGCCATAAAAAGGAATGAAGTTCTGATGCATATGACAACACGGATGAACCCTGAAACATCATGTTGAGGGAAATAAGCAAGGCACAAAAAGACAAATATTGTATGAACTCACTGATAGGAAATTATTAGAATAAGCAAATTCATGGAGTTAGAATCTAAAATATAGGTCACCAGGGGATGGGGGTAGAGAATGGGGAATTAATGATTAAATTGTACAGTTTCTATTTGGATTATTTGTAAAGATTTAGTAATGGAAGGTGGTGATGGTAACACAGCATTCAAACATACCTAACAGCACTGAATTATATATTTGAATATGGTTAAAAGCGCAAATTTTAGGTTGTATGCATGTTACTATAATAAAAATTTTAAGAAAACATTGTACTGTACAAAAAAGGCAGATGCTATGATATTATATATAAAAATGTGTCTTCAACAATCTTAAGTTTGCTTTTGAAAAGATTTAGAAAGCATCTTTAAGTAGTGTTCACAGCTTCGGTTCATGTGATTGATTCGAAGAAATCCCATTAGTTCCATCAACCAATCCTGAATATCCAGAAGGAGATCAGGAAGAGATGAATCTTTAATTTTGTGTAATGAGGGAAATAGAAGAAAGCAAGCTTCATTTGATGGCAACCTCACCAGCTGCAGTAATACATACTGGCCAAGCTAGCCAAAAATATCTTTCTCTTCCAAGGACTTCAGATGAAAATGAGAATCTATTAATTATCACAGGAGCAACTGAACAGCTGACAGTGTGGAGAAATTATGGTTCTTATAGTAAAAAGTAACTTAAAAATCGAAAATCGACCTCAGTTAGTAACATTATTATAATAATAAATAATTGTTGGATACAATTCAAGATTAATTACCATACCCTGGAATTTCATTTTTGATTGTGATATTTTTGTCTGTCTTAACTTCAAACAAATACTAATTTTAATACTTTGCCATTGAACATTTGGCAAAATATGTATCTGCTGCATCTCTACCCTAGATTATAAACTGTTCATGTTTTTCCTTCACTTGATTCCTGCAGAGAGATATTTTCTTAGCTGTGAATGAATACATTTCTGTACACTATGAAATATGTCTTCATGAAAAGGGTGGTATTAAAGTGTTGTAACTTTCCCTTGATTGATATTTTCTTCATTGTTAATGGGGGGCATATTTAATGAAATAACTAAATCCCAAGATCCAGCAGGGAGCATTGATATAAATTACACTATAATGATTTTAGAATTATTAAGAAAATGCGCTCATATCTGCATGCGTGGGTTGGTAAATTACCTTATATGATGTAATAAAAAGACAACCTGTGGTTAGTATATAGCTTCCCAGTAAATCTATTATCTACAATGTACCTTATATATCTTCACCTTTAGTTCTGGTCCCATGGTAAATCTAGTTTACCCATCAGTGCCACCCGTAGCCAAATACCACACCGCACTTAGGTTTAGTATTAACTTCTCCACGTGGCACTGTGATGAATGCTCACTCACAAAAATTTTTTCATAAACTGCAAGCTTTCTCTCACATTTGCAAAAATATATTTTTGGGTTTTAAATTTTATGTTGCTTCCAATCAGGTCATTCCATATTTCACCGTTGTTTTGATAAAGTTAATAGCAGCAGTTCACTTTTGAACTCTAATATAATATGCTTCTAACCATCTGACGGAATACTTTTATTAATCAATATGAGGGTATGATTGCCAAAATCCATCAAGTTCATTGCTTCTAAGATGGAAACGTCCAATATATTATGAAATTACTTTAGAGAAAAATATCATGGACAAGGCTTTCACATTATGCCAATTTCAGCAATGAGTATGAAACCCACTTTGCTTTGCATGTTATTCACATGATGAATGATATAGAGAGCAAAATTTATTCATGAGGGTTTGTTGAGTTTCTTGGATGATTACCTCAGTCAGTCATCAATCCCGCGATTTTAGCAAGGAGTTTTGATATGCATCTAGAAACTATCGTTCTGAGAAATTTTATTGTCACCAGAAAGAAAACCTGCAGTGAGAAATTTCAATTTCTGCCTTCAGTTTTTAAGGTGACACATGATACTATTGATCTCCTTGATTGATGACTGCAAAAGGTCAAAGTGAAAAGGTACCATATACAGTGAGGAGATTTAATCACGTTTTGGTCAATTTCCTTCTGGTGTCCTTTCCATTCATCTAAATCGAATACCTATTTAAATACAGGTTTGCAAGAACAACAACAGCAGAATTCTACATTACTCTGAATATTTACATCATTTTCAGAGTGTATCCTAATTTAAGGAATGTGCGAACATTTATAAAAAATCACTTCAAGTGGAGATATTATTACATATATTAAATAAAATAATTTTAATGGTAATATATTTCTACACACTTTCTTATGATTATAAAAGGAGCATTTATCCTGACTCTCATTGGAGTTGCAACACCTACTCTCCAGTTCATTGATTTCACCCAGGAAAACTAACAAGGGAGTGACAATGGACAACTATCATACCAAGGAATGGAGAGAGTCTACAACTGCAAGCAAGAGAGTCCCATCTATCCATCCAATGGGATCACAGCCCCCTCTCAATTACAGATAGAGTGGATATCACCATCCCAGAATCCTCAGGATTGGTGAATGAACTATGGACTAAAGTAGACTTACTGGTATTCTACTATAGACTTACTGTGATACTAGCAATGGAAGAAATTATATCATTGATGGGGAGGCAGTGGCCACTGGAGGTTCTGAGGGCAAGTATTTTCTAGTTAATTTTTAAGAGATAGGTTTCTGCCATGTTATAGTAATCATTGTGATATTAATATTAATATATTTATATTAGTATCTTCTCTAATGTTTAAACTTTGCTGTATTTTTCTAATACCAAAATGCTTTTGAAATTTTATCATGGAAATTCTTTAAGCATATGTTGAGTAATCGTATACTATTTGTCTACCACAGCTCCACATGATATTTCTGGGCAGTTTTTCCCTTCTCTCCTTCTTCTATTAAGTGCCACTCACTCCCCATCCATGTAAGAATCACAAAGGAGCCTCTGGCACAGTGAAATTGCTGCCCCTGACACATGGACAGTCCATTGTGGGAACCTCTGATCCCTGGTGATCCAGCTCCGATTCATTTCCTGTACTCCCTCATAACTTCCCAGGGAATGATTGATCTAATGTGGGCATCTGACCTAAGATCAGTAAATCAGTTTCATCATGCTAATTTGGAAAATCAAACTAAAAAAATCCTCATACAAAACTTTAGTATAACTGGGCTGTCTTTTCAGATAGAACATGTGACACCATCTTCTTTCTCTCCAATTGTAACTTTAATTATCTTGCTGTCACTAACATGACTACTAAGCTAGTGCCATGTTTTTTAGGAATCAAACTTATTTTTGGATGGGCTAAAATTCATATAACATAAAATTAGCCATTAAAATGAAAAGTTCAGTGGTATTTAATACATTCACAATTTGGGGTAAATACCGTATCTGTCAGCTTCCAAATTATTTTCAACATCCTAAAATGAAACCCCATACCCATTCCATCCTCTTCCCAGCCCCAGAAACCACTAATCTGCATTCTGTCTCTATGATATTACATATTTTGAGATATTGCATATATATGGAGTTATCCAATATGTTACTTTAGTGTCTGTTTTCTTTTTTTCACCTAGAATAAATTTTCTGTGTTCATCCAGATTGTAGCATGTATTAATATTTCATTCTTTTTTAATGGGTGAATAATATTCTATTGAAGTATATATGCTATTTTGTTTATCAATCTGTTGATGGACATTTGGGTTGATGCTATCTGTTGGTTATAGTGAATAAAGTTGCTATGAGCATTTGTATGCTTGTGCTAATTTGAATGCCTGTATTCAATTCTTTTGGATGTGTACCTAGAAGTGGAGAGCGTGAGTCATGTGGTGATTCTCTTCGAGGAACTGCCAAACTGTGTTACATGAGGGCTGAACTATTTTACATTTCAACCAGCAATTTACAAGGGTTTTGATTCTCTATTCTCTTGCCAATACTTGAAATTTTACGTGGTTTTTTTTTTTTTTTTTTTTTTTTTTGGTTAAAGCCACCTTAGTGGAGGTGCAATGGTAATACATTGTGATTTTGATTGGAGTTTTTCCAATGGCTAATAATGGTAAGCATCTTTTCATATGGTTTTTTTGGCCATTTTTCTATGTTTTTAGGGAAATATTTGGGGCTGTTTAAAAGAAGCATGAGACTCCTTGTACCAATTCTGTATTATTCTCAACTAGGTTATGTTGTGATAAAAAATATACTTTAAATGTTTATGCCTTAACACCAAAGTATTTTAATTTGTTAAAACAGCCACCTGCAATAACTTGGAACATGAATCACATAAATACTAAGCTGGCTGCTCTGTGGGAAAAGGCAAGGAAATAGTCCCACCAATTGTATATATTGGTTGGTTTGAGCAACTTTTTGCAAAGTACCACAAACAAAAAAATGAGTACTGCAGAGAACGGGTCAACTTGTAAGCAAAATTAAAAATATACTAGGGAAAAAACATAACAACTCAGGGTCTTTAAAAATGGGAAAGCGAATAACTTCAGAACCTTGACTAATATGAGATATTTCTGAAAAAGCCTCTGAGCAGTGTAAGTCCAAGGTGATTTAGGTTAAAAATGAGGCAGAGTATGTGACTGTGTAATAACTTCCAGTGAAGATTTGGGCATTATCATTCTACTTTTTATTCCTGACAGTATGAACTTCAAGGTTGCCCCATTTAAGTTAAGAAAGAGTGGCTATGTGTAGGGAGGGTGGATGAAAGCAAATAAATAAAGTGGTTTTGAAAACCATGAATTAAAAGAAACTGTGAGCACATGAAACTGACCGGAGGCAGAGTTGAAAAGCCCACAGAGTTTTTTAGAAAACTGAATTTCCAAAGAAAGTAACCAAGAGCCTTGCATTAAAAATCCAGGGATTTTTTGAGCCCACCAGTCACCCTGGGGTCCACAATTTATGAGCAGAAGATGAGTTGAGAAAGTTTTGAAGCTCTAAAAGAGGATATATACATTTCTGCCCTTGCTGATATGGAGAAGGAGGATAATGTAAAAAGAAGGTCCAACAAAAAGGTGAAAGAGGAGACTACAGTGAAAAGATAAGGGAGCTCTCCAAAAGAAGAGAAACATGGCATAATCAGTGGGCATCCCACCAGCAAGATAGAATGCTCTTTTTTCTATTTTTTTCCCAGGGAATTTCAGAATTTTTTTTGGTGCCCCATTTTCCCCTGTGGTGTATTGTATGTTGAGGAGTGGGCTAAGAGTTTTCAGAAAACTTGTCTTTTTATTAGTTTTCTGGACCGAGAGCAGTTGTTTTTGATCTGATGGTGATGCCTTCATATCACCCCAGGTTCCTGAACTTCTGGACACAGAGATTGGATTTAACTTTCCACTATGTTCAGTGATTATGAAAGTATCCACAGATTATTTGATACTCCTCTCTATAAGAGATGCAGCTTAACTTACTTCTCCCTGAGAGATGGTGAGATGTATTGACTTGACTCTCCAGAACAGAATGTGGCTGAAGTGATGCTGTGTCATTTCCAAGACGAGGTCATACATGGTAATGTGCCTTTTTCCTTGCTGTCCCTTAGACCACTTCCTGTGGGGTTCTATGTCGTGAGGTAACTCATGCAGCCCAATGGGGAGGTCTATGTTGGTATGAAACTAAAGCCTCCTGCTATAGACAGAAAGGAACTGAGGTCTATTGCCAATAGCCATAAGTGTGCGCTATCTTGGAAGAGGACCCTGTAGCCCATGTTAAGCATTCAAATGACTGTCACCCTAACTTGACACATTCCCATCAGAGACACCAACCAGAATCATGAGCAAAACAGCTGCCAGATTCCAGACTGTCAGAAACCATGAGGTAACATGTTTGCTGCTTTAAACTGCTAGTTTTGGGGATAATTCGTTTCCCAGCAATAGAAAACTAATACAAGAAGTGTGTGCTCTTTTGGAGAGGGAGAACGCAAAAAGGGGTTGTCACAATGATAGAGACATTGAATATCCATTTCCTCTCCCTCCTTTCCCAGACCCTTTGCAGTTAGGCAGGAGGAAAGCTAGTTCTGACCAAGAGGTTTTTAGCAAAAATTCCATATGCTACTTCCAAATGGAGGCATAGCCAAACAGATATGAATAATGCATCTAGATTTGCCCCTCACTGAGGTAATCTTAGAGGTTAGATATTGATATGGATGCAGGATTGCTTGAGGGAGCTGCTGGACCTGCCTTGGACACCAGTGAGGGAGAATATTGTTTTTTGGGTTAATCCCCTGAGATTTATGTCTTGCTTGTTACCATATAGAGCCTGGCTAGTTTCACATGACAATTCAAATGTCCCACTCAAGTGACGTTGAAGAGCATGTCATGGTGGATCCAACAGAAAATTCAACATTGGGTAAAATGTACCCACTCAAATGAGTGGGTAAATCTCAGGGACTGATCTTACAGTGGTTGCATGTTTTGAAAATTTTCATACAGCTATCATCCTCTCTGAGAGTCAGTCTTATTGTCACTCTTCAGGGACAAGTTATATTAAGTGAGGAAGCAGAAAACCCTTTAATTAAGTTTTCTTCTAATTGAGTTTAGCTTCACAGGTGATGCACAGTAGGCCAATAGCCCCTATAGATAGAATTATGATAAAACAGATGTTGTCTATCAAGTTTTTTTTCCCCACAAATCACTCTAAGTTTCTGCTCTGGTCCACAACTGGCAGTAGAAACATAACTCCTGATTGAAATTGGTGATGGCTTTGCTTAAGAACCGCGGTGTGCTTGCAGATTCCAAACATTGTGGTTCTGAGACGATGCTGTATGACCTTGAAGCTGTCAGGGCCTTCTCTCCTTCCCCCATCACATGAAAGAAATATGCCTGCATGCAGCCATTGCTGAAAGCAACTGCCCAGTCAACAGTGAGGTCTGTTAGCTTCAGAATAAGAAAATGCTAAGAGCTAATTCTGTCTTTTAATATACAAGAAAGCAGGGCCTTATGTTTGGACTCTTGAAAAGTGGAAACTAGTGCATAGTAATCACATCTGAGGTTCTTTTTATGATGTTGAGAATTTAAGTTTTGGCCTCATGTTCTTGGAACTAAATCTAGTTCCGAGACACTATGTTCTGGAGAACTTCAGGTATCTAGGAAAGGCCTCGTACATGTGATACAGGCTTGCCAAGGAATGTTGCCAGACTCATTTCTAAGGGAGGCAGCCATATCTTAGCTCACCAGAGCATTAGCTCTAAAGGAGAAAGGATGAAAATTCCTGTCATGACCCATAGAGTTTTCTGCCTTCTTTGGGAAATGCTAGAGGGAAACTCTTACCTTAACGCCATCCCTTACATCCTCCTTTCCATGGCATGGGAAGTGGTCATGGCCAGAGTCTTCATTCCTGTGAAATGGATACCTGTCTCTAATCCTATTCCACAACATCCTCCTGGGGGGCCGAGCAGGGAAGTGCTGCATACTGGGGGCACTTACTGTTTTTTCTGGACTGCAATTGCTGGTGATCAGAGATAGCCCTGGAGGTTCGTGAGCAGCTCCAGGCTCATTTCCTGTGGCTTGCTTTGAGCCAAGGAAGACTGCAAAGGAGCAGGAGCCTAGAAAGGAAGAGTCCTGCTTGGTCTTATGTGTCGTGTAATGTCTAAGGAAGGTAATGAAGGTCATTGATATACCCTAGGTTTTTAAATGGGCACAGTGATTTCATCTCCCAGAAAATTAACTCTGCCTCTTCTTGACATTGTTTCCATAAGGGATCCTTAATATTTAATTATAATCCAATGGGCATCAAACCCTTGTCAGAATTTTTACAGAAAAATTTTAAAAGACCACGACAGAAAAAAATGAAAAGTAGAAGAGTAAAGAGGCTGAGTTTAAAAGATCAATGTAAGGCAGTTTACGAGGATTAGGACATAATTGAGATCATAATAAAATAGATATTTTAATGAGGTATAGATATAAGAAAGGCAGGCTGCTATGCAGGTGCTGGGCAGTTTTCCACACATGGCCCAGAGGGCCAGTGGCCTCTGCACAATGTCAGGTTCCCTGGTCCTTCAGTGTCATTGGCAAACAGGTGAGACCACCAATGGTAAATGAGAAAATAGCAAAGTTTTTTTGTTGTTTTTTTCCCTAAGAAAATTAACATATTAAAGTAACATTTGTGGAGTGCTTTGCTGGTTACAAATTTCGTCCAGGGACATCTATATTTCAAATATGAGATAATGCCATTTGCTTTGTGGATTTGTGTAGAAGGTTCTGATGGGGAGGAAAGCACTGAACAAAATGATAAGCACAGTGAAGCAATGAATAAAGCACAATTTCTTTTTTTTTTTTTTTTTTGGTAACAATTTATAAGCATAAATCCAAACTGAAGTCAACAGTAGAAATATGCTGGATGGTAGAAAAAAAAAAGAGAAAATTAAAAAAAAAAAAGAAAAAAAAAGAAAGTTCTCCAAAGATAATATAGAGAAGAAGGATGTATACATAATAAAAAACAATAAATCCCAATGATAGAAGAACAAAATGAATGTGGATGATAGTTAGTAATACTACTTTAATAATTACTATTTAATAATACTACTACTTCAATTGTATCAAAAGTAATGACTCTTACAAAAAATTAATACAATTACAAATAAAGTGTTATCAATTGTAACGAATGTTCCACACAAATGCAAGGTGGTGGTTATGGAGTAGTATATGGGAATCCTGTATTTTACACATGGTTTGTTTGTAAACCCACAACTTCTCTAATAAAAAATTTAAAAGAGAAAGGTTTATCGTTCATCTATTTGAATAATTTTGCCTCCTTGCTCTAATGGGTTCCATTACTAGCCTGTAACCATCTCAAGAGCGAAGCTCAGGGTGATTGCAGGCGGTCTCTTCCTTATTGCTGTAAACTCATTTGAGTAACTCCTGGCACTGTTTTCCAAAATCCCAAACTAAGAATGCTTTATGTTGTCTGTAAAGAAAGAAGGAAAACGGTTGATAAGGCAAGTTTCCACTATGTTCCCAATTATCACAATTACCGTTGAGCAAGCTGCACATCATGCCTGCAGTTCTAGTCTTGACATGCATTTCGATGAGAAATCCATTAGAGAACAAAAGAAGCAGTCCAGCTCTGCCTGTATCATTGTTTCCAGTAACAATCCAAATCAATCAATCATTGAGTGGCTTTAGCCTAAGACTTGCAATTAGCCTTTGCTAACAGAGTAGTTTATATTATGAGAAACCATCAACAAATACAGCAAAAGGGCACGAGCCTTTTCCATTTCTTCCTTGACTTCTCCATAAATCCCCTCATGTTTATGCACAGCTCCTGAGGGACCTCTCTCCTAAGGCACTTCAATGTTCTTTTCCGAAAGGATAAATTTTCCGTATGCGGGTTTGTGTAATGAGCTCAGAATGGATTGTTGTCATTAGTCATAGGCTCTGCATGAAACTCTTAATCTTGCTGAAGATATTTTGTGTTAGATTCCAAGAAATGATCTTTGTTTGCCTTAGATATTTATGGAGAAGGAGAAGCAATTGACCTATATGTCCTTGAAGGAGATAATTGAACGGAGGACATTTGACTCCCCAGGAGCGGCTCATTAATCCTGGGAGTGATTCAAATGCAGAGGGAGAACGCTTTCTGTTATAGCTGAAAATTTTGTTCAGAATAGGAAGAAGGGATTATGAGAAAATTATGTCTAAATCACTCCCTCCCCAAGAGTCACTGATCTTCTCCAAAACCACTTCGTAGATAACCATATGCTTTTTTCACAATTCTGGGCAGAATGTGGCATATACTAAGCATTCTGTAATCATGAAGAGCCCCATTCCTCAAACCTCACAGCTTGGAAAGATGTCAAACCTCATCATCACCATCTTATCATCATCACTTCTAATGCTTACTGGGCAGCTCACATGCAATGCCATCTCATTTAATCCTCACAACAATCCTACAGTCAGATCCTCTTCCTAGCCCCACACTGAAAATGGTCTTCCATTTCTCTTCCTCCAGACAACAGGCTGGGCCTGATGGATTTCCATCTGCTAATTGTTTGTCCTAATCTCTTAAAGATTCTGTTCCTTTTCCTCTTTTTTGAATTGTATCACTGTTGGTTGCTTGTGAGATGTGGAGCACAATTTTTGTTATCATTTTGACCTTCTTAATTTACTTTAAGGTGTTTCTCAGAAACTGCAAATTCAAAATGTCAAATGACCTCAAAGTGCTTTCTAACTAAACTGGTTATTTTCCAAATCTGTGATCACCATGTGTGATGGTTAGTTTTAAGTTTTAAGGTGCTTCTCGTTGGGTTTAGGAGGAGTGTTAGCTCACCACTTCTGAAGAACTTTATCTGAGTGAGAGTAAATATGGAGGTGTGGTCACTGAAGACAGACTCTCCTATATTTGAATCCCGTTTCTGCCACTGACTAATAAGGTAAATACAGACAAGTTTTTTAACCTCCATCTATCTCAATGTCCTCATCTGTAAAATAAGGAAAATAATAAGATAGCTCTTCCATGAAGTTGCTCTGCATGGTTACAAGCATCGCCTGGACTGGCACTTGGTACCTGGTGAGTGCCTAAGAAAGGGAAGTTCCTGTTTTGTTTTCCTCCATCTCCTTTCATGAAAAATATGTCATCACACAGGACTTGGGGGGCATCTGTAGTTACTGTGACAATGCTTTTATCAGTAGGGTCTTTGCCATTGCAAGCAGTAAAATCCTCAAATTTTCTAAAATCACTCGAGAGAAACCAAATATGCAGCAAAGAATCTACCCAGGGTACATTTCATCCTCACAACTTCTTGGAGAGTTATTTTTGTTGCTTTGCAATTTACTCTAAATAGAGTATTTGGGGATTACTTCAAAGTGATCAAAGCTAAGAATAGTGAGGTGGAAACGCCAAGATTCAGTATATCACAGATTCACAGTACTTCCATATTTGCAAATCATTTTAACTGCCATAGCCAATTAGTACATTCAAATCACAAGGTTTGTTTATTTTCTTTTATCATTCATGGTAGTTTCTTGAGGTGTAAGAATTTTAATGTCAGCCTCAAATTAAACTCTGCTGCAGTAACACCTATGTATTAAACAAACATTCATGACCAGAGAGTAAGTATGCCACCTGAACCATAGCTCAGTGGTTTCCCAGCCTTTTGTCCTTTTAGGTATTTTAATCATTCCTTATGTGAAATGTTCCTGCAGTGATGACACAGTAACATTCTTGAGGCATCATGCAATCAGAAACCAATTCTAAAACTGTGTCTTCACACACTCCTGAGAAAGGATCAAGCTTTGAACACACGCCCAAGAGGTGAATGGGATATACTTTGCTGGACTATTCCATCGTGCTCATGCAAAAGTGGGGTGTGTTCCTGAACTATTTTAAGCAATCTGTATGTCTTGAATTCATTAATTTCACCAATGAAAATCCATTTCTAGCTTTTGTCACTTCCACCACTAGACCCTAAATTTCCTCATGGTAATCCAGTCATTATGCAAATTAACAAAGTTTTTGGTTGATTAAGATACTGAAAGCTGAAATTCTTGTTGGAGCCCCTGCTAGTGAGTTCCTTTTTTTTTTTTTTTTTGATATGATCCTAGCAGATCCCTTTTGATCTGCAAGTAATCTCTAGAGTGTCTTATTTGACTAATCCTAGAATTAAACAAACTAGTACCTACAAAATGTCACACTGATTATACTAAATATTTTATGTCACTTGTCTCACATAACATATGGTATTTCAGTAACATAGATAGTACAGCTAGGTTTTATTTTATTTTTTAATAGATGGAGGAAAATGGCTAAAAGATCTGCTTTCTAAAATTTATATGGGAGACCCAGATTTTGACTTTGTGTCAACTGAATCCTGGTACCCAAGTTTTTAAAAAGTAAAAAAAAAAAAAAAAAAAAAAAACCATAAAATTTGGAAAAAGCGAGAAAGATGATTAATATCAATTTTATTATTGTGCTATCTACATGGCTTTCTGTAATTCACTCACATATTTGGAATTCTATTTCCTAACCTGAAAAATGTGAATAATAGATTTTCTGGAAGGTCATTGATAAACTACAGAAAGTTTTGACATATAGTAAACACACAAAAAGTTGTCTCAATCTGGCAATTTTATTTATCATTATCTCCTTGAGAGTGGGGCTCAAGCATAGTTAACCCATAATTCCAATATATGATATGATGCTTTGTTAACAAACATATCTGATATAATTACAGTAAAATATAACATCAGGCTTCCAAGAAGTGATAGGAGGGCAAACACTTCCCTTATTTATTGTCCTTCCATCCTAAGATTGTCTTCTTGAGCATGAAACTAAAGACAGGACTGACTGAAAGCAAACTCATTTGCGTTGATTCCAGAGACTTCTCTGAGGGCTTCCTACTATTTCCATCTGTACCCCTATGATTTCCATCAGTTTCCTCCCCAGCCAGTGAAAATACACACACAATCAAAGCCAAACACATATGCGGGCTTGAAGAATAGAGAAGCGAGGCAAATCCACAACGTGCCATCCTGCTGGCCTCTCCAAAGACCTAATTAGACAGAATCTCTAGAGCCATGACAAATATCAGTTTTAGTGACAATAAATATAGCAACCCTGACTCCTGGAAGAATTTTATGAACAATATTTACAGTTACAGTGATGTAACTGTACAGTGAAATTACAGTTATATCATGCTGAAGTGCTACAGCCAAATAATAAAGTCATTTCTAATTTGAGAAAAAACAATCTGCTTCAAATGAACATACCAGAAATGGGAAAGCTATTGATAATTATTTTAAGACATTATTAAAGACTCTTTGACATTCACTAACTTTTAGTCATTCTTTCCACATATGACCTGTGATCATTGACTCTTTGACCAGTTATTCAATCACCACTAATCTTTAAAGAATGTAAAGTGCAAAATTGTGTAATTTGTCCAGATAACTGACTGATGCTCAATTAAGGCAAAATGAATGCAGCTAAAATGCTGATTTAATCAGTCTTTCTCACAAAGCCTACCCATCTACCCCTCCCTCATCAAAACAGGAAATGAAGTGTTCCCTCCTTAAGAGTTCCTACTCCCCCTCCCACCAGTGTTGCCCATGACCCTATTTTTATGCCCATATTCACATGTCAACATGCAGAAATCTTCTTTCCCAGTATTCCCATTTCTATTGCTTTCTGAAATCTCTCTCTCTTATCTACACAGCACACCAAAGTAACTAACCAATAACTGTGAACATCTACAACAAAAAACAATAACCTTCTCCTGGGCAACAGAATAACTTAACATCTCACAAGCACCAGGTGAAAACACCTATGCATTCCAAGACGTTAGACTCTCCTTTCCTCCTATTTTTGGTGATTAATCTCCTTGGATTATCTGCTTTCTTACAAAACAAGACCCATTATTTCAGCTTCTCATTATTGCACTTTAAACTGTTCATTTGTCAATTTCATCTTGTCTGCTTTCCTAAATTCTGTGTATGTCAGGCCCTTGTTTTTCTTACAATTTGAGACATACTTATTGCATTCCTTGATCAAATATTTTCTAGTTTTGCAAGGTTTGTTCTTCATATAGGCGAATTATATTCTGCAATTGTTCTTACCTTACTGTTTTTATTTTATATTATCTCAATAAATGTATTTGCATACATTTATTTTCATCTCTACAGCATATTACACTTAGGACTATATCAGAATATATTTATCAACTCATATAATCCATTCCATGATATATGTAGCCTATACATGTATAAACAAACATATAATTATGTAATATATAATATATATTTACTTTACTTTATCAAAATCGATTTTCTATCATCATATAATTGTTTTCAGTTTTGCTACTACCATCAGTGTGACTCTGGAATTTGTCCTTGCATCTTGGTGCACAGATGCAACAATTTCTCTAGAGTTTACACCTAAAAATGTGTAGTGTGGTGGGTTATTTTCATAATATTGTCTAATGTGGTTGTGCTAATTCTCACACACTTTATGCAGTGTCAACCTCTAAACAGTTGTCGAGGAGAAGAAGATCTGTGAAGATTAATTTCTCCAGTTACTTCACATCCTCATCATCATTTTTCACCATTTTCAATTGTGTCCATCTGGTGCCTTTGAACCTGAATTTCATGATGGTTTAATTTTCATTTTCCAGGCCATTGCTGTGGCTGATTGCCAATTCCTCCTTTTATTAATTACTCCATCTTGTCCCTCTTATATTAAATACTTGTTCATGTATTTTGACCCACATGTTCACTGAGGCATAGCTTATGTAAAGTTCACAGACCATGTGTACCTCTCAATAAAATGTTACATATATATTCATGATATAACCAAACTCAGTATCAAAATATAAAAATTTCCATCACCACAAAAATGTATCATATTCCCTTTCTCAGTCAAGTCACTTCTCCATAGATAGGAACTGTTATTATTATTTTTAAAGTATGTGGTGACATATGCACAACTCAATATTTTGCGTTTTAACCACTTTCAAGTGTATAATTCAGTGGTATTAATTACAGTCACAAAGTTGATCTACTACACCACCATCCATTACTGAAACTTTTTCATCCTCGTGAACAGAAGCTCTGTGCCATTAAGCAGTAACTCCCCATTCCTACCCACATCGTCCATGCGCTGAGCTCTTTGCAACATGTAATCCACCCTATACCTCTCTGAATTTGCTTACACTAGGTATTTTATATGAGTGCAATCATACAATAGTTGTTCTTTTGTGTATAATTACTTCACTGAGTATGATGTCTTCAAGGTTCTTCCATGTTGTAGTATGTACCAGAATTTTATTCCTTTTTATGGCTGAACAATGTTCCATTTTATTTATTTCCACAATATATGAAGAACTCCTACAATTCAACAACAACAAAAAAAAAACAGTTAAAAATGGGTGAGGTACTTGAAGATAGTTTCTCCAAAGCATCTCTACAAATAGGAAATAAGCAAATGAAAAGATGCTGAACACCATTAGTCATCAGAGAAACACAAATCAAAACCACAATGAGATACCACTTCACACCCACTATGAGGACTTCTGTTAAACAGAAGAAAAATAACAAGTGTAGGCTAGAATGTGGAAAAATCTGAACTTTTGTACAATTTAGGTCTAATTGTAAAGTGGCACTACCACTGTGGAAAACAGTTTTGCAGATCCTCAGAAACCTGGACATAGAGTTATCATTTCACTTTGCAATCTCACTTCTAGGTATTTTTCCAAAAGAATTGAAGACAGGGACTCAAACAGTTATTTGTACACCAATGTTCATAGCAGCATTATTCACAATAGCAAAAGGAGGGAAGCAACTCCAGTGTCCAGCAACAAAGGAATGGGGAAACAAATGTATATTCTTATTTTTACCTCCATCTGTCAATTTTGACTGGTATTGTACTTCACATCAATAGAAGCATTTAGTATGGACTCTTTGATAAAGAGTGCTTCTTAGCTCAATGCATGCTTTTTTATTGTAGTATTACATTGTATAAATATTCCACAATATATTCGTCCTTTTTCCTGACTACCTGGAAATACCTGGAAATAAAAGAGATTATCAACACTTACCAAAGGAGAAATAAAATCATTAAAGTTTTATATCTCATAAGATACTTGTATCTGCAGAATTAAAATTTCCAACACTAGGGAGCAGGTGTAGCTCAGTGGTTGAGTGCCTGCTTCCCATGTATGAGGTTGATGTTCAATCTCTAGTACCTTAAAAAAAAAATTATTTGAATAAAATGATTCTATTCTCCAAAATATAAAAAGAGTTTCTACATACCAGTAAGATTAGAAGAAAACAATTCAATTAAAATGGGCATGTGTAATAGTCAGCCAAAGGGGTGCTGATGCAAAATACCAGAAATTGGTTGGTTTTTATAAAGGGTGTTTATTTGGGGTAGCAGCTTACAGTTACTAGACCATAAAACATAAGTTACTTCCCTCATCAAAGTCTGTTGCCATGTGCTGGAGCAAGATGGCTACCGACATCTGCCAGCGTTCAGGCTTCCTGTTTCTCTTAAGGCTCTGTGGGTCCAAGTTTCTTCCAATATTAGCTGTAAGCTGGGATAAGTCTCATCTCTCTGCAAGGGATTTTTCCTGCTCCTAGCTCAGTTGCAGCTGTAGGTTATTAGGATCATCTTTCTTCCCAGGACCTCTGCTGTGTCTACAGAGCCATCTGTATTCCTCTGTGTTTTGCCCTATGTGCTGTGTATTTACTTCCTGGGGCTCCAGCTCAAAACTCTCTTGTGTCCTCCTTCTCCATGTCTTTACTTTCCCAGGCTCCACAAAAAAACTCCAGCCTCCTTTCTCTGCAGTTCAGTTTCTCCAACCTCCCTTCTCAACAGTTAAGTATCATATCTTACCTTACCGTGATTTTTTTCCCAGTTAATATGAGATTTTGTCAAATACTTCTTATTGTTATTACTTTATGCATTCTATATTTATTTTGATTTACTTTCATGATTTTCTTTTTCTTTGATTTTTTTAGCTTTATTCTTTTTTACTGTTTTAACATTATTTTTTCAATGTAACTTTATTTATTTATTTATTTTTTTAGTTTTTTTAGCTTTATTCTTTTTTGAGTTAATTTTTTTTATTTTTAAAGAAGCTTTAGCTTGCATTAATGTTACATCAGAAATATAGGGGATTCCCCTATACCCTACCTTCTCCCCTTCCCACACTCCTCATATTAACAACATCTTTCATTAGTGTGGTACATTTGTTACAATTGATGAACACATATTGAAGCATGGACTATAGTTTACATTATTGTTTACACTTTGCACTGCAAAATTTTATAGGTTTTGACAAAATGTATAATGGCTTGTATCCATCATTGCCATGTCTTGAAAGAAAATTCCAATGGCCCCCAAATACCTCATGTTATACCTATTCTTCCCTCTCCCTCCCCTCAGAACCTCTGGGGGACACTGCCTTTATATCAATGATACAAGTTCTTTGATTGCTAGAATAATTATAAGTCTACTTAAGTCCATAGTTGCATTCTACTTTATGTTTGTCTATTCCTCAGTCTTGAGGATTTGGGTATGGTGATGGCCACTCTGTTTCTGAATGAGATAGGGCTTGGATCCTATGAGGCAGATGGATGGAACTGTCTTGCTTGCAGATACTCTTTGTTTTATGGGATGGGTGTTGTCCATCATCAACTTTTTGTTAGTTGTCCCGAGTGAGTCCAATGAACTGGAACGTAGGTGTTGCAACTCTGCTGAGATTCAGAGCTCAACCAGCATATGAATAAATTGAAGATTTACTTTGAAATATATATTTAATGAGTATAGTGCTAATTATAGGTTCAAATAAAAGGGGCAGAAAAGTCATATGTAGGGAAATTATAAATGAGTCTAACTTTGTTACATTGGGGAACACACATTCCAAAGTAAGTCCCATTGACAGGGTGCCAAATTTCTGAGATTGTCTGCCCAGCCTATGGTGTCTAGATATCTCTAGAGCCCTCAGGATCTCTGCAGTTTGAGGCAATGTTTACTGTGGCAGTCAGAGATCCTGCTGAGACGTGTGTAAGTGTAACCTCTGGAATGACCTCCCGACTCAGTTTGAAATCTCTTAGCCATAAACTCATTTGTATTTAATATTTCTCCCTTTTGGTCAAGGTCTTTTTCCAAATGCATTGCTAATTGGTGCTTTGTAATACTACCCTTGGTTCCCAAATGTCTTAGCCATAAAAACTCATTTGTATTTAATATTTCCCCCTTTTGGTCAAGCTGTTTTTCCAAATGCATTGATAGTTGGTGCTTGGCAATAATCCCTTGGTGCCAGGGAGGCTCATCCCTGAGAGTCATGTCCCAAACACCAGGGGGAAGGTAATGCATTAATATGCTGAGTTTGGCTTAGATAAAGCCCTCATTTGAGCAACAAGGGAGCTTTCAGGAGGTAACTCTTAGGCTATATATAATACTAGGCTAATTTTCAATTTCTCAAGAAAAGGTTCATAAGTAAAACCATCATTCAAGGGCCTAGTGTAATGGTCTGTCCTCCTTCACTAGACACTGCCCATGTACTCTAGGGATTCTTACTGCTCTATGAGAGAATGTAGCAGGACTTTCCAGAATGAAAATTCAGTATTCTTTGGTTATTGTGTAGATCTTCACCTACCAAGACAACACCCATTACCACTTGAAATATTCATATGCCATAGAGCCATGCCACCCCTCCCCACCCATCTCCTGATCACCAACACCTTGCACCAGTGATCCTCTGTGATCTCCACCATGGTTGTGATCCTTCTGTGATCTGAAATCCCCACCCCCCAAAAAAAGCTAAAAAAAATAAAAAATAACTATATTAAGAAAATAAGATAATAATAATTAATAAAATACAAACATAAAAATAAAAAGAATAAAAAAATAAAGTTTAAAAAAGTACAAATTCCTTTTTCAATGTTTCTTTCATTACTGTAAGATCTGTACAGTAACAATTTCATTTGCATGTTCCCCCAGTGTCTATTTTTTCATCTAACTAAGAATTTTCTACTTATGTTATTTTCATTCTTTCTGAAGTACATCATTTAGAAGTTACTTAATGAAGATCAGTGAGAGGTAGATTCATTTATTACTGCTTTTCTTTTTTATCTGAATATATTTTTATTTGTTCCACTTTCTTGAAAGATGATTTTGTAGGTGGACAATTTAAGTTTGAAAGCAATTTTCTCTCAATATTTTACAGGTATATTTGGAGAATTTTTTTAGATCTCTTTGCTAGCTTACTAATTCTTTTTTCTGCTATTTCTGATCAAACATTTAATCAAACCATTTAACTTATAACTTTAATTATGTAATTAGAAATTTTTTGAATTGTTATATTTTTTCATGTTCAAAACTACACATCAGATTTATTAGTCTCTTTATACTTACAAATACTTGTCATAGCCTCTTACATTTCTTTAAAAACTCACATGGACTTCCATTAGTGCATATCTGATAATTCCAACAATTAAATTATTTTGTTTTCTGCATCTGCATTTTCTTTATTAATGTTGATTCACATTTATGTCCACTTAAAAATGAAAACTTGTTCATCAATTACTGAAATAGCACTGGAGGCATCTTCCTGATTTAGGGTATTCTTTCAAAAATTTTGAAATCATTCTTTCTTTTATTTGGCCTTTTTATTCTTGTTCTTTTTATTTATCACTGTTTCTTAAAATGGTTGATCTATGAGCATTTATCTTTCTTTTATATCCTTCATGCATTAAAATAATTTTTATTTTTATCCTGAATATTTAGAGTTTTGGTACCTACCATGTTATCTATTAAACATTTATTTTATCATAATCCTTACAATGTCATATGTCAAAATATCATTTTAATTAGCTTTTTATGTATATTTATTTAAGTATTATCATTGTATACCTATGTCCTAGTTTTCAATCTTTAAGTTTTGACCAATATTTGCTATTATTCACAAATAATTGCAACTAAATAAAAAGTATGGGGGGAGACACGGCAAGATGGCGTCGGTTTATGTGGGCACTCACCATCTCACTCTCGGAGGACAGCTGATTGGGGACAGGATCCTGCCTAAGTGGTTTGTTCTGGGGGCCCATGAAGTAAGAACCTTGTGGACCTTGATCTGGAGGGAGCTGGACAGTGAGGTGGATTGCTCAGGAAAGAATCGTAAGTTTTTTCATGGCTATGGTAGTGGACACTGATGGCTGAGCTGCACCCTTAGGGAAAAAGGCTGGGACTATCCCTGACTTCCGCCAGCAATCTGGTGAGAGGGCGCATTCTCCAAGAGTGGGACGGTTCTCACAGAAGTTGGGGAGGGGTTTCCTTTCTGTGGGTTTTGTTGCCTGGACCCCCTCACAGCTTTGGGGAGCAAAATAGCCAGCTTGAAGAGGCACCAGGATTAGGGGACAGGCAAATCTGCTGATTTACCTAACAGCCCTGTGATACTGAGGTTTGGCTAGAGAGGAGGCGGAGTCAGCCAACTTTATTGTTCTGTACTGACAAGCATCAGAGCTTCAGCTCCCCTGGGGAGACCAGGAAGTGAGAAGTGCTTTGTTAGTTCCCATGAACCTAGTTAGGGTCCCCTCGGTGAAGGGGGTGGTCTAGAAAAGGCCTTCTTTGGGGTCCCTTATTTCTCAAAAAAAAAAAAAAGAGGGTCATTAAAAAAAATTTTTTTTAAATTTTTTAACTTAGTTTAACTGCTAAAATCTGCCTCAAAACTTGCAGATAGAACCCTGCAGAGTAATTGATTGATGAACACAAGCAGGCTGAGAGGCTCCACAAGGGCCCAAGAAGGAACACTGTTCTTTCTTAGCTTTGTTTGACTGCTTGCTTGTGTGGTTGTTTGGTTTTTCTTTGTTTGTTTGTTGTCTCTTGCTTTTCTTTTCTTTTTCTTCCCCTTACCCCCACTTTTTTTTTTAATTAGGTGCTGCTAGCTTGTCTCTTCTGTGCTGTGCTTCTTCGTCCATGATTTCCCATTCTCTGTCTATATTGATTTTGTCTGCCAATGAATCTCTTTACTTTCTTTCATCTTTCTATCTTCTGCTTTCTGTTGTGGTTCTTACATACCATCTTTTTTCATTAGCCCACAACTTCAAGGGTATCAATTTCTGTCTTATCTATTCTGTTTTCTTCTTTTTTTATTATTATTAACTTTTTCCTTTCAGCCCTTTCTTTACTCTTTCTCTCTCTCCTCATCATTATGGCCTTCTAAAACATTATATATTTTTTCCTCTATTTGGTTTCCCAATCCATTGTTGGTATGCTACTTTTTTTCTGTATTACTCTACACTGCATACATGAGTTAAATATTCAATTTACTAAGTTTTATATGGCCCCTCTTCTAACTTTTATCAATATTACTATTATCCTTCTTTCTTTCTCACTCTTTTGATTCCTCTGGCCCTAATATTTTTCCTTCAAGGGAACATAGAAAGACGCAAGGAAATAGAATAAGAAGAACAAAGTGTTAAACATAAAACAACAAACATACGGAACCAACAGATAAATAAAACTCTAGAGCAGAGAGAGAAGCTAATCAAATGAACAAACCCATGAAGAAAAAATGATGACTAGAGGGAAACAAAAAAATTACAAACCATTCGGAGAAACATGAAGACATGGACCAGTCCAATGAACAAACTAAAAACCAGGAAGAAATGCAGAACATTGAACAACTAATCAAAGCGGTCCAAACAAATGTCATGGACCAACTTAATGAAGTGAAGGAATAAATTAAGGATATTAAGAAGAAACTGTGAAAACATACTGAAGAAATTGTAAACGTACTTAAAAAGATAATGGATATGATGGTGATCAATAGCACAATCCAAGAAATTAAAAAGACACTGGATTCACATAACAGCATATTTGAACAAGCAGAAGAAAGAATTAGTGATGTGGAAGATAGTACATCTGAAATCAAACACATAGTAGAACAGATAGATAAAAAGATAGAAAAAGTCCAGCAGGAACTTAGGGATTTAACCAACAACGCAAAATGCAGAAACATATGCATTATAGGCATCCAGAAGGAGAAGAGAAAGGAAAGGAAACAGAAGGAGTGTTGAATGAAGTAATGGCTGAAAACTTCCCAAACCTATTGAGGGAGATGGATGTCCATGTCCAGGAAGCACAGTACACTCTAAATAGTGTAAATCCCAACAGGCCAACTCCAAGACACATACTTGTCAAAATGTCCAATGCTCAAGACAAAGAGAAAATACTCAAGGCAGCAAGAGAAAAGAGAACCATCACATACAAGGGAAGCACAATAAGATTAAGTGCTGATTTCTAACCTGAAACCATGGAGGCAAGAAGACAGTGGTATGACATAGTCAAAGTACTAAAAGAAAAAAACTTCCAGCCATGTATTCTCTATCCAGCAAAACTGGTATTCAAAAATGATGGCGAGTTCAAAATATTCACAGATAAACAGAAATTAAGAGAGTATGCCAATAAGAAACCTGCACTTCAAGAAATACTAAAAAGAAGTTCTACAAATTGAAAGGAAAAAACAAGGGAAAGACAGTTGGAGGAGAGTGTAAGAACAACTAAAAAGACAAAAAGAGAAATATAAACAACATGTGACATACATAAACCCAATAGAAAATATGGTAAATGTAAGAAATTTGTTGAGAGTAATAACACCGAATGTTAATGAATTAAACTCACCAGTCAAGAGACACAGATTGGCAGAATAGATGATATGACCCATCTATCTGTTGTCTACAAGAAACCCATCTTTGACCCAGGGATTCAAGGAGACTGAAAGTGAATGACTGGAAAACAATTTTACAAGCAAACAATAGCCAAAAAGGGAAGGAGTATCTATCCTAATATTTAGACAAAATAGATTTTAAATGCAAAACTATTGTAAGAGACAAAGATGGACACTATATATTAGTAAAAGGGGTAATCTCTCAAGAAGAGAAACATTTATGCACCTAATCAGGCTACCTCAAAATACACGAGGCAAACTCTGGAAAAACTAAGTGGAGAAATAAATGCCTTTACAATTATAGTGGGGGACTTTAATACACCATTATCACCATTAGACAGAACATCTAGAGAGAGAATCAATAAAGAAACAAAGACTCTTAATAATACATTAGAGAACCTGAACATAATAGATATATACAGAACACTACACCCAAATACAGCAGGGTATACATTCTTCTCAAGTGCACATGGATCATATTCCAAGATAGACCACATGCTAGGCAACAGAACAACTCTCAATAAATTCAGAAAGACTGAGATTATACAAAGTAATTTCTCCAACCACAATGGAATGAAATAAGAAATCACTAAGGGCCAGAGAAACAGATTAGGCACAAAGATATGGAAGTTAAACAACACACTCTTAGACAAACAGTGGGTCATGGAGGAAATCTCAAAAGAAATCAGTAACTACCTTGAAATTAATGAAAACGACAACACAACATATCTAAACCTATGGGATGCAGCGAAAGCTGTCCTGAGAGGGAAATTCATAGCCATAAATGCATATATTAAAAAAGAAGAAAGAGCACCTGCACACTTGGAGAAATTGGAAAAACAACAACAAACTAAAACTAAAGGAAGTAGAAAGAAGGAAATAACAAAGATTAGAGCAGAACTAAATGAAATAGAGAAAAGAAAGCATGAGAGAAAATAAACAAAACCAAAAGCTGGTTCTTTGAGAAGATCAATAAAATTGACAAACCCTTAGCCAGACTAATAAAAAGAGAAAGCAGATGCAAATACACAAAATAAAGAATGAGGAAGGGGATGTCACTATACCACACAGAAATAGAGTTCATATATGAATAATATAGTCAACTTGCCAACAAGTATTATAATTTAGAAAAAATGGGCAAATTCCTAGAAACTCACAAACAACCTACATTGACGAAAAAAGAAATTGATGAACTCTACAGTCAAATTACAAGTAAAGAGATAGATTCAGTCATCAAAAACCTCCCAACTAAGAAGACCCCAGGACCAGATGAGTTCACAGCGGAATTCTACCAAACATTCCGGAAAGAGGTAACATCAATCCTGCTTAAGCTCTTCCAAAAAAAAAGAAGTAGAAGGAATATTGCCTAACTCATTCTATGATGCTAACATTACCCTAATACAAAAGCCAAACAAAGATACCACAAGAAAGGAAAATTAGAGACCAATTTCTCTAATGAACCTAGATGCTAAAATCCTCAACAAAATACTTGCTAATCGCATTCAACAACATATCGAAAGAATTATACACCAAGTGGGTTTCATCCTGGGTATGCAAGTATGGTTCAATATAAGAAAATCAATCAATCTAATACATCACATAAACAGATTGAAAGAAAAAAATCATATGATCATATCTATAGATGCAGAAAAAAAATTCGACAAAATACAGTATCTTTTCCTGATAAAAACACTGCAAAAGATAGGAATAGAAGAAAAATTTCTGAGCATGATAAAAGGTATATATGAAAAACCCAAAGCTAATATCATCTTCATGGGTGAAATCCTAAAAGCCTTCCCTCTGAGATTGGGAACTAAACAATGATGCCCACTATCTCCACTCCTATTTAACATTGACTTAGAAGTACTTGCTCGAGCACTGAGGCAAGAAAAAGATATAAAAAGCACCCAAATTGGAAAAGAAGAAGTAAAAATTTCATTATTTGCAGATGACATGCTCCTATATGTAGAAAGCCCTGAGAAATCCACAACAAACCTTCCAGAACTTAAGGAGTTCAGTAATGTTGCAAGCTGTAAGATCAATGCTCAAAAATCATTAGCATTTCTGTGCACCAATAATGAGCAATCTGAGGAGGAAATCAAGAAAAAAATACCATTTACAATAGTAACTAAAAAAATCAAATACCTAGGAATAAATTTAACTAAAGATGCAAAGGACTTATATACGGAAAACTAGACAACACTGCTAAAGGAAATCAAAGAAGACATAAATAAATGGAAGAATATTCCCTGTTCATGGATAGGAAGACTAAACATCAACAAGATGTCTATCATACTCAAACTAATCTACAGATTTAATGCAATCCCAATAAAAATCAGCACTGTATTTTTTAAGGAACTGGAAAAACTAAGTACAAAATATTTTTGGAAGGGTAAGAGGCCCTGAATCACCCTAAAGACACATTGAAAAAGAAAAATGAAATTGGAGATATCACACTACCTGACTTTAAAACATACTACAAAGCTACAGTGGTCAAAACTACATGGCATTGGCACAAGGATAAACATACAGACCAATGGAACCGAATTGAGAGTTCTGATATAAATCCTCACATATACAGTCATCTGATATTCGACAAGGCTACCAAGCCAACTCAGTTGGGAGATAATGGACTCTTCAACAAGTGGTGTTTGGAGAACTGGATTTCCATATCCAAAAGAATGAGAGAGGAGAACCATTTCACACCTTAAACAAAAATCAACTCAAGATGGATCAAAGATCTAAATATAAGAGCCAAGACCATAAAGACCTTGGAAGATAATGTAGGGAAACATCTACAGGACCTTGTAATAGGAAATGGTTTCATGAACTTCACATCCAAAGTACAAGCAGCAAAAAAAAAAAAATAGATAAATGGGATCTCCTCAAAATTAAAAACTTCTTCACCTTAAAGGACGTTATCAAGAAAATAAAAAGGCAGCCTTCCCATTGGGAGAAAATATGTGGCAACCATATATCTGATAGGAGTCTAGTGTCCTGCATATATAAAGAAATCCTACACCTCCTAAATAAAAAGACAAATAACCCATTTAAAAAAATGGGCAAGTAACCTGAAAAGACACTTCTCCAAGGAAGAAGTACAAATGGCTAAAAAGCATATGAAAAGATGCTCGACATTGCTAGCTATTAGGGAAATGCAAATCCAATCTATAATGAGATACCATCTTACACCCATTAGACTGGAGGCTATTAAAAAACCAGCAGGATATAAGTTTTGGAAAGGATGTGGAGGAGTGGTGGGATTTTGGAACAGCCCAGCTACTGTGGAGGACACTTTGATGGTTCCTCAAATAACTAACTATAGATTTTCCATATGATCCAGCAATTCCACTGCTGGGTAGATACCCAGAAAAATTGAAAGCAAAGACATGAACAGATACATGCACACCAATGTTCATAGCGACATTGTTCATTATTGCCAAAAGTTGGAATAAACCCCAGTACCCATGAACAAATGAATGGATAAACAAAATATGGTGGATACATATAATGTAATATTACTCAGCTGTAAGAAGGAATAAAGTGCTATCACATGGACTAACATGGATGAATCTTGAAGACCTTATGTTGAGTGAAGGGAACCAGGCATTGAAGGATGAACAGTATATGACCTCACTGATATGAAGTGAGGAGAGTGAGCAGTCTCCAAGAACCATTGTCTGAAAGATAGGTTTACAAGAGAGAAAGATAAGAGAAGGTTGTGAGCCATCACCCATATGGACATAATCTATGGTAAAGTGATACAGTTTAGTTGTGTATTGAAGGGATAGGACAGGTGGGTAATGATATTATTGGGTTTGGTGGTGCAGGGTTGACAGATGGGTCGATTAGGAAGGATGCATTAGAATACCCAAGATACTGGGGGGAGAGCTGAGAGAGGGACCAGCTGAACACCGTATTTGTGGTACTGAGGTTGAAAGTGCAGGAGTGGGAATGTTCTTATGGCAATATGACAAGAAAGTATCACTGGTTTAGGGGGTTGGATTGGGGGGCATTCCGGACAGGGCGCATCTGGAGCAGGCTTCTAAGGAGTGTGTGAGTGTTCATCCTGTCATAATGTGTTGTATCAGTTGGTGGAGACCCACACAATGAGCAGGAAGGAGATGAACTCCCATCTTTGGGAGAACTGATTCACCCAGAAACAGACATGTGGGCATCTCTTATGAGCAAGGGTGGTTCCTAGTAGGGGAGGACAAACCAGTGTGTCAAGACCTCTTGTCGCATCTAACTATGAATATTGTCGTCCAATGAGTCAAGCCAGGGGGTTGTCATGGACCCCAGGGGAATGGGTAGGGAGGAACAAAATAGATCACACAGGGTGTATTTAGTGGTCAGGTGAAATGTTTTCATTACCTTACAATGATGGACACAGGACATGGTAAATATCATCAAAAATTATTAAATTTTACAGTCTAAAATGTAAACCATACTGTAAACCATTGACAATGTTTAGTAACTATGTTTCACTATCTGTATATCAGTTATAACAATGCTACCATCCACATACAAAAAGGTTTTAATATGGGGTGAGGAAAGGGGGAGGACATTGGGTATATGAGAGTTTTTGTATTCTGTGTGTGACTTTGCTGTGACCTAAAACTACTTTGAAACAAAATGAAAAATATTGAGAAACTGGGGAATGTTTGGGGGAAGGTGTCATGGTACAGACTGGACACCTGATATTGCAGTGATAAAAGGAAAAATGTCAAAAATTAAAAAAAAAAAAAAATTTTGTTTTTTCCCATTTTTTGAATATCTCAATTCTTTAATTTAATTTTATTTTTAGTGTTTTTTTTAAGTTTCCATGTATTTTATTTCTTACATTTAAACTTATTATTATGTCATTTTCCTACTAATTGTATTTGGCTATTATATGTGCTTCATCTTTAAAGAAGCTTTGGATCACAGAAGGGTTACAATGGGGGTGGGAGAGGATCGTTGGGGGTGTGTGTCAGGGATGGGGGTTTCATAGGAGGAAGTTCACTTTAACATACATAAAAGATATATAAAATTGTTCAAATGATCATGAGGTAGGGCATGGTCACAGTGGGTGGAGAATCACTCAATGAATGAGAGAATACTTAATTCCCAGCCTGGAGAGCTCTGCCACATTCTCCAAGGGAACACCAAGAGTCCACCAGTGCAGGGGCAGTGTCTGGCTAAGGAGGATGATCCACTGATGGGTTCTTGTTATTGGTGACTAGCCTTATGAGTCTTTGCTCTTGATATTGAAACTTAGCCTATTGTTATGGGGTGCCTAAGGGTTGCTGCCTATGAGCCTCTGTGTTGCTCAAATGTGGCCTCTCTCTAAGCCAAACTCAGCATATGAACGCATTACCTTCTTCCCAACATGGGACATGACTCCTGGGGATAAGCCTCCCTGGCAACGAGAGATTACTACCAATTGCTAACTGGCAATATGACTGGAAAAAGACCTTGAATAAAAGGGGGAAAAGGTAAAGACAAATGAGTTTAAATGGCTAAGAGACTTCAAAGTGAGTCAGGAGGTCATCTCATAGGTAACAGTTATGCACACCTCAGTAGAATCTCATAGAATACCAAAGTGGATATCACCCCAAATAGAGGGGCTCCTAAGGGCTCTGGAGACACCCAGGTCCTATATAAGAGGAGATAGCTACAGAGATTGATGCCTTATCTGTGGGCTGTACTTTGGAATCCATGCTCCTGAGAGTGACAGAGTTGGACTCAAAAAAGTCGTCCCTGAACATGGTCCATCAGTTCCTTCTATTCAAACCTATATGTGGTGCTGGAGTTTGTAGGTGTACTTCCAGAGACTGGAGCCTCTGGCCTGCCCATGTGCCAGCTGTGTCTGGAATCTTGGTGGAGCTGCAACTCCTACTCTACAACTCAATAGACTCACCCAAGACACCTGGCGAGGAGGTGATGATGGATAACAGCCATCCCAAGGAATGGAGAAAGTCTGCAGCTGCAGGCAAGATAATCCCATCCATCTTATCCATGGGATATAAGCCCCCTCTCACTTGGAGGGGTAGTGGACATCACCATCCAGACTCCTCAGGATTGGGGGAAGAGCTATGGACTAGAGTGGACTTACTGGTAATCTGTTGTAGACCCATTGGGATTCAAGCAATGGAAGAAATTACAACATTGATGTGGAGCCAGTGGCCACTGGAAACTTTAGGGCAGGGAGAGGGAAGAGCAGTTGTAATACAGGGGCTTTTTCGGAACTTGGGAATTATCCTGAGTGACATTATAACAACAGATATAGGCCATTTTACATCAGCATATACCATGCAGAACTGTGTGGGAGAGAGTGTGGTCTACAATGTGAACTATGGTCTATGCTTAGTGGCAAAGCCCCAGGATGTGTATATCCATTGCAGGTGATGTGCCACACTAATGAAGGATGTTTATGTGGGAGGTTGTTGGAGGTGGGGAACATGGGAATCCCTATAATTTTTGTGTAACATTTATGTAATCAAAGCATCTTTAAAAAAAAAAAAAAAATAACGGGATTGTGGCTGGAAAAAAAAAAAGTATGGCTTAGACATATTGCTGATTTCCCTGTCAAGTCATTTGAAGATGAATGATTATTACTATAGCAGTGATAATAAAACTCTGAAGAGCACAGCTGGATTTTCTGAAGTGTTGCTGAGGATTCAAAAATCTACTAGTGAGGGGTTAGCAAAGACATAAAATTCTCTCAGTTAGAAAACACAAGAGAACTATGGAGTATAGGCAAACAAGAGTTAGACTAAATCTAACAAAATTGCGAACAAGATAGGATTAAGCTAAATTCCAGACTGAATTCTGGCTATCAAGGCCCTAGCCTAAATCTATGCAGGGGATTTTTATCAGGAAAGTTAATATCATATGGAGCCTCTTTTCATTTCAGTTATATTGTACTGTCCTTTGCCATGCCAAAATATATTATGCATTTTAAGAGGCAGAAGAAATAAATGAGACCACAGGTGACAGATTTTAGATTTAAAGCCCGTGAGATCTTTAAAATGACTACTTTTAACATATTAAATAAAATTAGAGAAAATGGAAGATGAAAAGTAATTAAGGATGATGAATTCCTTCAAATAATTGGAACCTATAAAAAAATAAGAAAATATAAATTCCAGTACTGTAAATCACAATCCTAGGAATTAAGAAATCATTGGATGTTTTAACAGGAGATTAGGCAAAGCAAAATGTAAAATTAAAAGACTGGAATACTGGTCAAATGCACATTTTTTTAAAGAGGTGTATTAGTCAGCCAAAAGCATGCTGACACAAAGTACTGGGACTCTGTTGGCTTTTATAAAGGGTATTTATTTGGAATAGAAGCTTACAGTCACAAGGCCCTAAGGAGTCCAACTCAAGTTACCATAAAAGGTACTTTGTCACTCAAAGTCTGTTGCCAAGTGTTGAAGCAAGATGGTGGGCGATGTCTGTGAGGGTTCAGCCTTCCTCCTTCCTCTTAAGGCTCCACAGTCCTAGCTTCTCCTGATCTCAGCTGTAGGCTGGCCTAAGGCTCATCTCTCTCCCTGGGGCTCCTTTATTTCCAGACTCAGCTGCTGTGCTCTTTTACAAGGTCAGCTCCAGTCTATCAGTCTCATCTCTGTTCCTGGGGCTACATGATCCTCTGTATATCTTCTCTGTGTGTTTACTTCTGTGTGAGAGTCTGTTTTATCAGCCCACCAAGGGGGCAGGGACTCAATGCTAAGGTACATTCTAATGGCATGGTTGAATCAAAGCCCTAATCTTAACATAATTTAATCAGACATCTCACTGAATCTAATAAAATCAAAGGGTATCATGCCCAGAGATACAGACCAGTTTAAAAACATGATCTTTATCTCTTTGGAATTCATAAATAATATCAAAGTGCCAGAGGAGGTACCGGGGAATTAATCCAAGACCTCATACATGGGATGCAGGCACTCAACCACTTGAGCTACATCTACTCCCCTCAAATGCACATTTACAAATAGAAAACAAAGGACAAAGAAGAATGGAAAATTCATGAAAGACCTTAGTATATGTGGTGCAGGAGCCAAGGGTCTAATCAGTATTACAGATGAATCAGAGGATGAGGAGAAAAAAATAAACCTGAGAAATGTTTAAATCTGATAAAGGGCACTAGCCAGTAGATGAGGAAGGACCAAAGAAGAATGAATGCAAAGGAGATCCCATAAGGAATGTCATAATTAACCACTAAAAACTAAAATTCAAGAGAACGCAATAAAAGTAGCCAGAGAAAAAGAAACATTTCCTTCCTAAGAGCAAGACTGAAACTGACTTCTCAACAGAAGTGATCAAAGACCGAAGAAAAATTTGAATGGCATCTTTAAAATGCTGAACTGAATTTTCTTTCAAATTGCTTCTGTACCTAGGGAAGTTAAAAGTAATGTGTAAATATTCTTTTTGTCAATTGTAACAAAGGTACCACTCCAAAACTGTGCCAATAATAGCAGGGTATAAGGGGTGTGGAGTTTTTCTTTCTGGAATAATGAGAATGGTCTAAAATTGATTGTAGTAAAGAATGAACAACTATGTGAATACACTGAGAGCCATTGATTGCACACTTTGGATGGATAGTATGTTGTGTGAATATCCCTCAATAAAGCTGTTGTAAAAATAATAGCATTGAACAGAAAAAATTATCCTCCACAAATGAAAATGGAAATAGATAATTTCAGTGGAAAAAACTGACTGAAATTTTTAAAAAGTTTTTTTTCAATAGTTGTGCACTAATACAAATACCCAGGGGGGATAGTCTTGAATAAAAGGAATATCTTCAGAGAGAATTGATGTCTGCTGCTAATAGCCATCTGTGTGTGCCATTTTGGAAGAGGATCCCATAAACCCCAGCACGCATTCAGATGCCTGCAGCCCCATCTTGACTATATTCCCTTCAGAGTCTCCGACCAGAACTACCAGCAATGCTGGTCCCAGATTCCAGACTGTCAGAAACCGCGTAAAGTAACAAATGTTTGCTGCTTTAAACTGCTAGGTTTGGGGGTAATTTGTTATACAGCGAAAGAAAACTGATACAGGTAGTGTGTGCTCTTTTTGGGAGGAAGAGTGTAAGGGGACACCCTCATAGGTAAAGACACTGAATATCTATTTGCTCTCCCTTCTTTCCCAGCCCCTGTGCAGTTAGGCAGAAGGACTAATTCTGCGAAAGAGGTATTAATCAAAACTGCCGTATGTTAATTGCAAATGGAAGCATAGATGCATGGGTATGACTTCTCCATATCGATCTGTCCTTCCTTGTGGTAATCATGGAGGTTACCTGTTGAGATGGTGGAACCCCAAGATGGACTCTGCCTGGATCCAGAAGCCATGGCTTGATGGAGCTGCTAGACCTGCCCTGGACTCCAGTGAATGAGAAGTAAATTTTGTGGGGGTTAAGCCTTTGAGATTTCTGGTTTTTTATCACAAAGAGCCTGCCTAGCTTAACATGACAATAGAGATGGAATATGGGCAACATAGAGCTGCAGAAAAAAATTGAAAAGTAACATGCAAGGTAAATATATGGATAAACATAGATGTTTTTGGCGCAACAAAGCAATAATAGCGATCTTTTGTGGGATTTAATTTTATGAATAATTAAACTGAATGATGCAAAACCTGGTAAGGAGATAAGGGAGCTGAAAGTGCCCTAATTTTCTAGCATTTATTATTTGGGGATTGGTAAAGAATAATTTATATTAGTCAATAAAGAACATTGCAATCACTAGGTGTAACCATCAAACAAATTTTGAAAAGAAAAACTAATAGTAGATTCTTTTGATATTTTCATTTTGAAGGCATAATGATATTTGTCTGTACAGTGGAAGAGCAAGCAAGAAGTCAAAGGTGACTCCAGGCTTATTCATCTTGTCAATGATGATCACGTTGTCTGAGGAAAGTATATATGAAGTGAGTTTGATAGGGAAGGAGAGGTTAGATGTTTAATTTGGATAGGTCCACATTCACAGTAAGACTACATTTTTTATACAATATAATAAGTTTGTCCAGTTGCACATCTTCTCTCTGAGGAGGAAGCATGGAGAACGCCAAAACTTGCCTACCTTTGTCTGTGCTACGCTATATGATTGACGTTGTTTTCCAATATTGCTACACAAGTCTTCTTTCCATCATTTAAATCTGGTTTTGTGTATTTCTGCTTATATCCTTCATTTGTTGATATCATAATTTAACTCTCAGAGGAAAAGTGCAACTTTCCAGACACATAAAAACCCTGACTGATGCCCCTGTATTCCATTTATACCCATGTGGATAATAGCATACAAAGATGTGGAGTATAACTTCTTATTCACTTGGGTTTTAGAATCTGGGTTGAATTTAAGATCGCAAAATCCTCCCACCAACATTTATTAGTCTACATTTAATATTCTCAGAAAAAAAGCAGTATGATATTCATTTGTGATCATTCAAAATCTGGAATCATTGTAAAGCTGGTAATTTCCCATATCCCTGGATGTCAATACAAATTTCTGTCAGTGCCAAAAAGGAAAATTAGAGACAAAGCCATCCATGGGGAAAATCTCATAAAACATTATTGTAAAAGAAAAAAAGACTGCTAAATTCATGTTTTAATCATATTATATGTGCTAAAAGAAAAAACTATTATCAATATAGATTCTTGCACAATATATTTTAATAGCCAAAATTTATATTTAAATATATACCTTCCAATAATGTTTGCCTAACAATTAGATTCACAGTCCCATACCTGTCAATTAATTTGATTGAATAGGCAAACAAGCTAAAACATATTATAAAATCAATTGGTCTGTCTTAATGAGTTTTCGAAAATTATGTGTTTAGCCAAAACTAAAAGCAAATGGTTTAAATATCCTTTAAGCTTAATAAACACTGATTTTTGCCATTTCTCTCCCCAAAACATATTGGTGCCTGAGTATAAACAGAGTTTATTTCAGGGCAGGAAAGATAACTTGAGTATTCTGTTTAATGTTGATTAACATAAATCAGAGAATTTAATCAAAAACTTTTTGATTAGAACATTCTCTGATTTTTGTTACCCTGGTTTGAAATTCAATCACCAAATTAAACTCTGTTATCAGCATACTTTAAGGAACATTTTAGAACATGTGAACTAATGTGCTTGTTAGGGATTTGAAGAATAGACAGGCATATTCCAAAAGCTAGATCCTTAGGAAGAAGGAGGAGGGAAATATTGATGAAATGTTACATTGATTAGGAGAATATTCTCTGTGATCACTTTTGACATGGTAATAAGCTATCCCTTAAATACCAAACAGGGAATTCTAGCTTCTGGTGAAACTGATCAATTGGCAATGCCAGAAGCATTTTGTATTAATTACAAAATCAAAACAGTAAATTAATACAAAATGCTTCTAGCATTGACAATTCTTATTGACCGACTTGTCATCAATGAATCCAAATATCAATGTCTGTGTTAAGTGGCCCATTTTTAGTAT
Source organism: Tolypeutes matacus (assembly GCA_026826555.1). Lineage (NCBI taxonomy): Eukaryota > Metazoa > Chordata > Mammalia > Cingulata > Chlamyphoridae > Tolypeutes > Tolypeutes matacus. The sequence continues at coordinate 9,688,097 of JAKSZT010053798.1, forward strand.
TATTTTATCTTTAGTGATGTGAATATTTCTTGTAATTCAAGCAAGAATTTTTAATATTTTTTCCAATATGTTCATATAGTTCCACCCTTTTATTATTTACATCTGAAATCCATTTCTTTATTAAATTGTTGTTCTTGTAATAATTTTTGTCAATAAAAGAATATTATGAATTTATTTTATTGCTCATTTTAATATGCTTTATAAATCAATTTTTAAATTAATTTTCTTTTAGTAATTTAATAAACAAATCTAAAAATATTAAACAGTCCCCTTCTTATTCTTCCAAATCAGAAGTCTACAATTTCACACTTGTTTCATTAAAAAATCAAAATATTTTTCAAATCTAGAGTAAAATTTCATACTGCTAACTCCAGTTCCTTTATCTAGAATCATAAGATGTCTGGGGCCTTTCAATACTCTACAACAGAAAGGAAGTAGAAGAAGAGGTTATAATCTTAACTGGTTTAAGTTGAAATGTCATAGTAATGGACCCCAGAAAAACATGTTCTTACATTGGTCCATTCCTGTGGTTGTGAACCTATTATGAACCTTTGATTAAATTAGATCCAGTAAGGATTGTTTGATTAGATTACTTCAGTAAGGCATAGCTCAGGGTGGGTCTTAATCCTCTTACTGAAGTCTTTTATAAATTGGAATCTGCAAGGCTACAGAAACAGAGAAAAACTCCTAGAAACTGAAAGAAAAGCCCTGGAATCCAGAAGCTGTGAGTGGAGGCCACGGAAGCCAGAAGCTGAAAGCAATGAGGCCCAGAGGAGGGAGAAAGAGAAGCAGATGCCACCATGTGCTTGATCACCCACAGCTGCAGCTCAGGGAGAAAGCACCTCCTGGTGATGCCTTGATTTGGGCACTTTCACGGCCTCAGCACTGTAACTTATAAGTTAAGAATTCCCATTGTAAAGGCATTGTAAATATACCATTTCTGGTATACTGCTTTGGCAGTCTTTTGCAAACAAAAACACATGACTATGGAAAAATCATGCTCTCCACCTTCTCCTTCTCCCAGGAATTTTGAAGACGTTGGTACATGGGAATGGCTCTGAGGCTTAAGCTTGGAGGAATGCACTCTGAATATGAGGCAAAGATTGGTGAAGTTAGAAAGAAAACAAATATTTGTTGATATAAATCAGGAGAGTTCAATAGGAGAGAGACCATGTAGTAACTTGTCCACCACATCACTATCTTATGAGCACTGGGATTCTATTGATTGAATTGAAGCAGGTGGGGGCACAACTTGAGTCAGAAAGATATTTAAGGCTATCATATGTTGCCTTTCTTGGGAGGGTGGCAGAATGAAAACATATAGACAAAAACGAACAAGACGAGTAACAGGGAAAGGATGATGGGTAGGGGGGATGTGAAAATTTGGGTGAAGAGATGTTGAGGAGGTTAAATAAATAAGGCTTGGACATAGATAAGATACAAGAAGGTGATGAAAATAGGGACAAATACTAGCTTTTTGGCATATGCAATTGCTGTTGATGGTGGGACTTTTCCTGAGATCAGATCATACCTTTTGTTCTGGACACATTAAATTTAAGGTCCATTTGATATTGATGAGATTTCAGCACACACATTTATAGTAACCCAGATGAAGATGTTTTTGTCAGTTTTCAATGCCAGAATCACCATTAGCATTATTAATCTTGTACATTAAGGTGAGGTTTACATATTCTTATATTTTTCCAAGTAAAATATTGAATTCTATTTTCTGAGTTCTGACATTACAAGTCCTGTTTTGGAAAACATACTTAATATCATTTTTCATGTCTCTTTACTCCTAAAATTTATACTTGTAATTTGCACATTTTTAGCACCTGACATTTCAGAAGGACTTGGTGAAAATTAGTTGCCTTCTCCATTGTATAGATGAAATAAGATTAATCTTTAGGCACAAAGAATTACTTTCTAAAGGTATCAAAGACATAAAATATTTTAATTTCCTAAATATATTTTCAGGTTCCAACAATTATACAAAGAAATAGTTATATATCACCAAGATGCAATCTCTTATTTTTGTCTTGTTATTTTTAAAGATACATTGCAGAAATAAATATGATTCAAAGTAGTTTTCTAGTAACATAGTGGGTTATAAAATATTGCTTTAACATCCGCAAGTTGCTGAAGGTCATAGTGGAACAGTGTTGAGTCAATGGAACTATCATAAATACAGTACCTACTTACTTTAAATAAAGTCCCACTGCCTCATTCTTCTCATTCGAGTCAATGACGGATTCTCTGGGTGCGGTAGTTTGACGGTTTGATGGACCCCAGAATATCATGCCCTTAAGGCTAATCCATTCCTGTGGGTACAATCCTATTGTAGGTGGGAACTTTTTTGATTATGTTATTTTAGTAGGGCATGGCACAGGGTGAATCTTAATCCTTTTACTGGAGTCCTTTATAAATGGGAAGAATATGGAGAGAGAGAGAGAGACAGAGAAACACACAGAAGGACAGGGAAAAAGCCAACAGAGTTGAAAAAAAGTCACAGAAGAGAAAGTCAAGGGAACCTGGGAACCAAGAAGAAAACAGAGAGACCAGAAGACTCTGCCACATGCCTTGTCATGTGAGAGAGGAGTCCAGGGTAGTGGCAGCTGGTCTTTAGGGAGAAAGTATCACCTGATGTTGCCTTGATTTGGACATTTTTCTTAGCCTCAAAACTGTAAGCTTATAAATTTGAAAATTCCCATTGTTCAATGCCAATCCATTTCTGGTATATTGCATTCTGGCAAGGCAGCAAACAAAAACACTGGGTTTCTCAGATCTACTTTCATTCTCATTTGTGCCCAGTGCAGCACCTCTGCTATAGCTACCCTAAAACATCCTTTTAGCTCTTGTTACTTGGAATTTAAGGGGCTTGGTAATGCAATCAAGTATTCTATATAAGGCAGATATGAGAATCCTGACCTTAAGGCTCACACCTTCACCAGTCTTAAGAAAGTCAGCGGTTCCTGCTCTGTGGACATAAATGTGTTCTATGTAGGGTGACGTGGTTGTAGGAGGGGTGGGAGGGGGTATGGGTTGGGGTTAAGACCAGGAGCAGTTGTACAGGGCCAAATGATTGTATGGTGGCTCTTGTTCCTCTGGCATCCATTGCACATTGCTTTCTGCAGGCAACATGGTTTTTTTTGTTGTTTTTTTAAAAATGCCAACATTCAGCATTCCCAGTTCCCAGTCTCTGGCATACTTACACAATTTGGAAGTTGAGTTCATATTTTATGGTAGATGGGCTTGTTAGGGCACTTGCATGGAAACACACATATACACTGTGCACATGTAATGGTGATAAAGGGTCCATGATATCTTGACATGATTTAGGGAAAAAAGTCACAAATTTATAAACCATTAGACTGAAGCATACTTATGGGGTTGGAGTCTCTCCAGGTGAAACTACTCAATCCTTATTTCATAACTCATATTAGAACTGAAATTAACTGCTCCCCAATGTTAATTCTATCCAAATGCTCACATGCATGAAGAAATTTGTCTTTGAAGATAGTTTATCTCATCACACTTTTCAGTGAGTTGACATTCGTGAAATCAAGGAGAAATAATTGTGAAATGACTCCCGCATACTTGAGAACTGCATCTTTAGTTTAAACCTGGATTTAGTTGTATTCCTTTGTGTTGCTCTGGATCCTTGACTGTTTGACCTGTTATTGTCCCATATCATATATGAAGAGCAAGTTGCTATATGACAAGTTGTAGGAACACAGTCTCAGACACAAACAGAAACTTTCAGCAAATGACCACTTTATCACTATCATAGCAAAAAGGTCCAAAAGAGTGGGAGAAGAGATCTTATTGTTATCTGTCCCCTGAGAGGCCAATTCTCTGGTCAGGGTCAGTGGATGGCAGCTCTGCAGGTCCCAAGGCTGCAAGGTATGCATACAAACCAGGGATAAGGGCCCTGCCACTGAGCATTCCTGCCCTGATAAGGAGCTGGGGCTGCTAAATCCTGGTTGCTGGGTTTAGGGTTTGTCTAGGCCTTTTCATTAGACTGACCATCTCCACCAGGCTGCAAAAGGGAAAAATATTGAAACATCTGCACACAGTAGGAAAATGGGCTGTAGGGGAGGGCTGGGAGATAGCTATTCCATGTGCCCCTGAGTTCTCTGGCAGTGTATTCATTTCTTATCCTGGACAATTTCTTACAGAGTTCAGAAATAAACATAGATTGAAATCTTCAGAGAACGAATAAATCTTATTTTTAAATAATTCATGGAATATGGTTTATTTTACTTATGGTAGGTGTGGCAGTTTGAGATTATTATATGGTTCCCCAAAAGAGAAAGATTATGTTTTTAACCCAATCTGTTCCTGTGGGTGTCAGAACCTTTTATTGCATTAAATTCTGTTGAAGGCCCTCTGATTAGATTACTTAAGATCACTTTAGGGATTTTGATTAGATTACTTCAGTGAGGTATGACTCAGGCAGAGTCTCCAACCTTCTTCCTGAGTCTGATAAAAATGTAGACACAGACAGATAAAGGAATCTGCCATATTTGATCCTGCCATGTGAGAGAATAAACTCCAGTTTCACCCACAGCTGAGTTACAAGGAGAGATGTCCCTAAGAGGCTTGTGAGAGAGGAGGCTCAGTAAGAGACAAGCCCTATGTCAGGTTTGCCTATGGCTGCAGAAAGGTGGAAACCTCGGCAGAGAATGGCAGCCATCTTGCTTCAACACGTGGCAACTGATTTTGGCAAGAAATCACCTCTTATGGTGCCTTGAGTGGGATTTTTCATGGTCTTGGAAATTTAAGCTTTTGCCCCAAATAAATCCCTATTTCTGGTACTTTTCATCAGCAGCCATTTGGCAAACTAAAATAGTAGATTTAAGGCAGAAGTTAATTAAGGTCTCTTTTGAGAAAAATATATGGAAAGAGGACTTGGTAGAAAAGGTATAGAGGATAGCTGTGGATAAATGATAGGTAATATATTGATAATAGATATATAAGTGATAGATAAAATTTTATTTGAGCCATGTTGATATTATGTTAGTTTTTACTAACAATAATTCAATGGGAAAGAATACTTTTTATTAAGATTTTTGCAAATCAAAAAAAAAAAAAAAAAAAAGAAATGACAATAAGCCACCCAGCTACCAGGTAGGTTAAAATAATTTGAACCCAGAGTCTGATTTCAGAGGCTGCCCTCTCAGGAACTGAGCCTTACTGGACTTTGTATAGGCTGTGTGAAGTCAGAAGTGATGTGAAGAAAGTTTTGCAAAACAAGGCATGTATAGAGTACAGTTTTAGTTTGCTAAAGGCTGCCAATACAAAACAACAGAAATGGGTTGGCTTTTATAACAGGAATTTATTAGATTAAAAGCTTACAGAACTGAAGTTGTGAAAATGACCTATCAAGGCATCATCAGAAATGCTGTCTCAGCAAAGGTCAGCTCCTGGAGATCATGGACTCTTGCCATGTGGCAAGGCACAATGGCAGCCAGTCTCTGCCTTCTCCTCCAGGCTCACTTTCTCCTGGAGCTCAGCTGTGGGCAATCAGGCATATTGCTCATCCCTCTTCTCTTCTCTCCTCTGTGCTTCCTTGCTTCAGCTTAGGCTGCTGTGTTGATTCCAGCCTCTGGCCTCTCTCTCAGCCTCTTGGGGTTTCTCTGTCTTTCTGTAGCTGGAGGCAATCCTGGAGTCCTCTCTCACATGGCAGGGTAAAGTGACTGCTCTCTTTCTCTCTGCATGTTTCTCCACTTTATAAAGAGCTCCAGCAAGAGGGCCAAGACTCACCCTGGGTCAAGCCTTACTGAAGTGCTCCAATCAAAGGTCCCCACTGAATCCAATCCAATCAAAGGGTCCCACACCCACAGGGGTAGCTTAGTTTGATTGGGGTCCACAAAAGACTCAAACCAGCACGAGTACTGTAGAACAAAGTTCATGTTGAAAGTGTCCCAGTATTGTAATGGCTATTAATCATTCATTGCTGCCAAATAAAATTCTTCAGTCCCAGTTCACTTTTAGCAATATTAACATCTCAAACTCCACAGGAAATGTTCCGTTTTTGAGGTAAATCATGATTTTAAAAAGTGTCAGATTCTCATGTACAGTGTAGCATAGAGCTGAAGGGACAGGTCAGCTTTAGGAAGTGAGCATCAAATGGGTTTTAAAATTAAAGAATTTTCAGTCAGGTATGGTTGAAACGATTCTAAGAATATAAACTAATGAAGACTCACAAAACTCTTGGAGAGGAATTTGGGATTTCTCACAGATTGGGAAAGAATGATTGATCCTTATTTATTCCAAATTCAAGGAAATAGAAAACTGAGCCTACACCTTAGTTTTTACCAGAATCTTAGTTTTTTTCTAAGTATTCTCTACTGGACTATAAATTCCTTGACTTCATTTTTAAACACAGGGTACAGCTAAGACATGAGAAATAACCACCCTCCCCCACTGCAACCCCCATCCTACGAGCAGTTCAAATAATACAGAGGTTTATTTCACTTATTTCAGTTATACGTAGTATATATAGATGGGAGTTTCAGAGTGTTTTCCAGAAACAAACAATTCTAAATTTTTTATAGCTTCTTTCCCTAAGTTTTTGCTCATGTTGTCCAATCCATCATGTTTGAAGCAGTTTCTCCATCTTCTACTTTTGCATTCCAGCCACAGTGATGAGTAAAAAACAGTGGGAAATGACATTCGCATGAACATGCAATCCAGAAGTTGCACATATTGGTTTTTCTGCACATTCCATTCCCTAAAACACAGACTCATGTCTACACAATTGCACCAACTGCAAGTGGGATCTGCCAAAAGTGTCTCCCATGGACGTTGGACAGCTTTGTGCCAACTGACATTCAGAAGTGGGGAGTGTTTCTATCACCAAAAAGCCAAAGCAGGGAATGAGTAATTGGAGCTCATTAGAAGTCTCTGCTGAATTGGTCTATGCATCATGGTCAAATAATAACACTGCCAATGGGTAGAAAATAGCCTTGACGTCTGGGCTCCTTCTGTAATTTTGTAAACTGCAGCCCTCTACTCTGATTCCCCTTTCCTGAGAAGCCAGCCTATATTACCTGACTCACATGGAGAGAATTGATATTGGTTTGTCTCCTAATGTGGGCTCCCTAATATCTTCACTCTTTTCCATTTAGCAATAGGTCATCCAGTATAAACGTGGAAAGATGGTGAATACCATGGGACAATTCTGGTAGAATTTTGTTGCATTTATCATGGTTAGAAAGAGGAAATTTGATTGATGGCAATGGAGTGGTCTGGTTCAGTTTCAGTATTTAATTATGAGTTTGATACAAATATTCTACCTTGAAAGAATGAGTAATATATGTCAAAAATAACTTATTAAAATAAAAAAAATAAATTTAAAAAGGTAACTTTTGTTTTCATTTACTTACCACTAAAGTTAGTAGACATTTTTTTTTTTTTTTTTTTTTTTTTAATTTCATGCACAGTAAAGGCACTGACCTCGAGAAGGGGATAGGGAAAATAGTCTATAGTCAAAATGCAAACTTTTTATTCCACTGGGAATGTAATCATTTAACACACACTTTCAAGCAAGCAGGCACTTGATTGTAGCAGTTCTCACTTTCCAATTACTTTTAAAAGCATTTAGTACTACAGCTCCCTGTAAATTCTTATTACATTTTAAAACAGAGCCAGCATTTATTATTCCTTTGATAGTGTAAGTCAAAAATAAAATATTGAATTTAGGCCCATTTAGAAATTTAGGAGAAATTGAAGATACTTCTTCTCCCTAAACTGCTTTTTTTCTTTGAAGCTAATAGCACATCTATAAATTTCTTTTATGTTTTAATAGATTATTTGGCTTCTACACTTCCCCTGTGTTTAAAGAATCTTAAGAAACATCAAATCTGAAATTTCTGGGGGAAAACGCTCATTTTTCATTGGAAAGAATTTTAATATATTCAGAATACTTTCTAAAATTATGTGGAATAACATACACAATAATGCTGTACCAAAGCTTAAAATCAGGAAAGACAACTCTTTTTATGTTCTACTCTGCTCTGTGGGTGTGTGCAAGTGTGTGTGTGTATTTAATAGGATGTTAAATGGAAAGCTTCAGCTGAGGTGCTTTGGGGCTTGACATAAAGCAAGAATATTAGTTTACAGTTGAGGGAGTCTACAAGCAATGGGAATCTTTCAAAGGTGGCATCTCAAGCTGTTCTTGAGGCCCATCCTAGCTAATCACCAATCTGAGTGTATGAAAACATTGAGACAGAAGAGGTTAAAAGAAAGTGTGTTTTGGGGAAAATTGTGCATGTGCTTTGAATGGAGAGGAGTGAATCTCCATTACCCAAAGACTCCTAAGTGGTATTTCATGGGGAGTGTGAGGTGGAAACCTAAGGCTGGAGCTACCTGCAGTGGCAGAGCAGGAAGAGGGGATATTTGTGGAAGCAGCTGCAAGTCTACAATTTGTTGTTATAAGGTTGTATATGTTCCCATAGGGCAAATAGATGCCATGGGCCATGTATATTCACAAGCCTCCTTGTCTGGACTCTCCTCCATGGGTGACCTTAATGGACAAGGAGAAGAGGTTCAAGCATCTACCACTGGGTAGGATCTGAAGAGGTTTTAATTGTAAATCCCCAGCACCATGAAATAAAGTGACAGTTGAAAACATAGCAAAAAAACCAGAAAGCACAAATGTTCCAATAAATAGAATGCCTTTCTTCTTATGCCTAACCCCTCTCTAAAAGGGTGAGGACGTTGGATGCTTGACTTTAGGGAAATCCAAAGACTTTAAGGAAATACCCCAAAACAATTAGATGGAATAACAGACCAAAATTGATAAATAGATGACCTGGAGAGTATCCCAATAGAGATCCAGAAGTGGATAGATGATTTCATTCATCCACTCATTCAATGACTAGTTTATTGAGTTTTAATCACTGAGGATACAAAAAGAATTTAATGTATAACCCTGTTAGCAAAGCTGCCATTAATTAAATAATTTATCAGGTACATGAAGAATTGTGACTGTTAAGAATTATGAGTGAACTGTGTGTGTATTGTAGGAAAGTATAAAGTAAAGGGGATCATCACTTAGACACCTGAAAGGAAAGAATCTATTGACTAGGTGGGATAAAAAGGCTGAAAAATTCCAAGAAGAGGAAATAGCACAAACACATATTTTATGCTGGACGGAAAGTTAGAAAAGCAGGCTGGTGTAGTTCTAACTTTGAATGTAGGGATATATGGTAGGCATGGAATAAACCTGGCAGGTAAAGTGATCCTTTAATAGGTATTGCAGGTTTGGGGAGTCTTATTTTGTTTTAATTCCAAGAGCATTAAAAATCAATTAAAAAGGTAAAGGTAATGATCTGCAGAATCAGTCGGTATTTCAATAAATATACTCAACTTACTGTAAGAAAAATAATCATAGTAAGACGAAGTAATTATTTGAACAGATTACTTCAGTAGCCTAGGATAGATATAAGAAGGCTTTGTGTATTCCCAAAGGACGAGTAGATGCCTTGTAATGTACGTGCAGGTTTTTAATGTGGGTAACTCACGTTACAATAATGTGAGAGAATATGAAGAGGATATTTGAACTAATTATATATGATGGAGGTAAATATAACAGAGCATTGTGATGGATTAAGAATGAGTGGGAAAAGGTGCAGAGTTGCCAAGTCACCTCCTAGTTCCTGGTTTGTGCACAGGATGGGTGAAGACGTTAACTGAGACAGAAGGTCGAGGACAGTGTCTCATTAAGAAACGGATCAAACATCTCCCACAAGTGTGGCCCACCACCCTGAATGAACTTACACATCCTGGAGCCTTGCCACCAACCATAGACCACAGTTCACACTGTAGACCACACTCTCTCCCACTCAGTTCTGAGTGGTGTGTGCTGATTTAAAATGGCCTACATCCGTTGCCACAACAGTACTTCTAAGCACCTCTTAAAATATATGTGTATATATATATATATATATATATATAAATAACATTTTTGTAAGCAAATACACATATATGCATATATATTTATATATCATTTTGCAAATGTTTGTATGTATTGTGAGAATTTTGATTTTTACCCATAATAAAAAAAATAAAAATAAATAAAATAAAATAAAATAAAATAAAATAAAATAAAATAAAATAAAATAAAAAAAGAAACGGATCATGTCTTGAGAGACAGGACTAGCTACCAGAAGCTTGCCTGCTTTATTTTTATATCCAAGCAGCTAGATTCTAATAACGACAGTTTGTTTGCATCAACCAGTTTCATCGACTCCATCTGAATCTTCCTCTTACATTGACCACTGCTATGCCTCGACTGCTTGGCATTTGAATCTGTGTCACCATGGATCATGAGCCATTACGATCACACCCACAGCCCACATTTGTCTAGAGCAGGACCAATTATCAAATTTGCCTTCTAAATATCTTTGATTAAAGACTCGTATTTATCATAATCTTAGTCCCAATCCACATGACTTCACTTCTTACTTTTTTTTTTTAGTCCCCACATTCCATTGTTTTCGATTTTCATCAAACAAAAGTAAATATACTTTTAGTATTTACTATATGACATTAAGCACTAAGTTTACAGCATAAACACACCGGAAAATAATACTAATATACTTGAGTGAGAGGGGCAGATAAAAATTAACAAGATAATTACTCTGTCCCACGCAATTTTGTAATTTATGACAAAATATATAATGGCTTGTATCAATGAAATCATGTTTGATGGTGATTAACACATAGGGTGAGAAAGAAAATAGGACAGAGAGTTAACCTAAGTGCAACTTTAAATAGGTCAACAGCTTTGGGGTACACATAACACAGAAATTTATACATATTTATGAGAAATTTTTAAATATTGAAGAATATTAAAGGTTTTAATCCAGAAATATTTAGAAAACATTACTATTTATATTTGATTATGGTTATTGATGGTTTGGAAAACAAATTAAGGGACAAAGGGGTGCTTTAAGAATTAAGAAATAGTGTGTGGACCCCTTATGGATCAAGAGACTCACAGAGATTTGCTGTTTTCAAAAGTTTTATTCATCATATTTAATTTCTCTCTCCATCCATAGTGCATCCAACTCAGGAAAATAAACTATACATATTGTTAGTTTGTGTCGCTTGAAATACATCATAGTCGAATAGTTAACTCGGTGACAAAAAGGAGGAGAAAATTCCAGTGAGAGAAAATAGTTTAGCAAGGATTTTGTGGAAGGAGGAAAGAGAGAGTGTTCATAGAAATAAAGCCCAGTATAACTGCACTGCAGAGTCCCTGGGCATAAGGATGCAGATTAGGCTATTTGCATATAATGGGCACACATAAATACAGGACATGATTTCTGATACATATGAATGTCCATACAATATACACATGCTTATGCATCATACCTGTATCCACAGCATACACATTCCTACACACATACACAAAAGATAGAAATACAGTGGTCTATGATATATCCTCTTTTATCATTTATTTGATTCACAACAATACGTAAGTTTGCATGTGAAAATATTTTAGCAAAGTTCAGCCACTAAGGACAGAAAGATTACTTTAGAAAGGTACCTTTCAATCCAAAATGTTATCTGACTGTCCCCTAAGAAAACTCAGCCTCAACAAAGCACCTCAGGGAAATTGGAAATTACAGAATAAAGCTTCTCTCTGTCATTGTAGACTTATACTTGACAGGGAAAAGAGGTACATTAGAATACAAAGAATACAATGAATGTTTCATACAAATAAGAGTAATCTCAAAGATGAAAATATAAAAGCAAATGCTATCAAAATCTGTGCTGCACTTTCATTGAGTGTCAGATAAATTTTGACAAGAGAGATCTTTTTGCACTGGCTTTGTGGAAGAATAAGAGTCATGAGTTTGTCAGTTTTCTCCTTGGATTTAAACTGGACTTAACTAGTGACCTACATTTCTGCATTAATTGCTAACGTTTAGCATTTACTGAGAAACTATTAGAAGCAGCCTTCTTATGGAGGTATAAATAATTAACAGGCTATGCGTTTCACACTATCTCATAGGGAGAATACACTTGGCATGGAGCAAGGTGAGCTTCGTGATTAATTATTGTTAAAATGCCGGACGAGAAAGATTTTTCCAGACAAAGCAATCGGTGCCCAGACAAACTTTGTTTGGGTATTTTGTCTCTGACGGTATCTGGATGAACTTATCAAAGTGTCATAATTCCTCTTGGTTCCTGGGTCAGAAAAAAAGGGCAAATCCCTGTAGCTATAGGAGCCTGGAAAGTGGAGGATACCTTCAGTTACCGTAAACATCTGCAAATCTACAGTACTACACGCTCAAGTTAGGAGCCATAGCTTTTACTAGCGTATTGAGCTACATGAGCTACATGAGGCTTTCTAGAAAGACTTGGTGTAATTAATAAACATTAAGAGCTTTTTCCAATACTAATTATTTAAAATTATATTTCTTAAAGGAAGTACTTTCACTTTTTGAAAGAGTTATTTATTTATTCCTCCACCCACCCCCGTTGCCTGCTCTCTGTGTCCATTTGCTGTGTGTTCTTCTGTGTCTGCTTGTCTTCTCCTTAGGTGGCACACACAACTGATACTGGAACCTTTTGGAGTGGAGAGACGAGCTCAATCTCTTGTGCCACCTCAACTACCTGGTCTGCTGCATCTCTTATTGATTCTCCTCTGTGTCTCTTTGTTGCGTCATCTTGCTGCACCAGCACTCTGTGTGGGCCAGTGCTCCTGCGTAGGCCAGGACTCCATGTGGGCCAGCACTCCGTGTGGGCCAGCACTCTGTTAGGGCCAGCTCTCTGCTCAGGCCAGCTTGCCCTGCGAGCCAGCTTGCCTTTACCAGGAGGCCCCGGGAATCGAACCTTGGGCCTCCTATATGGTAGACCGAAGCCCAATCACTTGAGCCACATCCTCTTCCCAGTTTCACATTTTAATAAAAGATTCTGTCTCTTTTTTTGGCCTTTTTAAATATAATAAACTTTATTTTTAAAGAAGTTTAGATTACAGAAAACATAAAAAATATAAGGATTCCCAGGTTCTCCCCTCCTTCTCCCACATCATCCCTTTTTTTTCAATGTAGCAGTGCAATTTATTATGATGTATATGTAAAAGCCACTCATTAAAATAAATAAATAAATGCACATTTAAAAAATGACTTACTTGCAATTAGGACTAAGATTCTCTTTTTGTTTTTATCAGGTTTGTGTATATGTGTGTGTGTGTGTTAGCATACGCAGTATGTTTAATCAAATCATTTCATTATAGGTTTCTTTGATTACATAGTTTTGAGAAACCCAAATAATGATGTATAATAAAGATCGTTGCCTTTGAAGAAAGATTTGAGCTATCTGATGCAGTACATAATTTTTAAACGTAACTTTTCTTGTATTTCCAAGTGCCTGTTTTGGAAATCTGTAACAACTGGCCAAGGCCATAACATATACAGGGAACTCTCAGTTGTGCATGGTGGATTGATTTTGGTAGATTGTTTGCAAAGATTGTCACAATAAGTCCTTCCATCCTTCCATCCAGGTCTGGTGTCTGAAACCCCTTGAATCCTGGTTTCTTGTTTTGAACAAGAAGATGCATTGTACAATGGTACTAAGAATCTTGGCCTCCAAAAGACTTTGGTCTTCCACTCTCACTGGAACAGGGTAACAGGGCGTGTCAAAAGCTGAGGCTGCCTCCTAAGACAAATGAGTGAAGACAAGTGAGCGAAGGCATTCTGGACCAGGGAGCCCGAGTCCATTTCCCAGATGACTGCAGACACATTTAGTGAGTCCAGGCTGACCAGCAAAGAAGAGCTGCCCAAACGGTCCCAGCCCTGCTGCTGTACATGGACGCAAGAGCAGATAAAATGGCAGCCGTCTTAAGAGTCTGTTATTGTTGTTACTCAGCAATACAGAACTGATGCATTGATAAATCATGGCACAGTCTTTATCAAGTTAGAGATTAGATTTGCCATAATTAGTCACAAGAACCTTTGTCATTTCCATAGTTTGGACAATTCCCTTGAAGGGATGTACAAATACATTTTTAATGTGCTTTTATGATTAGCACCTTCTCATATTAGAGAACATCCTTCTACTTAAAATGTGTTTATCTATTAAAATATCATATACTAAATCCAGGCACAGAGATTAATAAATAATTAATTTCCAATATGCTGCAATGGGATGAAACTATATGCTTAAAGAAGCTCAATAACTATTTCCTTTCTAGATCTTCCTGAATTTCTACCTTTCAGTCTTCAAATTTATTCCTAACATAAAATTTAAGCATATTTTTTTAAATCTTGGGTATGATTTTATATTTTCTTCAAAAACATAGCTTTTTTTTTTCCTTACTAGAATTCAAAGTGAAATCTCAAAATTTTGTCTTTTCAACAGATTTCTTTACTTGTACATGACTGTAAAAGCTCAGGGAATCAGGAAATTTATTGGACAAAATTAGTCTTCGGATATTTACAGGTTTTTAGTGCAAGCGTTTTTCATATATTTTGAATTATAGAAATATATTTATTTGCTGTATTAATGTGTACACTTAGAACTCTGAACATACTTTATATTAAGTTTTTAAGAGGGAAATCGCTTTAAAAGAATCCCTAAAATTGGTCTTGGATGCTGTGCAAGGTTGCAAGTTTTTAATAAGAGTTTCTCTGCCAACCTGCATTTCCATTTTTTATAAGTATTTTTATTCATTTGGGGACATCTTCCTTGTATCTAAAAGGATGTGAATTATTCAGCTACACAGCAAGTATGGCCCTCTATACCCTGCTTTTAGAAACATTCCCATTTTCTAACTCCTTGCTTGAAAAGAGGTAAGCATTGTTTTCCTCCCTTATTCTGATGGCGAGGTTATCTTTGGAAGGTGAATGATATTAGCATCAACTGGGTCTCAAAGTCAGAAACCTAATGGCATTCCAAGTCTATTAATCTTGTATATGCTGAAAATTATCCTTAAATTATTTCTGTTTTCCTCATCTATTGGACTTGACATATCTTCTTTGATGGCAATGCAGAGGATTTCTGATAATCCATTTATATTACCTGCATCTGTTACATAGTAGTCCAACAAACCGCAGGCATTAGGATGATTTTATGACGTTGCATGGGCAGGCAGGGGAGCAGCCTACTCTGAAAGTCCTGCCTCTCCATCATCACAATTTATGTGCTCTGCCCTGGGAGGACTGTTCGTGTTTGATAATATTCTGTCATGCATGCGACTCTTCTCAATTTGTCAACAGCTCACAAAAGGCCCCAAATGAATGATGAATGAACTGTTGATGCTGATGAAAAGTAAAAAGGCCACAAATCAAGCAATCAGACACTTGTCTGCTTTATGGTAGATGTTTTTATTCTTCAGAAGGGAGAAATGTCGGTGTACACTGAAAACAGCCATTGAGGAAGAAATATTCTCAAATGACACTTTTTTTTTTCTTTAAGCATTTTGTTTAACTATTTCATAATTTTAGGAAAAGAGAGTTTAACCAAACCTACCCAAGAAATCATGATGAAGGAGCTCTGGTGAGCATAAATGCATTGAAATACGTATTTAAGATTAAACAGCTATGAGGAATATGTTCCTTTATGAATATTAAAATAATATAAACTATGAAAAGATAGAATTATAAATATAGTTAATGGTAAAAAAAGAAATATAGTCAGTTCAAATCAGGTAATGGAGAGAAATGAGGGTGGCAGAGGGATTTGAGTTTGCTAATTTTATATTTAAACACAATAGGAGTTGGTACCCTCAGTGATAATTTAAGAAAAAGATAAAAAGCCAATTTAAAAAGTTATGTATGTGGCCATTAGATTAACTAAAACCAGATTAACATTATTCAAATGAGCAGGAAAAAGTCATAAAAGCAAAAAAAGCACATAAATATATAAATATATAATATAAAAGAATATTAAAGGTATAAAAAACAAAAGCACGACAATTGCGCTTCTATTCTTAGAAGGCAAAATCTAGGAATATTTGTCTCTGATATTAATAAATGTAAAAATATACAATGTAATTTGTTATTTACAATAAGTATACATATTAAATTGAATAATTACCAAGGTTGGTTCATAAAGAACATCAAACTATACTGTAAATAAGATTTACCTCAAAGTTTAAAATAAATAATGAAAATTAAAACAAGAATCATGCTATCAATTGCATGCAAATTAAAGACATAGAATGCCTATGATAAATCAAACAGCAAAATGTGTATAGATATATGGGAGATTTAAATAATAATTATTTCACATTTAAAAGACACATACTAAATGCTATTCCCTGAAAATTGTTAAGCTATCATTCTAATTACCCATTAATATTTACAAAAATTACATTTTAGATAGATTGTATAGTTTATGAATATGTTTTGATAAAATTAATTAAACAAAAAGCTCCAAAGACATTCTCAAATAAATTAGAAAGTGAAAAAAAAAAATAGGGGTTATCTCAAGTCCAAAGATGACCTAGCATTAGGAAATTTATTAATTTAATTCATCATATTAACTCCAAAATATAGTATGATCATCTCAGTAGATGCTGAAAGAAGGAACTGATTTAAAAGATATGACAGTCAGTTAAGAAAAGAAGGGCTCATCTTTAACCTGACAGAGTATCTACCAGTAGTGAGCAGTGAGTATCTTATTCCCTAGCGACACTTAGCAGTGAGTCCGTCAACATCAGAGATGATCAGTGTATTCTGAAGGGTCCAGTCTATACTCAAAGACAAGGTAAAGTAATAAGATGCAAAGAAAAAAAAAGCTTTATTATTGCAGACATATGAATGATTGCATATGTAAAAATATAAGAGAAGCTACTGAAAAATTAGACTGAGTATTAAAATTATGAATACAGGATCAACAGGCAAAATCCAATAAGATTCTATACTCTACCAATCAGATAATGTACTTTATAAAGATAATTCATTCAAAACAGCCACAGGAGCTGTAAACTGACAAGGATTAAATATAATGAAAGAAAAGACATGCAGAGGGAAATAGGGAGAACATTATAAAACTTTATTGAAGGACATAAAAACCTAAATAAACCCAGAAATAGACCATAGTCACGAATGGGAATTCACAATATCATAAAGACACAACTTCTTCAGATTATAATCTAAGAATTCAGTAAAATGCTTAACCAAATTCACATTGGAGTTTTCCTAGAAGCTTCCAAACTGATTTTAAATTATGTTGAAATATATATATGGCTAAGGATACCTCAGACAATTTTGTAGTACAATAAAAGGAGAGATTTGTAAAGGAGGGGGAAATTTGTTCTATCTGGTATAAAAATTTACAAAGATGTAGAAAAAAAGTTTTTGACTTGGCCAATACTGCTTTCTTTTCCTTTTTTTTTTTATTTTGAAAGAAGCTTTAGTTTGCATAAATGTTACGTTAAAAATATAGGGGATTCCCATATGCCTCCCCACCCCATACTTTCCCCACACTAACATCACCTTTCATGCGTGTGGTACATTTGTTACAACTGATGAACACGTATTGAAGCATTGCTACTAACCATGGTCTATAGTTTATGATTTACACTTTGCACCACATAATTTTATAGGTTTTGACAAAATGAATAATGGTCTGTATCCATCATTGCAATGTCATGCAGGACAATCTCAATGTCTCCAAAATGCCCCACATTATACCTATTCTTCCCTGTCTCTTCCTTCAGAAACTCTGGTGACCACTGTCTTTCATCAATGTTACAAGTTCTTCCATTGCTAGAATAATAATAAGTCTATAATAGAGTAATCATAATAAGTCTACTTTAGTCCACTGTTGCATTCCCCCTTAATGTTTTTTGGGATGTTGATGCCCACTCTGTTTCTGACTGAGAGGGACTTAGATTCCACGGGGCTAACTGGATGGAACTGTCTTGCTTGCGGTTCTAGATACTCTCTGTCAGAAATTTGTTTAATGATCAGAATTGAACAGTGACCAATACTATAGGCCAGTTCAATAGAACCTTTTGCAATGATGGATATATTCTCTCTGTGTTGTCCAATAATGTTGATGAGCCATGTGTGGCCATAAGACATATGAAATGTGGCTTTTGTCACTAAGAAACTGAATTTTAAAGGTCATTTGTTTTCAGTCTGTTTATACGGAGTCATAGGTGGTCCCTAGCTACCCTGTTAGGCAGAACAGCTGTAAAAGAAAGGTCTTACAAACTGAAGCCGATATGATGATGCAGTATCAGACGAAGGTGTCATTACAAATTAGTGCAGGGAAATATTATTTTTGGCTATATGTAGGGAGAAATAGATATATATATTTAAAATATTGTATCTCCATCTGCACAAATAACTTCTAAAAGAAATATAGACCCAAATCTAAAAAAAGTGAAACATTAATAAAACTTTTAGAGATCATACAGGATAACCCCTTCCAATTCTTGATATATGAAAAAAAAACTTCTTAAATAGGACCAGAAAGTGCAAAGCTTAAAAGAATTTATCAATAAGTTCAACTATATTAAAATTAAAAACTTCTGCAAAACAAAAGGTAAAATACAAGCAACAGAAAAATATATCTGATACAATGTAACTGACAAAAGCTAATTATCCAGAGTATACAAAGAAATATAAATCAATATGAAATAGCAAACAACTCTGTGAAAATTATGACCAAGGGTACAAGAATGAGCTCCAGAAGAGGAAATCTAAATGGCCAATAAAAATATGAAAAAGGCATTCAACCTCCATAGTAATAAAAGAATGCAAGCTAAGTCAACAACTGCCTACCTTTCCTACTCATCAGAGTATGAATACAGTAGACCATTGCCAGTCTTGCCGATTCAGCATCTGAGCCTTCATCCTATGTTTGGGGAATTTTTAGGCAAAGGCTCCCCAGAAGCTAAAAATGCCAGATGCTAGTGACATTAGCTTCCCTTGCAGCTAAGTCATGGGCATGTGATCTGGGCTCCACCCACGACGTGCACCAGGCTGTGAGTCACTCCTCCTGGGGGCAAGCTTGGTGAGGGACCACAGAGGTCTACCATGGCTGGGGAACAATAGCGGCTAGCAGGCAGAAGCCTACCAGACTTGCTTGTAGGTGGATTTTTGATGTTATACTTGGTTGAGTACCTCTGAAACTGTTTCTCCAACCCTTGTGAGGGGCAATTCTGGAATCACCCCAAATTCTTCACATATTGTTTTTTCCTACTGGAATCCACAGGAGTTAGTTTCTGTTGAGTGTGTAACATCTAATAATATTAAATGTTGGCGAGGCTGTGGGGAAGTGGGCTGTGTCAGATACTGCAGGAAGGTGGCCAATTTTGAAAGCAACTTGTCAAAACAGAGTGATGGTTAAGATGCCATAACCTATGGCCCCCAACTTTATGCTTCAAAAGCTATGTGCAAAAGACATTCTCGCTCTTATACACCCGTGGATGTGTACATGGATTTCCAGTGAAGCAATGTTTTCTGTATTTTATAATCAGAAACAATTTCCATCAAAGAAGAAACGGATATTTCCCTTGGTGTGTTCATGTGATGGATTTAACAGCTACTGTAATAAATGAAATTGATCTATAAGCCCCAGTAAGGATGGATTTCACAAAAATATTGAATCAAAAGGAAATGTCAATATGATACCTAGAACAAAATATTATTCCAGTACATTTATAAAATATATGATAATATTCTATGTGGCTTATGTGTAAGTTCTCATATAGAAGTATTTGTAAAAAGGACTGAAAGGATGGAGGCAAATTTCAGGAGAGACATTGTCCCTGGGATGGGAAGGAGTGGTGCAAGAAATCTCAATTGTATCCATCATATTTTATTTCTTAAAAATACCAGGAACAAATATGAAAATCTCCAATATTTTTAAATTCTGTGTATTGTGTACATGGAGGTTTGTTATATCTCTCACTATGCTTCACTGTATAAATGAAATATTAAAAAAATACTTTTTTTCCATAAAAATAATTAACCATAGGTTAGACCACAAAAGAAGCATCAATACATTCCAAAATTTAAAAACCAATTAGCAATATGCTATGATTTAAATTAAAATAATAATATAAAAATAAAGCAAAAATAGCTATATTTAAATTTTCTTTGTAGTATTTGTAGTATTTGAATCAAAGCTTTTATCTAAATTACACTTGAAAAGTTTTAGAAAATCTTACATACAGAATTATTAGGTCAAATTAAGACGGGACTAAAGAAGAATTTAAATAATCAGTAAATTAAACATAAAACCATACACCAAAATAGACTACATTTGGGCCCGTAAAACACAACTTAACAAATGTAAAAGAATAGAAATCATACCAATACATTCTCAGTCCACAACGGAATTAAACTAGAAATCAATTTTAAAAATAGCTGGAAATCCTCATATATTTATAAATAAACAACTGTTGTCTCTAACACAATGGTCAAGGAGAAGTCTCAAGTGCAATTAAAAATATTTTCATCTAAATGAAAATATGACTTATGAAAATTGATAAGACATAGCTAAAGAAGTGTTGAGAAGAAAATTTAGAGCCTCATATGTGTATATAATAAAAGCAGAAATATCTAAAATCAGTAACCTAAGCTTCCACCGTATGAATGGAGAAAAAAAGAAAATAAAAACCTGAAGAAAACAGATGAAAGGAATGAACAAAAAATAGATTTTAAAAATGTGCAAAAATGAAAATAAGAATCCATAGAGAAAATTAATACGACTGAAAGCTATTTTTAAAGTTAAATTAAACTGATAAACCTCTAGCTAAACTAATCAAGAAAGAAAGAAGACACCACTTATCAATATCAAAATGAAAGAGAAGATGGACATTAAAGGGATAATAAAGGAATATAAAAGTAATTCTATGTGCACAAATTTGATAAAAGGGACAAAATAGAACAAAGTCACTTGAAGACACAAACTACCAAAATTCAACAAGGCAAAAAAAAAAAAAATCATCTGAATAGGCCTATACCTATTAAATCAATAATGAATGCTCTTCCAAAATGGAAATTACAAGATCTTGCACTTTTACTGGTGAATTGTAACAAACATTTAAAAAAGAAAGGATGCCAATTCTCCATAATCTCTTTGAGAAAATGAAAACAGAAGTAACACTTCCTCATTCATTCTGTTGGCCAAAATGATCCATGGGATGTAGATCAGAGTTGAAGACTTCAGGATGAACTCATGCCCAGCTTAACTACTGATGTGTCATATGGTGAGTTTACACACATCTTCTGTGAGTCGGAGGTAGCATTGGATTATAAATAAGTTGCAAAATAAATATCCTGGAGCTCATACTGATAGAAATAAATGAGTGAATGAATTAATGAAGGAGAATAGACAAATATCCCACATAGAAAAATTCCAACTAATTCATGGAGATACTCATCTCTAAAGAAGGTGGAATGTAACTCCCCACTGGTGTGTGGCCCTTGCAGAGTGACATTCATGCAAAGATTACAGCATGAAAATATGGGAAGCAAAAGTAACTTTACAGGTGAAAGCCTGACCAATACCAGCTTAGCCAGGGCTCAAAGTTAACACCCACTGTGTTTAGTCATGTTGATAGGAGGGGCCCTGAATATTATGTGATGCAAATAGGATTTTACCTCTGTGGTCTTCCTCCCCCAAAATATGTGACTTCAGTGTAATCCCGAGAAAAACATTATTCAAATCCCTGGGGAGGGGCATCCTACCCCACCTGCTCCGTACACATCAAAAGTTTTGATGACATCAAAAACAAGGAAAGCTTGAGAAACTGTCACAACCAATAGGAGACATGAGGACAAAGCAGAATGTGGTATTTTGGATGGGAACCAAAAATTTTTAAAAATGGATTAAAATCAAAGGAATTCTGAATACATGCTATACATTAGTAAATCCCACTAATGCATCAATATTGTTTCTTTAATTGTATTAAATGTGTCTTATTAATAAAGACATTAATAACAGGGAGAACTGAGCGTGAGGTATGTAGGAAATCTGTACTATGCTTTCCATTGTTTGGTAAATCTAAAACTGCTCTAAAATAAAGCTCTGTGAAAACAAGAAATCAGTGTCTTTGAATAAACACAAGAAGCCCATTGAGTCAATCCTCATACAAATACAGGGAGTTTTCTCCTCATGGTCTGGTTATTTCTCTATCCCTCATATTGACCCATGGTGTCATTTGCACACCCAGTTCAGTGCAAACCATTTTACAAGGCATGGAATTCATGTCATGCCATCAATGCAAGTTTTGCTTATACTCTGGCTTAATCTATGTGAAAAAAAATAATAACTTCAGCTAAATTTAAATGTGTATGTGTGGAGAGAGATTGAGAGAGAGAGTTAGATCACAGTTCCATCTTCCAAGTGCATCTACAATGCTGAAGTTTTCATGGGACCTAGGCAGTATCTAACATGGAGATGAGTGGCATCTCCCTATGGACTCTAAGTGAGGTCCTTGACTACATGACGATGCAGTCATTTCTGAATAGAGCTGGTCAAGATGGGACAGGACAAGATTTTTTTCAAAAGATAAAATGTTGGTAATTGACATATTCATTTAGTGACCATAATATATTTTCAACTGTTTCTACTTATTTTTTGTATGCCTTTTGTGCTGTTATCCTTTATTTGTTAGTACTTATGTTATTCTCAGGATTTGGCACCAGATGAATTTCAAGAAGGTATGCATGTCTTCTGTGTTATAGAAATACTGATCTCACAATTTGTAGCTTTGCTGAAAATGATAGTTGTCGTATTTTAGCACATTTATAAAGCTAACACATAAACATAGCAAGACTAAATTATATTTTCAAAAACAAAATCCAGCAGTTGTTGAAAGACAATTTTAACATCATGCATTTTGGCAACTTTGTATATGTGGAAAACAATGAAAATTATTAGAATTATAGTTGTTAAAATTGACTTTCCACTTAATGTTTAATTGCATTCTTCCAAATTGCAAAGACCGAAAGTATCTAAAAATCAAAAAGAGTTTTCAAATGTTTATCAAGACAAATCATGGATAAACTGAATAAATTTGTAAGAGGCTTCCAAAAATATAGAGCACTATTTTTTCTTAAGGAACTATGCTCAGAAAGATTATGTGAAGTATTGATCTTACATAGACTCTTACCCAAATTTTGCCTCATTTTGAATATGTTATCTAAGTAACTGGGTAAGGATTAATTGTTACAATCAGATGGATAGGCTTTTTTTCTTTTAATAGAGCTATATACTAACCTACCATTGAACTTAAATAATTTCTTATGTTTCTAAGTTCCATTTCAAAAGCTTGGGCATCAAGAAATAGAACATGTGGTGATTCATTAAAAGCTCCAGTCTCTTTTACACTTTGCATTTGATAAATGAAACTCAAACAAATCATAACTGGGAGATCCATAAAAGAAACTCTCCAGTTCAACTAGCGCCTCATAAAAGTAAAAGCATAGCCTGCTTTCTAAGCTTTTAGTATTCAGGTCAGGGGCAACTCTTTTATCACAGGAAAAGCTTCTAACAATTTCTGAACTACGCAGGCAGCAGCAGCATGGCTGGACCTAATTTAAAAAACAAACAAACATATTTTGGAAAATTGAAAGCTAAAAGAAAATCAAGTGCAGTACATACCTAGAGATGTATTACTAAATTAGACAGTTGTCATAAATGTCATTAGGTTACATATTTATCATAAAATTATGGCTTTACACTGCATTAATGTCATTTATCTATAGAAATCATTAAAAAATAAGAAATGCAGCATTCATATGAGTATAATAATTCATATTACATCATATGGTGATAGTCCAGGCTATAAAGAATTCCCTACCTCCAAAGCAACAGAAGATAAGCAAATAAAAATGGATTTGTACTTTCATTTCCTTGAAACACATGACTAATCTTAAAAATAACTAGCGATAAACTCAAATTAGTTGTTGCTTATAAAAATGGAAATTTGGAGTAGCAATGTCTGCATATTGAGGCCAATTGGCAAAAAAAAAGATGGCAATTTTTGCAAAAAAGCAATTGCTGAAAGATCTTGCAGAAAATAACTGGTCTTTACATCAGTTTTATTTTCTACTTAGCCCAATATTTTTGTTTTGTTTTGGTTCTTCAAAGAATAGGAGCTATGGAGGTTCTGAACCTGGTAGGGTCTTGATAATTACCTGGCCAGAGGGATGGGATGAGGAGGGATTGCAAGAAACACTTACTGTGTTACCACCACAAGAAGTCGTGAGAGTTGTGAAGAAGTGATTCTCCTTCCATGTGAGCTGCATGAACATCTACTCACAGAATTACAGCACAGAGAAAGAAAACAAACTGGTCTACATTTGGGTCAACTGACTCCAGAGCCTGAGCAAGTGACTGTTGCTGTTTGATGAGACTCAAACCAGTCATCTATGCTACCTACATCTTATCAAATTCTGTGCCCTTCTTTCCCTCAGCCAAGGAAATTAAACTTGCAAGGAAGCTGGCAGTAGAGATTGACTTTTTGTTTGTCTTAGTTTCAAGGAAGCATTGCTCCTGTTAGGTCCTGGCTCCAAAGTATTCTTTTCAGGCTTCAAGATTCCTTGTCCCCTAACCTCCAATGAAGAGGAGGTCAGCAACACCCTTCATTTGCCTTCCATGGGTATTAGCCTAGAAATATGTGTGCCTCCCACCCACATATCCCAGGTTCTGATTAACTGCAGGCTCTCACCAAATATCAGGAAGTCCATGGCCTTCATGATGTGAAATGTGATTTCTCTTAGGAAACTGACCATAACTGCACAGAAAAATTAATCTTGATAGACTGTGTGGCCAGGATACGAGGAGCAATAACTTAGAACAGATCCTTGGACCACGGGATGCTGAGCAGAGTCTCGGATCCCAGACCTTCGGCAGCCTCTACAGCACTGTTAGTGTCCCTCACTGGATGTGTGCTGATGCCAAACAGCTTAAGTGATTAATGTAGAGCTTGCCAAACAAAATGGTGCAAGGGAGATTCTCTCAGCCCTGAGTGCATAGAACTGCACAAAATATCAAAACCCCAGAGCTTTAGCTGGTCATTTCCAAGTACATGTATTCTTACTTATTATATCCCACTACTACTAGGGCCTAGCAGAGTAGTCTGGATGCTAAGCAGATGTTGGCAAAAGCTTAACTCATCGAGGAAATAGATCCTAAGGAGAGCTTTGGACAAGTCACAGAATAAATGCATTCCTAGTCTTAAGATTAGGCACTTTCACACCCCATATCTAATGTCTTTTGCAACAACCATAGGTTTAGACAAGACTAATGTTCTATATGTTATGTATGAGGAAACTGAATTACATGGTGTGCCCATCGTGAAGCTAATAAGCAGACAAAATTGTGAACAGGACTATGAAATTCCCAGTCTATGTCTGGACTCTGTTTTAATGCCTATTAGGCAATAAGAAACATCAAGAACTACAAACACTTGACTTCTTTCCACACAAAATGAAGAAGAATACAATCCGAAGGGGCCATTTTTAAGAAAGTTTAGCTGTTTTGTTTTGTTTTTTTTGTTTTGCTTTCCTTAGTTTTAATTTCTAACATTAGATTTGCTAAATAATGACTTCATCAAATGACATTTGTAAACAGTTGTCCTTCCACCCTTATCCATTTAATAGATATTATAAAATGAAAAGCTCAATTAATAAATTAAACAATATCTCTCTATTATTAATTACTCTACATGAATTACTGTGTGCAGCACTCATCAATGAATAAGGCAGATATTGTCCTCCCCCATGGAGTTTAATTTATTACTTCTGCTGTAATCTGGACAAACTGTTTGGCTTTATTGGTATATGTTTTAATGTACTAGACGTGTAGGATGTTTGAAATTATAAAATGCCTTGTACCTCTTTTTATAATGAAAGATCTCCCAAATGAAATATTTAATGAGAAAGATAATTCTTAAAGTGTGACTAAGAAATTTTATAAGGATTGCATTTTATCTGGCTAGGAAAAAAAAAGGTATCAACTTTTAATTTAAGAGTAAATTTAAAATTATATAAAACTGCTAAATATAGAAGGGATAATTATAGTAATAATTACATAGTGCTAAGGATATTAACCTGGAAATATAATGGAATTGCTATTTTTGTCATATCATGGATATTGAGTTCAGGAATTCCCTGTGCTCCTAATTCCAGAAGGGGGGAACTCTTTTCCTCCATTTTCTTTGTTTTTTATTTGCAGCTACATAAGCTGCTTCTCCTAGCTTGAAGCATCTTATTTTCCACCTCCTCCTTTCCTCCCACTTCTTAACTCATTTCTTACCTTCCATTTTTTATTAGTCTCTCTTTACCTTCTTATTAACATCTTTTGTTACTCTAAGACAATACATTTTCTTAGAAGTTTAGAGGTCTCTATTACTATTTATGCATGTTTATTGATGTGGTAGATTCTTAATTTGAACAGAACTGGTATTATTTTTATCAGCATATTTGGATAATGAAAATGAAGACTCTAAGCATTTTGAAATTATACAATTAAATCCCTTCACTAAGAGCCAAGAATCTGAACCTATGTGACTGCACAGTGTCAATCAATTAAACAAATAGCTATTAATTGTTATTTAATATAGGTGAAGTACTGTACTAGGCACTCAGTTAAACGTTTTGTGAAGAACACATGCAGAATTTTACACTCATAAATACACATAGAATGATATAATTATAGCATTATTTATGTGGCAAAATTTTGAATCTTAAAGTGAGTTAGATGTTTATTGATTTAAATATAATTTAATAAATGTATTTACCAAACTATGTAATAAGTTTTAATAAAGTATTGAATTTATATTATAGGAAACTGGGTTATACATGAAATTTGACTTACCCCACTTGATTAGTCATGTGCCAAAATAACCTCATAGCCAGGTGAAAGTGAATAGTGTGAGGCATTACTTGTAATAAGCTAGAGAGAAGAAGTCATAAATGTAGCATGGATCACTTTGCTTTATGACTATGATTTCTTCTTTCATCATAGTATCTAACTGCAATGGTTTCAAATCTATGAGTAGTTATATAAGATACCAATGTCCATAGACTTGTGAGAGATCAGAGAGGATTGTGGAAATATTGGTGTACAAAAATCCTGGTAACCCTCAGGCTATTGTCTGTCACTTTGAGATCCCAGCTCAGCAGACAGGAACCTTAAAGAACTCAAGGACAAGTCTTACAGGACACCAAGGGAGGATCATAATAGCAAGGTAATTTTCTTCGTCTGATCCTGGGCTATTCTTGCTTGCCCAGTTCTTGCCTTTCAATGTAGATACGTATTCCAAAATATTTCGGATAAAATATAATGGCCGGAATCATTTATGACATGTAATTATGGTTTCTCTGCTGTTAAAATATGAACTTAGGAAATAATAATCTGCTTGTAGTTCTACCAGTCAGGCTGTAAAGAGAACAATGACTTAAAGAATTTGCTTTGAAACCTTGTGATATCTTAAACAAGCTCCACTGATCAAAGGATCCATTAGTAATTTTAGCCATATATGTTTTTCAGGCACTTTGTAACTGATCCTTCCCAGGGATCTACGGCTATTATTTTCTGCCTTTTTTTCTACAGTGTTGTAGGGAATGTGTCTATGCAGCTAAAAGAAAACTTTCCATTTTACAGTCTCTAAATAACAAAGCATTAGCTGTTTCACTTAAGTGCTAGACCAATGTAAACATGGAAAATTGCACCTCCCATTCTGCTATATTTTATTTATTGAATTTATAAAAAAAACATTTTTGACAGTCAGTAAGGCTTGTGACTGAAATTGCATCATCATAATCATGATTATCGTCATCATCAACATCAAAATAATAGCAAATGCTTATTTTGCAATTAATAGGAGCCAGTGATACTTGGGTTTATGCACATCAGCTGGTCTCATCCTCAAAAATCCCTATGAGGTAAGTATCATTATCCCCACTCTATGTATTATAAAACAAAGGTACGAGAGATGAAGTAGCTAGCTGTGAGTTCACAGAGCAAGGAGGTGGCAGCTCTGGAATTCAAGGCCTGGCTCCAGAGCCCTTCCTCTCGTGGGCTGACATTTACAAAAACAGGAGGCAGCTGAATGTGACCAGGGGCCGTGGTTCACTGACCCCTGCATTTACTCAGAAACCTGAAGGCAAAGCCAAGGTTTAACAGCTTTTTGAAGAAAACCAAAAGTGCCAAAGGACCAAGGAGAACAAAAATGCAATCAATCCAAAGGTAACATAATTCATGAAAATTAAAGAAACTGGTTAAAAAAAATCTGAACAGTACCTTCCAAAAGAATAGGCTACTCAATAAAAGAAGAAACTAGAGAGAAAAGGGATGTTGTAAATTAAATATAGCAAGACAAATAGAAATGACCTAAGTTCAACATAAACAAAAATGTATAGCGTAAATGATAGAAAATTTAAAAGGGCTGAAGGCTAGATACAGGAAAAGCAACATCTTTGTAATTCCAGAAAGACAGAATAAAACATTGAGAAAGGAGAATAATAATTGACATAAAACTCCCCAGTCCTGATAAAGAAGCAAGTCTTTATAATGACATAATCCATAAAATGTTAAAGAACATAACCCATATGTACATTTTTGTGACATCACAGAGCTCCAAACATAAAAAGGGAAAGTGCTTAAAGCTTTCAGACAATGAGAGAAGAAGAAAAGGAACAGGAGAGAGTAACATTTATTTCTTAAATAAAAAGACTGTGAAACAGAAAATGAACAAAAAATCTGTCACAAATGCAAAGGATACCAAAACACTGGAAAAGTGCTTTCAATAATCTGGGGAAAAACATTTGGAGACTAAATTTCTGTTCATAGCCAAGGTAACAGTCAATTCTCATGTCTATATATATATTTTGGAGAATCAAAGGCTCAGAAATCTTTTGTAATCCATTCAAAAGCTGTTTTTTTTTTTTTTTTTACGTATACACACACACATATATACACATATTACGTATACACACATATGTATGTATGTATGTATGTGTATATATATATATATATATATATATATATACATACCCATATAGAGAGATGACATAAAATTGTGAAAACTGATTTCCATTAAGGAAGCAACATATTTGAAAAGAAGTTTAAAAAATTAAAAGAGGATATGCTTGGCTTACCCTTTTTGCTGTTACCAGCTGAGTAGTAGAGTTTTCAGCATTCCAGTATAAATGCAATCTCACTCCTACTTCCTGGAGTTAATCATGTGTAAATGTGGTTGTTAATGGGCTTAGATATTTTTAGAAAATACTACCAGAGAGATCATGGAACACTCAATTAAATGGTAAAGAACTGACAATGCAAAAAAAAAAAAAAATTTCCCCAAATTAGAGGTGAGGTGGTGACGAGGTAGTGAGAGAAGTACTGGGGAAACAAAATTAGAGGCTAAATAGATTTAAATTTATTAAAACAAATAAACAAAATACAAACTCTTTTTATTTTGTATTTTTCTACCATTCTGGTAGATTCTTTACTTTTATTTATGAGTATATATTGCTTTGTCTCTGAAAAGAATTTTTAAGTTTTAAAAAGACAGGATTTAAAATAGATTATGGGGAAGCGGCTGTGGCTCAATCAGTAGGGCTCCAGTTTACCATATGGGAGGCCCCGGGTTCGGTTCCCGGGGCCTCCTGGTGAAGGCAAGCCCGCCCGCGAGGCGTGGTTAGCTGACCCAGCGAGCACAAGCAGCAAGGGGGGGGGGTAAATGAATAAATAAATAAAATCTTAAAAAAAATAGATTATGTGTTCAATAATAATTTCAGATTATTGTATTTAATAATATTGTAATATCAACACAGTTGAAGCAAACTAAAGGTCTAACAATGGCACTTAAAGTATCATACAGTGATGTTATACAACTATTAAAATACCATTTTTAAGTAATATTTGGTGAAAAGAGGCAAAAATAACTGTGTATCTGTTTGATTAACATGTTTGTTGACAGGAAGACAGAAACTAATGGTGGGAAGTAGAGAAAGGGGTGTTGAGGGGTGAGAGATGGAATGATAACAGTAGATTGGTTGTTCATGAATTGTTTTCCTTATCTTCTTTGAACTTTCATGTATTTTTCAATTTGTAAACATATTATGGTTTGTAGTAGCATACAAAATTTTATTTAACAAATGTACATCCCAGATATTTTCACTTAGTCAAATACTAGTTGGCATGCAGAAAAACAAAATATTAATATGAAAAGAAGTATTAGAAACTGTGTCATCAATACTGAAGCTTGATTTCAGCTCTATCAAGAAACAAAATAGAATGTTACATAATAGCTGGAATTTACTGATGCATTGAATATTGTAAGAGATATTGTAAATTACTAGAAATAACTGGGGACTTGGTGACTGCAAAATTGTATGTAAAATCCAAACCAAGCTGTTCAGTAATTGCATAACCTCCTTGACCTTATATGAAAAACATTTGTAAATATTTAGTAAAGAATAAGTGCAAAGTAGGTGGTACAATAATAGTTGCAAAGTCAGGTATCAGTAAATTTCTTTTAGGCTGGAGAAATTTTATTGTAAATTTAGACTACACTGGGGAGCTATCAGTCCATTTCAACATTTACTTTAGAGGTATGGCTTTCAGCACAAAAATATTTCTGGTATTTGAGTATTTTAATCTATTTAGATGTATCGATTTTTTAAAAAAAACAACCTTGAAATTGGATTGCTTTAAGTTGCCTTTTTGCTGTCATGCACATAGCACAGATAACTATAATTGTGTGTACTCTTCTTATTTCAGCTTATGATAAGCCATGAAGATCTTATTTCATTTGATTCGTCAAGTATGCATAACTTTATGGAAAGGCTTAGACATAAAACTCAAGTCTCTGGACGATACGGGTTATCTCAGAAACTAAATACGGTCTTCATATTATTGTCTTTACCTTTTTTGTATGCAACAAACAGCAGAGAAAATCACCGCTGTGCCTCTTACATTGCTAACCACATGGTGATTATGGGAACATAACACATACTCTATTACTATTATCAATTGATCACAAACTAATTATTAAGCAGCAAATATTCCTGCTTCTTCCTTAATCATCAACAATCTAATTCCACCAATGGAATTGATTTCTCAAATTTCATATGACTTTCTCATTGCCAAACCAAAAGGATCGTGCAGTCTTTTGAGCTTGTTCACATGATTACCCACTCCCTTCGGAAAAACTCTGGTCTGTCTTATTTATTAATTTTTCATCTCTTGACTTGACCCTGCTGGGTCTCCTTTCCTGGCTCCTCCTTGGTCACGTGTTAAGTTCCTCAGTGTGTACCCTTTCTTGCTGTACTTCCCAATCACCAAATCCCATTCTATTCTGACCCAGGCACTATGGACCTTGCTGAGTCTAAGTCTTCATCTCCTACCTGCTGTTCCTCCAGAGCTCCAAAGATGAAACTCAAAAGGATCCACAGGCCAGCCCTTGTGTTTTGGGATTCAGCATTATCAATAAAGGCAACTGCCTTTTCCACACACAGACGTGGAATCTCAGCCTTTCTAGGCTTCCCCACATCATCATCTTCTCCCGTGTCTCCACCCTTTCCCTGATTCCTCACTTCCATTTGGACCTCTTTTCTTGCTCCAATTACAAAAGTAACGGAACAAACAAATGGAAGAAACACAAAATATAATGTTTTGTGTGTGTCTTGCAACACAGTAATTTCTTTCCAGTGCTTAGCCTTAAAGTACTAATCCAGTGACAGCTAGCATTCTAATATGATTAATTATGATCTTAAAAACTAATGAAATGAAACATCACTCTAAGACCCAAGTCAATATCTGAGCCTATTGAAACTTTTAAATAATTTACTTCTTCAGTAAGTTGATATGGATAGCGATGTAAAGACATCATCTATTCAATATACTACTTCTCTTTATCTCAGGGCCTTTTATTGAATTCCATATCCCTAATCATAGGCATTCTCAGTCTTGATTTGAAGTTTTCTAATTCACACACACCTGTAGTGCACATTTGTATGTTAAGGATAGGAAAGAGAGGATGATTTATGGATTAATCTTTAGAATGTTTGATTATTCTTATTTTTTATGTTTATCTAGTCTGTTTCACAAGGAAATCACCTTCTTTGCTCCCATTTGGACCACTTCACCTCAGAAAATTTAATTATATCCAGAAAGGATACTGAATGCTGTTTTATCTTTTGCTTACTTTGACAAATGGGTTTGATTTTATATGCACAAATATATAACCCAAATGTCAAATACATATTTTGGCTTAGATGGAAAAAAATAATTTATTATGTTGAACTCCTTAAATAATGTTAGGTATTTTATCAGTGTTTCATTTATGGGAAAGTCTAAGTGATTTCTGTGTACTTTGAGATAACTGTAACCTCATTCATTTGGATTACATCAAAATAAACTGGGCTGTATAAAAATACAACTTAGAAAAAAAATTATGAAAGGAATAATACTACAGTCATGCTTGAGGAAAAAATAATGATCATAATAATGATAATGAGGAAAATAATGATAATAATGATATTTAATACAGTTTTCTCTTTAAAACAAATATGCAAGATGAAGGTGAGAACTATGTTACTACCTTTAATAGTTTTTTTTCAAAGGTACCATGTAGTGAAAGAATAACACCAGGAGAAGGGCAAAAAATTAAAAAAATTAAAGAAATTTTGGTGTGATGATGTCTGAAAATTTCCCAAAATTAATGACAGACACATCAAATGACAGATCCAGAGAGCTCAGAATACAACATGCCTGACAAATACCAAAATATCTACATCTGAGAATATGATATTCAAACTGCTGATAATCAAAGACAAAAAGAGAATCTGGGAAGAAGCCAGAGAATTTAAAAAAAAGGAAAAAGAAAAAAACCTTACCTATAATGAACAAAGGTAAGTTTTACATCAGACATCTCTTCAGAAACCATGTAAGCAAGAAGATAATAGTGTTAAATATTTAAAGTGCTGAAAAAAATCAAGCTAGAATTCTGTATACAATGAAATTATCCTTCAAATGTGGAGAAATGTTTTCTCATACAATAAAATGAGGATATTTGTCATAAGTAGATTTACCTTGTAAGAACTATGTAAAGAAGTTCATCAAAGAGAAGGAAAATGATATAAGGCAGAAACTCAGACCTACAGAAAGCTAGGAAGAGCATTAGAGAAAGAATAAATGAAGGTTAAATATATACATATTTTAAAGATTTATTTTATTTCTCCCTCCCCCTTGTTATTTGTACTTGCTCTCTGCTTTCTGTGTCTGTTCATTGTGTGCCCTTCTTTTTAGGAGGCACTGGGAATGGACCCCAAATCTCCCATGTGGTAGGCAGGTGCCCAACTGCCTGACCCACATCCGCTTACCAAATATGTTTTTGTTTTTCTTAGTCTTAACTGATCTAACAGATAATAGTTTGTTCAAAATAATAATAACAACAGTGTACTGGGTGATTACACTTATGGATAAGTAAAATCAATAATAGCAATGGACAAACTAGAAATCATGGCTTATAAGGTCCCTGTGCTATCCATATCACAGAATACTGGTTACTTGGAAGTGGACTTAGGTTAGCTGTAAGTGTGTATTGCAAACTCTAGGACAGTCACTAAAAATACTAAGTAAAGGAGTATGAATGATATGCTAAGAGAGAAGACAGACTGAGGTCATATAAAATGTTCAGTTAAAACTAGAGAAGGCAGATAAAGAGTAGAAGACAAAAAAGAAAAACAAAGATATGGTCAAAATCATCTTTTAAGAGCAATTTTTAAAATATTTTGAACAAAATGAAAATACAACTTAAAATTTGTAGGTTGCTGTGAAAGCAGTGTTTAGAGGGAACTTTATTGCATTGAATGTATGTCATGGGATAGAAGAAAGATCTAAAATCAATAATCTAAGCTTCAACCTTAAGAAATTGGAAAAAGCAGAGCAAATTAGATCCGAAGTAAACAGAAGAAGATAAATAGAGAATTAGAGCAGAAAACAATGAAATTGAAAACAGGAAATAATAGAGAAAATCAATGAAATGAAAAGCCAGTTCTTTGAAAAGATCAATAAATTAGAGAAATATCGGCAGTATCACAGGGGGACTCTGATTTTCTGTTATGTGTGGGACATTTGCCATCCAGAATTCTCTTGAGAAAAATGTCTTGTTATTACACTGAGAAATTGTAAGAGCTGCCTCAGTTGAGCCAGGTCACAGCAAAGCCTTCCTATATGAAACCTACCATATCTACATTATTTAAATCTAGTTCCACAATGTCCTGGGATTGTCCCCTACTTGTCATTTCAACTGCCAGATTTCCTAGTTTAGAAACTCTTCATTATTCATTGACTCTATTAATAAAGCTCCTAAATGTTTCCTTATTTCCTCTCTCTTCATTCTTCAAAGTCAACTTAGTAAAACATACTACATCACATCACTCAAATGCTGAAAATAGGCAATGGCTTAACAATAATTAAGTACAAGTATTTCACTGTATTTACCAAATTTCCTTCCTTGATGTATTCATATTCAGCCTCTCGTTCTGTAACATTCCCAGCCATTCCCATATTAAACTACATTTTCCAGATATCTAAATGTTTCTTTCTTAAAAATGAAAGAGCTACTTCATTTTATAAATTTTGTTAATGCCTCATTAAAAGTGCATGGTCAATTTCATTTCTTTCATGAAGGAGAGAAGTCCCCTCTACCTGGGATTCTCTGTAGCACTGTGAGAATTCATTAAGATATTTTGATATATTATAATGTCCCCCAGCAAACTAGGGCATAAATGGACTTTTTTCTCCTAAGGAAACTTTTCCACCTGGTGTGTTTTGAATTTTTTTCTTTGAAACTTCATATACATAATTTTCTCCTTTACAAAAAAAAAAATCAGCTAATGTACTGCTGCCACTATTGTCATTTTCCCTGGTTCCAAATTCTTAAAGTTTTCCAAGAGTTTGGAAATCAGATAACTCAGTTTAGAATGCTATAATCATACAATGTTACAGCTTCTTAAAATCACCCCCAAAATACATGTTAATGGGTTCTGTGTAAAATCAAGATAAATCAACTCTTAATGGACTTTAGGTCATTGTGCCTTTTATTTTTGCTTCTCAGAATACTTGAATATTTCCCAATTTTCCACAATATTATGGAATATTATGGAACGATGTCTACAAATCTACTTTTTCTTGGGATAGTGATATAAGTAATATATAGAACAAATGCTTATATCGTATTTATTCAGTAGCAGGCACCCTTCTAAGTATTTTACAGATATTAACTAATTTAATCTTTGTGACAACCCTGTG
The DNA here is from genome assembly GCA_026826555.1 of Tolypeutes matacus. Lineage (NCBI taxonomy): Eukaryota > Metazoa > Chordata > Mammalia > Cingulata > Chlamyphoridae > Tolypeutes > Tolypeutes matacus. The sequence continues at coordinate 9,723,353 of JAKSZT010053798.1, forward strand.
CGGAAAGTTCTATTATTATTGTCATTTAAACTGAGGGCACTGAGGGGTCTCGTAATTTGACTTTAGTCACGTGGTTAATATTGACAGAGTCAGGATTTTCACATGAATGATTTTAACCATTTTGCTATATCACTTGTCATGTCTAAGACATAAATTCTCCTACAATAGGTCGTGTGGATTTTAGTACCTGTTTCTATTTATATTTTCCCTCTTCCCCTCATTCTTTATTGTGATACCAGATCTATTGCTTTGTTTTCCATTCAAGCATCTAAGTCCATTTGGGGTGGGGCACTGGAATATAACATCCCTTAATAATTTATCTTATACGCTTTTATTCTGCTACCCAGAATAGCCAGGCACAACCTGCTATCAAACAGTAAAAATGAAGTTTTTGATCCAAAGTCCATGGGAACCTTTATTGGAGCAAACAGTTTAAATAGGTCTGTGAATGCCTTGACTGCTTTGAGAATATTGCACACCCTCTGGGAACCTTTTCAAAAGGTTTCCATGCCAAAATCAGGATGGTCCAATGTCCAGTCTGCTGGTCATGAGAAAGCCAGGAGGCTGTGGAGGAGCCGAGAAGGCAGTGGCAGGCAGCCCGGGCACATACCTCAGACAGTCTCAGATGAAAGCAAAAGCCAAGACAAACAAGCAGATGGCGAGCCTCTGCTTGACCCTCCTCCACGAATGGCCATGGGTGGGAGATGGGTAGGGCGACTGTAGCATCCATTATCCGAATAGGAACGCATGGCTGAGCGTAAAAGCAGTGCTTGTTGTAATTACAGATGGCAATTTCCCTGGCAAACAGATGCATATGGGCACACTAAGGAAAATAAACAAATACATTAACAGGATTCCCTCAAGCTCTGTCGCATTGCCTCATGCCTGACCGGTGGATGTAACCCTGGATTTAGGTCACTGATTAGCCTCCAGATGTGGCATGCTGCCTTGAACAACTCTCTATTTAATATATACGGTTGTGTGTGTTTGAGCATGGGTGTGTGTGTGTTCACACACACACATATATGTGCATATATGTTCAGCAGCTATAGCCTCTTCATTGCTTCCAGTTTGCATAACACAGACCTTCTCATTAACTTTGTCATTTGTCATGGATTATTTGTCGAGAATATTAATTTCCATACCTTTTATGATTATTCTTAGTTTGAAATTTTAACTCCATTCTTTATCTGTATTCCATTTCTCAGCTTAAAATACCTGCTAGATTTCAAATTATGTTTCAATGAGTACTTCTCTCTTCATTTTCAACCTCCGTTTAATGTTTGCACTCAAATGGAACTTGCTAAACCAAGTGCCTTTAACACTTTCTGTCAAGATTTAATAACTTAATCTGGATTCCTGCTAAGCCACCATTCACGGCTAAACACTTAGGTAGACTTTGTTTGAGGTCTCTTTGCTGGAAGCTAAATATATGCTGATTAGGAGAGAGACTTAGCCCTCAGGCATGTTACTGAGCAAATGCATCATCGTTTTCATGCAGACAGTTGTACTTGAAGAAAAAAATACCACAATTTAATAAGGAAGAGACTCAAGAAGAAGACAAATTATGGAATTGACTGGACTTAGCAGAAGTTGTGCAGGATTTCAAATCAATGAATAGCAAATGAAGAAAAAGTTTAAAATATGATGGCAGTTTTCTAAAGGCAAATACCACATGGTCTTATTTTTAGAAAAAAAGATAAAGTTTCACATTAAAACTGTGAATAAATATCACTTACCTCCACTCCACACTTAACGTCTTATTTGTATCCATAGTGAGCTAGAAATTGGTCAACAGCAAGTAAGTGCCGTATAGGATGGCACTACAAGTGAAATGGAGTGAGGTGGCTGATGATCCCTGGCCAAGACAAGGATGTCCTTATGGCATTACCCCTGGTCTTTGTTAATTAGAAAGGATAGAGAAGCCAGGGGATTTTAATCAGAACAGGTAAGGAAGATGGAAACAGTTTTAAATTGTGCCATAATATACATAAAGGAATAGACATATACATAAAGGAATAGACATATACATAAAGGAAACTGTAAGCATACAAAAGATTTGCGAGTAATAGGAGTAAATGATTGATAAGTGCAGTCATTTGGGGCACAGGAGGAAAAAAATGATACTAGACTTCTCTGTGGCTTTGAGGTCTTGTCCCTAGCACACTGGGAAAAGAGAAATAAATGGATTTGGGATCAATAAAACTTTTCATCAGTTAGAGTTGCCAGAGATGGGATATCGAGTTCCACTTCACCACAGGCATTCAAAATAAATCCAATGGCCGTCAGATGAGAGCCTCAGGGCGAGGACTGGAGTAGCAGGTGGGTGGTTAGACTTCATAGGCACACTTATGTCTTTCGCTATACAATTCTCTAGTTCCTCCTCCCCCTTCACAGTTAAAGGCAGATGTGGAATCCCTGGGCAAATTTCAGTGTATTTCAAATAAATTATTAATGATGAGAAACATATTATTTTAGGGGGCCAAATAACTGGTTAATGGTCCCCCAAGTTAATTGAAGGATTGGCACCTTACTTAGGTATTATGCAGATTTACTTTCTGAGATGAGCAATTACCTGTTATTCATCTCCACAGAGGGCTGAATAAAGACAAATGCATGTAAAATCAAGGTGGAAGAACTTAAAGCATGTGTCAGTAAAAGCTTTTCAGTATAAATGGGTGTAAAATACTGAATCTGCCTGACCTGAAAATCTGTTAATAAATAATAGCCACATTGTCTGTGTTTGGTAATGTGTAGTTCTGTTATAGGTATGTAAGACATTGAATACTCGATATTCTTATGATGATGATAAAATTTACTTCTAGCTACAAGTTGCTATAAAATTGAATTCTGTAATAAAGAGAGTCCCAATTTAAATGGAATCACCAAATGTGATATAGCTTTGGTGAATCCTTGAAATACCACTGAAGATTCTCTGCCAATCAAATCCTTTAACCAGGTCAGGGAGAAGGCATCAGGGAAGCTAAGGCCATGACCCTCTGCCCTGAGGAATATACTAAATCTAGTGTTCATTGGGTGAAACATGGGATAGGCACAGGAATTAGAAGAAATGAGTTTAAATTTCTCCTATGTGATCTTGACAACCTTTTTTTTTTTTTTTTCAGAAATTTAATTTCCTCAAAGATAAAATACAGACAATGATTTTTAGCAAGAGTCCCAGTGTGATGATGGACCAGGAATTTCCTCTTCGGTCTGTGAGGATTCTGGGACATTTCAAGTTGCCAGAAGCTCTGCCCCCTTGAGGGACACAACAGAGCACTTTAGGGAGGATCTGGCTGAACTTCTTGGAGAAAGCTTGCAGGCAGGTGAAGTGACACCAGTAAGCAGGTGAGGGGTAGGTAGAGGCCAGAGGCTCAGACAGCTTCCAAAGGCAGTTTCTTAGTTATCTATCTGAGGGGTTCAAATAAAGAAAAGAGGAGAGGAGAGGAGGGAAGAGGAGGGGAGGGGAGGGGAAGAAAAAGCCTTACAAGTTTGGAAAAATCTACCTTTAACAAAGAGCTTTTATATTGCTAAGATGCACCTCTTAGAGCTCCTTATCAGTGTGCATCTATGTACATGATGACTCGCTGATAGAGGGTGGAGTAATTTCCCAATTGCTGCTTATTCCTGGATCAATTTTTGCCCTTATAATCTCTCCTCCCCGGGGCTGTAATTGGTCTTAAATAGAAGGTCATGGTTGAGCACACAGGTGAAAGTCAAACAGAAATATCTGCCACTATTAAAAATTATCCAGAGCCAGTATGCAAGTAGACCTTAAAATCATGCCATTAAAACCCAAATATTCCTTGAAGTCCAGACTGTTCATTTCATTTTACCAACTGTCAAAGTGGAAGAAAAAGACTCATTAAGTTTAGTGCAATGATTCTGTTAAAATATATATTTCTTTTTATTTTATATCTTTTCAAAATTGCTATCTGCCTTTTACTGAAAAATAAAACACAGAAATAGAAAAACCACAGAAACACACACACACACATAATTCATTCAGTTAATACTTTACAAAGACCCAGGTCAAAAAATAGAAATTGACCAGCCCCCTTCCAGAAACAAACACACCCCCTTTGATTTATAAACTTATTTGTCTCATTTTTACTCATATATATATAATTTGAACCAAGAGCTAAAGTACTGCTTTGGCTTAACCATTGCTTTCATAATATTTATCCTTTTATTTACTCCCTTCTATTCAGCCTCCACTCTCTTGCTCCCACTCTCTCCCTGTCAAATTCTAGTCTCTGTTCAGGACTCCAGCTTGCTTCTGGTGACTGTGGCAGCAGAGCAAGCACCCACTCTGCTGCAGGAAATCAAGATTTCCAACCCCCAACTGGGTGCTTAATGCTGCCCAGCAGCCTACGTTCACCCAATCCATTCTCTTTCTCACTCTCCTGAGCCATTTCATATTTGGCTAGAATGGGCTTTGTATCTTTATAATTCCTTGCTTTCCTTTTGCTTTGTAAAATCACTTTCTCTATGAAAAGCTTTCTTTGGTTCCTATCAAAGAAGTCAAGCTCCCCTACATTTCGTGTTTTCCTTTCTGTGTCTCAGCACTGGTTACTACCTACTCTACTTAGTATTTTTTTTTTTTTTAATGGCTTTTTTTTTTTTTTGAAATTTATTTTTATTTTTTTAAAATATATATACATATATTTTAAGAGGTGCTTAGATTACCTAAAATATTACACGGAACCCACTGGGATTCCCATGTTGCCCACCTCCCACACTTCCCACCACATCCCACACAAACATCTCCCACAGTGTGGCCCACCACCCTCAATGAACTTACACATCCTGGAGCCTTGCCACCAACCATAGACCACAGTTCACACTGTAGACCACACTCTCTCCCACTCAGTTCTGAGTGGTGTGTGCTGATTTAAAATGGCCTACATCCATTGCCACAACAGTACTCAGGATGACCTCCAACTCCCAAAGAAGCCCCTGTATTTCAACTGCTCATCCCCTCCCTACCCAAAAACTGTCAAGTGGCCACTGGCTCCACCTCATTGTTATAATTTCTTGCATTGCAAGAATCACCATATGTGAGCAAGAGAATACCATCAAGTCCACTCTAGTCCATAGTTCTTCCCCCAATCCAGAGGCGACTGGGATGGTGATGTCCACTCCAACTCCAAGTGAGAGAGGGCTTATATCCCATGGATATGGTGGGTGGGATGCTCCTGCCTGCAGATGCAGGCCCTCTCCATTCCCTGGGATGGCCATTTCCCATCGTTGTCTCCTCACCAGGTGACTTGGATGAGTCCATTGAGCTGTAGGGTAGGAGTTGCAGCTCCACCTAGATTTCATGCACACCTGGCACATAGGTAGGCGGGAGGCTCCAGT
>JAKSZT010053798.1:9728723-9912003 GCA_026826555.1 Tolypeutes matacus
AAAAAAAAAAAAATCAGTGGGTCATCCTATTTTGACAGGCACTGTCCTTACACTTAGAGGACTATTGCTGCTCCCTTGGAGATTGTGGCAGAGCTCTCCAGGCTAAGAATTCAGATTCCCTCATTTATTGTGTGATTATCCACCCATCGTGACCATGCCCCATCCCCCGATCCTTTGAATGATTTTGTATATCTTTCATGTATATTTGGTTGAACCAATCCCCACGAAACCCCCCCCAGACACCCTCCTCCCAATAATTCCCCGCAGTACCCATTGTAACCCTTCTGTGATCCAAATCCTCCATGAACATTTAGTCCATAAAATAATCAAATACACTTACTAGGAAAAAGAAACAAGTGTGATAAGCTTACATGCAAGAAACAAACATAAGGAAACTCAGGGGGAAAAAAAAAAGAGAGAAGGAAAAAAAAAACAAATAATCAAACAAAGAACAAAACAAAAAGCCACTGATTATACACTTTGGATATAGCATATTGTGTGTGACTATATCTCAGTAAAACTGCTGAATAAATAAATCAATAATTGTGCAAGAATAGAAGTAGCAGCTATGTACAGCAGGGAAAACAAAGAGAGATTGAGGTAAAGAATTTTCTTATTTACTTGTTTGTTTTTTTGTTTATTATTATTATTGAAATAATGAAAAAGCTCTAATAATTATTGAGGTGATGAATGCATAAGTATGTGATTATACCAAATACCATTGGTTTTACACTTTGGATGAATCATATGCTTTATTAATATGTGCAAATAAAATTGATTTGCTTTTTAAAAAAAAGGTTAAGAAAATATTAACAAGACAGGAATAAAGGTTTGCCATCAGAAAGTATATATAAAGCAATTGACTAATTATTATTTTCATAAAGGATTTGCTCCAACTCTCCAAAGATCTTATTGATGTAAACTGTTTAGATTAATAAAGGAGGGTAGACACAGTTTTTTAGAGTTTGTGGAATGGAAAATTTGTGCCATTCCTACAAAAGCTGAGGTGCTTACCAGCTATTTTTGTATATGCACACGTAATTTAGGAAATTTTTATTTCACTTTCCTAATGTTTATATTTTAGAAAGAATAAAAGTGACTGTGTTAAATTATATGCTTTATGGAGTTGTCTGTGCTTGCTAATACAGGTGGGAGACAAGTGAATAAACAGAATTACTACATAGCAAACAAACCTGATTTTCTTTTTATGTGCCTTCTCCTGGATACCGACAGGTCAAGTGATAAGTGCCCTCTATTCTCACTTATCCTTCACACGACTCCATATTTTTCATGCCAGGCACCTATTCTCGCTTTTTTTTCAAAACTTGTGTTCCTTCTTTCAGCTCCACTTTTTAAATTTATTTATTTATTACGTTACTTCTAGTCAATGAATACAAAGGCTAGCACAATTCAGTTTAAAATCCTATGTATGGGAGAAATCTCCAAATTGAAGCATGTGCAAAATGTACTTAAAATTCAGTATATGAATTGTACCTTCATATCAGACAGAAAAAAAGTAGACTTCATTAATATAATCTCAATCATGTATGACAGAAGGAAGAGGGAATGTTTCTTTTATCTGGGAAAGGAAATTGACTTTGTAATCTTTATGTTTGAATCACTTAATGTACTTTTTCTTAAATAAAATGTAACCTTTTGCCAAACTGCTTTAGTTTACAATAGCAAATACACAGAACTTCTTAAAACAATAATGCGTCAATTAGGGCAGTTATTTACTTGTTCACCATGAGTGTTTGTCGCTCTGCTAGGCTTTGGGGAGGCCAAGGTTGAAGAAGACCTACCCATACCCTATGAAGCTTGCGTGATGCTGGAGGACACAAGCAAGGAACAAAGACAATAAGCAAGAAAAGAAAACATTTACATGCAGCTAATCCATGCTGGGAAGAAAATAAATACGGTGCTGAGATAAAAATCTTGAGGGGCTATTTAGAAGACTTTATTTTTGATGAAGTGGTCAGGAATTTCCTCCCTGAGGATGCACAGAAGCTGAAAACAGAAGATAAGAAGGGCCCAGCCTTGTGACAAGATGACTGAAGTGCAAAATTGTGAATCAGAAAGAGCTTGTCCTGCTCTGGGGGGAGGGGGAGGCAAGAAGGCCAGTGAGTTTGCAGCAGAGTAAGGCAGGGACAAGCTTCTAAAAGTAGACAGGGCCTAGGAGGTGGGGAATGTAGATTGGAGTTTCAAGACAATATGAAGCCATTGAAATGCTTTGTGAAAACTTTAAAATCAAAAGAGAATCATGACCGGATTTATCCACTGCCAGGCGCCCACTGTGGTGTCCTTGGTGAAAGGTGTTGGGGAGGCATCTGGAGGTGGTGGCTGAGTGGGTACAACACATTTAAGGCGTATTTTAGAGGAAACCTTTCAGGCCTGGCTCATGGAATAAATGTAAGGGATTGAGAAAAGGGGGGAATCAAGGATCATTTCTACCCTGCTGGCCTAAGCAGCTACAGAGAATACTTTATTGGGGAAAATCATAACCAAGAGATAAAAGATAACAAATGGATATAGTTACTGGATTATTAAGTAGATGCCTTTTTACTTTCTAGTATATTATAGAATAGCCAAAAGTCCATACCCAGATACTGAAACTCACTGAGGTGTAATCCAGATGCCTAGATCTTTGGTAATGACTGTGTCATTGTATAACCTTTATCCTGTGATCCTAAAAGCCTCATGATCACTCATGACTTGGAACCCATTATCCTGTTTTTCAATTTTGGAATCTTGTGATCACAAAGACAGCTCCTAAATGCTTATTAATGAAGGAACCTGAATCAGCCCTGAACTAACCCACCCTAAGCTAGCCTAAGCTAGCTGACTAGACAAAGCTGGATCTAACCAAAATTGCCCTGCCTGACATGTACAGTATGTCAAACCTTAACCCATAAATGGTCTTTACCTCATAATACTAAAAATCACGTCCATCGCCATATTAAGCCTGCCTTTTTCTTACATACATTCTTAGAGTAGGAAAGTAATCAATCTGCACATGCTCAATAATTAGATCATCACTTACTTGTACTCATTATCCAAAAATCTGGCTGTCTTTGGATACTATAAAACTGTCAGAGTTACTACAGTTCGAGGAGATAGATTTTAGTTCCATAAGTCATCGCATCTCCTTGATCATGCCTGGCAATAAACTCTTTCTCCCTTCAAAACTCCAGTGTCTCAGGAATTGGTCATTTGAGCTCATGGGGCAGAGAACTTCAATTTTGATCAGTATCAGAACTGTCAGAGAAATGTTCACATTCAGAGATGTGTTAAAAAGTTCCATTATCACAATGTCAATAGTTGAAATGCCTATGAAATATCCAAGTGCAGATATTCATTAGCAGAAGGAAAATATGAACAGGAACATCGGATGAGTGGTCTGGAATTGGAACGCAGATGTGGGTCTCTTAGCATATTTTAAGCCATATTTATGGATGAGAGAGTCAAGGAGAGAATATAGGCAGGAAAGAAAAGAGTGCACAGATGCTACCATGTGGACTTTAGTTCAAGGAAGAGGGGTCCTCAAAGGAAGCTAAGAAAGGGCAACCAGACAGAGAAAAGGAGAGGAATCTTGGCAGAATGTAGTACAATAGCAAACGACCTCAGAATGTGAGTACTGATAGAATCAAATCTTCATTCCTCACGCATGCCATGTGACCTTTTCAGGTTGGCTGGGGGTTTATCCCAAAACCAAGGCTGACAGAGCAGCCACCATTTTACATATTGCTTATCATTATGGCAGAAGAAAAGAGAGCTGAAGAGAGCTTCGAACTGATAATTAAATGTTCTGGACCAATTGTGAAAGATGCCACTTCCACTCAAATCTCATCAGTCAGAACTTGTCACTTGTCCCCAAACAGTGCCCAGCAGGCAGGAAGAATGACCTCATGTATGCTGGAATTTTGATTAGCCATCGCAAGTCCTACAGGAGTCTGCCTTTCTGATGGCCAAATATTTCACTCTTAAAAGAGACAACCAGCCCAAAATCCCAACCCATCACCTCATCAAGAGCCAAGTGCAGGTGTTACATGGTGGTTGGTGCATCCTTCTCACCTTAAGACCTAAGAACCAAAATGGTGGATTACCTGCTCCAAACACACCCAGTGCACAGAGCAGGAGCACAGAGCAAGTCATCTCAATAAAATCTCCCATTTGGAAAGGGCAACTTCTCTGCAGATTTTTTGAGAGTCACTCCTTCTCTGGGAAGGAAATCATCCTGCTAAGTTTTCATTCAGTCTCATCCTGTCCACAGGTCCCCAGACCTTCCTTGGCATCCCTTTATGGGAGCCTTTTTCATATCCATATTTGCTCTTTGAACACATTTTAATTGAGCATTGGATACTTTGTTCTCCTTGGGGGGCTGAGCATGCTTTTCCCTCTGCATTTTACCCATAGAAAGGTTGCTAAATCTTGAACAGTTGTAAACTTGTTTAGCCTAGGCTCATGAATTTGTGGTAGTACAATTGTCTCAAAACTGAACCCACTTCTAATCTATGGTATTCCAGTCAGTTCCATGTGCCAATTTATTTAAGGCTTTCTTTACATTCTAGTGCATTAAAAGTATTTTGAGACTATTAAGCTCTGTTGGGAGAGTCAACATTTAGTTGTGTCCCCCCCCCCGGGAATTTTGTTCAAAAATTATTTTTATTAATTCAGGGCCATCTTGACACTAAGTATACCAGGAAAAGTAGTCATCACATTTTAATTTGGGTAGAGTAGGCAGTTTTGCATCTGTAAAATATTTATAAATTATTTTACAGAATAATTTATACAGTTAAGAATAAAAGGATAGTGAAAAAATACTTAATTAAAATTGTAATAATGATGGAAATATTGCAAACTCCATATTTTCCTCATATTGAAAGTATATATACCTGAAATAGGCAGTGCCATTTGTATGCATTTAATTGCTCATCAGTTCTCATGCAAGGACCTGAAACATGCCCTCTTGTAAATGTTGATTTCTGATTTAAAATATTCCAATCGTCTCTAGCTTACCATTACTTCTGGTTTTCACTTTGCTTTTGCATCATCAGAACACAATACTTTTGAAAAATATGGCAGCTCATAATTTTGTTGAAGAGAGATTGGTCTTCTCTTTTAGTCCATAATTGTAAAATATTCTCATTTTTTAACTTTAAAACACAAAATGAGATAATCAATCTTATAATTTTTAAAAACGATTTCTACATAATCAGTTTCTTTCCAATTAATATTTTATACATGCCTGCCCTATCACTGAGTGTTCTACCAGAGAAACACAACCAGTAGGTATATGTTGATATAGACATAAATATAGATATATATTTATTGCAGGGAATTGTCTTATACAATTTTGGGGACTGCCTAGGCAGGTCCAAAGTCTATAGGCAGGCTGTCAGAAAGGGCCAGAAACTCTCCAAGCAGAGATGATATAGTCAATAGTCAGAATTTCTTCTTCCTTGGGTAAACCTCAGTTTTGTTCTTAAGGCAAGTGATTGGATACAATCCAGCATGATCATCAAGGAAAATCAGATTTACTTAGTCAAATAGGTGAAGATGTTAATCACATCTATAAAATACCTTCATACCAATAACAAGTTTAGAACCTCTCTTCATCATTTGTGAACTTATGTATCTCATCAAGTAAATTTTGATGCACAAGCATCATAAAAATCAAAGAATAAAGTCAAAAAATATAAATAAATAAAAATAATAAAAATAAAATACAAAAATAAAAAATAAATTAAAATTTTTTAAAAATTTCACTTTCATCAACATGTTACCTTTTATGTACAGTGACATTTTCTTCTGTATGTTCCCCTAGTGTCTTTTTTTTTTTTTTTTTTGCTTTATTTTCAAAGAAGCTTTAGGTTAGAGAAAAGTCACATAGAAAATAGAAGGGATTCCCTATACCCCACCCTCTCCCTATCTCACATTTTCCCTGATTGATAACATCTTACATGAATAAGGTACATTTGTTATATTTAATGAACAAGTATTGAAGCATTGCTAAGTAACCATGGTCAATGGCTTATATTATGGATTACATTTTGCACTGTACACTTTTATAGGTTTTGACAAAATTTATAATTGCCTGTATACGTCATGGCAAGATCAGTTAGACCAATTTCAGTGCCCTAAAAATGCCCATGTTCTATCTATTCTATTCTTCCTTCCCCTCCCTTTGGGACCTATGGTAACCAGTAAATTCAATTTTTGAAGAATAAGGTTCATAGTTACATGCATTAATATTTTAAATTTATTATTTTTATTCATTGTTTTGGGATTTGTTTTTAAGAAGGTTTTGGATTGCAGAAGGGTTTCAAATGTGTCAGGAAGGATCACTGGTGTGGGGTATTGGTGATGGGAGGATGTGTAGGAAGAGGTGTACTTGGGGCGTGCCTCTAAGGCATAGAATATGTTCAAATGATAATGGGGCATTGTCTTGGTGGGTGGAAATCCACACAGTAACCAAAAAATATTGAATTCCCATCCTAGGGAGTCCTGCTACATTCTCTAATATAGTGGCAAGAATCCCTCGAGTACATAGGCAGTGCCTAGTGAAGGAGGACAGATCATTATGCCAGGCCCTTGATATTGAGGGTTGCACTTATGAGCCTTTTCTACTGAAACGGAAACTTAGCCTAGTATTATGTATTGCCTAAGAGTTACCTCCTGAAAGCCTCCTTGTTGCTCACTTGTGGCCTCTAAGCCATACTCAGCATATAAAGGCACTACCTTCCCCCTGGTGTGGGACATTACTGCCAAGGAGGAGCCGCCCTGGCACCCAGCGATTATCATCAAGCCCCAAATAACGATGTGTTTGGAAAAATATCTTGACCAAAAGGGGGAAATGTTAAATACAAATGAGTTTTTCTTTCTAAGAGATTTCAAATTGAGTCAGGAGGTCATTCCAGAAGTTACGCTTATGCACGTCTTAGGAGGATCTCATTGGCTGCCACAGTAAACAGTTTGTCATACAGGGGGGCTCCTGAGGGCTCTAGAGACTTCTAGACACTATAGGCAGGGTAGACAATTTCGGGAATTTGGCACCCTGTCAGTGGGCCTTACCTCAGAATATATGTTCCCTAATGTATTGGTAGAATTAGAATCATTTATAATTTTCCTACACATGGCTCTTCTGTCCCTTTCATTTGTACCTATAATTAGCACTATACTCTAAATATATGTATGAGAGCATAAATCTTTGGTCTTTTTATCTTCAAGTTGGGCCCTGAATCTCAGCAGTGTCGCAACACGTTCTCTCCAGTTCATTGGACTCACCCAGGAAAATACCAAAATGATGATGATGGACAAGGACAATGCTTATCCCCCCCAAAAAACAGAAAGTATCTAAAATTGTAAGCAAGACAGTTCCATCCATCTGCCCCATGGGATCTATGCCTTCTCTCAATCAGAAACAGAGTGGGCATCACCATCCCAAAATCCTCAAGATTGAGGAATTATCAACTATAAGGGGGGGAATGCAACTATGGACTTAGGTAGACTTATGATTATTCTAGCAATGAAAGATCTTGTAACATTGATATAAAGGCAATGGTCACCAGAGTTTCTGAGAGGAGGGAGAAGAATAAGTTTAGCATGGGGCATTTTTGAGACACTGGAATTATTCTAAGTGATATTACGAAGATGTTTACAGGCCATTATATATTTTGTCAAATGTATAATGCAGGTCAAAGTGAAAACTATAATGTAAACTATTGACCGTGGTTAGTAGCGATGCCCCATTATGTGTTCATCAATTGTAACAAATGTACCACACTAATGAAAAATGTTGTTAATGGGGAAAAATGTGTGTGTGGATGTGGGGTAAATAGGAATCTCCTTATATTTTTCAATGTATCATTTATGTAATCTAAAACTTTTTAAAAAACAAAATAATGAAAGACCAAAAAAATTAAAGAATATAGTCACAGAAGATAGTGTGTGTGTGTGTGTGTGTGTGTGTGAGAGAGAGAGAGAGAGAGAGAGAGAGAGAGAGAGAGAAAGTTAGCAAGAGAAAAAAAGAAGAAGAGCTTATTAAGAACAAGAAAATAAAAACAGTACACAACCCAAGACATGGGCACAGGCGTGAGTTCCAAATGGGACCTCATGGCCAGGGTCTCAGCTGGGTCTTTCTGGCTTTGTTGAGCTGGAGGAAATCCCAGCATGGCTAAAACCTTGTCCTGGAAAGCATTGGTTCTGGAAGAAATAATGTAAGTTAGAATTTTGAAGATATATGATCCTCCTTAAAGGATAAAAAAGATGGTGATAAGGGGGCCCAAACTGGGGGCCAGCCATGACATACTGGACCAGGAGAGTGAGAAAAGCTAGATGCCTTCAGAGGTGGGTGTCAGGGAGCATTACTTGTCTCTTTATCTCCTGGCTTGACTAGACAAATTTGTTGGAAGAAAGCTCTGGGTTGGGGGCTTCTAAGATCTTGGCTATAAAAGGATTTAAGGGCACACCATAGTGTCGGCAAGAGAGTATTGAGTTTATTAAGAAACAAAAAAGAAAAACAACAGTCCACAAGCCCAAGACATGGATATGGGCATGCTTCAGGGTGAGAAGTGCCTGTATTTTCAAAATAAACTTTTGTGGGATAAAATCCTGTTTGTTAAATAAATAAGTTGATAGGAATACCATATTTCTTCTTAGAAAATATTGGTCACTCCTTGATTCTTGAATTTGAGGAAACTCATTTAGGATTTTGTCATCTGACATCATAGTCTGAGATATTGCTTAAATGATCAATTTTACCATCATAATTAGTGTTTAAAGTGCTGCTACCCATCTCCTTGCATATGCATTTTAATTCATATTGTAATTAAGAATTTTCTTTTCTTGTCAATTTGGTGGAAAATTTTTTAAAAATCTGAATTCTCCAAAGTGTTCAATGAACGGTATTTAAAATGCTACAAAGATCTTGCCTCCAGACTTATTTTATAACTTATTGAAGGATGATCCAATATTTTGGACAAGGCAGTAAAAAAATTGAAGCATGAGAAAATAGTGATGATTTATTTTACCATTGCATCATTCTAGGTAATTCCATTTTCTTTTTATTTTAGTCTTTTTTCACATAGTTGGGAATAATTCATGAAGAATGATAAAGTAATTCCTAGGACGATGAAATAACAAAATATGTGAAGATATACGTAAAAGAATATCACATGGATCCTATAATGTATATTAGAGTTGTTGAAGTTTCCAATAGACCCATATTGTAATTTAAACATGAAATGCTACTTTTTATGTGAAATATAAAGTGATTTTTTTTTCTCTTTTGAAGAACACTAAGGAAAAACAAGAGTCAAGAAATATTAATCCTCACAAACAGCAGAAGTGCTCAAAAAAGAAATTTAAAACCTAAAATTGGTTTCAGTGTTATGGTTTGCCTGATTATAGACCAAATGTTGACCCATTCAGAGATTATATTCATAAATTTGAATTGACCTTGACACGAGGTTTTGGTTTTATTTATTTTTTAGTAAAATATACATTCAGCAAAGTTCACAAATCAAATATGTGCAGTTATATTTTTTAATGATGAGCGCATCTGTGTGCTCACCATCCACATTAAGAAATTGAGCTTAACCAGTGAGTGGAAACCCTCCTGGCCCCTTCCAGTCAGGCTCACCTCTCAAGGTAGCCATTCTCTTGACACCAGAGATTAATTAATCACCAGAGATTACTTTTGATTGACCATGGAATGCATGTGCATGAAATTATACGGTCTGATCTCTTTTGTTTCTGCTTCTTCTGATCAACATTATGCATTTGAGACTATGGGTACTGATGTAGTTTGTTCATTCCCATTTTTTTTTTTATAGTTTTATTCTATAAAATAAAATGCATTATGTTGATATAGATAGTTTTCAGTTTTTGCTACTATAATAGTACTGCTATAAATATTATTTTGCGTGTATTTTGAAGAACATATGCAGACTTTTTTGTTGGTTACATAAATAAATGCTATTTAATTTTAGTTGGTACTCCCAGTTTTCAAAAATGATTTAATCAATTAAGTCCTATCAGCACTATCTGTGATTTCACTTGGACACAAATCTTTCTAAAATTTGGTATTGTACATCCTTTTTAAATTATTATTTTAGACCTTCACATATATACATATATTATTGTGTGTGTATATATATATATATATGCATATATTATTGTGTGTATGTGTGCACCTGATGAATTATTGTGTGTATGTGTGCACCTAATGAATAATGAGATTTAACACATTTTCATGTACCATTTAGCCCTTTGAGGATATCATATTTTGTGAAGAGCATGCTTAAGCTTTTGCTTATTTTTTTGTGGGGGGTCTCTGTCATTTTTATTGATTTGTAGATGTGCTTTACATATTCTAGATTCAAATACATTGTCATGTATATGTTCTGAAATATTTTATATCACACCAAAACTTGTTCACTTTCTAGATGTGTTTCCCTTAGGTTAAAAGTAAAATAAATACAGTGCAATTTATTGACTTTTACTTTACGGTTAGCTCTTTCTGTGACCTATTAAAAAACTTTGCCTACTATCATGTCATGTAGAGTCTTTCAAATGCTGAGTTTTAATTGGGTATTGTTGGCTAAAGGATAACTCAGCTGTATATTGTATGAGTTGGAAGCCTAAAGTAGCAATTTATTACTATTATTCATTATATATTCCAAATTATGACAGTTTTATAAAAGCATGGGTCACTATATTCCAGCCTTCAACAGCAGTTTTCTTGTTACCCTCCACCAGGTCTCTAAGTCAATGCCATGTGTTTGCTTTTTTGATGGTAGCAGCATTCCACTCGTGGACAGTAGATTCTGTGAGTCAGAGTTGGTGAGGTTCTGATATGGAAACAACCATCAACATAACAATCATCTTGAAGGGGTTGCAGAAAGGGCTCCTTCCCCCTCTCACTCTCTCAGTGCCATCTGGGGCTCTGTCCACATTTCCTCTCTCCAGAACCAAGACTTACAAAGACAGCTGGTTGTCTGGAAAGTTGCTGCTTATTAAGGCAGAGGGCGAGACAGACTGAAGATTCCTAAACCAGCAACTAGTGGAGATGGCCTGGAACTGACAGTTCTTCTCCTATCTCTTTGCCCAGACCTCAGGGTATTAGATGTGCAGTCTTATCATAGGCTGAGGAGGCACTAGACATCATTTGTGACTCCCATAGAAAGAAAATGCAGTTCATGAAGGCTGAGAAAAATGTGCAGCCTCATTTCCTTCACTCAAATTAACATTTCTCTGAAATTTAATCTGAATTTAAAAATCTGACCCTTTGCATCTATTGGGTCACCGTGGAGATAACTAGTTTGATGGGGGAAAAAAATGTACACATACATACATAGCACTTTGAAGCTCATATTTTAAAATATTTAGCTGCATTTACACCAAGCCTCAGATACATATTTCCACTAGACCTTTTAATATAATAATTGCAATTATAAGTCTCAGAGAGACCTCAAATTCAAGGTCCCCAAAGCAAAACTCTTTTCCCCCATTCCTGTGGCCCACTGTTAGTTGGGTTCCTCACAGAATCAGGCACCAAGACCAGTTTAGACACACAAAAAATTTACTGGGGGAAATATCTTTGAGGGGAAGGGATGAAAACTGGCCAGGCTGTGGAAGGGGTACTCATGCTGTATTGCAGATATGACCTGTGAAAAAGGGGAAGGAGAGATGGTCAAGAAAGAAGAGGTTTAGGCTGCAGCAGGTTCCCGGAAAGGTTCACCAGGACAAAGGGGACTCCTACAAGAAAGTCTCACCTCTCTCAAAAATGGGGCTGCACTCGCACCCCCACAACACTCAATCCTTCCATAGGAGCAGACTGAGGAAGTGTGATCTTGTGTGAACACAGCACTAGATTGAGCTGGGAAGCACTGAGTTACCTTTCAAACACACTCCCCAGAGCAGGGGGTCTGAGTAACCCTTCTGTGATGGCAGGACCACCCACACCTCCTTCTTTATGGCTTCGTTTGGTTACTGACTTCACAATTCACTCAGGAGCCCTGATTATAAACCTGGAGTTTGTGTCTGGAGCTGCCCATCCCACATATTTCCATATGTCCTCAAATCCATCCTGCATTTGTACTTCATCTTTGACTTCAGGTTCAAGTGATTTCATTGGTTGTCTGGACCATTCCAATCACCTGGTAACTTGTTCCATATTCATCAACTCCAAAATTCTTCAGTGATACCCCTTTTCTAGCAAGTCAAAGGAATTGCCAGTCATGTCCATAGCAAATGGAATGATTAACACATTTTTCCTTAAATTGATTGGTTTGGCAGAAGTTAGGTGTTGGCCAATAGCCTTACCCCAAACACACTGAAAGACAGTGTGGTGATAGTCCCAGGGGAATATGAACTAACAGACCAAAATAGCTAGAAAATAAGAAATGCTTTCTTAAAAAAAAAAAAAAAATCAAATAAATGGATGGTATAAAACATCTTCATGAAAAGATATGGAAAAAGACAAAGTATTTTTTAATATGAAAATTATACTTAAGAACAAAGATTTTAGAAATAGAAACAAAAGCAAGATCATCAAATGAACTATTTCACGCATGAAAAATCATGTGATTGTGGAAAACTTATAAATGCAATAAATGTATGGATAAACTGGAAAATGAGTCAGCAATTATGGTTAGCACTTCTTGAATCAAGGCAAAATATTTTGAAAAGAAATAGAAAATATAAAATTAATATTTCTGGACATGGAAAATATAGATGAAACAGT
Organism: Tolypeutes matacus; assembly: GCA_026826555.1. Taxonomy (NCBI): domain Eukaryota; kingdom Metazoa; phylum Chordata; class Mammalia; order Cingulata; family Chlamyphoridae; genus Tolypeutes; species Tolypeutes matacus. The sequence continues at coordinate 9,741,469 of JAKSZT010053798.1, forward strand.
GAATATAAAATAATTAAATGGAAGGGAGAAAATTTTGAAAATTAATGGAGAATGAATGCTCAGAAATTGGAGGTCAAAATCTTCAGACTGAAAAGACACATAGTATACCAGACAGATGACAATAAAATTCCCACTCTAGACATATCATAGTGATCTTTTAGAATATCAAAGACATGGTGATATTTTTAAACATCCAGAGAAAACAAACGTATCACTTACAAAGACACATAAGTCACATGCATATCAGACTTCTCCACAGAAATGTCACATTAGAGAGAAGATGGAGTACTATTTTTAATATTGTAAAGAAAAAAAGAAGTCTTCACATATAATAATATATTCAGCTAAACATTCATAACTATATGGGAGAACATTCAAAGCTTTAAAATGTTTTATACACACACAAGCACCTCATATTTGTAGAAAGTACAGAAATAAGAAAAAATAAATTCAAGGAATATGGAAAAATATGAGAAAAGAAAGATACTTTGCTTTTAAAAAATAAATAAAATGTCATGAGAAAGGAAAAGGAAAACACAAAGGCGTAACTCAGAACACAAATTCTAAGTGTTATAAACTTGAACAGGAAAACAGTGTGGAGACAGGAGAAAGCTTGGGAAAGTACTAAAATACTTAAACTTTTAGAAGGTTTTATATTAATAAATGAGGAACTCTAAAGAAAAATAAACATGAATAATTCCTATCAATTTCCATAGGTTATAATATACAAATTATAACTATTATTTCAGTTCAAAAATCATAAATTTTCCAATATATCAGATAAGTTAAAATGTACATATAAATATTTTTTCCAAATTAATGTATCAATTTAAAACAATCCCAATCAAAATTTCTATTTTATGTTGTAAGACATTCAATGACCTTATTCTTTTTTTCTTTCATTGTGGAAACATATATATATATAAAATACAAAATTTCCCATTTTAACAAATTTTAATTGTACATTCCTATGGTGTCAATTACATTCAAAACATTGAGTTACAAAACAAACAAACAAAATATGTTGTTACATCACACCACCCATTTCCAAAACTTTTTCCTGACCCTCAACAGGAAAACTCCCAATTCCCTGCTCCCTCTATGCTGGAGAAGCCACAGACAAGTTCAGGGGCCATCTCCCAGCCTTGGTGTACCCCTTCCCTTTCTTTGTGTGAAGATGTTTTAATAGGTTTCCTTTTCACAGCCCAGAGGAGATTTTACATTCAATGGAACAGCTTGAACCGAATCCGGAAGAAGCAGCCCCAGCTGCTCATCAAGGCAGGAACCCAATGCAAAGTTTGATTGATTATGCTTTATGCTCAGTGACAGGGGCCACACCCTTGGGTGTGTAAATACCTAACTTTGGCACATCTGATCTCCAACACAAAGATGGCCGTGTGGCTCCACTATCCACCAACCCAAACCCAAGCTTGACATGTGGAGCCAATATCCACCAACCCAAACCTGAGCAGTTGGATTCCCAGGGTACCACCCACGATGGTAGGTCTTGCCTGGCACTTTTAGCCCTTTTGTGTTGTAAATAATAAAGCAGTCATTTGATGAAAGTTTCATGTTTGAGCTTGTATTCCTGACACACTGTAGCACCACATGCCTCACTCTGATCCCTGATCACCTCTAATTTTTTTCTGCCTCTTTCTCTTTCCTTATTATAGATGCTTCACATGAATGGAATCATGAAATATTTGTTATTTTGTTCATGTTCTATTTTATTCAACATAATGATTTCAAGGTTCATCCACGTTGGAGCTTCTATCAGAAATCCATTCCTTTAGCAGCTTAATAATATTGCATTGCATGGATATGCCCCACTTTGTTTATTCATTCAACTGACAGTGCACCTGACAGTTTCCACCTTTGACCAATGTGAATAACGCTGCTATGAACATTAGTGTGAAAATATTTATTTGAATTCCTGGTTTCATTCCTTTTGAGTATATACCTAAGTGTGGAATTGCTGGACCATATGATAATTCTAGGTTTAACTTTTTGAGGAATTGCCAAACTGTTTTCCACAATTCAAGGGTTCCAATTTGTCAGCATCCTCAGTAACATTTATTTTCCATATTTATGTTTTCAATTTATTTAATTTAATTTAAAAACTCTATAGCCACTAAGCAACAACTGTCCCTCTCCGCCCTCTGCTTTTTTAAGAAGTGTCATCATACTGCGTGTTATGTGGTACCTCATTGTGGTTTTTTTTAGAGTTCCCTAATAACTAATGATGTTAGTCATCTTTTCTTGTACAAATTGGCCATTTTCATATCTTCTATTCAAGCTATTGCCTGTTTGTTTAAGCGGTTGTTTTGTTGTTGAGTTTTCAATGACATTATCATAATATTTATAGAACCGAATAATGATGACTGAATCGGTAAGTGGAACTTAAAGGAAAAAGAAAGAATGGGGCCTTTCCACACTATATATTAGCAATTTATAAAGCCACAGGAATAAAAGCTGTATTTTACTGGTAAAAGAGGACGGATACACAAGAGAGTCAAATAAGAAGTTTTGAGACTAGAAAGCGTCAGCGATAGTGCAAAAAGTGATGAGAGTAAATAAATGGAAGAGAACCAAATAATAAGGCCACAACACTAATCGGTAAAATACATATTACTTCCTCAGGGAATTAGAAAAATTGGCTTAACATTTTCACACACACACACACACACACACACAAAGTCTTCAAACCTCAATTAAATATTTCAATATAAAATATGGAGAGAAGCTAAAATTAGTCAAATTAAATATATGAATTCCCTTTGACTCAGAAATTCCACTCGTGTTCATATGCAGGATGGTTTTTGCAGTGCTCTGGTGTCAGAGAATTGGAGGTCATCAGGTGGCTCAGCCGTGAGTAATGGACTAGGAAACAACAGTGGATACCCAATATCATGCCTGATGCAGCAGGTAGAGAAAGAGACTAAATGTGCATCGAGCAGCCCAAGTCCACATTAGAAATGAGATGCAGAAGAGCAACAAAGAAGAGCAGAATGAGATCATTAGATTTACATCAACTAAAATTGTAGACATAGAAAAGGGAAAGCCATTTTATAGTACAAAAGTAAATATAAAATACATATTAAACATATTTAATGGTTGTATCAGAGGAGACTAAGGCATGGCATATGATGAAATATTTAAGTAATTAATTAATTGATTGATTAACTAATAAGAGGGTAATATAACAATAGGCTATTATTATTTTTTAGGAGGTACTGGAGATCAAACTTAGGTCCTCATACATGGGGAGCAAGCTCTCAAGCACTTGAGCTACATCTGCTCCCAAACCACAGGTTACTTACTTAGCCATATCAGAGCCCTCAACATTCCTAATTCAACTCATGCATGTTCCCAACTACCCCTGTCTTCTTCAAGCCCTGACATCTACCTCAATCTAGCCATCTGTCTTCCTTACAAGGAAAATCTCTACTCTTATCCCTTTTAGAATCCTTCACTTTTAAGTAATCTCCCTTTCTACTATATTTTTTATATGAAATACACGGTAATTTTTCACTCAGACCTGTGGAAATTTATATTTTTTTCATTTAGAATAATGAAGAAGATGAAATAAAGCCATGCCTTACTTATCATTATATTCCTAGTGTCTGGAAATAAATACTTAGAAAAAAGTGTATTTTCTAATGCTAGAAAGGAGAATTTAATCTATAACTTGAGTTTTCTTAAATGTCCTGTTTTCTTCTTTAAGAGGAGGATGCGATCAGGGTCTTGAAGGATGGACTGTATTGTCAGGTAAACCATAGAAGTAGTAAAAGGAAATTGTGTGGAGCTTTTCCTCTGAGTCTTCATTTCTCTGGTTTTGCTAAAAGGTTTTAAAAAGAAGGAACTGTCAACTTTATATGAAAATCAATGTAAAATTAATTATAAATCTAACTGTAAAGTATAAAGCTATAAATCTTTTAGAAAAAAACATAGGACAGAGTGGAATAAAATATTTCCATATCACATAGCTAGAAAATGATGTATCAAAATATAAAAGAAACTTCTAAACTCTACAGTAAGAAAAAAAGAACCATATTACAAAATGGGTGAAATACTTGAACAGACACTTTACCAAAAAAGATATACAGACTATGAATAATCATTACCCAAGGGTTCAATATTATTGTCAATTAAGGAAATGCAAATTATAATTATAGTGAGATACAACTACAAATCTATCAGAATGGCTGAATACATTTTTTTAAAAATAACTATCAAGTGCTAACAAGGATACTGAGCAAATGGATCTCTTTTCTTTGCTGGTGGGAATGTAAAATAGTCCAGCCACTCAGGAAAACAGTTTGGTAGTTTCTTAAAAAGTTATTTGGTTACCATATGACCCAGTAATTGTACTGCTCTGAATTTATCCCAGATTAAAGCAAACATAATCTACACAAAAACCTTACATGCATGTTCATATCAGCTTTATTTTTAATAGCCAGAAATTAGACACAACCCAAATGTTCCTCAATGGCTAAAAGGATACATCCATACACTAGAATACCATCACCCACAAAAAGATGTGACCTGTCGGTATACACATTAACTTATATGGAGTTCTGGTGCATTATGTTGAGTTTAAAAAGCCAATATCAAAATGGTTACAAGCTATATGATTTCATTTAAATAACATTTCCCAAATAGCAAAATTATAATGATATAGATCAGCTCAGCATTTGCCAAAGGGAAGAAAGGGGCAGAACATAGGATTGTTTCTGTGATGATGAATCAATTCTGTATCCTGATTGTAATAGTAGTTACAGAAATCTATACATGTGATAAAATCTCATAGATCTACACAAACACACATATACACAAAATGAATGCTTGTAAAACTGGTGAAATCTAAATAAGGTAGGTAGTTTATTTTATAGCATGTTATTAATATAAATTTACTGGTTTTGATAATATCCTAAGTTTAAGGTAGTTATTACCATGTGGAAAGCTGGATGATGGGTACATGGAATTACTGACAATTTTTTGCTACTACTTATTAGTCTTAAATTATGTGAAAATAAAAAGTGAAAAAAGAGAGAGAGAGAAAGAAAAAGGAGGACACCATCAAGATGATATCGTAAGCAGTTCTAAGCAAACATCCTTCCACAGAAATTTTTTTAAAAGGGCAGAAACTGTCAGATCCAACCTTACCAGAACCTCTAGAAAATAGTCAGAGGTTTATAGCCAGTGAACAAATGAAAACTGGATCAAGAAAAAGGCAACTTACAAATGGTAAGGAAAAGGGAATTGTGGGAAGATGGCATTGAACTAACAGGCAGTGCACAATGCTCTCACAAAAGCAATGGAGAAAGAGCCAAAAGCTGTCCAAGGGACCTGCTTTGGGGGTCAGCAGACTGGGACAGTGCTACACAACTCCCAGGAGGATGAGCGACAGAGAGATGAAAAGACAAAACAACAAACGTGGATTACCAAGCCCCTGCACTGGCTAGGAAGGACATCCCTCCCCTACCCACAAGTTACCCCCCAACCTCTGACTCACTGCAGCTGACTGAGAAGGGAACAGACATTTTCATCCCTGTCAGCTGTTTCAAGGGAAAAGGGAGGGGGAGCAGCAGTGCTTTTCTTCAGTGAATTCGGCCAGCAGATCCCACTTTCAGTCTCTGTTTTAGAGATTCAAGACAGGAACAAAGGAAAATCCAGACTGAAACACCTCCATGGAAAGGTGTGCTGAGGACCACTATCTGCTGGACCATCTGGAAATTCCAAGGACAAAAACTGTTCTCTGTTCCTCATGTGTCTTACCCCTGGGAGAAAATCTGTGCCTCACTAGTGAGTCTTTGGCTTGATTTTTAAAAGTTAAGCCAGGCAATTTTGAAGACTTAAAATAAGTTAAACCAAATAGATAATGAAGAGCTGTTTAAAAATAATAATAATAATAATAAAACAACAATAGGCAAGAGAGAGAAAGTGGCCAAGAGTAAATTCACCTATATATTCAGATGCTTAGACATCAACAAAAATTTATAAGCCATACTAGGAAACAGAAAGAAATGGCCAAGCCAAAAGGACAAACCAAACATCCTGAAGAGATAAAGGATTTAAGACAATTAATCATTGTTTATCATACCTAAATCACTGAAAAATTTTAAAGAAAATATGATGAAAGAAATAAAGGATAATAAAAGACTGGGGGAGCATATGGAATAATTTGAAGGCTTACAAAGAAACATAACAGACCTTATGGGAATGAAAGACACTATGGATGAGATTAAAAATATAGTAAAGGGCTCAACCATTTGGTGCCCATCTACCAAATGGGAGGTCCCAGGTTCGGGTTCTGGTGCCTCCTAAAAGAAGATGAGCAGATGCTGCCTCCCAATGCAACAGAGTTAGATGCCACCTCCCAATACAATAGAGCTAGACGATGCCCCTCCTGCAATGACCTAGACTCCTCCCCCACCACAACAAGCAACCAGCAGATGATGCAGCACACGGGGAGTAGATGTGGCTCAGCCCATTGGGCACTTACTTATCATGTGGGAGGTTCTGGGTTTGGTTCCCAATGCCTCCCCGAGAAGGTGAGCAAACAAACAATTAGCGAACCATCTCAGGGAATGGGGGATAAATAAAGTAAATTTAAAAACATAAATCTTAAAAAAATATGTTAGAGGCATATAAGAGCAGATTTGAATTGCTCAAAGACAGAATTAGTGATTTCAAAGACCGAACACCTGAACTGGAAAAGACAGGAAAATAAAAAGAGAAAAGAATGGAAAAAATGGGACAGACACTCAGGAAATTGAATGACAATATAAAACACAGAAATATTTGCATTAACTGTGTCCCAGAAGGAGAAGGGAATGGAAAGGGGCAGAAGGAATATTTGAGGAGAGAATGACCTAAAATTTCCCAATCCTTATGAAAGACATAAATATCAATATCCAAGGAGGACAACCCAACCCAAACAGAATATATATGAATAAATCTACACTGAGACATCTACTATTCAGAATGACAAATATCAGAGATAAAGAGAGGATTCTGAAAACAGCAAGAGAAAAGCAATACACATACAAGGGAAATTCGACAAGATTAAGTGCTGAGCTCTCATCAGAAACCACGGAGGAGAGACGAAAGTGGTATGTTGTATTTAGAGTACTGAAAGAGAAAAACTGACAGCCAAGAATTTTGTATCCGGCAAAACTGTACTTCAAAAATGAGGGTGAATTCAAAGTCTTCAAAAACAAAAACTGATGTAAGATGTTACAAAAAAAAAAAAAAAAAAAAAACAGAATTGTAAGAGATGCTAAAGGGAGTGCTGGAGCCTGAAAGGAAAAAAATGAGGGTGAGAGATTTGGCGAAGAGTTTAGAAATGAAGATTACAAAGAAGGTTAAAAAACAATAAGAAGACAGACAATAGAACAATATGAGAACAGAGAGCCAAAGGACCAAATGGTTGAACTAAAAAATGTCTTTACAGTAATAATACTGAATGTTAATGCATTGAACTCCCCAATCAAAAGACAGATGGATAGAATGGACAAAAGTATGAGCCTTGCATATGGTGTCTAAAAGAGACCCACCTCAAATGTAAGGACACAACCAGGTTAAAAGTGAAAAGTTGGAAAAAAGTATTCCATGCAAATAGTAACCGAAAATGAGCTGGAGTAGCAATACTAATATTGTACAAGTTAGATTTCAAATGCAAAACTTTTATAAAGGATGAAGAAGGTCATTATATGTTAATAAAAGGGGCAATTCACCAAGAAGAAATAATTATAATAAATATTTATGCACATAATCTGAGTGCCCTAAGATATATTAGGTACACACTGACAAAACTGAAGGGGGAAATAGATGTCTCTACAATGATAATTGGAGACTTCAATACACAACTCCCAGTATTGGGTAAAACATCTGGACAGATAATAAATAAAGAAACAGAGAACTTGAATATATGGTAAAAGAACTAGAACTAGCAGACAGCTATAGACATTCCACCTCAAAATAGTAGGATATAAATTTATTTTGAAGTGCTTATGTATCCTTCTCCAAGATAGACAATATGTTGGGTCACAAGAAAAGTCTCAATAAATTTTAAAAAGATTGAAATTATACACAATACTTTCTCTGATCATAATGAATGAAGCTGGAAATCAATAATGGATGGAAAAGGGAAAATTCATAAATCTATGGAGATTAAACAACACGCTCTTAAATAATCAGCAGGTCAAAGAAGAAATTGCTAGAGAATTCAGAAAATATTTTGAGATGAATGAAAATGAGAACACAACATATCAAAATCTATTGGTCACCACAAAGGCAGTGCTGAGAAGGAAATTTATAGCTCTCAATGCTTACATTAAAAAAGAAGAAAGAGCTAAAATTGAAGATCTAACTGCACACCTGGAGGAACTAGACAAAGAACAGCAAACTAACTCTAAACCAAGCCGAAGGAAAGACAAATAAAGATCAGAGCAGAAATAAATGAAATTGAGAACAAAGCAAACAATAGAGAGAATCAACAAAACAAAAAGTTGGTTCTTTGAGAAGCTCAACAAAATCAACAAAACCTTACCTACACTAACAAAGAGAAAAAGAGAGAAGAGGCAAATAAATAAAATAAGAAATGATATGGGGGATATTACCAGTGACCCTGCAGAAAAAAGGATCATAAGAAGATACTACAAACAAGTAAAAACTAGACAATGTAGAGGAAATGGACAGATTCTTAGAAACACAAACCACCTACACTGACCCTAGAAGAAATAGAAGACCTCAACAAACCAATCACAAGTGAAGAATCTGAAACAGTCCACAAAAACCTCCCAAAGAGAAGAGGATGTGGATCAACAGTTGGATGCCTGCCTACCACTTGGGAGGTTCCAGGTTCCACTCCCAGTGCCTCCTAAAGAAGATGAGCAAGACACAATGGGCTGGTGCCATGAGCTCACACAACAACACAACAACATGATGCCATGATATAACACAATGAGGAGACACAATGAGGAAAAACAATGAGAGATACAATAAACAGGGAGCAGACAGGGCTCAAGCAATTGGGCACCTCCTCTCCCACTTTGGAGGTTAGGTTTGGTTCCTGGTGCCTTCTAAAAAGAAAATGAACAGACACAGAGAGCACACAATGAAAAGACACAAAGAGCACAAAACGAACAGACACAGAGAGGAGAGAGCAAGTTCAAACAATGGGCGGGGTGGGAGGGGAATAAATAAATAAAATCATTAAAGTAAACACCTACCAAAGATGAAAAACCCAGGACCAGATGACTGTGAGGTGAATTCTACCAATCATTCAAAGACAATCTAATACCAATCTAGCTCAAGCTCTTCCAAAAAATTCAGAAGAAAAGAATGCTACCAAACTCATTCTATGAAGCCCACATCACCCTAATACCCAAACCAGATAAATATATTACAAAAAAAGGGAATTACAGACCAATATCTCTATGAATATCAATGTAAAATTCTCAACAAAGTACTTGTAAGCAGAATCCAAAAGCATATTAAAAGAATTGTGCACCACAATCAATTGGGTTTTATCTCAGGTATGCAAGGTTGGTTCAACACAAGAAAATCAATTGCTGAAATAAAGCACTTTGATAAACTGAAAACGAAAAATCACATGATTCTCTCAACTGATGCAGAAAAAGGCATTTGACAAAATACAGCACTCATTCATTATAAAAAGACTCCAAAAGACAGGAATAGAAGGAAGTTTTCTCAATATGGCAAAGTGTATATATGAAAAACCTACAGCTAGCATAGAACTCAATGGTGAAAGACTGAAAGCTTTCCTTCTGAGATCAGGACCAAGACAAGGATGCCCACTGTCACCATTGCTATTCAACATTGTGCTAGAAGTTCTTGCTAGAGCAATTAAGATAAATAAATAAATAAATAAAAGGCATTCAGATAGGAAAGGAAGATGTAAAATTTTCACTACTCACTCATGATATGTTCCTGTGTCTAGAGTCTCCAGAAAAACCCAGAACAAAGCTACTAGAACTGATAAATGATTTCAGCAAAGAGTTGGGATACACGATTAATATGCAAAAATCACTACTGATATGCAATTTGTGGAGGAAATCAGAAAACAAATTACATGAATAATAGCAACTAAAACAATCAAATATTTAGGAAGAAACTTAACCAAGGACATAAAGGACCTGTATCAGAAAAATAGAAAACATTGCTAAAAGAAACTGATAGAGACTTAAATAAATGGAAGGACATTCCAGGTTCATGGCTTGGAAGACTAAATATTATTAAGATGTCAATTCTACCCAAACTGATTTACAGATTCAATGCAATCCCAATAAAAATTCCAACAGCCTTTTTTGCAGAAGTGGAAAAAACAATTATCAAGTTTATTTGGAAGGGTAATGGGCCCCAAATAGCCAAAAAGATCTGAAAAAAGAACGAAGTGGGAGGACTTTCACTCCTGATTTTAAAGCATATTACCTAGAAGGCAAGATGGCGTCAATTTAAGTGGATGCTCACCATCTCTCTCACAAAAGACAGCTGATTGGGGACAGGATCCTGCCCAAGTGAGCTGTTCTCGGAGCCCACGGAGTGGGAAGTTTTGGGACATTGATCTGGAGGGAGCTGGACAGAGAGATAGATTGCTTAAGATAAAACCATGAGTTTTTAGCCCTGTTCCTGGAAAACATGGATGGCTAAGCCCCACACTCAGGTCAGGGGGCCATGGTGAGCCTCAACTCCCTCCAGTCACACAGCGAGAGGGAGCATTCTCTGACAGTGGGAAGGTTCTGGCAAAGGGTGGATAAGGGTTTCCTTTCTGTGGCTTTGGTTGCCTAGACCCCCTTAGAGCATAGGAGAGCACACCAGCTGGCTCGAAGTGGCACCAGGATGAGGGGAGAGGTGAATCTGCTGAGGAAGCCTAATTTACCTAACCACCCTGGGATACAGAGGCTTGGCTTAAGGGAAGGCAGAGTCAGCCAATTTAATAGTTCTGCACTGAGGACTATCAGAATTTCAACTCCCCTATGGAGTCAGGCAGTGGGAAGTGCTTAATTAGTTTTCAAGAGCCTATTTAGGGTCCTCTGGGAAGAAAGGGTAGTCTAGAAGAGGCTTGAAAATCATTTTGGTGTAGTGTACTCAGTCATCAGGGTCCCATTTGAATTTCAAAAGGGAACTCAACCTGACCAGGAGAGGGAAGGGGGGATCTGCTCATACAGCCTGCTGAATCCTGCTGACCTAAGAGAGTAAAATCTGCCCAGGGGAAAGTGACTGAATAACTTTCTGAAGAGCTAACTGATCCAATTAGAAAGGTAGCTCAGTGGAGGAATTTCTGCCTTGAATATATGAGGTCCATAATTCGATTCTCAGCTCCTATAAGAGTAGTGATCCCCTGGGATATCTAACATCCAGCTGATACCTTAGGACAGGGAAAACATATTAGTTTTGTACTAGCTTCTTTTGGGTCCCTTATCCCCCTCCCCCACTTCCAAAAAAAAAAGGTTCCTTTTAAAAAAAAAAGTTTAACATAGTTTACTCACTAAAATCCACCGCAAAACCTACAGAGAGAAGCCTTCAGGGTAATTGATTGATGAACACAGGCAGCCTGAGAGGCTCCACAAAGGCCCCAAGAAGGAATGCTGTTCTTCCTTAACTTTGTTTGACTGCTTGCTTATGTGTTTGTTTGGTTTTTTGTTTTGTTTTGTTTTGTTTCTTGTGTTTCTTTGCTCTTTCCTCCCCACCACTTTTTTAAAATTACCTACTGCTAGCTTGTTTCTTCTTGCTGTGCTTCTTCTTCCTTGATTTCCCATTTTCTGTGCATATTGATTTTGTCTACTAACGCTATCTCTTTTCATTACTTCATCTTTCTATCTTCTGCTTTCTGTTGTGGTTCTTACATACCAACTTTTTTTATTAGTCCTCAACTTTACTGATTTCGATTTCTATCTTGCCTATTCTTTTTTCTCTTTGTTTATTAACTTTTTTCTTTCTGTCCTTTCTTTTCTTTTTCTCTCTCTCCTCATCATTTTGGCCTTTTAAATCATTCTATGTATTTTTCTCTATTTGGTTTCCCATTTCATTGTAATACTCCAATTTTTTATTCCTATTACTCTACACTGCTTAAATGAGTTAAATATTCATTTTACTAAGACTTATATGGCCCTCTTATAACTTTTATTATTATTACTATTATCCTTTTTCTTTTCTTACCTCTTTTGATTTCTCTGGCCCTAATCTTTTTCCTTCAAGGGAACATAAAAAACAGCAAGAAAATAGAACAAAAAGAAAAAAGTGTCAAAGAGAAAATTTAACACACACACAAAACCAGCAGCTAAACAAACTCTAGGCAGAGAGAGAAGCTAATCAACTGAATAAACCCATCAAGATAAATGATAACCAGAGGCCAAAAACAATTACAAACCATACTAAGAAACAGGAAGACATGGAACAGTCCAATGAACAAACAAAAAACCAGGAAGAGATGCAGAATATTGAACAACTAATCAAAGTTGTCCAAACAAATATCATGGATCAACTTAATAAAATGAAGGAAGAGATTAAGGATATTAAGAAGACACTGGGAGAACATACTAAAGAAATTATAAACATACATAAAAAGATAATGGATATGATGGTGATGAATGGCACAATCCAAGAAATCAAAAAGACATTGGAATCACATAACAGCAGATTTGAACAGGTGAAAGAAAGAATTAGTGATGTGGAAGACAGTACATATAAAATCAAACAGATAGTAGCACAGATAGAGAAATGATAGAAAAAATCAGCAGGAACTTAGGGATTTAAATGACAACACAAAATGCACAAACATACGCATTATAGGCATCCCAGAGGTAGAAGGGAAGGGAAAGGGACAGAAGGAGTGTTGAAAGAAATAATGGCTGAAAACTTTGCAACACTATTGAGGGAGATGGATGTACATGTCCAGGAAGCACAGAGCACCCTAAACAGTATAAATCCTAACAGGCCAACTCCAAGACATATACTTTTCAAAATTTCCAATATTCAAGGAAAAGAGAAAATACTCAAGGCAGCAAGAGAAAAGAGAACCATCACATACAAGGGAAGCTCAGTAAGATTAAGTGTTGATTTCTCATCGGAAGCCATGGAGGCAAGAAGTCAGTCGCATGACGTAGTCAAGGTACTCAAAGAAAAATACTTCCAGCCACAAATTCTCTACCCAGCAAAGCTGGCATTCAAAAATAATGGATAGCTCAAAATATTCACAGATAAACAGAAATTAAGAGAGTATACCAATAAGAAACTTGCCCTTCAAGAAATACTAAAGGAAGTTCTACAGGTTGAAAGGAAAAAACAGGAGAGAGAGAGAATTGGAGGAAAGTCTAAGAATAACAACAACAACAACAAAAAAGCAAAATAAAAACAACATTTGACATACTTAAACCCAAAGAAAATATGGCTGATGTAAGAAATTCCTTGAGAGTAATAACACTGAATGTTAATGGATTAATGTCTCCAGTCAAGAGACACAGATTGGCAGAATGGATAAGGAAATATGACCCATCTATATGTTTTCTATATGAAACACACCTTAGTCTCAGGGATTCAAGGAGGCTGAAGGTGAATGACAGGAAATCAATTTTACAAGCAAACAACAACCAAAAAAAGGGCAGGAGTACTATAATAATAATGGAAAAAATAGACTTTAAATGCGAAACTATTGTAAGAGACAAAAATGGACACTATATATTAGTAAAAGGGGTAATCTTTCAAGAAGAAAGAACAATCATAAACATTTATGCAGCTAATCACGGTGCCTCAAAATACCTGAGGAAAACACTGGAAAGACTAAGTGGAGACATAAATGCCTCTACAATTATAGAGGGGACTTTAATACACCATTATCATCACTAGACAGAACATCTAGACAGAGAATCAATAAAGAAACAAAGACTGTGAATAATACATTAGAGGAACTGAACCTAATAGATATATATAGAACACTACCCCCAAATACAGCGGGATATACATTCTTCTCTAGTTGCACATGGATCATACTCCAAGGTAGACCACATGCTAGACCACAGAACAATTCTCAATGAATTCAGAAAGATTGAGATTATGCAAAGTAATTTCTCTGACTACAATGCAATGAAATTGGAAATCACTAAGGGTCAGAGAAGCAGATCGGGCAAAAAGATATGGAACTTAAACAACACACTCTTAGATAAACAGTGGATCAAGGATGAAATCTCAAAAGAAATCAGTGACTCCCTTGAAATGAATGAAAATGACAATACAACATATCAAAACCTATAGGATGCATCCAAAGCTGTATTAAAAGGGAAACTCATAGCCATAAATGCATATATCAAAAAAGAAGAAAGCTAAATTTGAAGACCTAACTGCACACTTGGAGGAAATGGAAACATAGCAACAAACTAACCCCAAAGGAAGTAAAAAAAAGGAAATAACAAAGATTAGAGCAGATCTAAATGAAATAGAGAATAAGAAAGCACAATAAGATCAATAAAATTGACAAACTCTTAGCCAGACTAACAGAGAAAAAGAGAGAACAGATGCAAATACACAAAATAAGGAAAGAGCAAGGGGATATTACTACTGTCCCCACAGAAATAAAGATATCATAAGAGGATAATTTGAAAAAATATATGCCAACAAGAATGATAATTTAGAGGAAATGGACAAATTCCTAGAAACTCAGAAGCAGCCTACATTGACAAAAGAAGAAACTGATGAACTCAACAGTCCAGTTACAAGTAAAGAGATAGACTCAGTCATCAAAAATCTCCCAACTGAGAAGAGCCTAGGACCAGAAAGCTTCAGAGTTGAATTCTACCAAAAAATCCAGAAAGACCTAATACCAATCCTGCTTAAGCTCTTCGAAAAAATAGAAATAGAAGGAACATTGCTTAACTCATTCACTGATGCCAACATTAATCTAAAACCAAAGCCAAACAAAGATCCCACAAGAAAGGAAAATTACAGACCAATCTTTCTAATGAAACTAGATGCTAAAATCCTCAACAAAATACTTGCTAATCTCATTCAAAAACATGTCAAACAAAATGTACACCATGACCAAATTGGTTTCATCCAGGTATGAAAAGATGGTTTAACTTAAGAATATCAATCAAAGCAATACACCACATAGACAGATTGAAAGAAAAAATCACATGATCATCTCTATAGATGCAGAAAAAGCATTTGACAAAATACAGCACTCTTTCCTGATAAAAACACTGTAAAGGATAGGGATAGAAGGAAACATTCTGAACATGATAAAGAGTATGTATTAAAAACCCATAGTTATCATCATCTTCAATGGTGAAATCTTAAAAGCTTTCCCTCTAAGATCGGGAATGAGACAAGGATGCCCACTATCATCAGTCTTATTTAACATTGTCTTAGAAGTACTTGCTTCAGCACTGAGGCAAGAAAAAAATATGAAATGCATCCACAATGGAAAAGAAGAAGTAAAACTTTCACTATTTGCAGATGACATGATCCTATACAAAGAAAGCCCTGAGAAATTTACAACAAAACTTCTAGAACTTATAAAAGAGTTCAGTAAAGTCATAGGCTATAAGATCAATGCCCAAAAATCAGTAGCATTTCTGTGCAACAACAATGAGGAATCTGGGGAGGAAATCAAGAAAAAAGTACCATTTACAATAGTAATTAAAAGTATCAAATACCTAGGAATAAATTTAACTAAAGATGTAAAGGATTTATATACAGAAAACTAATAACACTGTAAAAGGAAATCAAAGAAGACTTAAATAAATGGAAGAATATTCCCTGTTCATGGATAGGAAGATTAAACTTCATCAAGATGTCTATCCACCCAAACTAATCTACATATATAATGCAATCCCAATAAAAACCAACACTATTTTTTAATGAATTGGAAAAGCTAACTACAAAATTTATTTGGAAGGGTAAGAGGCCCTGAATTGCCAAAGACATACTGAAAAAGAAAAATGTCACTACTTGACTTTAAAACATACTGCAAAGCTACAGTGGTCAAAACTGCATGGTATTGGCACAAGAATAGACATACTGAGAAATGGAACTGAATTGAGAGTTTTGATATAGATCCTCGCATATACAGTCATCTGATATTAGACAAGGCTACCACGCACACTCAGTTGGGAGAGAATGGCCTCTTCAACAAGTAGTGCTTGGAGAACTGGATATCCATATCCAAAAGAATGAGAGAAGAACACCATCTCACACCTTATACAAAAATCAACTCAAGATGGATCAAAGATCTCAAGACCATAAAGACCTTGGAACATAATGTAGAGAAGCATCTACAAGACCATGTAATAGGAAATGGTTTCATGAACTTCACATGCAAAGCACAAGCAGGAAAAGAAAAAATAGATAAATGGGGTCTCCTCAAAATTAAGAATTTCTCCACCTCAAAGGTGGTTATCAAGAAAGTAAAAAGGCAGCCTACGCAAGGGGAAGAAAATAATAAGCAACCACATATCTGACAGGAGCCTAATATCCTGCATATATAAAGAAATCCTACACCTCAAAAATAAAAAGACAAACAACCCATTTAAAAAATGGGCAGGTGACCTGAAACAACACTTCTCCAAGGAAGAAATACAAATGGCTAAAAAGCACTTGAAAAGATGCTTGACATCGCTAGTTATTAGGGAAATGCAAATCCAAACTACAATGAGATACCATCTTACACCCATTAGAATGGCAGCTATTAAAAAAATCAGCAGACTATAAGTGTTGGAGAGGATGTGAAGGAAAGGAAACCCTCATCCACTGCTAGTGGGATTGTAGAATGGTCCAGCCACTATGGAGGACAGTTTTATGGTTCCTCAAAAAACTAACTATAGAACTTCCATATGATTCAGTGACTCCACTGCTGGGTATATACCCTGAAGAATTGAAAGCAATCACACAAACAGATATATACACACCAATGTTCATAGCAGCATTGTTCACTATTGCCAAAAGTTGGAATCAATGCAGGTGCCCATCACCAGATGAATGGATAAACAAAATGTGGTACATACATACAATGGAATTTTACTCAGATGTAAGAAAGAATAAAGTGCTAACACATGGGATAATGTGGATGAATCTTGAAGACCTTATGTTGAGTGAAGCAAGTCAGGCATTGAAGGATGAACAGTACATGACCTCACTAATATGAATTAAGGAATCTGATCTGTCTCAGAGAACTATTTGTCTGTAAGATAGGTTTATAAGAAATAGAAAGAGAAGGGAAGGTTGTGAGCCATCACCCATACAGACGTAATCTATGGTAAAGTGATTGTGTGTAGTTGCATATTGAAGGGATAGGACAAGAAGGTATATTATTGGGCTGGGTGGTGCAGGGTTGACAGTGGGTAGATTAGGAATGGTGGGTTAGAATGTCCAGGAATATGGGGGGAGGGTTGGGAGAAGAACCAGATGAACACTGGGGATTTGTATGAGGTTGTAATTACAGAGGTGAGAATGCTCTTATGGCAATATGACAAGGAAGGGTCACTGATGCTTGGTAGGGGGTGTTGGTTGAGGGCGTGTTGGTTGGGGGTGGCATTCGGGACAGGGTGCACCTGGAGCAGGCTTCTAGGGATGGTGTGACTGTTCATCCTGTCATAATGTGCTGTATCAGTGGGTGGAGAACCACATAATGAGTGGGAAGGAGTTGGATTCCCATCTTTAGGAGGACTGATTTGGTCAGAATTAGGCAAGTGGGAGTCTCAAAGGCAAGGGCAGTTGCTAATAGGGGAGAACAAAGCAGTGTGTCAAGACTTCTTGTTGCATGTAACTATGAATCTTATTATCCAACGAGTCAAACCAGGGAGTCATTGTGGGCCCCGGGGGGATGGGGTGGGAGGAATAGAATAGATTAAACAGGGGTTATTTAGTGGTCAGTGGAAATGTTCTTCATTATCATATAGTGATGGACACAGAACATGGTAAATATCATCAAAATTTATAAAAGTATGCGGTCTAAAATGTAAACCAGAGTGTAAACCATTGACAATGTTTAGTAGCTATGTTTCAGTATTTGTATATCAGTTATAACAATGCTACTATCCACATATAAAAAGGTATTAATATGGGGAGGGGGAGGAAAGGGGGAGGATGTTGGGTATATGAGAGTCTCCTGTATTCGGAGTGTGACTTTGCTGTGACCTAAAACTTCTTGGAAAACAAAATGAAAAATAGTGAGATACTGGGGAATAAGAGGGGGAAGGTGTCACAGTACAGACTGGGCACCAGCTATTGCATGATGAAAGGCAAAAGGTCAAAAAAAAATTTTTTTTTCAATTTTTTACTATCCCAATCTTTTAATTTTATTTTAGTTTTAGTGTTTTTTTTTGAAATTTTTATATTTTTTATGTCTTTCATTTAAACTTATTATTATTATTTCATTTCCCTATTAGTTTATTTAGCTATTGTAATGGCTTCATCTTTGAAGAAGCTTTGGATCACAGACAGGTTACAACTGGAGTAGGGGAGGATTGTTGGTGTGGGGTATCAGGGATGGGGGATGCATGGGAGGAAGTTCACCTGAGCATAAATATAAGGCATATAAAAATGTTCACATGTTCACGGAGCATTGTCACAGTGGGTGGAGAATCACTCAATAAATGAGAAAATACTGAATTCCCATCCTGGAGAGCTCTGCCACAATCTCTAAGGGAGCAGCAACAGTCCCCCAAGTGCAGGGGCAGTGACTGGCAAATGAAGATGGTTCTCTGATGGGCCCTTGATATTGATGACTAGCCTTAAGAGTCTTTGCTCTTGTAATTGAAACTTAGCCTATTGTTTTGGGGTGCCTAAGGGTTGCCTACTGAGACCCTCCTTGTTGCCCAAATGTGGCCCCTCTCTAAGCCAAACTCAGAATATGAATGCATTACCTTCCTCCCAGTGTAGGATATGATTCCCAGGGATGAGCCTCCCTGGTACTGAGGGATTGCTACCAAGCACCAACTGGCAATGAGACTGGAAAAAGACTTGAATAAAAGGGGGGAAAGGTAAAGACAAATGAGTTTATATGGCTAAGAGACTTCAAAATGAGTCAGGAGGTCATCCCAGAAGTAACGCTTATGCATATCTCAGTAGGATCTCATAGAATTTCAAAGTGGATATCACCCCAAATAGTGGAGCTCTTGAGGGCTCTGGAGACATGCAGGTCCTATGTCAGGGAAGATAGCTCCAGAGTTTGGTGTCTTGCCAGTGGGCCCTACTTTGGAGTTTGTGCTCCTGAGAGTGAAAGCATTAGACTCAACTATGTCTTCCCTGTACATGGCTCATCTGCCCCTTCTATTCAAACCTATACTTGGTGCTAGAGTTTGTAGTGTATGTCCAGAGACTTGAGTCTTTGGGCTGTCCATGTGCCAGCTGGGCCTGGAACCTTGGTGGGGCAGCAATTCCTACTCTACAGCTCATTGGTCTCGCCCAGGACAACTAGCGGGGAGATGATGATGGACAACAGCCATCCCAGGGAGATGTCTGCAGCTGCAGGCAGGATAATCCCATTCATCTTCCTCCTGGGATATAAGCCCTTTCTCGGTTGGAGGTGGAGTGGTCATCACCATCCCAGACTCGTCAGGATGCGGGGAGGAGCTATGGACTAGAGTGGACTTACTGGTATTCTACTCTAGACATATTGTGATTCAAGCAATGGAATAAATTACAACATTGATGTGGAGCCAGTGGCCACCGGAGGCTCTGGGGGCAGGGAGATGGAAAAGCAGTTGTAATACAGGGGCTTTTTTGGGACTTGGGAATTGTCCTGAGTGACATTGCATGATAGATATAGGCCATTTTATATCATCATATAACATGCAGAACTGTGTTGTAGAGAGTGTGGTCTACAATGTGAACTATGGTCCATGCTGAATGGCAAAGCCCCAGGATGAGTTTATCAATTGCAATTAATGTGCACACTGATGAAGGATGTTTATGTGGGAGGGTGTGAGAGGTGTGGGAGGTGGGGCATATGGAATCCCTATATTTTTTCTGTAACATTTATGTAATCTAAGTATCTTTTTTTAAAAAAAGCATATTATTAGTTACGGTGGTAAAAACAGCACGGTACTGGCATAAAGACAGACACATTGACTAATGGAACTGAATTGAGGACTTGGAATTAGGCCCTCACATCTACAGTCAAGTAATTTTTGACAAGGTGATCAAGCCCTCCCAGCTGGGCCAGAACAGTCTATTCAACAAATAGTGCTGGGAGAACTGGATAGCCATATCCAAAAGAAAGAAAGAAGACCCCTATCTCACACCTTATACAAAAATGAACTCAAAATGGTTCAAGGGCCTAAATATAAAAGCGACAACCATAAAAATTATAGAAGAAAATTTAGGAAAACATCTTTAAGATCTTGTGGTAGGTGTTAGTTTCTTAAACCTTACACCAGAACCATGAGCAACAAAAGAAAAAATAGATACAAGGGACCTCCTCAAATTTAAACAATTTTGCCCCTCAAACTCAAAGAACTTTATCAAAAGGATGAAAAAGCAACCAACTCAATGGGAGAAAATATTTGGCAATCATATATCTGATAAGAGTTTAATATCCATGATATACAAAGTGATTATACAACTAAATGATAAAAAGACAAACTACCCGATTAAAAAATGGGCAAAAGATAATTGTCCAAAGAAGAAATACAAATGGCTAAGAAACACATAAAAAAATGTTCATCATCACTAGTGGTTCAGGAAATGCAAATCAAAACTACAATGAGATATCATTTCTCACCTATTAGATTGACTGTTATTAAAAATTGGAAAACTGTAAATGTTGGAGAAGATGTGGAGAGACAGGAACGCTTATTCACTGTTGGTGGGAATGTAGAATGGTACAGCCATTGTGGAGGACTGCTTGGCAGCTCCTAAGGAACTTGAATATAGACTTGCCGTGGGACCCAGCAATACTATTACTAAGTATAAATCCAGAAAAAGAAGAACTGAGAGCAGAGATACAAACAGATATCTGCACACTGTTCATCACAGCAGCATTATTCACAATTGCCAAAAGTTGGAAACAGTCCAAGTGTCCATAAACTGATGAATGGATGCAGAAATTGTGGTGTGTACACACAATGGAATATTATGCAACGATAAGAAGAAATGAAGTTGTGAAGCATATGACAACATGGATGGATCTGGAAGACATTATGTTCAGTGAAGCAAGCCAGCCACAAACAACAAATACTGTATGATTGTACTATTATGAACTAAATATATTGTGTACTCTCTTAGAGTTAATAATTAGAATATATGTCACCAGAAAATAGAAGGAAGGTAGAGATTGGAAAGCTGATGGTTATGTGTAGAATTGGTAAAAAATTTGTTTGTAAATCTTTAGAAATGAATAGAAATGATTAAAGCAAATCATGGTGTTTGTAACTAGCAGTGCTATTGAATGAGTATGTTAGTGGCTGAAAGGGAAAGTCTAAGGTCATGTATATTACTAGAAGGGAATCTAAAAACTGTAACAAGGGACTATATAGATAGTAAAACCTCATGTAAAACATGTATATGGGGGATATTGCATATATATAAGACTGTTTTTACAAAATATAAATGCAAATATACTAGATAGAAGGAAAACGAATAGCAGTTATGTACAGCAGATGAGGCATAGATAGATTAAGAGTTTTGTTTTATTATTATTATTATTGTTATTATTAGAATAATGGAAGTGCTCTGGGAATGATTGGGGTGATAAATGCAGAAATATGTGATTACACCAAATATCTTTGATTGCACTCAAAGTATAAGTGGATTTAGATTCTAAATGACTAAAGCGAGTGTCTAGGATGTTAAGGATGTTTTGTTTCTTGCAATAGCAATGAAGTAAATTAAATATTGAAAGCATTAATCAACATGTGTGTGTGGTGAGGTGGTGTTTGTAGAATGTGCACAATTACATTTTTCTACGGAACTGACTGTTTTGATGTCACTCTGTTGCTTTCTCAATATTGCCATTAACCATTTTTGGCCCACAAAATGGTAGGAAAGTCTGTGGTAATTTTCCTTGTCCTTGTCAACCCTCTCTCTGGCTTGGTAGCAGTCTTGCCACCAGAGGGAAAAGAGCAGACTTTATCCCCAGTTAATTGTGTTTGTCTGCTCTAAGCTCTCTGTGGGTGACCAGAAAGGCTGATATGATATGCTCATCTCTGCTTCACCTAACTCTGAATTCAGGGAGAAAAAGTGTAACTTTTTTGTGAAGTAAAAGTCCACAGCCAACTAGAGCAAAAAATATATATATATATGATGGAGACATGTAATGCATGGTTGAAAGCCTTGGAGGAAAAGCTGAGGAGAGATTTTCATTGGGAACTTGAAGCATTCCAAAGCATTCCAAAGTATACTGAGGGATTTAGAAAGCCATGTGCATGCTCAGAGAACACCAGAGAAGAACCTAAGTTGTCTTCTCTGGCTGATCTCTATGTTGCATAGAAAGTGATGAATAAGACAGAGTTGCAAAATGCCTGCCTAAATGTAGATGGATTGCCCCACCCAAAGGCCCAATTCAAAGACTAGGAGAGGTTTGTTTATTTTGTTTCTGTGTTTAGTTTTTGTTTGTTTAGTTTCATTATGTATATACACACATGCATAAATATATACACAGTTTAAAAATAGAATAAAAGTCATTTAAGGGAAGGGCTATACACCCAAGCTAATGAAACAGAGATGTCAATGACCATTCATAGTAAATATTCAGATATTGCAAATATAGTTCAGAAAAGTCATTAAAACAGATGACTGTGGTTATCAACAAATAAAAAGAGCAAAGTTTGTGGAAGGGGAAGATTTCCAAATTTACTACATTCCAGATTATTAAAATGTCGAGTTTTAAGCAAAAAAAGAAAGAAAAAAAAATCATGAGGCATACAAATAAAGAGGATAATATCACCCATTTAATGGAAAAAATAATTGAGGCAAACTGTCACTGGGGAAGCCAGGCATTGGGTGTACTAAACAAAGATTTGAAATAACCAAATTAAATATGCACAAAAACCTAAAAGAAATTATGTACAAATAACTAAAAGGAATGAAAAACAATGTATAAAAAATAAAACCAATAAAAAGATAAATAATATAAAAAGAAATAAAATAAAAATTATGGAACAGAAAAGTATTATAGCTGAAAAGCAAAAATTCCCTAGAGAGTTTCAACATCAGATTTGAACAGGCAGGAAAAGGAATATAGAAACTTGAACATAGGAAAATTAAATTAGAAAAACTAGATGAAATGAACAAATTGCTAGAATCATGCAAATTAACATAATTGGAACAAAAAGATGTAAAGCAATTGAGTAAGGAATAAGCTTCCCAGTGCAGAAAATCCCAGGAAAAGATGTCTTCCCTGAAGAATTCTACCAAACATTTAAAGAATTAAAATCAATACTCAAAGGCTTTACAGAATAGAAGAGGCAGCACCTCCTAACACAGTTATTGAGTCTGTCATTACCCTGATTTGTAAGCAAGATAAAGATATCACAAGAAAAAACAACTGCAAAGCAATATCCATTATAAATAAAGATATGAAACTTCTTAACAAAACAATATCAAGCCAAATCCAAGAGACTATTAAAAGGATTATGCACAATGACCAAGAGGGATTTAATTCAGTAATTTGAGGATGGTTCACACATAAGAACATCAATAAATGTAATAAACCACTTAATAAAACAAAGAAAGTTAAAACACATTATCATCTCAATTGGCACAGAAAATTCAGCACTATTTCATGATAAAAATACAACACTAGGATTAGAAGGGAATGTATGATTGAACATTTATGAAAAACCCACATACTTACAATCAATGGTGACAAACTGAATGCTTCCTTTCTAAGATCAGGATGAAAACAAGGATGTCCACTATGGCTCATTCTACTGAATTGCACTGGAAGTTTTAGCCAGATAAATTAGGCAATAAAAAGAAATAAAAGGCATCCAAATGAGAAAGGAAGAAGTAAATCTATCTCTACTTGTAGGTAATATGATCATACATACATACCTACCTACATACATACATAGCTTCTGTAACTTTGAAAAAGATTCAGTGTATGAAAGCAACATAAAAATCAGCTGTGTTTCTATATAACAGCTATGAAAAGTCTGAAGAGGAAATTATGGAGATAATTCCATTTTGCAATAGGACCCAAAAGAATAAAACACCTAGGAATGAATTTATCCCAAAGAGGTGAAAGACATTTACACTCAAACTATAAAACATTGACAAAAATAAAATTTAAAATCACCTAGGGGAGCGGATGTAGCTCAGTGGCTGAGCACCTGCTTCCCATGTATGAAGTCATGGGTTCAATCCTGGCTATCTCCTAAAGAAAACAAAAACAAACAAGAACTGCCTAAATAAATGGAAAGATGCCTTCTGTTCATGGATTGGAGAACTTAATATTTTTAAGATGTCAATAATATCCAAGCAATTTATACACTCAATATAATCCCTATCAAAATTCCAATGGTCGTTTTTACAGAAATGGAAAAGCCAAGAATAAAATTCATATGGAATTGCAAGGGGCCCCAAGTAGCAAAACAATCTTGGAAATTAAGAACAAAGCTGGAGGACTTTGTTTCCTGATTTCACATCAGAACTTATTACAAAGTTACAGTAATCAAAACACTGTGCATCACCATAAAGTTGACTGACTTAATGGAATAGAGCTGAGACTCTATAAATAATCCCATGTCTCTATAGGCAATTGAGTTTCCAAAAGGATACCAAGAACTCTCAATGGGAGAAAAAGTGGTCTCTTCAACAAAAGTTGCTGGGACACAAAATATCCACATGGAAAAATTTAATTGGACTCTACTTCACACCATATACAAACATTAGCTAAAAATGGATCAATGACCTAAATATTAGTGTTACCACTACAAAATTCTTCACAGAATACCTGCGGATAAATCTTCATGACTAGATCTGACAATGGATTCTTAGATGATTCCAAAAGCATGAGAAATAAAAGACAATGTTAAGTTAGACTTCACAAATTAAAAAAATGTTTAAATATCAAATGATATTTTCAAGAAAATTAAAGGACAACCTATTAATGGCAGAAAGTATTTGCAAATCATGTTTCTGATAAAGGTCTAGTATCCAAAATATAAAAACAACATTTACAACCCAACAGGAAAAATACAATCAAATTTTAAAATGAGCTAAGGCCGTGAATAAATTTCTTTAAAGAAGAAATGCATATGGCCAACAAGCTCATGAAAACACGTTCAGTGTCATTAGCCATTAAGGAAATGAAAATCAAAACCACATTGAAATATCACCTACCACACATAATATGGATATGATATTTTAAAAAGGAAAATAACAAATAGTATTAAAATGTGGAGATGTTAGAATCCTCATACATTTTGTGTTTGTAGCTGAGGAAAACTGACAGTTTTTCTAATAGTTGAATATAAAATTACTATGTGACTCACCAATTCCATGCCCAGATACATACCAAAGATAATTTAAAACAGATACACAAACTGGTACAAGTGATACGTATTCAGAGCAGCACTATTTACAATAGCCAGAAGGTGGAAGCATCCCAGCTGTCAATCAATGGGCAAATAGATAAACACATTGTAGTATATACATAAAATAGAATATTGTTCAGCTCCAAAAAGAAATGATTAACTGATTCATGCTAAAATGTCAAGGAACCTTGAAAACATTAAGCAAAAGAAGCAAGACTCAAATGGTTACATTATATATGATTGAATTTATGTGAATTATCCTGAAGGTAAATCCACAAAGGCAGAAATATAGGCTGGTGATTGTCAAGCACGTGGGGAGCTTAGAATGGGGAGCAATTGCTTGATGGCTATGTGTTCATTTGGAGGTACTGAAAATGGACAGAGATGGTTTTACAACATTGTGAATGTACTAAATACTACTGCAATTGTCACTTGAAAATGGTTATTTTATGTTCATTTCACCTCAAATGAAATTAAAATCATTTTTAAAATTTGAGCAATTTTTAAATCTTTGTGCTGAGTGCAAGAAGTCTAACTCAAAAAGCTAGATACTGTAACATTCCCTTTAATAATATTATTAAAAAGACAAAACTATAGTGAAAAATAACAGAGCAGTATCCCAGAGTTTAGGGGAAACAGAGATACTGACTTAGAAGGAGACAGCATAAGGGAGTGTTTTCAGGGTGAAGGAACGCTTTTGTTTCCTCTTCATGTGGTGGTTGAAGCAATCATATACATGCTAAAATTCGTAGAATGGTTCATGGGAATTCAGTCTGCTCCCCTGAGTTGTTTGCTTGTTTGTTTGTTTGCTTGTTCTTTGTTTTTGTTTTTAGGTACAAGGAACTGAACCAGTGACCTCCCATGTAGGAAGCGGGCACTTAACTGCTCGAGCCACATCTGCTCCCCTAGGTTAACTTTTAAAATAAAGAAATTAATAAAAGTTTGGCCTTCATATGGTCAAAAAGAACTTTTTCTTGGGTTGGTTTAAGCTTCCTTAATCTGAGGATTGATCCCAGAAAATTCTCAGCCATCATCATTTTGAACAAGACCTTTTTCTCATTCTATCTTCTCCATCTGGGTCTCCAATAATATGTAAGTTGTGTATCTTGCTCTATCCTGTATACTTTATAAAGTTCCACTCATATTTTCCTATTTTTTCATTCTAAGCTAAATTATGTAAAATGATTCTTGTCTTTGATCATTGTGAGAGGATAGCATTATATCTGAAGGTTGATTTGGGTAGTACTGTATTGCTTTCTTAACAATATTGTCTTCCAATCCATGAACATAGGGTTCTTTCAATTTATTTAGATCTTTAAATTTCGGCAATGTTTCATAGTTTGAGTTTAAAACTCATTCATCTCCTTGTTTAAATCACTTCCTAGGTATTTTATTATTCCTTAGATGTTGCTGCAGTAGAATTATTCTTAATTTCTTGTTCATGGTATTCATTGTTTCAATTTGGTAACAAAATTCATTTTTATGTATTTATCATTTATTCTGCCATTTGCTGAATTTGCTTATTAGCTCTAGTAGGTTTTTTAATGTGGATTTCTTTTGAGAATGTCCATATGTACGATCATGTCATCTGTGAATAGAGATAATTTTGCTCCTCCCTTTCCAATAAGTATTCATTTTATTTCTTTTCCTGTTTAATTTAGCTATCTGCCTGAATTTTCCAGTAGAAAGTTGAATAGAACTGATGATATCAGTTACCCCTGTCTTGTTCCATTCTTTGAGAGAAAATTTTCAATGTTCCAAAATTGAGTACAGTGTAAAGTGTGGCAGGCTTATAAATGCCCTATTCATTTTGAGGAACTTCCCTTAAAGTCCTAGTTGGTTGAGTGTTTTTGTCATGAAAAGTGTTGTATTTTTTCTAATAAATTTTCTGCATCCATTGAGATTATCATGTGTTTTCTCCTTTCATTTTATTAATATGGTTTATTACATTGACTGATTTTTTTATGCTGAATCACTCTTATATTTCTGGGATAAATCCCCTCTGGTCATGGTGTATAATTCTTTTAATATGCTGCCACATGTGATTTGCTAGTATTTTCTTGAGTATTTTGCATCTATATTCATAAGGAATATTTTCTGTAGTTTTTTTGTTTGCTTGTTTGTTTGTTTGTTTCTGTGATGTCTCTGATTGACTTTGCTACAGAGATAATACTGGCTCATAAAATGAAGAAATCTTCTCTCCCCTTATATTTTTGATAGACTTCAAGGAATATTTGTATTCATCCTTCTTTAAATGTTTAGTAGAATTCATTTGTGAAACCATCTGTTTCTGACCTTTTCTTTGTTGGGAGACTTTTGATTTCTGATGCGATCACTTTACTTGCTATAGGTCAGTTTGGATTTTCTATTTTTTCGTGAATCCGTTTTGGTAATTTACGTGGTTCTGGAAATATTTCCATTTCTTGTTAGTTATCTAATTTTCTGCCATATAATTGTTCATATTTTCCCCTTATAATCCTTTTTTTTTTAAATTTAAGTAAAGTTGTCAATAAAAGCCCCATTTTAATTTCCCGTTTTAGTATACTGAGTCTTTCTTCTTTAGCTTAGCTAAAAGTTCATCAATTCTATTCATTCAATTTTTTTATTGATTAAAAAAATCCAACTTATGTTTTAGCTGATTCTTTCTATTGCTTTTATATTGCCTATTTCATTTATTGGTGCTCTCATCTTCATCATATCCTTCCTTCTACTAGCTTTGAGTCTAGTTTGCTCTTCTTTATATAGTTCCTAAATGTGTAGCATATTACTGATTTGTTAGCCTTTTTTTTTTTTATTTTAGACACTTACAGTTAAATATTTACCTAAGAACATTGCTTTTATTTGCATACTCTAAGTTTTCATGTTTTGTGTTTTCATTTTAATTTTTCTAAAAATATTTTCTAATTTCCTTTGTGATTTTTTTCTTTTGCCATTACCTATTTAAAATTACATTGATTAATTTCTACATATTTGTGAATATTCCATTATTCCTCCCGTTATTGAGTCCTTGCTTCTTTCAATTATGGTTAGAGAAAATACTTTGTGTAATTTAAATCTTTTAAAATTTATTGAGACTGGTTTTTTGGCTTAAAATATGAATTATCCTATAAATATTCCATGTCCGTTTGAAAAGTATATGGACTTTTGTTGGGGGCTGGATTCTCTAAATGTCTGTTAGTTTTAATTGGGATATAGTGTTATTCAATTGTTCTATTTCCTTATTGACTTTCACTCCCGTTTTTTAATCTTTTCTTTAAAGTGGAGTATTGACATTTCCATCAATTTCTGTAGATCTATTTCTGCCTTCAATTCTCTGAACTTTTGCTTTATAAATTATTGCACTCTGTTGTTAAGTGATTATATGTAGCTAATTGTTATATCTTCTTGAGAAATTGACCCTTTTATCAATATATAATGTCCTTTTTTGTCTTATAGTAATCATTAATTAAAGTTTATTCTGTCTGATATTACAATAGATGCCCCAGCTCTCTTTTTATGGCTATTTTTTTGGAATTTTTATTCCATCCTTTCACTTTCCAACTATTTGTATCTTTGGAACCAAAACAAGTCTTCTGTAGACAGCATATATAGCTGGATGTTTGCTGTGGTTGTTTAACCCATTCTTTCAATACTTGATTTTGGACTGGAGACCTCTGCCATTGTGTTGTCTGTGTTTTGGGTCCTCAATCCTTCCATGAATTCCATCTTTTGTGTTTAATTTATTTTTGGTAATCCATGTTTTGTTTTATTTTTCTCCATTCTCATTTATTTTTTATGTATGTTTTTTTTATATTTTCTTACTGGTTATCCTGGAAATTGCAATTAATATATTAAATTTATAGCAAACTAATTTAAGTAATACCAACTTGGCTTCAGTAGTATACAAAAACAGCTTCTATAAAGTGTTTTCCTCGCCATTTATATTTATTGTCAAAAAGTACATCTTATACATTGTGTTTCCATTAATAGAGATTTATGATTTTTGTTTTGAGAATTTCTTTCAAATTATACAGAAATAATAGAAATTACAAGCCATAAATGCAATAATACTGTCTTTATGTTTACCGATATAATTACCTTTAATGTGGGTTTTATTTCTTTGTGAAGCCTCAAGTTACACTTTAGTGTCCTTTCATTTCAACTGAAGGACTCCTTTTCCATTTCTTTTAAGGCATGCAGATGGCTATCATCTTCCTCTACTATATTTTAAAATAATTTTAAAAAATATTTAATATATATATTTTTTATTTCATTTATTCCCCCTCCTCCCGCTACTTGTACTCGCTGTCTGCTCACTGTGTTCACTCGCTGCATTGCTCTTCTGTGTCTCCTTGTCTTCTCTTCTCCTCTTCCCTTTAGGAGGCACCGGGAATCAACCCTCGGACCTTCTGACATGGGAGAGAGGCACTCAATCACCTGAGCCACCCCAGCTCCCAGGTTTGTTGTGTCTCTCACTGTCTCTCCTCTGTGTCTCTTTTTGTTGAATCATCTTGTTGTACCAGCTCTCCACATAGGCCAGCTGATTTTCACTAGGAGGCCCCAGGAACTGAACCCGGGGCCCTCCATATGGTAGACAGGAGCCCAATCACTTGAGACATATCTGTTTCCTTCTCCCTCTAATTTTGTTTACCTGTGAATATCTTTATTCCTCTTTCATTTTTGAAGGATAGCTTTTTTTCTATTTTTGATCATTTTTTCTTTCAGCAATTTATACATGTCATTTCACTGTCTTCTGGCCTCCTGGGATTCTCATGAGAAATTGGCTGCTCATCCTTCTGGGCATCCCTTGTATGTGACAAATTACTTCAGTCTTGCTGTCCTCAAGATTCTTCCTTTTTCTTCAACTTTCAATAGTTTGATTGTGTCTCAGATTGAATACCTTTGAGTTTATTCCACTTGGAATTCATTGAGCTCCTTACATGCCTTTTATAAAATTTGAAAATATGTCAGTCATGCTTTCTTCTAATATTTTTTCTTTTTTTTTCTATTCTCCACTCTTATTTTTCTGGGATCCCCACAATATGTTTGTTGGTACATTTGATTGTTTTCCGCAGGTTCCTTAGTCTCTGGTCATTTTCCTTCAGTCTTTTTATTTCTGCTCCACATAATGGATAATATCAATTTACCTATCTTCAAATTTGCTAATCCTTTCATACTGTTGAATACCTCTCACTAGTGATTTTTAAATTTCAATTATTGTATTTTAATCTCCATAATTTCTATTTAGCTCCTTTTTATCATTTCTATTTCTTTATTGATATTTTGGTAAGATAGTTCACCTGGTTTTCTTGAATTATTTGTTAATAATCTATGGTTTCCTTTTACTCTTTGAGTTTAGCAAGTCTTTGTCTAGTAAGTGTGATAACTGAGTTTCATAAGGGACAACTTCAATTCCTTTCATTCTTTTTTTCTATAAATGGGTCAAACATTCTTGTTTAGCTCTGGCTTTGGTTTTGAATTTTGAAAATTGGACACAGTAGTACCTTGGTACTTGTCATTAATGGTTCTGGGAGCCACAATGAGTACCTAAAATGATGAGTACCAAAAAATTTTTCCCATAAAGAATCATGTAAATAAATTTAATGTGTTCCCAAACCAAAAACAATGCACATTTTTAAGGCAATATGTAAAAAGATAGGGTTGTATATCATTACTTTACATGAAAAATGAACCTAAAAATTCATAAATACTTAGATTAAATAAAACAAAAACTTCACTTTACCTGTAGTGTGAAAAGTCCATGGCCTAATGTGATGGTGGGAGGAGAGTGGTGAGGAGGAGAGGTTACATGTTGCTTGGAAGGAGAGTCCCCTTACAATAGAACATCGGGCACTTGAACTTTAGGTGTTCTTTTTCTTTTATGCTTTTTTACAACTTGCACCACAGGCTCTGATATGCTCTTTGTCACCTTCACTAAAAACTTATCCATCATCATCACCTTGTTAGTTGTCCTGGGTGAGTTCAATGAACTGGAGAGTAGGTATTGCAATGCTGCTGAGATTCAGGGCCCAAATGGCACGTGGACAGACCAAAGATTTAAGTCTCTTGGACATACACTTATTGAGTATAATACTAACTATAGGTTCAATTAGAAGGGGCAGAAGAGCCACGTGTAGGGAAACAACAAATAAGTCCACCTCTGTCACACTGGGGAGCATAAGTTCCAAGATAATGCTCACTAGTAGGGTGCCAAATTCCTGAGCTGTCTGCCCTGTCTGGATGTCTCTAGAGCCCTCAGGACCCCACTATTTGAGGCAATATTTACTGTTGCAGTCAATGAGATCCTGCTGAGACACACATAAACATAACCTCTGGAATGATCTCCTGACTCACTTTGAAATCTCTTAGCCATTACCATTTTCCTCTTATGGTCAAGGTCTTTTTCCAGGTGTGTTGCTAGTTGGCACTTGGTAATAATCCCTCAGTGCCAGGGAGGCTCATCCCTGGGAGTCATGTCCCATGCCGGGGGGAAGGTAGTGCATTTATAAGGTGAGTTTGGCTTGGAGAGAGGCCACATTTGACCAGCAAGGAGGCCCTCAGAAGGTAATTCTTAGGCAACATATAATACTAGGGTAAGTTTCAATTCCAAAAGAAAAGGCTTAAAAGTACAATCATCAATATCAAGGGCTTGGCGCAATGGTCCACCCTCCATTACTAGACACATCCCCTGAACACAGGGAATTCTTGCTGACCCGTTAGAGAATGTAGCAGAACTCCCCAGGATGGGAATTCGATATTCGTTCAGTTATTGTTTGAATCTCCACCCACTGTGGCAATGCCTCATGAGCACTTGAACACATTCGTATGCTTTAGAGGCTTGCCCCAGATGAACCCCCTCCCATGCATCCTCCATCACTAACAACCTACAGCAATGTTCCTCCCCTGCCAAAGTTGTAACCCTTCTGTGATCCAAAACCTCTCCAAAGATGAAGCCAAGAAAGTAACCAAACAAAATAATATGAAAATGAAATAATAGTGATAGCTTTAAAAATAACATATAAAATACAAAAAAATTAAAAATTAAAAAAATTTTAAATAATAAAAAGCCTTTTTTAAGTAACACGTCTTTTATTGCTGTAAATCTGTTGTCTTGTATGCACAGTGAGATTTTCTTCTGTATATTACCCCAGTGTCTTATTTCTTTTACATTTTATCTTCAAAGAAGCTTAAGGTAAGAGAAAAGTCACAGAAAATATAGGGAATTCTCATACACCCAATACTCTCCCCCATTTCCCCTCTCCCCTATTAAAAACGTTTTGTACACAGATTGTACATTTGTTACAATTGATATACAAATATTGAAACATTGCTACTGACCATGGTCAATGATTTACATTATGACTTACATTTTAGACAGTACACTTTTATAAATTTTGATGAAATTTAAAGTGGTCTGTATCCATTATTGCCAGATCATGCAGAACTATTCTAATGCCCTAAAAATGCCCTATATTCGATCTATTCTATTCTTCCTTCCCCCTCCCCTCAGTACTTATGGAAATCACTAAGTTTTACTTTTGAAGATTAAGATTCATAATTATTTGTGATAATTTTGAAGGCTTGACATATTGGTCTATTTTCTTTTATTAGGCACTGTCTATGTTCTCGGGAGACTCTTGCTATTCAATGTTAGAACATAGCATGGCTCCCCAGAATAGCAGTTTAATATTTTCTTGTTTGTTGTGTGAGTCTCTACCTACTGATATAATACAATATGACAAGATGAACACTTACATATTTCATATAAGCCTACTCAAGGTATGCCCTGTCCTGTGGACAATGCCTATCCCAAGGAACAGAGAGTGTCTACAACTGCAAGCAAGAGACTTCCATTTATCTGCCCATGGGATCTAAGCTCCCTCTTAATTAGAGGCAGAGTGGGCATCACCATCCCCAAATCCTCAAGATTGTGAATGAAAAATGGACTAAATTAGACATTATTATTCTACTATAGATGCATTGTTATAGTATAAGTATAGTATAGCAATGGAAGAATCTTTATCATTGATGTGGAGCCAGTGGCCACAGGAGATTCTGAAGGGAGGAAGAGGGAAAAATAGGTGTAATATGGGAGCATTTTCAGGACATTGGAATTGTTCTGCATGACGTTGTAATGACAGATACAAGCCATTATATATTTTGTCATAAGTTACAAAATTGTGTGGGACAGAGCGTGAATTATAATGTAAACTATAATCCATGGTTAGTGGCAATGCTGCAATATGTGTTCATCAATTGTAACAAATGTTACCACACTAATGAAAGAAGTTGCTAATGTGGGAAAGTGTAGGAGGGGGAAGGTGGGGCATATAGGAATCCCTTATATTTTTTATGTAACATTTATGTAATCGAAAGTTTCTTTAAAATAAATAATTTTTAAAAAATCCAATGAAGACTGCTTCTGTCTTCTTTTCAGAATTCCTCAAAAGTGTGAAATTGATTGGCCATTCAATAAATTCATATTTCTGCTTGTCACAGCTTTGTCCAGATGGTTCTTCTCCACAAAGTTTTGAACTCCTGGCCATTTTGCACACATTTCTTTTATCAAGGAACTGGGGACATCCTCCC
Organism: Tolypeutes matacus; assembly: GCA_026826555.1. Classification (NCBI taxonomy): domain Eukaryota; kingdom Metazoa; phylum Chordata; class Mammalia; order Cingulata; family Chlamyphoridae; genus Tolypeutes; species Tolypeutes matacus. Next base: position 9,775,536 of record JAKSZT010053798.1, read on the forward strand.
TTATCTCCTCCTCACCTGAAGAAATCTCTTCAGCCTCCTCTTTGTTGCTGCTCCTTCTGTAGATCCTGCAGCTCCTTAGTGCTGAGTTCTTCATGATGCTCCTCCACTAACTCCTCAACATCAGCAGCATCGACATCCAGACCTATGGATTGGCCCTAAGACACAACATCCTGCACAACTGCACCCTCTGCACCTGCAGGCTGGGGTCAGCCTCAAAGTCTTCCAAGTCTTTCTGAGTCACAGCTTCTGGCCACAAATTTTTCCATGCCTAATTCATTGTCCTACAAAAGACTTCTTTCCAGGCCTTATCGATAAGGTTAAGGCAGTGCAGGATATTGAAATGCTCCTTCCAGAATTCTGGAGGGTCAACTGGGTGTCAGAAGAGATCTCAAAGCAACTCTGGAAAAGTACCTTGGTGTACAACTTTTGAAGCTTGAAATGACCTGCTGGTCCATGGGCTGGATGAGAGGACTCAGTGTTGGGGGAAGGAACCTCACCGTGATGAAGCTGAATTCCTCCAGTAAGTCATCCTCCAAGCCTGGAGGGTGGGCAGGTGCATTGTCCAAAAGTACGAGAGCTTTCAGAGGCAAATCTTTCTCCAGAAATATTTTTTCACTGAGGGACCAAACACTTCATTTATCCACTTGATGAAAAATTGCCTTGTGACCCATGCTTTGCTGTTTGCCTTCCACATCACATGGAGTTTGCTTTTTATGACATTATGCTTCTTGAAAATTCTTTGATTTTCAATATGATAGACTAGTAGAGGCTTGATTTTAAGTCCTCACTAGCATTCCCACACAAAAATAGGGTGAGCCTCCCCTTCATTGGTTTGTGGCCTTGTAATGCCTTCTCCTCTTTTGTGATATAGGTTCTACTCAGCATTTTTTCCAAAAACTCTGGGTTCATCACAGTTAAAAACTTGATGGGGAATAAAACCCTCAGCTTCTATGTAGTCTTGAAATTCACTGATGAATTCATCGGCAGCATTTTTATTAGCACTCGCTGCCTCGCCATGCCTCACGACACTATGGATGCCAGTCCTCTTTTTAAAATTATCAAACCAGCTGTGGCTGCCCTTAAAAACTTCAACACTCTCATCAGATGGTTCTGGCTTATTTTTCAATAGATCAGCATGCAATACTTTTGCTTTTTCACATATCATGTCTTCCGGTATGCCCTCCAACTGCTTCTCATTTACCCAAATTAATAATAGCTTTACAAATTCCTCGCATCTTTGGGAATGCTGCTTTGTTACTGCTTTAACTCCCTTCACAACATCAGCTTTTCTTATTGCTCTTTTATTCTTAATGATGGTGGAGACCATTGTTCTAGGCATATAGTATTCCCTGGCAAGATCAGTAATGAGAATACCACTCTTATATTTACATTTCATTTCTTTTGTTTTTTGCTCAATGGTGGTACAAAGTAATTTTAGTTTCTGCTCAGCGTTATCATTGTTCATTTTCTTAGGACCCATGATGAGAAAAAAAATGCAAAAGTACGCAAATTGACCATTAAAAAATTCTCTGTGCCTTTAACACTCTGTTATTACTAATAAAAAGCTGGTCAACCCCAAGCGATAAATAGAATATGAATATGCGTAGTACTGAGTGCCTGAAATTTGTAGCAATTTGGTAACTAAATTCTTGTGTCCTTTCTTTTTTAAGTCTGCTCTAAAGCCTTTGGTATCCTGCCACATTGATATCACTTATCCTTTTCTTGGCACAAATCAATAATAAACTTAAATACAACTTATCTTATTGAAATTACATGGCACGACTGGCTTTATGAGAATCATCAGATAATTTACAGTGTGAAGGTCTATGTGCATTTCCCCTTTTAAATACAAATATAAATGTAAAGCATTCAAATTCTGGTTTAGTGAAGAATAAACAACAACCCAAAATACAATAGCCTATTTTTCTCTAAATTGTTTATTTGCCTTAGGCTTGAAGAGCACTAAGGGATTTGCAATTTCCTAACCTGCCAACTAATTTTGGCCTTGGTCATCTTGTTCTTACAGATTCCAAGAGTTGGAGGAATAATCCTTCAGGGAAATCACATGAATTAGCCTTGCTGCTATTGAAAAAAATTCTTTTTATATCCCTTTACAGGAGTCCCTTCATTCCATCTCAGGTATTTTTAAGATTCTCATAGATAAACACAAGCAGTTCTATGTTGAGCATTTAGGGGTAAAAGAAATTCCTGAATCAGGAAATACCATTTACTGCAAGAAATTGAGGGTTCATGGAGGCAGAAGTCAAGGTAGTGTAGGCTGGTGATGATGGCCAAGGAAAAAAGATGAGGGAAGGCACCCAAAAATACCATTGATTCAGTATTTTTATAGGAATAGTCCTGGTGAAAGCAATTTTCAAATCTAGAGTAAAGGGACAGAAAATGGGGAAGAGACTCCTCTTTAAGTTTGAATTGGAAAAGGAAACACTTAGTAGCAGGAATATATATTAAGTTATACTTAGGATTCATTTACTTTTATACAGAATGAAATTATTTACATAATAAATTGTCTAAGTACTTCTAGAGCAGTGCTTGTAAAAGTGAAATCCCACTGCTAGATGAACGGACATCTCTTTGAACTTCAACACTATTAAGTTAGATTTCTAACAATTTTATTAATTTTACAATTTACCACACATTCTAAAATCGTCTAAAACTCCCAAATAAACCAAACATATCTTTTAATTTACAGATCCTCTTTTGTAGGACACCCAAGATTAAAAATGGGTCTGTTCGGCGAGCAGGCACAAAATCAGACAACCCAGTACAAACAACGAGCAGAAAAGGCAAGCAAAAAACAATGAGCAAACAGACAAGGGAGCCATCTCAGGGGGCAGAAACTGGGCCTATTTAACCAAATGTTCTCTTTATTATTAGTTACATTGCAGCATTTATTTCTGTAACATTAAACTCAAAATGAAAATAAAGACAAATTAGGCCACTTTCACCTTAAATAAATAAACATTTTATCCTCTTCATATTTAAATATCCTAAAGGAATATATTGTAACCAAAGGAAATTTATTTCTCTTTATTCTTTATCTTCATTGAGTTTTGTTTCTCAAATTTCAGCTGGTTATGACTTTCAGGTGATCAGTGAATGGAAAACTATCTAATAATTATACATCAGTGATGCTTGTTGAACAAAACAAACAAAAAGCATGCTGACACATGGCAAGTAATAATTGTATATGTTTTTGAGCAAGTATTTACTTTCCTTTAAAAAATAGCTTTGAATTTATTGGTGTAAGTATAAACACCTGCTGACTAACTTGAACTTAATATGTAGAATATAAGTGTTTATAGGAGTGTATGTTTCTAGGTAGTTAGAGTTAATCACAATTTGAAAGATTGTTGAGTGGTTGTTTAATTGAAATTTTCAGTGTGAAGAAGTATAAAAATAACTAAGCTATGTTTAAGCAGCTTGAAAAATACAGATGAAATGCTAATAAAACATTAGAGAACACATTAAATAAGTTAGAAGGAAAAATGAAACTCTGAGATGACAAACAAGGACAAAAGAAGACTGGAAATAAGAAGGGCAAAATGTCTTGTGCTAATGAAACAGACGTGACCAAATAATCAATATGAATTTCTCAGGATTAAGGGGTATGCATTACCCTGGCCACAGTGGAGTGTATTGAAAATTCTTCTCCCCCTAGATGCACTTCTCATTTGATTTCTCATAATTTTTAAGACAACTTCCTCTCCCATTACTCTTTTCAAAGACTACTAAATGTTGCTAATTATGCTTGTATCATTAAACACTGATGTGTTCATGTTTTGCCAGTTAAATCTATTACTAATTTAGGAAAATGCATTACTGTCTTCTTAGCAAATGACCATTAATATTTTCTAGAATGTCCAATTGATGTTAGCAACAGACAGCTTTGGAAAGGATAAAAGTTAGAGATATTTCTGAGGTAAAATAGAGGAATATTAATTAATAATTGAACATGACCATGCTAATTAATCAGGTACTTTATGTTATTAAATCATCACTATAATTCAGTGATGTAGGTAAATATTTCCCTTCATAGATGAAAATTCTTGAGAGTCATAAGTTAAATAGTTTTTGAATAGTTATAATGCTAGTAAGAGAAGGGTCCAGAATTCCAGTCTAGCTCTGCTTAAATTCCAACAGATGTTATTGAGAGTAAATCAAATTGCCCCACATAAATCCCAACTATCAGAGGAGATACAAAAAGTAAAACAGTATGTGAATTTTAATAGATAATGATTAAAATTGCTTAAAATCTTCCTGTTTTAACTATGTCCAGGCTTACTGGACAAGCTTCTTTGCAGACCCAGGGAAGGGAACTTGCATGGCCGCTTGTTCTTTACCACTGGCACTGTTTAGATTTGCAAAATTCAGCCTGGGTAAGCCTTGAGCCGAGAAGAAGAGGGAAATGAAGAACCCTAAGACTGTGTTTTTCCTGAGAACTACAACCACCTGCAAAGTAATGTATTGGCAATCACCCTGAATTTTCCTATATAGATGCACATGGGCACAAGTGAGTGTGTGTGTGTGTGCACTTTCTCATATTGACCCTTTGCAGGTAAAAATCGTGTGCATGCCATTTTAATAATTTGACTTTAAACTCTTATAGGGATTGATTTCACAATATACTTACACAGTTTCTACGATTGGGCCTTAAGCAAAACTGAAAAGCAAATGTTGACTGAATGTTGACAGAAATCTGGTCAATTTATTTACATAACATTATGAGAATGGTTGAGAAAACAACAGCATTAAGAACATTAACAGAACCAAGAAGAGGAGAAGAAAGGAAGGAAGGACAGGAAGAAGAGAGCTAGGGCTGAAAGGAGGAAAGAGAGAGAAAGAAAAAGAATACCCTGGGTCAGTCAGCACTGCTGTAGAGCTCTGGGGTGGCACTGCTCAGCGAGGACCCTGGGAGGGAGAGTGGGGTAAACTGTCACTGTTTGAAAATGTATTAAACCCAGATTTTGTGGCATGGAAACAAAACTGTGGATGTGGTCTAGCAAAAGATTCCAACAGAGCTGGAATCTGATAAACCTTTGAGCGCAAAAATTATTTATATGAAAGGGAGAAAATATATTGTAATTTAAAATCTGAAAAAATTATTTCAATAGGTCACTTCTTTTTCATTTCTAATGAAATAGTTCTTCTGGGTTAAGATTATATTGTGAGCATAGTTAATAACATAACTTCCTGGGAGAATTTTAGTAATATAATATGCTTCAAAATGAAATTATTCAAGGGGAAGCAGTTGAGCGCCTGCTTCTTGCATGGGAGGTCCCGGGTTCAGTTCCCAGTGGCCCCTAAAAAAAATAAAATAAAATATAAAGCAAATAAACGAAAAAAACAACTCAGGGAGCCAATTTGGCTCCATGGTTGAGTGCCGGCTTCCCACAAAGGATGTCTCTTGGGTTCAATCCCCAGCCCCAGTACCTCAAAAAAAAAAAAAAAAAAAAGAAATCTTTAGAGAATAGGAAGCTACTTATCAATTCTTAAAAGAGTTATTACTCTATTAGTTATAAGCCTCTTTTTTTCACATCCATCTAAAATGATCATATTGTCTTGTGTAGATTTTCTTCCATTTAAAAAAAAATCAAATGCAAATCTCAGAAGCTTTGAGGTTGCAATTGGAATTAGAAAGTGGCACCAGGATTGTTTCTCACCATTTTCCTCTGGGATGAGTATTTGAAGAGTGCTGAGAGAATAGCAGAATCACCCATGAAAAGTCTAAATTAGGAGAAGAGACAAATAAGGGTCAGGAATCACCATGGCTACTGTATGGCTTGAATCGTGTCCCCTGGAAAGACACATTCAAGTATTAGCGCCTCATTCTGTGGACATGAACCCATTTGTAAATAGGATTTTTGAAGATGTCATTAGTTAGGGTGAGACCAAACTGAATCAGGTGTGTCCAATCCAGCACGACTGGCGTGGACACAGCAGGTGACAGGAGGAGAGATATGGCCATGCCATGGAGGTAGAGGCTGGGGCATGGATGGTTGGTGAGTCACCATCAGATTCCTGCAGAGGTCAGAGAAAGCATGGCCTGTTGACACCTTGAATTTTGGAATTTCACCCTCCAAACTGTGAGACAGTAAATACTTGTTGTTTGTTACAACAGCCTTGGAAAATTAAGACCGCTATACACTTATTTATAAGTTTTCATTATAATCCCTTCTGAATAACATCATGTCCCTTTTGTTGAAATTACAGTATCGTAGTATGGTTCTGCTTAGCCCTCAATAAAATTCAGCCTTCAAGTTTACTCAGACTTTATGTTTCATTTGTATATACCATTTCTACAAATGAAAAAAAAAAAAAAAAACTTGCATAGCAAAATATTTTTCTGTTATATATTTTACTATAAAATAATATGCATACTTTATTTTGAAAGGCATACTTTATTTTGAAAGCTTTTGTTCTAATGGAAATCTTTTTCTCAATTTTGGTGCCACATTAAGAGTCTTTGGTAATCCCCTATCAATTTATATATGGTGTACATAAAATGTCTTCTATGAGTTAATATAATAATATTCATAATTGCAATAATTATTGGAGCCAACATTTCTGATCTTCCAGGTTCTATGCAGAACAGGCATAATTTTATTTACTTCTGTGAACAATATATTGATATAAAATATTTTCCCTCTTTATTTATATGAGGCAGCTGAGACTGAGAGAGGACAAGATACTTTCCCCATGCATTGCTGGGTGGAGGAGCCTGCCTCTTTTTCTCTCGTGTCTTGGGAATTCCCTTCAGATGGAAAAAAAAACAAACTGCACAAACATGGACAGACACAGCATGTAGGAAAATAAATAAAAGTATTAAATGATTCAGACCAGTAGCCGAATATTTCCCATTAGAGGATCATTTGCACATGCACCAGTTGATTTCGTTTGTTGTTTTCTTCCTGTTCGACCATCTAGAAAAAGGCATAACAAATTGTAGCTTTCTCATGGGATTTACAATCTTCATCAAGCAACATGAGTGATTTTGCTTCCTCATGCAAGTTTTATTGCCATCTGTAGTGTGGAGGAAATACTTGTTTTGGCTTATCTTTCATTCATAGTTGTCACTGTACAAACTGCTTGTTTACCAAACATTCTGTGCTCACCAGTGAGATTTAGGTTTAGATATTTTATAAAATTTTATTAAACATAAACGAATATGCCATAAAAAAATGGTTCTCATTAGGGCTGAAAGGTGGTTGGCTTCCTTGCTAAATTATACGACCAGGCTTTTAAATGTATGTGTGTATATTTGCGTGTGTTAAAGTCTTATCTTCCTTTCTGGGAAAGGAATATTATAATTTATTTGATTTCTTAATAATAGAGGTATCTGGAACTTGAATTAGTTAAATGTTTGTCCTGTATTTATGGTTCCTGATATCTGGATTATTAGACTAGTTGAACAATCTGGAGAATTACATTTGTGGTGTTAGAAGTTTCCAACTCTCTACATTCTGAACAGTTTACATTTAGCATCATGATCAACTCTCACATCATACGTTAAAATTTATGTTCATAGATTAGGTTGCAAGCCCTATCATGAGGGTATTTCCTTCATGTATATGTCAGGTCTGCACTAACATAGAGATAGAGAAAATTTGATTGACACACCCTTCCTTCCTGCCTTCCTGCCTTCCTGCCTTCCTGCCTTCCTTCCTTCCTTCCCTCCTTCCCTCCTTCCCTCCTTCCCTTCTTCCTTCCATTCTCCCTCCCTTCCTCCCTTCTTCAATGAATATAGTTTGTTGGTGAGCATTAAATTGAGTGGTGAATTTATTTGATTTGAATTCTAACTTCACATTCATTAGTTGAGTGAACTCTGACATGTTATTTAATAACTCAAAGTGCAAAGTTTTCCATGAGGATAATAATAGAAACTATCAAAGTACAGTACATGTTAAGCATGTATAAAAATGCATGACACATAGCAAATAAGGGATTATTATTAATTTAACAAATATGTACTTAGTGCCAATTATATTCCAGCCACTATGCTATAAAGGTGTGTGTGTGTGTGTGTGCAGCAGAATCAATTCCCAGTTTGGCAGGTGGCTGACAGAAATGGTCACAATAACTCCTATCTCTTCACCCCACATATTCCCATCTCTTGGACACTTGGATAGTTTCCTCCCTCATGGATCCTTAGATTGGTCAAGTGACTTGATTTGTCAACAGGAGAGAAACCAACCTTGGAAAGGATTGAAAAGGGCTGGCATATTGGGGCTCGCCCTCTCTCCTGCTGCTTTCAATATTTCTGAGGCTACCACCATGGGACCAGACATTGACTCGCCGGCTGGGTGCTTGGCAACATGCATTCTTTCCCACCATGATTGGGTTTCTTCCTTCGCTCCTGACAACCCTTAGTCAATCAGCAGATATGAAGGACCATCAACTGCCAGCAAACTGCACGCCCATGTGTGAGCTCAGCCAATACCACAGGGAGCAGAGTGGGGCCAACCCCGCCCAGCACAGCCCAAACTGCTGACCCACAGATCTGCCACCATGCATCGAGTGATTTCTATGGAGCAAAACGTAACCACTACTCAGGTCTTGCTTATGGAGTTTGGTTTTAATTTTCTGTACCTTCATGTTTGAATGAGGGGAATCTCCCCAGGCCAAGAAATTCTCCACACACTTCCCATGGCACCATGATGCTTTCTCAGTGGGACAAATTTTGCCCCCACTTGGAGTGTCTTCTTGTAGGTAATATTTCCAACAGGTATTCCTCAAAATTAGGACATGAGAAATTCCCTCCACTCTAGGACTTGCAACTTACTTTTTCTTATCAATGAGAGCATGGTGTCTTTTGACATGAGGTATCAAATAAACATCTTTATTGCTTTCTTTTGGCGTGTAAACGAGCATCTCTGGGACTGGGGATATTTCAACATATATGTTAAGATTATGACTGTACTTAGAATTTTCACCAATTTATTACCAAAATATAAATTGATTTCAATACCTAAAATCAAGTTTTTGTAAACTATAGGTTTTCATGTTTTATTAAGTCTAATTTACAGAAATCAGCATTGAGGAAATATAATTAAATGGTATTCCCATCCTCCTCAGTATCATTCTTTTCATTCATTTCTTATTTTTGAAAGGTGTATGGTCTTATAAATGGCAAAGAACAAACCCTAGAATAAACAAACCTCTGACTATATATTATTTAATATAATATATGTCCCGTTTATAACAAAGCAGACCATAAATGGAAAGAAAAAAGAAAACACAAAAGGATGAAATAAGGAACAAAAAGTCATATTAAGGGAAAAAAAAGTCTAAAATAATTATTAGACATTAGACTAAGCACTTTCATATGTATATTTAATTCTTGCATTATCTCAATTATGCATGCATTTTATTATGATTTCACATTTATCAATTAATTGTACTGTCTGTGAATTTGTATAAATAATAACAAAGTTTCTCTTAAAATGTTTATATTCTTACAGTAAAAGGGTAAACTGGTATTTATATAATAAAAGAGAAAATATGAAGTATGTTTTTGAAAATAAATACATGGAAAATATGTTATAAAGCAGTTTTATATTTGCTTATGACTCTATTGGCAGAAAGTAGTGGGAACAAATTTTTTTTCTGCATGGCCTCAATATATATTAGCAATTACGCTTATCACCATATGCCCTTTCCCAAAGCTTTTTTTAAACAAATCAATGTTACTGATACATATTAATAAAGCACAAATCCATTCAAAGTGTATAAGCAGTGGTATTTGTGTAATCACATATTTGTGCATTCATCACTTCAATCATTCTTAGAACACTTTTATTAGTTCAATAATAATAATAATAAACAAAAAAAAAACATGAATCATCACCTCTCAATCTCTGTTTCTTCTGCCATACATACCTGCTATTCTTTTTCCTTCTCTCTGGTATATTTGTATTTATATTTTGTGCAAAGTCTTTTATATGAAATATTTGTGCTTTACATGAGGTTTTACTATCTTATACAGTCCCAAGTTACAGTTTTAGCTTTCCTTCTAGTAATAAACATGACCTTAGACTTTCCCTTTCACCCACTAACATACTCATACAATACCACTGCTAGTTACAAACACCATGATTTGCTTTAGCCATTTCTATTCATTTCCAAAGATTTACAAACAGCCTTTCTACCAATTCTGCACAGATTAACCATCAGCTTTCCAATCTATACCTTCCTTCTATTTTCTGGTGACCTTTATTCTAATTATTAACTCCATGAGTTTACACACTATAGTTAGTTCACAATAGTGCAATCATACAATATTTGTCCTTTTGTGTCTGACTTGCTTCACTCAACATAATGTCCTCCAGGTTCATCCATGTTGTCATATGCTTCACGACTTCATTTCCTCTTACCTCTGCATAATATTCCATCGTGTGTATACACCACAATTTGCTTTGCCATGCATCAGTTGATGGACACCTAGGTTGTTTCCAACTTTTGGTAATCGTTAATAATGCTGCTATGAACATTGGTGTACAGATGTCTGGGGAACAAATTTTTAATGTTCTTATCTTTTCCTCTTTGTCTTAGAGGATTCATTAAGAAAATTCAAGAGGAGTGCAACTTCCTGAAGAGATAGACAACCAACTAAATAAAAGGATACTCTGCTTCCACATCAGGCTAATCTAGGGGGAAGGGGATAAGCATTTCTTCTCCATTTATTTTCTGCTTTTGATTGTCAGAGAACATGCCACTGTGAGATTTTCTCAGGGCACTTACTTTGATGAAGTACCAAAATTGGTTTTTCCAACAAAATTTACCATAATTTAGCAACTTGACATTTAAGAACTCATGGCTAAGGAAATAATCAAATATTTATGTAAATATGTACAGACATTAATTTTCACTGACACACAATTTATACTACCCCAAATTTATACAACTTAATAGCAAGTCAAATGGAAACAGTTAAGGAAATGACGGTACTCCATGAAATGAAATGTCATGCAGCTGTTAAAATAATGATAAATAAGAATATCCATGGACATAGAAAATATGCATTCTATTGTCACATTCAGAAAAGTACATATTGTATCATGCAATAAAATATGCGTATGTGCATATACATCTACATATTTATACATGCTTTTATATAGGCATACATTTATACTTTCCATAAGTATTGAATACCTTTCATTTGGAGAGGGGATTACCTAGTGACTTTTTGTTTGTGATAATCTATTTTGAAGGTATTTTGCAATAAATTAATACTTTTTTATTTATAAGGAAAAACCTTTAAGGAAGAAAAAAATTATTGTTAAAAATGTATATAACTTTGACTTTATAAGATGCACCTGTTATATTAGGATAAATAAACAAAGTAGATATAATATGATGCTGACAGCCTCAAACTGAAGTATTCAAAATTGCTATTGTCCATGTAAACTGTAGGTGCTTTCTGCAAATCTATTTTTCAAAAAGCAACAAGGCCAATCCAAATTTCTATGTCTATTTTTCTTATAAAATCAAGCAATATGTTTAAAAGAGATATATTACATCTAATATATTTATAATAATGCTGGTAAAAACAATGAATAGTTAGAAGCAATTTGAGAACTAGGGGAACATGGCCAATGCGTTAGACAGAGAAGGCTCAGCTCTCACTAAACAACAAAGAGCCAAAGGCTGCCTTGGGGACCTGCTTTGGGGTTCAGCAAACCAGGACACTGCTTCACAACTTCCAGAAGAGTGAGGGTTAGAGAGAGGAAGAAGCCAAAACAAGTAAGGGTGAGTTATTAAACCTCTTGGCTCTGGGAAGGGCTCCTCTCACCCACCCCTGAGATATTAAGCAAAGATAAAACTCTTGGTGAATTGTATCTAACTGAGAGGAGAGCAGACATCTTCTTCCTTGCCAGCATCTTCAGATATATATAGAATGGGAAGGTGTACTGAGTCATCTAGGAGGGTCCTGGACATATATGGAAGCCAGGGGGAAATCGTGTGTTGCTTGCCTCTGTGGCAGGAAGCCACACACATACTCGGCACTCAGGGCAGATAGACTAGATGGAGCCTCTGGCTCCCTGCTCCAAACAGGAGTGTGATGGCAGATTCCCTGTGAGGAAGAGGAGCCTGGAAGGGTGGAGAGTAATTTCTTTGCAGCTGATCAGCAGGACTCTGTTGGACTGCAGGGAATCTAACCTGCCTGAGGGAAAAGGGGCAGATAACATTTGAAAGGCGGATTAACCTAAGGAAGCAAAATAGCTCAGTGGAAGAATTCCTGCCTGGCAATAAGAGGTCGATTCTTGGCTCTTCCTTGAGAAGTGATCTGCCAGGTTACCAGGCATCCAGCTGAAACTTTGACAGGGAACATATAGACATTCTTTTTGTATTAGCTTTTCTTGGATCTCTCTCTCTTTTTTTTTTTTTTACTTATTTACTATACTTATGCTATTTCTTTTTTCTCCTTCATCTTTATATCTTTTCTTTTCTGTTGTTCTTTCATTCCACTTCTTTTATTTGGTCTCCAATTTTTCTTAATTTTATTTCTTTCTCATTTTTTCTCTCTTTGCTTTCTTTTTTTTTTTTTTTTTTTTTTTTTTTTACTATTTTCTTTCTCTACTTTCTCTTTTTCCCCCTGTTCTCACTGTTCCAACCTTTTAATTCATTCTATATATTTTCTATATTCAGTTTCTTGTTTCATTCTTTCTATTCCACTTTTCTAATCTTATTCCTCTGTGCTTCTTACTTGTGTTAATTTTTCAGTTTTCTAGGTCTTGTGTGGTTCCTCTCCTAACTTTTACTATTATTATTGCAATTATTCTTTTTTTCTCTTCCTACCTCTTTCCTTTTCTCTGGTCCTAATTATTTTTCTTTCAAGGGAACATAGACAACAACAAGGAACTTTAATAAGGTGTCAAAGTGAAATCTTACCACATACACAAAAACAAGAGCAAATAAAACCATAGAATAAAGAGAAAAGTTAATCAACTGAATAAACCCATCAACATAAACAGATGCCTAGACACCAAGAAAAAATTACAAGATATACTAAGAAAGAGGAATACATGGCTCAGTCCAAAGAATGAACTAAAAACCAGGAGGAGATGCAGAACATAAAACAACTAATCAAAGACATCCAAACAAATATCATGAATCAACTTAATTAAGTGAAGGAAGAGATTAAGGATATTAAGAAGACACTGGGAGAACACATTGAAGATATTGTAAAAATACATAAAAAGATAACAGATATGATGTTGATGAATGACACAATCCAAGAAATAAAAAATACAATGGAAGCACACAACAGCAGACTTTATCAGTCAGAGGAAAGAATCAGCAATGCGGAAGACAATACATCTGAATTCAAACAGGTAGTAGAACAGACAGATAAACAGAAAAAAATTCTGTTTTTGTGACTTAGGGATTTGAATGACAACACAAAACATGTAAGCATATGAATTATAAGCATCCTAGAGGGAGAAGAGAAGGAAAAGGGGACAGAAGTTGGGTAGGAGGAAATAATGGCTTATAATTTCCCAACCCTATTGAAGGAGATGGATGTACATGGCTACGAAGTGCAGTGCATCCCAAACAGTACAAATCCCAACAGACTTACAAGAAGACATATACTTGTCAAATTGTCCAATGCTCAAGACCAGGACAGAATACTGACAGCACCAAGAGAAAAGTGAACCATCACATACAAGGGAAGCTCAATAAGATTAAGTGCTGATCTCTCATCAGAAACCATGGAAGCAAGAAGGCAGTGGTATGATATAGTTAAGGTGCTAAGAGAAAAAAACTTCCAGCTAAGTTTTCTCCATCCAATAAAGCTGGAATTCAAAAATGAGGGAAAGTTCGAAAGATTCATAGATAAAGTGAAATTAAGAGAATATGTCAATAAGAAATCTGCACTTTAAGAAATACTAAAGGGAGTTCTGCAGCTTGAAAGGAAAAAGCAGGTGAGAGAGAGTTGGAGGTGAGGATAAGAACAACTAAATTGATAAAAAGAGAAATAAAGACAACACATAGCATACATAAACTTAAAGAAAATATGGCTAATGTAAGTAATTCCTTGACAGTAATAACATTGAATGTTAATGGAGTAAACTCACCAGTCAAGAGACACAAATTGGCAGAATGGATAAGGAAATATGAGCTATCTATATGCTGCCTACAAGAAACCCACCATAAACACAGGGATACAAGGAGGCTGAAAGTAAATGGTTGGAAAACAATTTTACAAGCAAACAATAAGCAAAAAAAAAACATGGAAATACCTATACTAATATCAGACAAAATAGACATTAAATGCAATACTATTGTAATAGATAAAGAAAAACACTATATATTAATAAAAAGGATAATCTATCAGGAAGCAAGGACAATTAGAAACATATATGCAGCTAATGAGGGAGCCCCAAAATACATAAGGGAAACACTGGAAAAACTAAGTGGAGAAATAGATGCCTTTACAGTTATAGTGGGGGACCCTAATACACCATTATCACCATTATACAGAACATCTCAACAGAGAACCAATAAAGAAACAAAGGCTATGAATAATACATTAGAGGAACTGGACCTAATAGATATATAAAGAACATTACACCCAAATACAGTGGGATATACATTCTTCTCGAGTGCCCATGGATCATTATCCAGGATAGACCACATGCTAGGCCACAGAACAACTCTCAATGAATTCAGAAAGATTGAAATTATACAAAGTAATTTCTCTGACCAAAGTGGAATAAAGCTGGAAATCACTAAGGGGCAGAGAACCGGATTAGGCACAAAAATATGGAAGTTAAATAATACACTCTTAGACAAACAGTGGGTCAAGGAGGAAATCTCAAAAGAAATCAGTAACTACCTTGAAACTAATGAAAATGACCACACAATGTATCAAAACACATGGGATACAGTAAAAAAGTAGTACTGTGAGGGAAATTCATAGCCATAAATGCCTATATTTAAAAAGAAGAAAGAGCTAAAATCAAAGACCTAATTCCACACCTGAAGAAATTAGAAAAAGAACAACAAATTAACATCAAAAGAAGTAGAAAGAAAGAAAGAAAAAAGATTAGAGCAGAATTATATGAAATTGAAAATAAGAAAGCATTAGAAAAAATAAACAAAACCAAAAGCTGGTTCTTCAAGAATATTAATGAAATTGACAAACCCTTAGCTAGACTAACAAAGAAAAAAATAGAGAAGAGGCAAATACGTAAAATAAGAAATGAGGAAGGGGATATCACCACTCACCTGAAAGAAATAAAGAGTATCATAAGAGGATACTTTGAAAAATTATATGTCAACAAGATGGATAACTTTGAGGAAATGGACAAATTCCTAGAAACACACAAGCAGCCTACATTGATGAAAGAAGAAATTGATGATCTCAACATTCCAATCACAAGTAACAAGATAGAATTAGTCATCAAAAGCCTCCTAACTAAGAAGAGCCCAGGATCAGACAGCTTTACAGGTGAATTCTACCAAACATTCTGGAAAGAACTAACACCAATCCTGCTTAAGCTCTTCCAAAAAATAGAAGTAGAGAGAACATAGCCTAACTCATTCTGTGATGCCAACATCACCTTATTAATACCAAAGCCAAACGAAGATGTCACAAGAAAGGAAAACTATAGACCAACCACTCTAATGAAGCTAGATGCTAAAATCATCCACAAAATATTTCTTAACTGTAGTCAACAACACATCAAGTGAATTATACTCCATGACCAAGTCGGTTTCATCCCACATATGCAAATATAATTCAACTTAAGAAAATCAATCAATGTAATACACCACATAAACAAGTCAAAAGAAAAAAAGCACATCATCATCTCTATAGATGCAGAAAAAGCATTTGACAAAATACAGTAACTTTTCCTGATAAAACACTACAAATGATAGGAATAGAAGGCAAAATCCTCAACATAATAAAGGGCATATATGAAAAATCTACAGCTAATATCATAATCCTAATAGCTTTCCCTCTAAAATCAAGAACAAGACAAAGATGCCCACTTTCAATGCTTTTATTTAACATTGTGTTAAAAGTACTTGCTTGAGCACTTAGGCAAGAAAAAGATATAAAAGGCATCCAAATTGGAAAGAAGAAGTAAAAATTTCACTATTTGTAGATGATATGATCCTATTCATAGAAATCCCTGAGAAATCTACAACAAAACTTCTAGAACCTATAAATGAGTTCAGTAAAGTCACAGATTATAAGATCAATGTGCAAAAATCAGTAGCATTTCTGTACACCAATAGTGAGCAATCTAAGGAGGAAATCAAGAAAAAAATCCCATTTACAAAAGAATCAAATACCTAGGAATAAATTTAACTAAAGATGTAAATGACTTATATGCAGAAAACTACACAACACTGTTAAAGGAAATCTTTGGAGACTTAAATAAATGGAAGAATATTCCCTGTTCAGGGAAAGGAAGACCAAACATCATTAAGATGTCTATCCTGCCCAAACTGATCTACAGATTTAATGTAATCCCAATAAAAATCACCACAGCATTTTTTACTGAATTGAAAAAACTAACTATGAAATTTATTTGGAAGGGCAAGAGGCCCTGAACAGCCAAAGTCATATTGAAAAAGAAAAATGAAATCTGAGGAAACACACTACTTGACTTTATAACATACTACAAAGCTAAAGTGGTCTAAACTGCATGGTATTGGCACAAGGATAGACATACTGACCAATGGAACTGAATAGAGAGTTCTGATATAAATCCTTGGGTATACAGTCAACTGATATTTGACAAGGCCACCGAGCCCATTCAACTTGGAGAGAATGGCCTCTTCAACACATAATGCTTGGAGAACTGGATAACCATATCCAAAAGGATGAGAGAGGAACACTATCTCATGCTTTATATAAAATTTAACTCAAATTGATCCAAGATCTAAATATATGTGCCAAGACCATAAAGACCTTGGAAGATAATGTAGGGAAGCACCTGCAGGATCTTGTATTAGGAAATGGCTTCATGAAATTTACACCAAAAGTACAAACAATGAAAGAGAAAATAGATAAATGGGACCTCCTCAAAATTAAAAACTTTTACACCTCAAAGGAGTTTATCAAGAAAGTTAAAAGGCAGCCTACTCAATGGAAGAAAATATTTGGTAACCATAATTCTGATAAGGTATTAATATCCAGCATATATAAAGAAAGCCTACACTGCAAAAATAAAAAGACAAACAACCCATTCAAAAAATGGGCAAATGATTTGTATAAACAGTTCTCCAAAGAAGAAATACAAATGGCTAAAAAGCACATGAAAATATGTTCAATATTACTAGCTATTAGGGAAATGAAAATCAAAACTGCAATGAGATATTGTTTTACACCCATTAGACTGGTGGCTATTTAGAAATCAGAGGACTACAAGTGTTAGGAGAGGATGTGGAGGAAAGGGAACACTTATTCACTGCTGGTGGGTATGTAGAATGGTGCAGCCATTGTGGAGGACAGTTTGGCAGTTCCTCAGGAAGCTGACTATAGAACTGCCATATGAACCAGCAGTCCCACTGCTGGGTATATACCCAGAAGAACTGAAAGCAAGGACACTGACAGATATATACGCAACAATGTTCATAGCAACATTATTCACTATTGCCAAAAGTTGGAAGCTACCCACGTGTCCATCAACCATGAATGGATAAACAAATTCTGGTATATATATATATATATATGGACTATTACTCAGCTGTAAGAAGAATATAGTATTAACACACGGACAACATGGATGAATCTTGAGGACCTTATGTTGAGTGAAGCAAGCCAGGCACTAAAGGACATATATTACATAACCTCACTGATATGAATTAAGCAAATTGAGCAGACTCACAGAGCTAGAGTCTGGAAGATAGTTTTACAGGAATAGAAAGGGAGAAGAAGATTGTGAGCCAACGGCTATATGGACAAAATCTATGATAAGGTGGAACTATGTAATTGTACAGTGGAGGGTCATGACAGTGGTGTAATGATACTTTTATGTTAGGTGGTGCTGGTTTGTCAAGGGTGTGGGTTGGGGAGGGTGAGTTGGACTGTCAATGGACTGGGGGGAGGGTTGGGGGAGGAAGCAGTTGAACACTGGGGATTGGTGGGTACATGGTTGAAATGCCCTTTTGGCCACATGGTAAGTGAGGGTTGCTGGTTTGGGGTGTTGGATGTGGGAGGCACTCTGGACAGGGCACACCTGGGGCAGGCTTCTAGAGAGTATGTAAGTGCTTATCTTGCCGTAGTGTGTTATATCAGTGGGTAGAAACCCATATAATGAGCAGTTAGGTGGTGGACTCCCAACCTCGGAAGGCCTGCTATGTTCTGAAATAATGAGTGGGAGTCTCTTGAGAGCATGGGCAGTGCCTGGTAGGGGAGGGCAGACCAGTATTTCAAGCCCTCAGGGTTGTTGCAAGTAAGTAAGAATCTTGTATTTCAAGGAGTGAAGACTGGTGTTTGCTGTGAGTTCCTAGTAGAGGGGGAGGGAGGAATAGAACAGATGGAACAGGGGGCTTTTGTGGGGAGATGGAAGAATTCTACATGATCTTGCTATGATGGATGCAGGCCATGTTGAATTGCATGAAAATTTGTAAAAGTGTATGCTCCAAAAAGTAAACCATAATGTAATCCATTTGCCATGGTTGGTAGCTATGTTTCAATATTTGTACATCATTTGTAACAAACATACCATCCACATATAAAATGTTATTAATATGGGAAGAGGGGAAAGGGGGAGGATGATGGGTACATGAGAGTCCCCTGTATTCATTCCATGACTTTTCTGTAACCTAAAACTTCTTTGAGGACAAAATGAAAGTAAAAAGGAAGACACTGCGGTAATAAATGTAAGAAAATGTCACTGTACATATAGGGCAAAGGATCATACAGTGATGAAAGGCAAAATGTCAAAAAAAAAAAAAAAGAAATATTTTTTCATTATTTTTTATTATCCCAAATGTTATTTTATTTTTTATTTCATAATTTTTATAATTGTTTAAATATACTTGGATTACATAAATGTTACACTAAATATATAGGGATTCCCCCATATGCCCCACTTCCCACTCCTCCCACACCCTCCCACATAAAGAACATCCTTCATTAGTGTGGTACATTCATTGTAATTGATAAACACATCCTGAGGCATTGCCACTGAGCATGTCCATAGTTCACATTGTAGACTACACTCTCTCCCACACAGTTCTGCATGTTATGGGATGATATAAAATGACCTATATCTGTCATTGCAATGTCATTCAGGACGACTCCCAAGTCCTGAAAAAGCCCCAGTATTACAACTGTTTTCCCCTCTCCCTGCCCAAAGAGCCTCCAATGGCCACTGCCTCCATTTCAAAGTTGTAATTTCTTTCATTGAAATAGAAAGAAATTGTAATTTCTTTCTTGAAATTGAAACTTAGCCTAGTATTATAGCGTGCCTAAGAGTTGCCTCCTAGGAGACTCCTTATTGCTCAAATGTGGTTTCTTTCGAAGCCAAACTCAGCATATATATACATTACCTTCCCCCCAGCATGGGACATGACTCCCAGGGATAAGCCTCCCTGGCACCGAGGGATTACTACCAAGCACCAACTAATAATGCAACTGGAAAAAGACCTTGACCAAAAGGTGGAAAAGGTAAAGATAAATGAACTTATATGGCTAAGAGACTTCAAGGTGAGTCGGGTGGTCATTCCAGAGGTTATGCTTATGCACATCTCAGCAGGATCTCTTTAACTGCCAAAGTAGATACTACTTCAAATTGCGGGCCTCATGAAGACTCTGTAGACATCCAGACACTATAGTCAGGACAGATTGCTCAGGAGTTTGGTGCCTTGCCAATGGGCCCTACTTTGGAATTTATGCTCTCCAGAGTGATGGAGTTGGACTCAGCTGTGGTTTCCCTTTACATGGCTCTTCTGTCCTTCCAGTTGTACCTATAATTAGTACTAGAATTGGTAGGTTTATGTCCAAGGACTTAAATATAATATTTGGGCTGTCCATGTGCCACCTGGGTCCTGAATCTCAACAGAGTTGCAATACCTACTCCCCAGTTCACTGGCTCACCAAGGACAACTGACATGGAGGTGATGATGGGCAACCTCCATACCAAGGTACTGAGAGAGTCTACAACTGCAAGCAAGAGAGTCCCATCCATCAGCCCTAAGGGATCAAAGCCCCCTCTCAATTAGAGGTGAGTGGACATCACCATTCCAGAATCCTCAGGGCTGGGGAATGAACTGTGGACTAAAGTAGACTTACTGGTATTCTACTATAGACTTAATGTGATTCTAGCAATGGAGAAATTTTATCATTGATGTGGAGGCATTGGCACTGGAGATTCTGAGGTTAAGGACAGGGAAAAACAGGTGTTAAGGAGGCATTTTTGGGACTTGGGAATTATCCTGAAGGACATTGCAAGGATACAGGCCATTATAAATCTTCCCATAACCTACAGATTTGGGTGGGAGAGAGTGTAAACTACAAAGTAAACTTTAATCCACGCTTAGTGGCAATGCTCCAAAATGTGTTCATCCCTTGCAATGAATGTACCTCACTAATGAAGAATGTTGTTAATGTGGGAAATTGTGGGAGGTGTGGGGAGTCGGGCATCTGGGAATCCCCTATATTTTTTTATGTGACATTTGTATAATCTAACTATCTTTAAAAATGAATTAAATAAATAAATAACTGTTATCAAGGAAACAAAACAAAATAGAACTAATTTGAATGTCCCACGTCGGAACAAAGTTAAAGTATAATATACATACATAGATATCTATATATACACACATATAAATATATATATATATATATATATGTATCTATATGTGCACATTGTATATCACTCAATAGCCTATTTGCTTCAAAATTCCACATAGGCTGACAATGTTAACATTAAGTATACCAAATAATAACAGTGTTGTATTAATTGTTTATATATAGTGATACAAACTTAAAAGAGGATGGAATAATATAGCTGGAACTTTGAGTTTATTTTTAGTTTTTCTGTAATTTCTTAAAGTGCATAAATACTAACTGTTAAGGAAATAACTATATGTCATCATGGTCATGATATATGATAAATATGTTTCAGCATTTGGAATTAAAGAGTCAGGATTTTATAGTAGATACACATTGATAAAACAGAACTTTGCTTCTAATTTTTGATCTTGGAAGAACAGTGATAAAACAGTATTTCCACAACCTTTCTTTGCTTGTCTTTGTAAAATAGGAGGCAGTGAAGCAACAACATGAGGCAAACAATAATGAAAATCGGAGTGGAAGTGTCTACCCACTTCTGAATTGTGGCACCAGGTACACACAAATAACAGCCTGAAACGCTCACGGCCTTGGATGTTTGCTTTTGTTTATGAACTATACAGAGTTCTTATTTTCTCCTTTTCATGATGGCAACAGCCAATCTTTTCCCATCATATTTATGGTGCTTTTCTTTTTTTAAAAGTTTTTCATAGCCGGCAGTACCTAAATGCTGTGTCTGGAATTTCAATAAGAGAAACGGAACTTTAGCTTTAGCTAACTAATAGAGGCCAAGCTCACTGCTGAATGAGGGTTATTATACCTGGAAGGGTGAAATGGAAAGGTGCATCTATTGAAAACTATTATCATCCTATGACATTCCACAACCAGCCTGTGAGGCAGGAGGTACAAAGTGCAGTTTCTTGCTGAGCAAACAGCAAGGGATGGGACAAGTTTCAGGTTTGGCTTGTCTGCCTTCAAACCCCATGGTGGGTGGACTGCATCACACCGTGTACAGTGTATATAAGGCAATTTTATGGGCTCATTCTTAGATGCAGTAGACGAGGACTGCATTGCACAAAGATCTCAAGTCTGCCATGAGAAAAGTCTGCATCCAGTCAGTTGGAGGCTTTAAAGGGAGAACTGAGTATTTCAGCAGTCAGAAATTTCTTTCTGTACTTCAGACAGACAGCTTTTCTTGGGGAACTAAACATTACCTTCATTGAGTTTCCAAGTTGTAGCCTTCCCTGTGGAATTCAGACCTGCCAATCTCAACTTTTGTGTGAGCCAATTCCTATAATAAATCTCATATTTATTTGTTTCTGTTAATTCTAATTAGCATGCTTCTGAATTTGTTCTGTGAGGCTGGCATAACTCTGATAAGAAAACTAGAAAAATGCATGATAAGAACTATACAAAATAATACAAAAACTAGAGAACAATATTCCTCATGAACATAGATGCAAAATATCTTAAGAAAATTTTACCAACAGAATAGAACAATATGTAAAAAAAAGACAGTATGTCATGACAAAATGGGGTGTTTATCCCAAGATTATACTGTTGGTTTACATTGGAAAATCAATCAATGTTATTCAATATATTAAAAGATTAAAAGACAGCCATATGATCACTTTAATATATGCAGAAAAACTGAAAAAGTCCTGTATGCATTTTTAATAAGAACTCGGCAAAATAATAATACAAAGAAACTTCCTCAACTTGATGAATACATTCACACAAAACTTACAGGTAAGATCATACCAATGGTGAAAGACTCAATGTTTTCTCCATAGTAACAGGGAAAAGGAAAGAATGCTTGCTCTTATGACTTTGATTCGAAAATTGTACTGTGGATTCTAGGCAATGAAACGAGGCAAAAAAAGAAAAGCCAAAAAGTCTAGCTTGGAGAGGCAAAATGAAAACTATCTTTATTGAAAGAAACATTATTCTCAATGTATGAATCCTATGGAAATTACAAAAATCTACTATAAATAATAAAGAAATTCAGCAATTTTTATAGAACCTGTTAAGAATGTATAATCAATTGTATTTCTATATACTGGCAACTAGCAACTGACTATTGAATTTTTTTAAATTACCATTTACAATAGTATCCAAAATAGAAATTACATTTTGGAATATTTGGCAAGATATGTGCAAGACCTGTACACTAAAAACTTAACAAAAATAATTGCAGGAAAATTAAAGAAAGCAGAAATGAATGGAGAACACTCGGCTCATGGATTGAAGAGTCAACACAGTTAAGATGTCAATTCCTACCAAATGATCTATCTATTTAACAAAAACCCAATCAAATTCCCAACAGTTGTTTTTTCATAGAAATTGAAAACTGATTATAAATGGCATATGGAAAACCAAAGGGCCTGGAATAGCCAAAGCATTTTTGAAAAAAAGAAACCAATTTGGAGGAAATGACACTACTTGATTTCAAAATTTAATAGAATGCTACGGTTATCAAGAAAGAATGGTATTAGCATAACAATAGAGAACTATATCAATGGAACAGAACAGGGTACCCTATTATAGAGACACGCATAAATGTAAAACTGAGAAAGTAATTCATGGGATCAAGGAGAAGTGTTTCAAAAAATGGTACTGGAAAATTGCACTCATTTACAAAAAAAGAAATACAATATAAACTTTGCACACTATTAAAAAATAAATTAGCCTCCACATTAATGATATAATTTCTTCCATTGCTAGAATCACAGTTAAGTCTATAGTAGAATACCAGTAAGTCCACCCTAGTCCATATTTTGTTCCCCAATCCTGAGGATTCTGGGATGGTGATGCCCACTCCACCTTTAATTGAGAGGGGGCTTCGATCCCGTACGGCTGATGGATGGGACTCTCTTGCTTCCAGTTATAGACTGTCTCGGGGCTTGGAATAGTCCTGAATGACATTGCAACAACAGATATAGGCCATTATATGTCCTGCCATAACCTACAGAGTTTAGTGGAAGAGAGAGTAAACTACAATGTAAACTATAATTCAACCTTAGTGGCAATGCTCCAAAATGTGTTCATCAGTTGCAATGAATGTACCTCACTAATGAAAGAAGTTGTTAATGTAGGGAAAAGTGGGAGGTGTGGGGAGTGGGGCATATGGGAATCCCTCATATTTTTTTATGTAACATTTTATGTAATCTAAGTATCTTTTAGGAAAAATAAAAAAATATGTTAAAAAATAAATTTAAAATGTATCATAGAACTGAATGTA
Source organism: Tolypeutes matacus (assembly GCA_026826555.1). NCBI lineage: Eukaryota > Metazoa > Chordata > Mammalia > Cingulata > Chlamyphoridae > Tolypeutes > Tolypeutes matacus. The sequence goes on from JAKSZT010053798.1 coordinate 9,799,553, forward strand.
AAATTTAAAACTGTTAAGTTTCTAGAATAAAATCTTTGTGCCATTGGGTTAGGCAAAGATTTCTTAGACCCAAAATACTGAAAGCAAAATAATCCATTGATAAATTGGAATGCATCAGAATTAAAACCTTCTGCTTTCTGAAAATCACTGTTAAGAAAATGAAAAGACAAATCACAGAATGGGAGAGAATATTTGCCAATCATATATCTGATTAAATGCCTGTATCTAAAGTGTATAAGGCAATCTCGAAAGTCAATAATAAAACAGTTAAAAACCAATAAAAATTGTCAAAATATTTGAACAGTCACTTCAGCAAATAAAATATATAGATGGCTTCTGAGCACATAAAAGAAGTTCACAACCACTAGTCATGAAGGAAATGTAAATTAAAACCGCAAAGAGATAACACTACACACCTCCTAGAATGGCTAAAATTAAAGATGTGAGGTTAAATTATGAGGACAAACAGTAACTCTCAAACACATTTGATATTTTAAATGTTAAAACCACTTTGAAAATGATTTTGCAGTTTCTTAAAAAAGTTAAATATACACCTATAAAATGAACCAGGCATTCTACTTTTTTTTTTTTTTTTTTGTATTTCTGCAAAAGAAATGAAAATCTTGTCTATATAAGGACTGGTACACAAATACTCATTAAGAAGCATTAGTCCTAACAGCAAAAACCTGTAAACAATCCAAATGCCCATCAACACGTAAATAGATAAACATGGAAAACTCTTCAGGAATAAAAATGAATTAACTGTTGATTCATGCAACCACCTGAATGAATCTCAAAATAGTTATGCTGATGAAAGAAAGTAAACAAACAAAAAAAAATTCTTTACTATATGGTTTTATTAATATAAACTTCTAGAAGATGCCAGCTTATCTATAGTAAGAGAAAGCAGTAGGATTGCCTGGGGTCAGTGGCGACAGTATGTGAGGAAGCAGGAGGAATTGGTGGTGATGATTTCATGGATGTATACTTATGTAAAAATTTATCAATGTAGTCTCTTTAGATATGTATGCTTTATTGTATGCCAATTATGCCGCAATAAAGCCATCTCAAATCTCCCTATTTTAATATTATAACAAATCAGGCAAAATAATTGCAATCAAGTATAATTCCAATTTTAGCTAAAATCATATCACATGAATTAAATGAGAGTATGTGTAGAAAATAATAGCCAGAACACAGCATTAAAATTACTAGAAAACCTTCCAAGTCTGGTCCCAAATTCTCAGGTGTCAACAGAAGAGAGTGGTTATATTCAGAACATCCAACATGTACCCCAGTAAGCAAGACACATCTGAGAGCAAGGCTCAGTAAAAACATTTGTCTGCAGTGCTTGGCTTGCTATGAATTACTAGAATGCTAACTAAGGGAAAGTGTAGAGATTAAGTATCTTGAAAATTGAAAGGTTCTAACATCTCTTTGTGAGAAAAGAGTACTGATAATTTTTTTAAGATAGAGGAAAAAAGAAAAAGTGATGCTTATCACCTTTGTTAAGGATTTTCACTTATCTTTTAATTACACTTAGCAATTATTTGCTTTCATTTTTCATTTGCAGCAGCCACACACACACGCACACTGTTTTAGTTCCATTCAAAATGTTCCATCACATTTTCATTATTTCCAAAGGTCACCATAATTTTCTCTTATCCTAATTTGCCCGACCTTAGAAATACAGTGTGTCCATGGTTTTGTGTAAGTCAGCTTTTCTATGTGCAAGTCAAAACTCAATGAATTAAATGATAATTTTACCTCTTCTAAGTGTAAATGCATTTGAGGGTACAAGTCTTATAAAACATGGATCTCCTAAGATGCTTATGGAACGAATGCATTCAGATCATGAGCTAAGAGTCAAGCGGGAAAGGGTAGATGAAAAAACAAACTGTATAATTTTATATTCACATGGTTGAAAATGCCTAAGACGTGTGTATTCTTTTCCTAGCCTGGTGATTTGTTTTGCACAGCAGGTAGGCTGGGAGTTGTCTTCATTCCAGGGGCAGGTGGCTGTTCTCTAAAGGCACTGTGGACATGGTATATCAAGATAATTACAGTTTTGGAATCAGAAAAGCCCGGACATAAATTTCTGCTCCACTAGCCATTAGCCATGCGGGGGAACTTATTTAAATATCTCTGGGCCTCAGTTTCTATATGTTAGTATGAGACAAATTCTATCTGCTTTGCTTTAGAATAATACATGAGAGTTTATGATAGTGATACATTAAGTTGGGGTAGGACCCCATCACTACATGCATTTCCAGGTTCCACTTTGGCTCACTGTCTCTGCTGAGCTGGATGAATGCACATCATCCCTGGCCAAAAGCAGGTGCAGCTGACCATAGCCAGCCAGCCTTGGTACCTCACCCTTGGTGCAGTAACTGGTCTAGGAAATGAGCATGTGAGCTGAGGATTAATCAATTCACTCCCTCAGAACAAACTGCAACTGGGAAAGAAAACTCTCTCAAGTCTTGTGAGAATCTGAATCTGCCATTGGCTATTCTTTAGGACGTTGGGATGATGTGGTCTACAGCAGGAAAGGAAGCATCTGGTCTATAGAGAGAATCTAAGTGGATTCTCTAGTAGTGAGAGGTGCTATTTGAGTAGATTATGCTATTTATACAGGATTCATCGATTCGGGGAGCCTAAGTAATCTGGACTGTCATATCAGTATGGCATGAGAGACATAAAGTTCTATGCAAAGTGCAAAAGACAGTGTCCACAGAATAGGCAGGGCTCAAAAGCTCAGTGGAGCATACCCACTGGTAAGGATTCTGTGTTTCCTGATTATTTACCACTTGCTTCCATTTTGGGAACCAATTATTGTTATCCCAGTAAAATCTCTTTTATACTTAAATAAGTTGTTGCAAGCATGTACTCTCTTTTCAATGCCTTACAAAATAGCTCCCATGTTAACACATGTTAAGATATGTTTAAATGTGATTCACTGGGGATTTTTCTAAGCATTCTTTGTTTAACTTTCATGACCAATAACAATAGTTTGAATATCATTATTCATAAACTTTTAAACATCATAAATGTTGCAGCCATTTGATTAAAACAGGATGGACCCTCCCACACCCGAAATCTTGTTCAGATGTTGAGTTTGATGACACTATGCACATTTCTAGAGAGTATGGAAACGTTTATTACTTACCTAATGAGGATTTCTGAGAAGAGAAAGGTAAGCCTCCCAAAGCTGAAAATGGCTCGAAAGAAGAGGAAAAGGAGCCAGCTTGGCCTGTTTATGTTGTCAGTAAGTGGAGCTGGGGTAAGGGTTCAAGTACCTGTGCAGCCTGGGGTTGTGTGATTTGAACTTCACATAGAGGGGAACACTTGTGCTATCTTACCAACCTGACCAGTTATGGGGCAAAGGGGAAGATGGAGGGGTGAGGCTAAAAGCTATCAGCAGTCAAACATAAGAAATGGAGCGGACTCTTCATGCAATAAATTACTTCCCTGAGACCCCGCAGGTGGCATCTAACTCAAGTCAGATCACACATAGAATGTGACATGTCCAGGACAGTATCTTATACTAAAGAAGTTATGAAGGTGAAGACTGGTTAGCCACAACATAACTGCTAGCTCACTTGTCCATCAAATAGGTTAGGAAGAATTGACCTAATAGTCTCAACTTCAAATTCTTGGGTAGAAACTGGGGCATTTAAAGCAAATTGCATTTGCTCAATTCCTTCCAATACATATTTGTCTGACACTTGAGTGTAATGCAAATATGCTGATAAAGTTTGAAAGCCATTAGGTTAGACATTAATTGCTAATGCATGGAAGACTGATAGCAATGAGTATGGAAATATAGCCATCTGAATATGAATTCACTGCTCTTAGTGCCTAATCAGATGTCACATTTATGTATTTTTTTAAAATATAATATATGAATAAAGTATAATAACTGAGGTATGTACAACACATAAATAGAACTCAAAAGAAAGTATGGATATGGCTGTTTGTGTTGGGAAGAACTTCATAGAAGAGATGCTATTTAATTGGCTATTAAATAAAAATAGAAGTTTCTTCTTGTGGTAAGGCAAGTATGATAAGGTCTTTCAGATGATAAGAAAGGTACAGAATTTTAACAGAACAGTGACTTTGATTGAGATGGAGGTAATTGTACCTGGAAAACATAAAGATTAGAGAGAGTTCTCTTAATAAAGGGATAAGATAAAATATAGAAGAAAATGAACAGAAATTTTCAAATGTAGAGAAATGGAAAAAATTGAAAATGCAAATTTTTGAATACCATAGATTATGAAAATGAGAAAAATTAAAGCAAGGTTTGATGTTTAGATGCATGGAAGTGAGATGGATGATTTAAATCCAATAAGGAAAACGTGAAATGACATAAATTCATTAAATTCATTATGTTTATTAGATATGATTTTCTACGTAAACTACTTTTCATTTATGTGATATTTTCCAGTCCTAGGCAACCTGGCAATATAAGGGAAGAAAGGGGGAACACTCCTATGGAAATAAATGGAAGATTTGAGGTGTAATCCACAAACCTATATCAAAAGCAGCTGGAATTATTAAATAAACATCACATTGCAGATAAGGTCAAGTCAAACCAAGTAGTAGTTGGTGTATGTGGGGGCAGGACGGAGCCATAGATAAGATATGCATGTTGAAATTTAGCATCACATCACCAAACGGGGTAATACATCACGTACATCAGGTTCTAGTCCTCACAGCTGCCCTGCAGGATAGCTGTTGTTATTATCCCCACTTTAAAGGTGAGGAAACTAAGATTTAGAGGAGTTCATTTAAATGCCCCAAGGCAAGCACCTGCTTGTGCTAGAATTTATAGGAATCAAATCCAGTTATGCCTGGCAGCAAATGATTCCTGCTATCATTGCTTTCACAGCAAGAAATTTTCTTTCAAATGGAAAACAAAATGTGCCTTAGATAGTATCATATCGAAAAGGTTGTACATTTTGAAGATATAAGATGACAAGATAAGATGTGAAAGATAAGTACCTGGACGGAAAATCTGTTACGACCAATGTGGCAAACAATGGGAGGTACTATATATTCAGAATCTTTCGGAGCTTTAAATAATTGAAAACAATTAAGAAGATCAAAGAAGATATGATTGAATATATTGTTTAGATGGAATAAGTGTTTTAAGAATTAAGAAAAACCTAAAGTTGTAGAATGAGATATCCTAACCTTTGACATTGAAGAAGCAGACGCAAATTTGTTAAAAGATTGTGTTCATTCAAGCACTTTTAGATTCAACATATATAGTTTTAGACCTCTTATGGGTCAGAAAAAAATGACAGACACTGGAGAGGAATATCAGTCTTGGGCTGTAGGGTGTGACCATTAAATTTCCTTCTGAGGAGACCGCATGATGATTTCATTAAATCTCTGAAGCCCCTCTCCAAAATTCGCACATGTAACTCATAAACCCCAGTGTTTGAAAACATATTGCTCATGTTTGTGTTAAAAATTTGGCTGGTAAAAGCATAAACTTTTGGTGATAGCCCAGAAGTCAATGTACAGTAAATATGCTTGTCAGTCGTTTTCAGTACATGGGATTTTAAAAAACTAGGGCCTCTATTCAAGAATATTTCCACTCATTCTGTCCAATAGCATAGAGAGAGATGACGGTTTGTTGGCAGAGCGGGTTCACGTGCTAAAGAGAAAAGTTCTGTGCTAACGATTGTGAGTTCATTTCTAATCCTGCATATAGTATTTTATTCCACCTTGCAGTGAATAATGTTTGATGTGATTTTAATTTTGAAGAAAATTTAATTTCCTGAGGGTGCCTACAATTTATAAAAACTCTCTCTATGTGCGTATTTCTTTTTATTATTTTTGCGTGGCCAATTACCATAGATTTAGAGGTTTGAAACAACACATGTGTCATCTCAGAGGTTCTGTGTACCTGGATGTGGGCAAGCCTTACCAGGGTCCTCTACTTGGGATTTCACAGACTGCAGTCAAGTTTTAGGATGCAGCTGCAATCTTTTCTGAGATTCAGGGGTCCTTTTCCAAGTTCACATGGATGTTTGCAGAATTTATTTGCTTGAAACTCTAGAACTCATAGTGGTTTCCTTCTGCTAAAGTGAAGCCCTAAACATTCTTTTAATTAGGTCAGACCCTCTCAGAATAATCTCTCTTTTGGTTATCTCAGAATCAACTGATTGGACAATTTTCATCTGTGAAATCGTTTCATCCTTGCCATACAAAACAAAATAACCACAGTGATATCACATTGCTTTTATACCTCCAGTCCCCAATTCAATGGGAGGGAATCATACAAGGTCGTGGGTTATTGGGGGTGATTTTAGAATTCTGTCTGTCACAAGATATTTAGAATGAGAGATCACTCACTCAAACCTAGTAGCAGAGCTCATTCAAAAAACCCTTCCTGGAAAGCAAAGAGGGGAAAATATCATTTTGACTTATTGTTATAGTTGTACATTGGAAAATTTTCAGCTATACTATGTTTTAGGAAATAAGGAAATTAAAGGGAAAATTACATATTTCTATTTGTTAAAATATCTTCTTTTCATTTTCTTCTTTGTCAGCATTTCAACCCCTTATGTTTTGATATTGTTCCAGTTAAATTGTTAAAATTTCTGCAGTTTGGAAGAATATCGAGCCTAATTGAAAATAATTTTTCGTGATTGAATTCCAAAAATAAAAACAGCTGAGAAATGATGACAGCATATATATATATATATATATCTGCATTTCCATTTTCTGGCATAAGACATAATAGATTTATTTTCAATTTTAAGGTCATTCTATCTATGTACTTGTTTCTTCTTTCTCTGCCCAGTAACTGTCATGTGAGTAAAAACTAATGCACAAGTGCCAATTCATTATATCCTCCTCTCTTTCAGTGCCACTGATGCAACCACTACAGTAGCGATTTTACCCCCATTCATGCTAGAATAGGAGACATCTCATCACTTTTCAAATCCATCAGAGATTAAATGAAAAAGAAGCACATTGTGGTGAACATTTGCTTTTCTTCTCTAAAGATAGGGTGCTTTCAGATTTATTTTGCATTTTAATCTTGAGTTAATTTCACTGATAATATATCTAAAATTAAGTGAATCTTGATTTCTGTCATTTAAAAATATTGGTTTGTGTGCATTTCACTTTGAGTATTTATAAACTACAAATTTCTTAAAAAGATCTATTTATTTATTTACTTTTATCCATTCCCCACCCTCCACCAGTTTTTGCTGTTTTTATGTCCATTCGCTGAGCAACTCTCTGTGTCCGTTTCCTGTCCTCTCTTCTCATCCTTTTCCTCCTGTCTTCACTGGGATTTGATCCTCAGAACCTCTGATGTGGGAGAAAGGCACCCTATCACCTGTGCCATCTCAGTTCCTGGTTTTTGGTGCGTCTAGTCTTGGCTCTCCCTTATGTCACTCTCCTGTTACATCATTGTCTTGCTGCATGGCTTGGCGGGGCCTGATGGCACACCTGCTCATGGGCCTCGTGACCTACGCGCCTTCTATATTTTTGTTTATTTTTTACTGGGAAGTCCCAAGGATTGAACCCAGGTCCCTCCATATGGGAGATGGGCTCCCAACCATTTGAGCCACATCAGCCCCCTAAACTACAATTTAAAAATCTACAATAGGAGAATTACTTTACAATGGGGGCAATAAAATATAACAGTAGGAGAGAATGGAAATTAAGATTAAGCTCAAACCATGTTAGTTTTGTCATATTTAATTCATAACTTTAAATTTCCAAGACAGACAGGGACTAGGATAACTTCTATGTCAACAGTCGTCTTTTTAGAGAGGAAACTGGTGGCACAAAAGATGACATACCTTTGCTGAAATCATGTAAATGGCCTGTTGTAATGTCAGTACCAGGATCTAAATAATCTAAGTCTTCATTATCAATGTATTTCAGATAGTAGCGATAGAAAGTAAATGAATGTAGAAGGGATAAATGAAATGGAAATATTTAGGAGAAACATTAAAAAATAAGTGACTTTTTGGAAGGTGTATGAGAAAGAAAAGGTTATTTAGTGGCAAAGAAATTGGAAATCAAGTCGTGAGGGAAATGAGACAGGGGGACACAGAGAATACTAAAAGAGTCACATACCCTTGTTCTGTTTTGTGTTATGGAAGTAACCTCTGAGGTGGCAATTCTGACACTTGCCTTAATAATTTTTTTTTTTTTAAGGGAGGCAAATTTGGGGTAAGAGGAATTATATCTATTGATCTATTCATTCATCAAACACTTACTAAGTGTTGGTTATATGATCAGTGATACCTTTTGTTTCTATCTGAGGATGTATGCTATGATATTCTTCTTGTAAATGTCTTTGTTTTACAAGGTTTATATATTTTACGAGCCTAATTATCTTCTGGTCTTGATATTTGAAGACTGAGCCCAGCTGTGAGTATGTTTGGATTGAAAAATTCAATTAAATTAACCAAATAGTGTAGGCATAGTTTTGTTTACAAGACCCAAAAGGGATGCTGTCTAGTGACTAGCTTTGAGGTATTTTACTTTGTATTCTGAATTCATCAGTCATGGAAGCAAAGTTGTTTTGGCTGGGATAACAGCCAGTTGATAAAGGCTCAAAATTGGATCCCAGCCATAATAAAATAGACCATTCCCATGGAGTAGACAAAATGAAGAGAGATTGAGCTAAGGGTCCAAGCAGAATCCATACTCAAACACAAAAAAAAAACAGTTTCAAAGAAAGGAAAACGGTTATAAATGATAGGTGAATCCAAGGAGAGAAAGTCTGGACATGCAGTGGAATGGGAGATGGTCAAAGTTAAAAAGGAGAGAATACGATTCTAGTTTTCTGAAGTTTTTCATTTGTATCTAGACATGCATTTCAATTGTTGCCTTAAAAGTGCTCTGGAATAATCATTTAAGTTTATTTTTAGTTGAAATATACTGTATATATGTCCATATTTATCTACCTTAAATTACTGGCCATTTTGGCTTTTCACAAATGTACTTTATCTTCCTCTGTAACTTTAAGAAATATTTAGAGGCCATCTTTTACATTTTAATTTATGTTTTCAATGCATGGATAAAAATTAGAGGGAAAAACTTAGCAAATGAGAACCTTTTCTTGGAGATTACTTTATGACAATTAGATCCATTGGGAAACAATTCTTACTGAATTCATCCTGTATAGTTACATTCATAGTATATGGCCAACTTTGATAGGGCGTGAGATTATTTCTCTAACCATGAAATAAAAATTTCAGCGATCTAGTCACAAACTGTTCATTTATTGCCTATTAACTATGGATTTTTAAGTAGCCAAACAATGTCAGAATACTCTTTGTGGGTTTAGGATTGTACAAAACTTAACATGGTTACAAGGATGGAGAATATATCATTTTAGTTCACTGATCTCTCTAAAGGGACTTGATATTGATAATTTATTAAAATTTCATCGATTTAAACCACTATGGACTATTTTCTTTTCATCTTGCACAAGCACTTTAATATTTGCACAAGAGTAAGTAGTAGACACCTTTAGAGAAGAGGCAACATTTAATATGGAAATTAGTTTTAAATAGAAAATCCCATTAATTGAACCTGGAAAACATTTCATGAAACATTGTTTCACACTATCTCACACTATTTATGGAAGTTCTTTTGTACCGGAATATTTTCAAATGCAAAGAAAATGTAGTCACATTGACTGTATATGTCAAGAGAAGGATCAATCTGAAAGAATTATTCAAAATGAGATAATTATTCCTATTTAACACACATCTGATCTCCAAGGTACCATTTAAAAGTATCAAGAACAGAAACCATGAAAGACCAGATCCAGGAAAAAGTTCAGCAATTTGATTAAAGAACTCAGAAATTGTTCTGGATTTTTGGTGAGGTTCTTCAGTTTTCTTGAATCAGCAACAAGCAGCTCAGAAAGGAAAATAACCCCTTGAGAGATAAAAAAGATATAAATGTCAAAATTTCAACAACATGAATTATCATTGCTTTTCTGTCCATCCCCACTGCCATTGCTCAAGTGTTCTCTTTTATCACTTTATTTGAAATGATTACAATTGCATCTTTAAGGGTTCTACTGCACCAAGGCTTTGCATTTGGAAATCCACCAACAGACGTTCTCACACATAGTCTGATAAATTCCCTAAAACAAGCTGTGCTCGTGTCACTCCACTGATCAAAGACCTCCTCTTACTCCCATTTCCTGCCAAATGAAGTATGATTTCTTTGCCTGGCTCTCAGGCTCGCCATGGAAAACTCACCTAACATTTTCCAGCTAGCTATGCCTAACTTCGGATGGCCCCTTCTTGTGCCCTATGCCTTCTAGCATCTATGGGTTTATTCAGATTGTTCTCTATGCTTTGACCTTTTCTCTACCTTCGTTCTACTCAAATCCTATGAGTCTTCCTAGAACCTACTCTAACTTATTTTTCTTCCAGTACACCTGTCTGTTCTCAGAAATGATTACACCCTTTTCTGATCACTCAGAAAACTTATTTCTGATGATAAGCTTCACTTGCAGAATTGTGTCACAAGAATTTACCTAGTCTCCCTGTGTTTTCCTAAACCAGTTATGAGTGACACGAGGCGTTGTCACTGCCATGGAGTCAGCGCACGGCACTTGCTTGCTCCAGATAAGGAGCTGGTTACTTAGTAGTTACCCAGGAACTTTGCAACTGGCATGATTTGATCTAAACCTTACAGGGTGCTTGTACAGTCACACCCTATTTATTGTTCTAAATGAAATATAAAGGCAATGAAATACAAATCTAATTTGTAACCCATGTTACTTTTGAAATAAAAAGGACAGCTGATGGTAAGAGATCAGAAAGAAATGTGCAAACTGTGAATGGCAAACAGTCATAATTTGGGAACTGTGGAGAGCAGCTAATATTAAGGGAGAGGATCAAGGAACAATGAGAGAAATGGGTAAGGCCACAACCCCACAGATGACAGAGGGGCAGGGAACAGGTACAGCACAGAAAAGAGGGGGAGTGTGGAAGATATGTGGACATTCTTTGGTTGATGAGGCACAAACACAGGCAGCCATCCAGCCGAGAACGCATGAAAGGACAGCTTTGTCAGATCAAAGGGCCTGGAAGAGAGAGGTGGAGGGGCTTGTGGCTCCTCCGAGGGTCCATGGAAGAGATAGTGATAAAAACTTGTGGGTCCCAGGCTCTTACCTTTATATTGACCTGAGGGAAGGGACAGGGCTTTCCCGGGGGGTACTGGAGATTGGTAATTCCAAACTACATAATGCAGAAAGCGGAAGTGGCAAGGGTTGTTTGCAAAAGCTGAAGGCAGCTCCTTATCATCTAAGCCATATGGAGATACAGGCCTTGCTTGACAATTACGTGGCGTGAAGGGTAAGGGGCCATTTGGAGAAACTTAGAGTAGTTCTTATCATCCAAACCATAGGGAGGTACCTGCCTTGCTGCTAGGAGGGGTCACGCCCAGGGTAGGGTAGCTGGAGTGGCCACTCAAAAAGGGAACACATGACCAGTCAAAAGTGTTGAGGCACCAAATATAATTCCTTTTATGCCATTGCAGGGAGTTAGAAATAGATTGAGAAATGACCAGTAGTTTGGGCTATTTATAAGCCAGATTAGATATAATTTTAGATGTCATTTCAAGTCAGGTCACATAGATGAAATAGACAATTTTTTGAAAGAGTCTATACTATAAAGAAAATCATAGAAACAATTTAAAATATAATACATAAACATACAGACATGGAACAAATTACATATTAAAATTAATATAGTAGGTGCTCGCTAACTAAATCAGATTCTTTTTCACATATATATCATTTTCTCCATAAATTATGTAGCAAATTTTCCTTATACAAATGCGTGTGTGTTAACAAAAATATATCTAATTTTGGGCTGCCTTCAGCCATTTAAAAATTATAATTTCAAATGTATTTTAAGTCAATGATAATTTCTGTGACTTAACTATGAAAATGTTTCAGTGAATTCAATATCTCATATTAATTATGGGTATCTCCTCAGTACAACTGAAATCAAGACCAACATTTTCTCTCAAGTTCCCTAGGGTCATATCTACCCTATGGAATGGCAACATAAAAATTAGTTGACAGTGAAGTTTAAAGAATTTGATTAGATGGTGTCTATCACTTTAGACTGAGAAGCAGAGGTGAGTGACAAAGGAAAACAAGAAAGAAAGAAAAAAGTGAAAAATGTTCCAGGACAAGAAATTGCACCATGAACTTTTCAATTGTTACTCTTGGTCTGAACATGTGCAATAACATACAAGAAGAAGATATGTGGCCAGAGACTCACAAGGCAATTAGTAAAGGGCACCGTCCAAGAAAATGAGTGGAGAGGTGCCTCAAAGCAAGAGGGAGAAGCAATGACATGGAAAGCCAGCAGTTATGTCTGAAGCCAATTCTTTAACCTCTCTGGGCTTCAATGTCCTCATCTGTAAAACCGTTCAATAATAGTCGCAGCACTGTCATAAGGATTAAATGAGTTAATATTTGTAAAGTGTTCAGGATGTTGCCTGGCACATTGCTACTTGTTTTAGTATGACAAAAATATCCATTGACAGAGTTAATAGTCACTTCTCAGACTCTGCCCCCACTTAATGGATTGCTATGACATTTTAGAAAAAAATGGCGTCTAGATAACAGCCTCTGATATGGTTACTTCCAATTGCCCACTAAAATCCACAATCATCAAAAGATGAAAAAGGAGACAAGGCAACTGAAAATTTACACTCTGGGAAACTCAGAGGAGGAATTTGCAGTAAGTAAAAAGGCCCCAGGACAGAATGGAAATCCACTTACATTTCATTCTATAAAATAGAACCTAACACCTATCCTGATCAAGATGGTGGAGTGAGAAGCGTCAGTACTCTGACCACACCCCCAAATTTTGAACAACCAGCAAGACTGGCAGAAACAGCCTTTTCAAAGTTCCAAAAAATTGTTAAAATAGTTCAAGTCTGAACCAACTCAAAAGAAAGGCTACTTAAAAGCAGTAAGATCCCTACCATTGCTGACTCTTCTCCCAGCTCTCACCAGCTCACACTGTAGTGCAGGTCGATGAGCTGGTTCCAACGGGAGCGAGAAACCCTCATGCATTGTGAGCATGCATGTCTGGCCCAATCTGACTGGTGGTGGTCTGAGACACTCACTGGCCCAGAACTTGTCCTACATGTCAACAGTGGCTCACAGAGCTCTACTACAGAATGTTGTGGGAAGCAATCAAGCAGCTGCCTGGGGCAAAGGAATTCTGGCTGCAGGGCATACAGTGCAGTGCTCAGGACCAAGGGGAATGTGTTTCCTAAGAATGAGGGGAATTCATGACCATGTAAATCGGAGAAACTCTAGGGCCAAATTGCATGCCCAAGATAAGATGCACATGCAAGAAGGACCAGGGAGGCATCTGTGTTTTGGCCAAGGGTATTCTCTAAACTCATTGTATGGATAAGCTCTGAAGGAGAGTGCTTGTACAAGCCAAACTTTTTTTTTTCTTTTTTTCCTTTTTTTCTTTTCTATCTCCTGGCATTCAAGAAAAGTTCTGTCATAACACTAGCTGGATGCGAACTTAAAGAACAGACACCCTAGAGTATAAAAATATCAAGGTTTCAACAGAAGATTTTTAAAAAATAATAAGAAACAGGAAGTGATGAGCCTAGCAAACAAGAAGACTAAAGAATTAGAAGCCAACAATGAGGAGGATCAGACCTGGGACATTCTAGATGAAGACTTTTTAAAAATGCACCTAAATGTGCTCAAAGAAGTAAAGGAAAAAATAGACAAAAAACTAAAATAAATCAGGAAAACAATAGATGAACACAAAGAGAAAATAGCAATAGAGAGATGGCAATTAGGAAAGGCAACAAACAGAGCTAAAGTTCACAGTAACAGAAATTAAAACTTCCCTAGAGGGGGAGCTGGTGTAGCTCAAGTGGTTGAGTGCCAGTGTACTGCATATAAGGTCCCAGGTTCAATCTCTGGCCCTGGTACCTGAAAAAAAAAAAAAAAACTTCCCTAGAGGGTTTCAACAGCAGATTGGAGCTGGCAGAAGAAAGAATCAGTAAAATTAAAGATGACACTATTGAACTTATCCAGTCTGAGGAGCAGAAAGAATACAAAATGAAGAAAAGTCAACAGAGCCTGGGGAAACTTAGGGATATCAAGCGTAACAATATAGGCATTGTAAGAAGAACATACGGAGAAGGAAGAGAGAAAGAAGGAAATTTAAAGAATTAATGGCGGATCACTTCCAAAACTGAACAAAAGACATGAATGTACTCATCTAAGATGCTCAACTCCAAAGAGGATAAACATAAATAGACCCAAACCACACTACGTTGTAATCAAACTGTCATATGCCAAAGATAAAGAGAATTCAGAAATGAGAGAGAAGTAACATCATGTTTAACGGAACCGCAATAAGATTAATGGTCAATTTTTTATCAAAATCCATGAAGGCAAGAAAACAGTGGGAAGACATATTTGAAGTGCCAAAAGCAGAAACATGCCATCAAAGAATTCTATAGCTGACAAAACTGTCTTTCCAAAATGATGTTAAGAGATTAAGTAAGACATTCCCAGATAAACAAAAGCTGAAGGACATCGTCACCACTGCACAAGTCCTAAAAGAGATGCTAAAGGGAGCCCTGCAGTTTGAAAGAAAAGGACACTAGACAGTTGACTGAACCTGCATGAAGAAATAAAAATCTCCTTTAAAGATAATGACAGGGGTAAACATAAATGTCATTACTATTGTATTTTCTTTGTAACTTTACTTTTTACTTCGTATAGTATCTAAAAGTATATGCATAAAATGTAGTGAGAAATCAGTGTTTTGAACTCATACATAAATATGTACTTTGGGACAAGAACTACATAAAGGTGGGGAGACAGAGGTGTATAGAAATGTAGATGATGTATCTATTAAAGTAAATTCTTATCAACACAATCAAGGTTTTCATAGATTTAATGTGTTAAATTCATCTTATTGATAACCACAAAGAAAATTCCAGAGGCTATGCAAACTCACAGGGGCTAATGTAGAGTACAGGCCACCAGGGGTGGGGGCAGGGGCAATGGGGAGTTAATACAAAATGAGTGAAAGGCTTCTGTTTGGGTTGAAGGGATATTTCTAGTAATAGATGGTGGTAAATGCAATACATGATACTGGATGGGATCTAAGAATTGAGGAGAAAGGGCTCAAAAGGGCATTACTGGGAAATAAGAAGACATTGGATTATAGAATGTGAGCAATATGCCATTACATTTCTTGAACTTGATAACTGCACTTAAGGTGATTACAAATGTGAATACATGTGTTCATAGGAAATGTGCAGGGAAATAGTGTGTGTTGAAGGAATATGATGGGTACAACTTGTTCTCAAATATTCAGAAAATAGATTAGTAGATAGAATGATATGGCAAAAATGGCAAAATGCTAAAATTGGTGGATCTGTGTATCTGGGGGTTGGAATTGTGTTGGGGATTTCAGTATGGGAATTTTAAAATTATTTTTACAACTGTCCTGCAGTTTTGAAATTATTTCAAAATAAAATGTTAAAAGAAAAAATAACAGTATCCATACTTTTGATTAAGTTATCCTGGGTCAATTCTAACCGAAACACTAGGCAGCTATTCTCTACTACATAGGGATTATTTTTTAGACTATTTTGAAATAGTTTTCCCATTATTTGCATCTAAATCCATTTAGAGATCACAGGAGTAGCCTGGCAAAAAGCCTGAGGAAAGGGTGCTGAAGCACATTGCTGCCTGGCAAGCATAGCTCCTATGTAAAGGAGCTAGGCAGAGGACAATTAGGACAATCAGGAGTTTATGTGGAACACCAGAAGAAGTAAATAATGGGATGTCTTTCTAATAATGGAGCTGGCCTGGAAGCTGGGTGGATGAAGATGCTTTCCAACTGCGATTTTGATAAAGCTTCATCTACTCTACTTGTACATTAGTAAAGATGAATAAAGTTCGCTCTGAACTCAGAAAATGACTAGAGAAAGAGAACACACACACACCACACATACCGGGCTTTTGAGAAAATATGCAGAAAATGTAAAGCAAAACCATGAGAGGATCCAAATAGGAAGAACACTTTAAGACTGAGAACTAATTTTCCCAAAATTGTTTGGTGAAACTAAAAGGAGGCAAATTGACATTGTATTTACACAATTGTTTTTCATTAGATGACCAAATATTTATTGTCACATAGTGCAAGTCACTGTGATAGAATATGAAATTCAGTAGTGAGCACAATGGCCAAGGCCCATCCTCTTGTGACATTTTAGTGAGGGAAACAAATATTTCATTACACTCCAGGATTGTTTTTAGAGTTTCTTATATCTCATTTCCATTATTTATAGCTTCAACAAATAATTTTGAACATTTATTATGTGTCTGACCTTGTGCTTTTTTTTACTGGGATTATGTTGAACTCGCAAATCTAATGAATAAGGCAGACAAAAAAAATCAAATAGTTATGAAAATAAGAATAAAGTTGAGAATATACTTGTGATATAACTAGGAGTGTATGTTATTGTGACTTGACCTGAGATACAATGGAAAAGAAGTAGTTTTCTAGATGGTGGGAGTTCAGGCAGAGGAAATAGCATGTGAACAAAAATTGTGACTTCAATGAATTTCAGATATTTGAAATGCTATTAGGGCCAGAAGCCAACTGAATAATCACAAAAGTAAATGAAAATCTACCACTTTTGTCATTTCTACAAAGGAAGTGGCCAGGACTAAGAGATCATAAAGAAGTTTCTAATATTTAGATGGACACAGGCTTTCACTTTACTTTCTATACTTACCCAAAGCCAAATGGTATGATGTGACTATGTTTCTTTTTTTCATGGGATATGAAGGGAAATGTCAAGGGACAAGTCAGGGACATTTCCTTAAGCAAGAACTGGCTCTGACTTTTGTTGCTTCTTCTTCCCATTTTCTTCCTGCTGCTTGGAATGTGAATGTGATGGATTCACACTAGGGAGATCTAGTGGATTCCTGAAAGAAGCTTGAACTCCTAATAACTTCCTGTCACAAGGGCATCGTCCCAGTTCTGCAGGACACTGTCCCCAGACTCTTATGTGAGAAAGAAAGAAGCTTCGGTTTTATTTGGCCACTACTATTTGAGACCCCAGTTTCTTAATCGATGTGCTATGAAAGAATGGCACTGTAAATCACAAGTGATGACCCTTGTTGAGTAGTGTCAAAGAACTGACAACATTGTTCCCTGCTCAAACTCTCCAGTCAGGGCACAGGTTGTTAGGGAAAATGGTTTTGGAAAGAAAATCAGAATTGTGTTTTGTATTGGATTCTCTTCCAAGGCACAAATATATTATCTTTTCCCAGATATTAAGTCTGTACTATTCCTGCCCTCTTGGAATTGTGGTGACTCTATGGAAACATGTTGATTGTTGCTTCCTTTTCCCCATTTTGTAACTAGAACTTACTATTGCACTTTTTGTTCATATCTTATATTTGAATTTCGTTTCTGCAGGGAAGATAATTTGTATTTTGATGTATAAGTATTTTGCTCACACATACCAAAGAAAACATGCAAAATGAAGAAGGCCTGCATCTTGTGCTGAAGGCAAGTTTGAAATGGAACTTCAGGATTGCCTCCCATAAAGATGTGCTGATCGTATTTTAATACATATGAAAAACAGATTGTGCATGACTATTTGGGTAGCCAAAAATGAACTGTTACAAAGACATGCCATTGTCTGCCTAAATATTTACTTTCCACTTCTTGGAATCCATGATCATCATCTCAAAATATGATTATCTGGAATAAACTACACATTTCCAAAATTTAATACCTACTTGGGATCTGTGACCAAGTTCTAGCCTCTGAGAAGTATGTGAAAGAGTCACAGGACAATTCCATAAACTGTTCTTAGAAGATACATGGTATGTCTCTAATCGCTCTTTTTCTCTTCTGTCATTCTACTTCTTGGGTTGTGTATGTGGTGAGTAGCGTCTTTGATGAGGAGGACAAGAGCTGCATCTTCTGGAGACAGAGGAGAATCAGGAAGTAGCCTGGGTGGCCGAAGACTCTGCATAGCAGGAAAGCCACATCTTTCCTTATTCTTAAAATTGTATCTAATCTAATCCTAAATGAGAAACAAGAAGTTCTGAAATTTCACAAAGATATTTCTAGATTGTTTTTATTTTAATTTAAACATTTGCTGCACTCTTTAAATCTGACTACACTTGTTTTCAACTCAGGAAAATGTTTCTATTATTCTTTATTTCCTCCCTCTCTTTTGCCTCTTCTATCTAGAATTCCTTGCCATAATAGTTGGATGATTGAAAAGATACAACAATGCACGTTCAATCATGCATAACATGGGAATTCTTTATGTTATGCATGATTGTTTTCTAAGCTCACAACTTTTCTAATAAAAATGATAGATACTGATATAGCTATATGTTTGCATATATAATTTTATTGTGAAAAAAATAAAACCTAAAATTTACAAAGATATTGATTGTTCAAGCCTCATAAAATAGTAAGAATTTAAGGAAACATTTCTGAGTCGTACAGTCAAATGCAAATTACAATGTGTAATAAATTCACTTTGAAATATTGGAAAATATTTGCAATGAGAACTCAGTATAGCAAAAATTATGGGCAACAGTCAACCCCTACAAGGATAAAAATACAAACCTCATTCACAAATGCACACATATTAAGTACATTCAAGAAAACCAATAGGGAAAATACGTAATGGAAGAATTAAGTATTCAACTCAATCAAATATAAAAATAACAACACAAAAAGCATGAATTAAATGGGTATAAGGATGTAATTGTACAAAATAGAGTACAAAAGGGTTAGTGGTATTACAAACCAATTCAGAGATGTATTCTTTAAAAATCAATATACTATTTTTCAGTACATTATTATTTTACAGAATAATTGAACAAAGAGTAAAACTGAATCCCATATGCCCATTCCCCATTTTCCCACACACTCAGTATCCACTATTATTAACATGTTGTATTAGTGTGGTATATTTGTTACAGTTTTTGAACCAACATTGATACATTATCATGAACTAAAATCCATAGTGTACATTAAATTTCACTCTGTGCTAATCAGTTTTATGGCTTTTGACAAATGCATAATGCCATGTGTGCACATTACAGAATCACACAGAATAGTTTCATCACCCTAAACTTCCCCCATGTTTCACCTAGTCATTATTCCTGTCCTTCTCCCCAAACCCCTGGCAACAACTGTTTGTTGTTGTTATTGCTTAGTGTTTTTCAAGTTTTGCCTTTTCCAATGTGGCATAGAGTTGGAATCATACAATATGTAGCCTTTTCAGAACGGCTTCTTTCACCTAGCTGAATGTGTTAGGATTCCTCTAGTCTTTCCGTGCCTTGTTAGCACATTTGTTCTTATCACTGAACACTAGTGCACTGTGTGAATGCATTACAGTTTCTTCATCCGTCCCTGTGCTAAAGGAATAAAGCTGCTGTCAACATTTGTGTGCTGGTTTTTGCATGGACATCGGTTTTCAACTCCTTTGAGGAAGAACCTAGCAGCGGGACTGCTGGATTGTGTTGTACGCCAACGTCTAGCTTCCTTAAGGACTGTCAGAAGGTCTTCCAGAATGGCTGAGACGTTTGCATTCCACCAGCAGGAAACGACCAAGCCTGTCACCCTGCACCTTCATCAGCATTTGGTATTGCCAGGTTTTTTAATATTAGCTATTATCTTAGTCGTGCAGTGGTATCTCATTGCCATTTTAATTGGCCGTTCACTAATGACTGCTGGCATAGGATGTTGAGCGTCTTTTCTTGTGCTTATTTGTCATCTGTGTATCTTCTTTGGTGAGGTGTCTGTTCAGGTCTTTTGCCCACTTTTTAATCATGTTGTTTTCTTATTATTCAGTTTCAAGTGTTCTTCATGCACTTTAGACACAAGTCCTTTGTGAAATATGTTTTACAAATTTTTCTCCCAGTCTGTGATCTTAACTCTTGATTTTCTTAACAGCGTTTTTCATAGAGCAGAAAATTTCAGTTTCAATAAACTCTAAAGTATCTATTTTTTCTTTCATGAATCATTGATAAATTGATATATTGTTAATACATTTTTTATTAGGTTGTGTAATCTACCCTCTATTCCTAGGTCCCTGAGAGATTTTATCATGGATGTGTATTGGAATTTGTCAAATTCCTTTTCTCCATGTGTTGATGTGATCACATTATTTTTCTTCTGCAGTCTGTTAATTTGGTGTATTATGTAAATTGATTTTCAAATGTTGAAACCACCTTGCATACTTGGAATAAATCCCTCTTGGTCACGGGGGGAAATTCTTTTATACATTGTTGGATTTGATTGCTATCACATTGTTCCGGATTTTTGCATCTAATTTTATGACAGATATTGGTCCGTAGTTCCAATTTCTTGTAATAACTTTATCTATATTGTGCATTAAGTAATGCCAGCTTCATAGAATGAGTTACAAAGTGTTCCCTTAGCTTCTGTTTTCTGGAAGATATTGTAAAAAATTGGTACAATTCTATTTTAAATGTTTGCTAGAATTCATTATGATTTGGAGGATTATTAATTGTTGATCCAATTTACTGAATTGGCATAGGGCATTTAATATCACCATTCCCCTGTTTGAATTTGAATAGATTGTGTCTTTCAAGGAATTAGTCAACATCATCTAAGTTATCAAAATTGGGGGCATGCAATTATTCATAATATTCCTTTATTGTCATTTTAATGTCCATGAGATAAATAGATCATGTGTGACATGGTCATTTGGGTCTTCCCTCTTTTTTCCTGTTAACCTGACTAGAGGTTAATCAATTTTATTGATCTTTTCAAAGAAACAGCTTTTGGTTTCATTGATATTCTCTATTGAATTTTTTGCTTCAATTTCATTGATTTCAGCTTTATGTTTTATTACTTCTTTACTTCTGCTTGTTATAGATTTACATTGTTCTTCTTTCTAGAACTTATACTTTTTTTTCTTTTCTAAAGTATACATTGAACTCTATAAATTTCCCTCTAAGCACTATTATTGCTGTAAGTCACATATTTTGATAAGTTGAATTTCATATTCATTTTGTTCAACATAATTCTAAATTTCGCTTAGTGTTTCTTCTTTGGCCTGTGTGTTTTTCAGAAATGTGTTGTTTAATCTCCAAATATTTGGAATCTGTCCAGTTACCTTTCTGTTATTGATTTCCAGTTTAATTCCACTGTGGTCTGAGAGCATACTTTGTATAATTTGTACTCTAAATTCCATAATTTAATAATTCCATAATTTAAAAATTCCATAATTTGTTAAGGTATGTATTATGTTCCAGAATGTGATCAATCTTGATGAGCATTTCATGTGTGTTCTTTGCTCTTTTTGTTTGAAGTATTCTGTAAATATCAAATAGATCTAGTTGATTGATGCTGTTTATTTCAACAATATTTTAAATTATTTTCTGGAGACGGGACTTACAGTGGAGTGTTTAAGTCTCCAAATAATCATGGATTTGTCTATTTCTCCTTGCATTATGTTAGCTTTTGCCTTACATATTTTGCTACTCTCTTGTTAGGTACATACACATTAATGATTGTAATGGATTCTTGGAGAATTGGCCTCTTTAACATTATATAACTTCCCTTTCAGCCTTCATAATTTTCCTTGCTGTGACATCTACTTGCTTGAAATACAGCAACTCCAGCTTTCTTAGTATTAGCATTCATATTGTGTATCTTTTTTTCTTTTTCTTTTTATTATTTTTTTATTTTTAGAGAAGTTTCTGGTATACAGAAAAGTCATGCAGAAAATACAGAGTTCCCATATACTGGTCCCTTCACACACACAATTTCCCCTTATTAACAATTAACATTAGTGTGGTATATTTATTACAACTGATGAAACAACATTATTTCAATTATGTTACACTATTAGCTGTAGTCCATGGTTTACACTGCGGTTTATTATCTGTGTTGTACAATCTTATGGTATTTGTTTTTAATTTTTATTCTGGTAACATAATTTGCAACCTATATTTCCCCTTTCACCACATTCAAATATATAATTCAGTGATATTAATTACATTCAAAATGCAATCACCATCATCCATTACCAATTTTTTAAAATCATTCCACTAGAAACCCTGTACCAACTAAAACAACATCTCATTATAGTAGGGCCTTATCTTTCAATTTGATTTTTTTTTTTTTTTTGTCACCTGATGTTGTGGTTTGGACAAGACGCAGTTTATTTTAGAAAGTGTTGATTTATGCCATTAACAATGCATTAAATTAAACTAAACTTAATGATGGACAAACTAGTAACAATCCCTATAATTTAATAAGTGGAATGTCATCGGTATAGAGACCACACAGATGTTCTCCTTAGTTATTGTAAATTAGAATTATTTGATATTGAGATATTTTAGATATTGTAAGGGAGAATTAATTGATATCAAGAGGACAATATTGAAAACAATAATTACATCTAATGATAATTACATCTAATATCAAGAGGACAATATAAAAAATGACACTTTATTCAATTAAAATTTCTCATGATTGCACAATTTTATTACTGATGTTGGTATGCAATTCATATTAGAAAATACTCCAAATGAATTTTGCAATTGTTTCAGAAACAAATATAATACATATCATATATAAAACTAACCCTATCCTTATTGTACAGCATTTTTTAGTCTGTGCCTTCCACTGTTATTTTCCTAACATTAAGCCTTTTGACATGTTATGTGTAAAAGACATATGAGAATATGGAAAAAAGCAAGGCATGAGAGTTTAGAAATACTGCTGTTTATTCATTTAACTTCAGATCCTCTTGTCTGCCAATCTTCTCTGTTTCTTTCCTTTTCATGAATTTTCTCCTACCACTAATGAATCCCATGCCTCACTGTTGGATTATTTGCAATGCAAACAATCTGGTAATATGGCATTTATTTAGAATGAAAGTCTTAGCTTGGTCTTTCCCATAGGCAGTTGATCACAGGAGATAAGCTGCTCATAGGTTAAATGAAAATTATAGAATCGTTCTATTTACAACACCCAAATTCTCTCTCCATTTGCTGCCATCTAGGATTTAGCAGTTAATAATTACTCACAGAGAACAAGTTCATTTCTCATAACTACAGAAGCTGGTCTTATGGTTAATAATAAACTTCTTTGTAATAATGACATTGGTCATTTAACTTACTCAGTTATTAGGTGGCTTTACATTTTTAGAAAGTTAAAGAAATTATAATTTACTCTCTTTATTTTCTTAGCAATGTCCTGAATGGATGTGGAAAGCACATTGAGGCAAACTTGATTATTATTTAAACTTCATGTAAAGTTTATGTAAAGAAGGATTAAACAGATTTAGAATGATAAAAAAAAAAATGCCCTTAAAAATGTTGTCTCCAAAATAAAAAATATAAAACAGCTATGAAATTGAATATAATAAATATACAAATTTTAAAAATCCAGTCACAATGCTTGCATTCTAATAGAAACTTTCATTCTCTTGTCCTTTTCCTTTCCAATTTAATTTCTGCTCCCTAAAGGCAATCTTTATCAGATATTTTAATTATTGCTTCTGCTATTTATGTCCATATTTCTACAAAACTCTAATAGTATTACTGTTTCAGTTATAGATGTGATCTATTTTCTTCCTAATGTGGAAGATGAAGTTTTATTTTATTCACATAATCACACTCAGCAGGGATGCACACATACACACACACCGCTTTCCCTCTACTCTTTGAGAGTTGTATCACTCTTTTGTTGTTGTTCAGTGAGTCATTAGCAAATTATGACTATCTAAATATTTTTCACAGTTGTGCCAAATAATGTACCATTAGTAGATTTCATTTTGCATATTCTCAAAGTGAAGCTAATGGCTGACCTATGTTTTAATTTACTTAAATTATTATGTTTTTATATTTTCTTAAAAATGAATTTATTTAAATATTTTCTTATCAGTTATTATTTTTTAAATCAGTTCTCCTTGGTCCTTCTGGTCTTTACAGCAGTATTCACTGCATACCTCTAGACCTGTTGTCCTGCTGTTTTCCTAAATCACCCCTTCACAATATCCCCATCTCCTCTCCTCCAGATGAGAGAAGCACTGGGATCCCAACCCAGTCCTCAGCAGAAACCCATATCTTTTAAAAAAAATAAACTCCCCTTGGTCCCTGGTCCCTCTCTCCCCTTCTTCCTCCCCTTTTCTCCAGGCTGCCCCTTTGAATGGAAATTTACAACTCTAAACAGATAATGACTCCCTAATGTCCCTCTGCTTTTAGAAAGATAAGCTAACCTTGCTTCTCAGCCTTTGTAACCCCACCTGCCTGCCCGCTCAGGAATTTGCCCGCTTAGTGAACCTATATAAACTTATGAAAATCGGAAAACAGCGCTCAGATTTTTGGAGATTTGACTCTCCTCTGGGTCTGCGCCTAATAAAATTTTGTTCATCCATGCTCCCAAGAGTGCCGTTTGGGTTATTTCTGGCTGGCCACAACTCTCCTACACTCAATGATTCAGCGTCTCCCTTCCCAGATACAACAGCTTTCTCTTTTTGACATAAGCCTGCTTTCTGGGTAAAGGTGTGAACAGGGGAGTAAATTCTCTAGAAGCTTCTGAAACAATGACCAGTGGGATGTGTATTTTGGGAAGCCTCTGCATGTCTGCAAATGTTTTCATTCAACATACAGTTTAGGTATTAATAGATTTCTTAGTTGTAAATAAACTTCCTTTCACTTTAAGAGTTTTTCTCCATTGTCTTTGGCTCCCAACATTGCCATGGAAAAATCTGATGCCAATTGAATTATTTATTCACTCTGTAGGATCTTTTATTTTACCCCTGAGAAGATTTTAGGATTTTTTTTTTTTTTTTTTTAATTCTTGATGTTCTGAAATTTTAGAGTGCCATGCTATTGAAAGAGTGGAGTTTTGTTTTACTTTTGTTTGTGTATTTGTTTTGATTTTGCATTAACCAAAATAAGATATGCAAGTTAGTCTGACTACATCACTCTCTTGCCATCACCTCTTGGACATTTGCTCCAATGAGCCACATTGCCACATCCTATAAACCTCTTGAATTTCATAACCCACGCATAATCCCCTTTCAGAGTTCATCAGCTATCACCTATTTGGCAGTTTCCTGCTTGCAGTTTTCTTGGCTCTCTTTTTGCAACACTCCTAGGATTTAGATATTCAATCTCCTGAGCTCATCCCCTCTCAAATCATTTCTCTTCAATTTGGCTTTTCTTTGTCCATTTTTTAAAAAAATTCTTCTCCTCCTAGGAGATTTCTCTAACTATATCTTCATTCTAGTGAATTTTTAATTCTGTCAGATTTTTAATTCCCAGAGCCACTTTCATATTTCATGTTTCCTTTTTCCTTTTCTTTAGTAGAAGATTATTTCATGGATAAACTATGTTATTTCACTTATGGTTTTAGCCAAATTTCTTTTTTAAACTTCATTGCACTTTCTGCATTCTCTATGAGGTTTTTTCCCCATTGTTTGATTTGGTCCCTGTCTTTATATTAGAAGATTTTTTCCCTAACATCTGGTGATCAAACAATGCTCTTTAATACTGAGAAAAAGAAATGCTAAAAATCACATTGAGAAAAGTATGCAAGGCGAGGCTGATCAAATGCTGGTCCTCACTGTAGATTAGAAAAAGCCAAAAAAGATTTGTTGAGGAAACCCCAAATTATTAGTACTCACGAGCACTTTCTTTTGTGATACTCAGTTAACAGGGAGCAGAACTTTCTACTATGCTGCCTGGAGACTATAAACCTGGCTTCCACAGTCCTAGGAGACAAGCTGGGGGAGGGTGTTATCATGTAACAGCCAGTTGCCCATCTCATTACCTAACTTCTTTTATGCCTGCCGCGCCCAAACTTAGATTCAACTAATTCAGTTCCGGGCAAGTGATGCTCTTTTTCTCTCATGAGGTTGGGGAAGGGGGTTTTCTAGCTTCACAGGGTTTGGGAAAGAATCTAACATTCCAGTCTTCCTGTGGTAAGGGGTTCGCTTGCACCCCCAGCCTTCAGATGCAGCTGGTGCCTCCAGTCCAGTTCTGCAGTCCTGCTACCACTCTGCACTGAACCCACATACTCTTCTCCACAATAGGCAGATAGGTTTCATTTTCCTCTAGTTTGCTAAGACAATTATTATTCGCCATCCGCTTTCCTGTCACCAGGTTGTAGTCATAGCTCTAGTGTGCTGAAGTTTTCTTTGTATTTATTCCTTTTCCTTGAGAGCTTCATCTTTTTATTCTGTTCAGTGTGGTTTGGAGAGAAAACAGATAGAAACATAAGAGTTAAAGCTACTATAATTAATTACAAGCATCTCTCTCTCACTTTCTCTTTCACTCTCTTTATCTATCTATAAAACCATGTATCCTATAATTTCACTCATCAAATAAAATCGGTCTTGCGTTTTACCAATATTGAGCCCATGAAGTTTAAGTAGAGGCATGTGTGAAACTGAGAAGAAAGATGTTCAAGTAGGAGGACCACGTTGACCTTTATCCTGTGGGGCAGGGGTTCTCCAGGTGTGGTCCCTGCACCTACCGAATCAGAAACCCTTGGTTTAGGGGTCAGCAGTCTATGCTTTACCGAGTCCTCAGCTGATTCCCATGCCTGCTATGGTCCAGGGACCACAGCTGTGCTGCCATCTAAAACCCTTTGGGTCACAAATGTCCACACAAGGTTATTTATTTTGCTGATACATCATTATCTGTCTCATGATTTTTATTTGATTGACCTGTCTGCATGGACTGTATCTCTCCATACCTTTATTTTATTTAAGTACCCACACAAACTCTTATGATTCATGTGAAATATTTTATTTCTTTTTAAAAGATATATTATTTTATTTCCCTTCCTCATTGATGGACGTTGCCAGCCTTAGTACATTTCTTGAACCTGTTCTTAATTTTCTTTTCTGCTAGGAAATTCTAATAATGTTTTTACCTTTTTTTTTTTTTATATAGCCTTCCGATTTGGTCAATTTTACCTCATATTCTCAATTTCAGCTTAGCGTGTCTCTTAAAAAAGCAAATGGCATAATGGCATAATATTTATTTAAGATCCTTAGTTCCAAATTGTACAGTATAAGCTAGAGACCTAGAAAAACGACAGCTTTTCAGGATTTTTGTGATAATTTTCATTACAACAAAATATCACATCCTTAAGATTTTTCTCATCATATATTACTTGATAATTCCAAATTAAGGATTTACTTCTATATTTCATACTTAACAAAATCTTGAGTTTTAAATTTAAATAAATAGAGAGAGATTGATATATGGATAGATAGATTAGAAATAGAAAGACAGGAATGGGCTTTTGTTTTTAATAAATTGATGCTACATTTGCTTAGGCTGGGCATTCTATAAACTTAATTTATACTATAAACTTATTTTTTTTCAGGGACAAAAATGACTTTATTTTCATCTTTACTATAAATAAATAGCTGTTTCACCAGAGACATATCGAGGCCAAAATATCCTTTGCTCAGGTGTCAGCAAGATGGCCTTTGTTCTTTCTAAACATAATTCCAAACGTTGCTTGAGAGAAAATACAGCAAAATGAGGGGCAAATGTTATTATTAGGGCTTCATTAAAGCTTTTCAAGTCACTACACATTCACTGTCACTCAAGGGTCAAAAATGACTGGGAGTCAGTGATTTCAATGGAACTTGTTAGTCCAGGAAAACATCAGAAATGAAAAAAGAGGCCCCTTAACAGATTGAAAAATGATAACAAGGTGCATGAGCCACAAAGAGAGGATCATGTAGAGATGTTGATGAAAGTGATGCCATAGTGTAGGACAACAACACTAATGGGATGTTCTGATACCAGGAATAATATAATTTATGGAGAAAATTTATATAAACAACTATGGCAAAACTGTCTGCGAATAAACGTATTGCTTTAGTACTTAGGGGATGCATTACAAAGTTGGATTAATAAAAACAACTAGATTTGTACATTTTTAAAGAAATGTTAGCATCCCTTCTGTTTGGCCATCATTTTTCTTTCTTGCACATAGGGTGCTAGTGAAAGATAATAATGCCATAAAACCTATTTTACAGCACAAAGAGAAGACTGCATGTCATCAACCATGTTTTACTGCATGTGTCAGCCAAAGCTGTTATTGGATTGAGTTACTTTATGTCTCATGTGGAACATATTTTAAAATAAAAAGAAGTATTGTTAGCATAAAACAATCTCGTATTGACATGCAAACATGTTGGCTATACCTGAAAAGCAAAATCCATTGTTCATGAGGGTATAATGTGGTTATCTCTGGGAAATGCAACTAGTCTCTGTGTTTCTGTCAAGGGTAACTGTAGGTTAGAGATTCTTTTGAAAAGAATGTGATAACTTCGGTGACTGCCCTCAAGATTTGGGAAATATCATTAAAACTGGAATGGATTATAAGGTCTATTGCCTTATAATATATTTTTTAACACAGCTGATTCAGTCGTGCATTCTTTCAACAAGTTTTATATATATATAATATTATTTCATGCTCATATACCTTATAGTTAAAGCAGTTTTTTCGAATGTCAGGAGAATTCTAAATACCTATTTTTCTTGTATTTGGAAGAGTAGAACCATCTGAGTAATTGAATAAATAAAGTGCGTCAAAATCCCTTAAAGAATTTAAAGAGAATACCTAGCCCTAGGAAAATCATTAAGCATCTGAATAAACATGAGGCATTGTAGATATTGTGAAAAATCTCAAGCATGAATAAAAGCGTATATATGTGTGTGTGTATATATATATATATATATATATATGGTTTAAACAGCTGTAGTCCAAATAAGCAGGTTTGATTTCTAGGCCTGGACTTGACATTAATTAGTTGTGTATCATGCAAAGGTTACTTTTCAAAAGATAGCAATGCCTTGGTCTAGAACATGCAATCTGTTAGGACCAGCTACTCTTCATCTTTGTGATTCTTTCAGTTCACGACATTCACCAACTTTAACAGCCTGTATTCTTTATCTTTTTTGTTTCCTCATAAAAGAGTCAGTGTTCAGATGGAAAACCCATAGCATAATCAAAATGAATAATTCAAGATGATTTTCGTAAAGGGACCATTTTCAAAGTTGTGGACTGAGGGTAGGAAAACCCTAAATGATTTATAATCTGGATATTAACAGCTCTAGAACATCATGACTCCTAGGTTTGAAGAAGTGGGAGGGGTTGGTTACTAGAATGCAGGAAGAGATAAAGGGAAAGAGGGAGACTGACAGAAAAAGAGAGAGGAAAAGAGAAGAAGACAGAAGGAGAAAAAGATATAGATAGATAGATAGATAGATAGATAGATAGATAGATAGATAGATGATAGATAGATAGATGATAGATAGATGATAGATAGAGAGAGAGAGAGAGAGATGATAGATAGATGATAGGTGGAGGGGAGAACTGGGAGAGAGAGGGAGGGATAGAGAAAGAAAGGAAGGGAGGGAGGGAGGGAGGGAAGGAAGACAGAAAGAGAGGGTTGAAGACAAAGAGGACCACTTCATAGGACCTGAGAGCTGCAGTGAGGTTACCCTGAAGGTAGGAAGGATATAGGAACAAGTGCTACACTTAACTTCCCAGTTTTCTTTTGCCAAATTTAACTGGACTCCAGAAAGCAAAGAAGCTATGCATAAGTCTGCCCACCAGGGCATAGAAAAGAAAGGCAACCACCATTTGCCTTTATGGTGTCTTGTGTGAGGATTTCATTTGCCTTATCTCAACATGTCTTAAAAGTTCTTCCAACTTCAGTTCAACTACTAACTGGCAAAATATTTCTGTATTTCTTAGCTCAGCTGCTTAAAAATAGTAATATGATTTGTGTTTGTTTATGAAAGGTTGTGGCCTCTAAAGATTAACAGCTGTTAGCTATCTGACCAATTTCTAATTCAATGAGCTTTTGTACACTACAGGGCTGCCTGGAAAGGGTACAGGGCTTTAATTTCCTTTTGAAATGTGTCAATGGGGACAGCAACTTGATAGCTGCTCTACAGAAATCAAAACATTTTATTTCTTTATTGGTGAAAAGGTAGTTTGTTTACTGTGAAAGAAGTTTAACAAAGAGAAATTGACATGGAAGTGACAGAGTAAAGGGAGAAAATAAAAAGTAATAACTTAAGGTTTGTGGTAGCTTGGGAGAAGCAGCGTGACCTATTTCCTGCACTTGAGGAAGACAGCTTTCACAAAGTTTCAGAAAACAAAAACAATGTTATTATTTCGAGTTGTGATATGTATCAAAAAATTAGGAGGCTTTCAAAAGTGAAATTCCCAACATTCAGCATAAAAGATTCTTTTAAGGTAGGAAAATAGGAGAGCATAATTATGAAGAGAAATGGGTTTATTTCAAAATTTTAAAGTCCTGGTTAAAAAATAATAAAAAAAGAAATAGAGGTAATCAAAAATAAGCAGAAATTATTTGCAACATTGCAAATGATATGTAGAAGAATAAGTTGGAAAACTGGCATTGAGGATTGCAATAAGTGCTAAAGACATGAGAATGTAGCTTTCTATTTACCTGAAGTGCAAGGCACAAAGTTAAAGACAGCAAAAGCATGGACAAGAAGAGAAAAACCTGCACAGGAGATGGGCACTCCAAAAGGCACACCCAAACTTCTGGGTCACATAAATTATATTCCAGGCAAAATGAATGAATTGCTATTTGTAATAACTGGGTATTAATGAAAATCTATAGAAAATCTGAGAAGGAAAAATGGTATTGATGTTTAAAACTTGAACTAAAACATAGTACTTGATTTTAGGGTTACATAAAACTGATTCATTAAATCTATTATTGAAGGGAAATTTTTAATGATTATTATGAATAATGCTGCAATCAATCTTATTGATCGGTCCCTTGTTGTTCAAGTTTTTCTATTGGGTATATAATGAGGGGTGAAAACCTGGAAAATGAGATCTGTTTATATTTAACTTTAGTATGTAAACTATTTTCCATTTAATGTTTGAAGTTGACCCACAGTATTATCAGCTCTGAGTCGACAGTCTTTACTTCTCACTGTCCAGAAGGGTTCACAGCGGTATTTTGTCGGAATGTTAACATTTAAATGTGCATTTCCTGTTTAATAGTGAGATTGAGAGCCTTATGGTATTTTTATTAGACTTTTTAATATCATCTGTTAAAGTCTTTTGCCAATTTTTTAAAATGAACTATATGACTTTTTCTTCTAGAATATTATGAGCTAATTTTCTATTTTGGTTATGAGCCCATTGTTGGTTATAGATATATTGCAAATACCTTTTCCATGTCATGGTGTGCTTTCTACTCTTACTTTTTTAAAAATAGACAAACAATTTTAATTTTAATGGAGTCCAGTTTTATTTTGTAGTTAGGATTTTTAGGGCTCTGTTTAAGAAAGCTTTCCTTATTGCAAGGTTATAAATATATGCTATATTTTCTAGAACTTTATTATATTTGCCTTTGACATAGAAATCTTTAATACACCTACAATTCAGTTTTTAAATATGTAACAAAAGCTGGACTAAGATTCACTTTTTCCCATATAGTTATCTAATTGCTCTGAAACAAATTATTGAAAAGACTCACTGCTCTGCAATGATGTATGTTCAAATATCACAATTTTACATGTATGTGCATCTATTTTGGAGTTCTATATTGGTTAAATTGGCCCATTGGTCTACATTAAAATAATAAATGTTCAGCTTCATAATTAATCTTGATACTTAATAGAAAAAGTCCATCCCACCATACATATATATTTTTAACAAGTACCTGGCCTATATTTGTCCTTTGCACTGACTTATATGTGTAAAGTCACATTGATTCCAAATATCTACACACACACATACGGGACCCTCATGAGCTCCCTGGGTTCTTGCCTGGTGCAGATAATTAAAAGTCCACAGCAGGGTTGATCACAACCAGGGAAAGAGCTTTATAAAGCTGGCAAAGGTCAGAGGAATAAGCCTTTAAACCTGCTTCCCCAAACAATAAGAGTAAGTGTAAGAGTAAGTCGGGGGAGAGGTGATTGACAGGTGAGGTGGGTCTGCAGGTGGGCTCATAAATGCGCATGCTCTATGTTCCTACATGCTCGAACATACTTCCTCATATATCACACATTCAAACATGGCATCTAAATCCTGTCCAGAGGCAGAGACTTTACTATAACAATGAGTTATAGTTCAGCTAAGTTCATTCAACTATTAAACTGAGCCTGAGTGAAGAAGGGAAAGACCCGTTCTGTGGTTAACTTAATCCTGTGGTCAGCTACTGACCATAGTACTAGCTGTACTCTACCATGATTGACTGTTTCCTAAGTAGGGCGAACATTAAGCTGGGGGAAGGAGACAGATGGGAGGGTAGGGATTTTGCAATCTTGGCAGGGGATTTTTCTGCAGGGGTCCTTCCAAACACACAAATATCTGTTGACATTTTTATTGAAATTGGATTAAATAGCTTCGTCAATTTGGGTAGAATTGACATCTGTAAAATTATGAGTCTTACAATACATGTACTTGGTATAATTCTCCATTAATTTACGTTTTCTTTCATTTC
Organism: Tolypeutes matacus; assembly: GCA_026826555.1. Taxonomy (NCBI): domain Eukaryota; kingdom Metazoa; phylum Chordata; class Mammalia; order Cingulata; family Chlamyphoridae; genus Tolypeutes; species Tolypeutes matacus. The sequence continues at coordinate 9,832,127 of JAKSZT010053798.1, forward strand.
TAGCCATAATATTTTATATTTTGTGTGCAGAATCTTGAGCATATTTTGTTAGATTTATGCTTAGTCGTTTGATAGTTTAGAAAATTTCAGTGACAGATTTTTCTTATTGATAAATAGAAATACAATTGTGCTTACTTGTTATACTAATTAATTGATTCAAAGAAATCATCTGTAGATTATTTTCAATTTTCATGTATACAATCATATCATCTGCAAGAAATGACAATTTTATGCCCGGTATCCAAATATTTAGACTTCTTTCTTTTTTCTTTTCCTTGTCATTTGGTACTGACAACAAAGTTGAATATGGTGTTGAAAAAGTGGCTGCTAGATCAAAGAAAATGTGTTCAATATTTCAACAGTAAGTATGAGGTTTGCATTATTTTGCTTTATATTTTATTGTAAAAACCCTCTTTCAGAATAAGGAAAACATTCTACTACTAACTTGCAAAGGTTTTTTTTTTTTTTTCACATTGATTAGGCAAGTAATTTATTGAAGTAGGGAGGGAGGAGAAATGGGAGAAAATAACAGATGATGGGTCCCAAAGAGAGGAAAGGGCTGAAGAGTTATAAGGAGGGCTGGTTTATGGACTACAATTTCTCATATAGATTATAAATGCACAGGTTTTACTTGTATTTTGATCCAGGTAGGGGGACACAGTGAGAGCAGGGCCTAGAAAGCAAGAGAGCTTCAGCCTTTGTGACTGCTTCTTTTTTTTTTTTTTTTTTTTTTTTTAGTTAGAAACTACAGGTTTATTTTTATATTTTGATAGATACAATAGACAAAACAAAATAAAAATAAAACAGGCAGGCATATCAGTATTTGTGACTGTGTGTGTGTATATATATATAAAATATACACATATAAACTAATACTGGCAATCACATAAAGAAAAAGCATAGTGAGATGTTTTGAAACCAAGGCTAGGCTTGAACAGATTTCTGATGAAATATAATTGAAGGCTTTTCTTAAGTATCTATGTAATTTTCAAAATATCATGACCAATCTTCTATATCCCATTTGAAAAATCAGGAAAGTAGGTTTCAAAACAAGATTCCTGGTTGTTTTACCAGAAAATTACTGATGCACACATTTTAAACAAAACAGAACCCCAAGCCTGAAAATAAACTAAGCCAGGGTAATTGGAATACTGGTACAAATGAGTATATCCTAAGGCAGTTGTAAGCATCAGTATACCACTCCCTACTATGCTTATAACAATCTTAGACTACTTAAAGTGTCTGACCATTTTGTAAGGTCAACCTCTAAAATTTTATAATGTGCCTTTTTCTTTTCTTTGTTCTACCTTTCTTCTCTGCTTAATCCTAAGGCTGTAAGTGGACATCCCCAGGAATTGCTTAGTGTATCTAGGTCCCCAAGACCACCTCTAGGTTCTAATTCATTAGAAGGACTCATGGGACTCAAAATATAGTCACACTCATGTCTATAATTATTATAGTGAAAAGATACAAAGCAAAATCAACAAGGGGAAAAGGCACATGGGCAAAGGCTGGGGGAAATCAAGCACAAGATTCCAGAGTCCCTCACAGTGGAGTCATACCGGATGTGCTTAATTCCCCCCTCAACTGAATTGTCACAACATTACTTGTAGGAAATGTTGTCTAAACCAAGGAAGCTTATTAGAGACTTAGTGCCCAGGGAGGCACTGGGAGGCTGGTTATGTTGACATCCTCTGCCTATCATGCATAAAAATTCAGACTCCCAGAAGGAAAGCATGTGGTTAGCATAAACCACATTGTTTGTAGAAACAGCTTAGGTATAGTGGGCCACCATGAGTCAGGGTGGTGGGAAACCTCCTGAAATCAAAGGTTTATTTTAAAAACATAAGTATCATTGTTGAAATTTACCTATTTTTGCATCAATTAAGGTGGACTTGTAATTTTTCATAATTATTCAATCAATTGATTTTGGAATGTAAAAATAAGCTTGCGTGTTGGGAATACACCCCAACTTTGGTAAACTTCATCCTCTTTATATATTGCTCAATTTAATTTTATAATACTTTAATTCAAATTTTTAATCTATTTTCATGAGTGAGACTGGCTTGGTTAATTTATGTTTATTTGTATTTTCCTTTCTTATGATCTTCTAATCAGAATTAGTGTCAAGGAATTTTTGGCCTCATAAACATAGCCAGGAACTGTTCACTCTTTTCGTATTCTCTGGAAGAGTTTGGGTAGTTGATATTTTTCCATAAAATATTCCGTGGGATTCACAAGTGAAAATGCCATCTGTACTGGGAATTTTTGTGGGGGGAAGATTTTTACTGAAAAGTCCAAATTCTTTAATAGTTATATGATTGTCGAGGCCTCTCTTCCTTCTTTTGTCAGTTTTGGAAATTTGCGGTTTGTAACTAAAGCTTCAAATTCATTGCCATAGTTTATAATCTTTTTATCATATTATTGTTTTTATGATCTACCATCTTATCCCCCTTTTTATTCCTAACATTATTAATACTTTTTCTTTCTTGATCTGTGTTTAACCTGAGGACTTACCAGGTTTCTTGCTCATTTTGCATAAACATCGCTTTCTCTTTATTAAATCTATTTTATGCTTTTATTATTTCATTCATTTCTGTTCTTATTTTGTGCCCTTCTTCAGTATTAATTATTTTTTCCAATGAACTTATTGAATAGACAGCTTACAGCAGGGGTCCTCAAAGTGTCGTCCCTGGGCCAGCATCATCAGTATCTCCAGGGAAGTTGCTGCAAACGCAAATTCCCCTCCCCACACCAAATCCACTGAGTCAGGAACTCTGCGAGTAGTGCCAGAAATTCAGTTTTTAACAAGCTCCCTAGTTGATACTCCTGCATACTAAAGTTTGAGAACCACTGGCTTAGATCACATTTTCTTAGCATCTCCTCTTCACTATTATATACATTTGAGTCTATAAATTTCTATTAATAAGAGATTGAACTGAATTCCAACATGTTTTTATTTATTTCAACATTTTCCAGCTTCCACCATGATTTCTTTGAGTAAGGGGTTATTTATAATTTCTGCATTACGGAGATTTTCCAGGTATCTTTTCCTTATTTAATTTTAGCTTAATTTCAATGTGATCAGAAAACATGCTTTCTTTTATTGCAATCTTTTTTGGAATTTCTTTAGAGCTCAATGTATTAGTCAGCAAAAGGGGTACTCTCACAAAATACCAGAAATTTGTTGGCTTTTATAAAGGGTGTTTATTTGCGGTAGAAGCTTACAGTTATCAGGCCATAAAGTGTAAGTTACTTACCTCATCAAAGTCTCTTGCCTTGTGTTGGAGCAAGATGGCTGCCAACATTCAGCCTTCCTCTTCCTCTTAAGGCTCCACGGTCGCAGCTTCTTCCAATATCAGTGGTAGGCTGGGGTAAGTCTCGTTTCTCTCCTGCAGCTCATTTCTCTCCGGGCTCAGCTGCTCTGTTCTTTCCACAAGGTCAGCTGCAGACTATCAGGCTCTCTAGGCTTTGTCTCTCTCCCTAGGGCTCGAGTCTCTCCAGGATCAGCTTCTCTGCTCTCTCCCATGTGTTTATTTCCTGGGCTCCAGCTCAAAACTCCAGCCTCCCTTCTCTGCAGTGAGGTTTCTCTGTGAGTCCCTGCCCACCAAGGGGGTGGGGACTCATTATCCTACTGAGGTAGCCCAATCAAAGCTCTAATCATAATTTTATCATGCACAGAGGAACAGACTAGTTCACAAACATAATCCAATATCTATTTTTGGAATTCATAAACAATATCAAACTGCCACATTCAATATTTGCTCAATATTTTATAAACGTTTCATGTGTTCTTGAAAGTAATGTGTAGACTGAGTTTTCTGGTTGCAGTTTTTACATATGTAAATTACAGCAAAAAATTGTTAATCAAAAGTCCACACATTTTCTAGACTTTGTTGATTTATTTCTGCTTATTGGTAAGTTTCTGAGAGAGGTATATTTGTCTCTACCAGGAGGTGTCTTGATCTATTTCTCCTTACATCAGAAAAGTTTACCATTGCTTCATCTTCCTGGTGAATTGAAACTTTGCATCTTTATGAAGAGTCTTTTTTATCTACCAGTGTAATAGTTGCTCAGTATTAAGCCTGTCACATTCATGTCATCATATCCCCAATTTCTCCCCTTTAAATGCACTGAATGCATGTCTTTTTATTAGCTATCTCACCATATTAGCCCAGAAATCATTCATACTTTACTATATTTGAGAAGTAATCTTAGAGTTAATATTGTGCAGGCTTGACTCAGTTTATTTCCTGAATTAGGATTAAGGTGATTTGTGATTGCTTATATACCTGGGTAGTATGAATTGGTAAACTTACCCCCTTCTCAACAAAATGGTTAAGAACTTTTAACAATTCAGGATGTCTTATGATGAGCCAAAGCCTCATGAAATGCCCTCAAATATTATAGCTCATACATGAAAGAAACCTGGTAAATCTTCTCCCATATTTAACAAGAATCCCAGTATTTTACAGAGTATTACCCATTATAATTGGTGAAACTAAAAAATAATGCTATAAATTATCAATAAAAAATAGCTTTTATCAACTGTGTTTGAGGAAAGGCTGAATTATCTTTTTTATTCTCTCTATAGAAATATTATGAAATAATGGTCATGTGAAGAAGCTAATCAATAATCTTGCAGCCAATATTGTAGGAAAATATTATAGAGATGTGTCAGTGGTTAACAAAACTTATGTTACTCTTCATTATTTTGTGAGATTAATGTTGTTGGCTTAATTTTATTATTTCATTTGCTATCAAAACAGTTGTGGGTTACTCTAAGAAGCACAAATTCCCACATATCCCCTCTCACAGGCACAGTTGTCCCAGTTACTGACACTTTGCATTTCTATGTTAACTTTATGACAATTCATGAAACAATATTTTTATAATTGTGGTATTTACCTTAGTGCATTGTTTACATTGCATCATACAGTTGTATGTGTGAGTGTGTGGTAACATATACAAACTAAAATCTTTTTGCATATACAATTCAATGGAGTTAATTACATACTCGAAGTTGTGCCTCCATTGCCATCAACCATTGCCAAAACCCTTTCATTGCCCCAAACAGGAACTCTATACCAATTAAGTATTAACTCCTCATTCCCCCTCCAGTCTTGACCCCTGATCACATATATTCTAGTTTCTGACTTCATGAATATGCTTATTTTGCTCATTGAACCTTGGTTCTAATTTTCTCTCAGAAATTAAAAAACATTGCCCTCCGTCTGCCATCCCTTTCATTTGAATTTTTCAGAAAGTAAACTGTGCTTAGCCCAATTCCATGCCATTCACCACTTTGTTCCTGTTGTCTTTATCATAGTAGATCTGTGATTTCAGCAGTATCTTTCTATATCGTGTCATTTTTAGTAATCAAGCTAGACATAGATCTTTTCATAGTTAAAGTCAGGAAAACTTTCTTTTTCGGTGTCCTTCATTTTCCCTGTCTGTCCCCTCAGTTTTCTGCTGCTCCTTTAATGTATATGAGACAACTTGGATCTTTTCTTCATGTCATTTCTTTCACTTTTTTCCCCTCTCATTTTTTATCTTCTCGTCCATTAATCTACATTATTGGAGTTTTACCTCACTTTTATTTTCAACATTATTGGTTGGGCTTTTCTAGACTCAAATAATCAATTTAAAACATTTCTCTGTCCTTCTTTATTTATATTTTTCTTTTAGGTTTTATATATATATATATATATAGTAATTTTGCAGGAGTTCTTTATTAATCTATCTCTTTTCCAACTATTTTATGTTTATTTGTTTTGTATAGGACACTGTTTCTTAATCTAAGAACTATTGACATTTTTGGTGCACACTTCACTGTGGGTGCTGTCTGGGGCACTGTAGAATCTTTAGCCACATCCCTCATCTCTACCCACTAAGGGCATGAATTAGTCAGGGTTGAGGAGAACAGAACCGACAAGAGATACCTATAAATAGTAGGAGGTTTCATAAAATTGTCTCATGTGACCTGTCCAGATTCCACAGGGCAACCTGCAACCTAGGAACTCCAATGAAGGTTTTCGTTGACTTCCCCAGGGAAAGGTGGCTGGCTGAAGGAGAGGTGGAAAGTCTCTCTTCTGACTGCTGAAATCATCACTTCTCCTTTAAGGCCTTCAACTGATTAGATGAGACTTCTCTCATTGCTGAAGACATCTTCTCAGTTGACTGTAGATATCATCAGCCATAAATGCAATCAACTCACTGATGATTTAAGTCCATGAAAAATCCTCACACTAACCATCAGGCCACTGTGTGCTTGACCAAACTACTGGGCACCATTACCTGGCCAAGTTGACACATGAACCTAACCCATCATAAGCCAGTAGATCAAAAATGTGTCCATACATTGCAGAAGGATCTTGCTCCTGGTTGAAATCCATTCTTTCTCAAGTGAGTGTTTTTAGGAAAGCAGTAGAATTATATTTAAATTTTCCTGGAACTTTATAGGTTTTTCCCATATGTCTGCAGATCCCTGGTGTCGATTTCTATTTGTGAATGATGTGCTAAATGGATTACTAGAGGGAGCTGCATGGGTAACTTCTGAGTTGGTCCATGTCTGTTTCCCAACAAGCTCCACATCTGAGAAAACAAGAGGACTGGCTGTGGATTCTAGGAAGTAAGCTTGCTCTGTATCCTATTAGCCTTAAAGGAGCAAGTGTATGTCTCCAGGACAGCCTTTCTCTTAGCATTTTTATTTATTCATTTCTGGCATGGTCTGCTGTTTGTCTCTCTCATGCCCCATCACTCCTCATTCTCCAAGGTGCTCACCCACCTCTGATGTTCACAGATGCATCTGGAGGGTATGCAAACTCTGGAAGATCTGATAGAGGAAGAGAAACAGAATTTTGTGATGGGCTCAACCATTCTGTTTATGTTTTGTATGTTACAAAAGATCCCTATGATCACCCTTTCCAATTTTGTATTTGTTCCTTGTGAGCTTTGGGTACTCACTTCTGTATCTGAGACTCTGGTTTTTCTACCACATTTTCCTTTTTCAGTTTGAATCTTTCCATTCTGCATTCATGAAGATTTTCTCAGAGGCTCTGATAGACTGCAAGAATCTTTTATTGTTTGCATTTTTTTTCAGTTTTTATTTCTTACTGATGCCTACACAGCAAACAGGCAAAGCCAGTAGATTGCTTGCAATGATTTTAATAAAAAAGAGAGCATAAATATAAGCAAAAGCTGTGTCCACACACGGAGCACATGATGTGGTGCTGAGCCCTGGGCCAGCTGCCTCATAGTGAGAGACTGAATATACAAATGGACAGTGACCAGGAAACTCTGACCCACTAACAGCAGCCACCAGACATGGAACTTCTGGCAACCAGTCCAGGAAGCTGGCCACTGTCTACAACCAGTTCAGGAAGCCAATCCACACTCCCTACAATATTAAACCCAAAATAGCCAAGGCATGACGAATAACTGTCAGTTTCACTAATTTTTGCACCGACTTCCAGTTTAGGATCAACCAGAGAAAACCAAATAAGTCTTCTTCACCAACCACATAAGACATCCAACTTCTAGTTGGCCTGCCTCCAGCTTCCCCATGCCAACAGCCTCGGATCAGAGCATACCTGGAGTCTTCCCTTTTTCCACTATAAAACTTTCCCACCCCTCTGCCTGTCTTGAAGTCTCTGCCAAACACAAGCGATGGTGGCTGACGCCTTTGCAATAGGAAGCTCTTAATAAATAGGCTTCGTTAGTTCTCATTTGAGTGGCCCTCATTTATTTCCACAGTAGATTAACTCATTTCATCTCCACAATCATACAGATGGGGAATTTGAGACCCAGGGAGGTCAAACAAGTTTGCAGGTTTGATGTGGCCAGGGCCAAAGGGGCAGTTGAAGACTCATTAGTACAATTCCAAAGCTATCCCTCAAAGCACTATGCTGTAAGAATTTGGCTATTGTTTTATTAGAGAAACCAGTACTGCTTAGTTTTCAGGATAATCAGGGAAACTTTGTGATCTTGTTAGCCAGAATAATTACTTATCTCACCCACCCCTAATTATTTCCAAAAGAAATGTGGAGGTGAAGCTTGTCCTCCATAATTCAGCTTTTGTTTGCACCAGGATTTCTCAATCCTTTCCCACCAAACAGCTTTAGACTGACAAGTCACAGCTTGGGAGCATTGCTCTTATCCATTGCACACTTTATTTACAAGGCAATTTGCATACTGTTTGCATAAATCTGCATAATTGCTTTCCTTTGAAGGGCCAGAGATGGGTTTCTTTAATCAGGAAGCAGCTCTCACCATCTCCCTGTTAGGAAGACCATGTAAACTTGTACCCTCTGTGAAATCACTTTTTAAGAGGAAAAAAACACACATCATTTTGCTAGTTTTTAAGAGGTGAGCTAAAAAAGAAAACTCTTCATGGAAGGTCAGGGACCTTGTAGGCAGAGCATGCTAACACCCTACCCAGAAAGACCTGCTTGCCTCTTGCCCTTCATCACCCTCCCTTTGGAAATATGCCATGATTCACAACTGTATCTACTTGGTCCCAATGTACACCCTGAACCTAAACCAGGGAAATTTAGAAAACCTTCAATGTGAAATAGCCACAGTAACTCAGCCCCGAGTAGACCCAGCTGTTCTGGCCTGTCAGGCCACTTAACCCACCAAGAGGAGTCCAGCCTCGAGCCTTGAGCCTTAGTCTTTCCTCACCATAAACACACCAGACAAATTATTGGAAGCTCATGGGCACTTCACTTGAAGTCCAGTCCCCAGCCCTGACAGGGGAGCCCTAACTCTGGGCCTTCGCCTTCCTTCCATTGCTGTGGTCACCTGGAAAGGCTTCTCCCTTAGGCTGGCGCCACGACTTTGGACAAAGGTGACAGCAGCTAAAAGCCAGGAAAGGTGCAACTGCTGAGGTGGGAGAGGGACACCGACTCCAAGTGAGGGGATAGCATGAGCAAGTGGTGGAAGAATCTAGATCCAAGATGAACTCATTAGGGTGTCCACAGCTCATTCTTTCTAATGAAGTGTCCTTTCCCCATCCTTCTTCTCCTGCGTTCCCATTTACAGCTCATGATTACTCACAAGGTGGATCTACAACAGTTGCACCTGGCGTGAGGGGAGTACTTTTCAACTTGAAGCCATTGAATTTCTCTTTGTTCCTCTACATGAGTGGCTGGGATGGAACACACACAAAGCAAGAAACCAATTCTTCTCCTCGACAGCTAGCTGGACATCAAAAGCACTGTGGTTGCCAAAAGTTTGATTCTTGTAAAATTATTTTCAAAATCTAATTAAATTTCAGCTTTGTTTAAATAATAATAATTAAAATGATCGACAATAATTTGTTTTTCAACTTTTAATTTTGTAAGCAAAAAGTGAGGCATAATTGATGTACAATAAGAGCACATGATTAAAGTGCAGAATTTGAAAAGTTTTGATTATGAAATGACTCATGAAAGGATCACCACTCGAACGATAATGAGATCATCCATCGCCGTCAAAAGTTTCATGGTTGGAATTTATTCTCCTCGCCCAGTGCCTCAGGAATCCTGAGGTTTTCCCATGTGACTTGGCAAAGACACTGTTCCCAAACTTGTGTGAGCACTGCGCTCTATTACCCTAAATCCTTTTGGACAGTTCTTTTTCATTCTCATTTAGTTCCTCATTTGCAGGAATTGATCACTATTGAGCTGGAAAATCAGGGGCATTCTCCATAGATCTTTGGGGTTCCCTTTCTGTCTGATTCTCTCCTCCCTGATGTTCCCACATGAGCATCTTGTTGTCCCTCAACTCTCAACTCAGGTAGTCCCTAAGCTCCTCCTTCTCCTCCTCAGTAGGTAACTGCCTGGAGACACTTCCGTGGCAGCAGGCTGGGCAATTGTAGGGAGCATCCCATTTGTTTCTCATCTCTCAGGGATCACTATCCTCTGTTGCCTTTGTCCAGCATCTTCAAAATGGTTTTCTCACATTTCTTTTCTCTTTGATTGGTTGTTGTTTCAGGTTTATCCAGTCCTTCTTAATCCAACTTCTCCAGAAATAGAAGACTATCTTCTCACTTTAATGGATAGTTTTGAATATTTTAGAATGTAATTTGGAAAATATGTGAAAATGTTTTAAACTTTTTTCATTTAATTTGATTTTGATGAAATCATATACTAATTCTTTTCATTTTAAATACAATTACACTTAGGCATACATATTGATTGTAATAGCATAATTGGTGCATTTTTGGAAATGAAGACAAGCAAATGAATCTTGTGGAATGAAGAAATACTATGATCTATGAATGTCTTCATTTTAATTATTACTCACGCGACCATCGTCTGTCCATCACAAGGCCCAAATATAGACAATAATAGTCATCTTTTTAAAAAAAATTCCCATTTTCAGTCATAAAAATTACAGCTTTATTGAGATTATTTAATTTATATATTTTTTAAAATTCCCATTTTCAGTCATAAAAATTACAGCTTTATTGAGATTATTTAATTTTGTCACTAAGTGTGAATTTGGGGAACAGAGAGAGAAAGCAGATTTGTTTAACTCTGTCTTGGTAAGACCTACGTGAATGTTAAATGGCTAGGCCTGCACTGTGGGAGTCTCCACTTCTGCTCTGCTTTGAGTGACTTGGAATTGCTCAGCTGCTCCAAAGTGGACTCACTGCATTACTTCTGGGATCAGAACTGAACCGTGTACTGTCCTTTCTCCAAACCTGGAACGCCACCTTGTTTTTACAGCTCTCAGAGGACCTCCTTTCTTCTTGAAGCTAAGTCTCGCGGTTTCTGCTCTACACATGATCCTGACTTCTACCTGCTTAGATCTCTGCATTCTGCCTACTCCATTGCCATCGTTTGCTTCTGGTCCCTCTGTTCACTTCTAGCCTTTGTCTGGAACTCCCTGGGAACAGCTTGCCAGGGCTAACCCATGGCAACCAGGAAACATCTTCTCGGAGAGCAGCACTTCTGCCTATTCAAATTTCCCTCTTCTCTTAGTAATAGGGATTGCCTTCTAACATTTTGCTGTGGATAAGGGATTATTATTTTATTGAACCTATCATCCATAAGGTTCAGTACCTAATGCAACAGTTAAAATAGCCACAGGTCACTTGTGCCTTCCATAGGCCATAAAAAAGTGAAAAATAATCAAAATTACATAAGAAAATATCTTCCCTATCTCAGTACATTGCCACATGATCAAGCCTAAACTATTGAATTCTCCTTACTTCCATTCATTATCTCACCTGAATAACTTCTGAAACAATTTATCAGTAGGTTCCCCTCAGCAATGTTTATAAAGTATCTCTGGGTTCTTCCCCCTCCTGCATCTCCTTACCAGCCAAAATCAAGTCAACAACATCACTTTTACCATTATTTTCCACATGATATGATCATTCTTGTCTTCAAACTGCTGTTCCTATTTTATTCTTGTTCTCTTATGATGTTGTGCACAGAGAAACAGAGTCGAGATGCCAAAGTACTGCACACCCAGTTAATTTGAATCAGATGAACAATGAATAACTTTTCAGTATATGTATGTCCCACATTTTGCATGGGATATATGGTGTTCCCTATTTTTATTTGCAAAATCTGGCCACTCTAAACCAGAGTGATATGTCTTTATTTTAACATAACTCAATCAATCTACAATGAAGCCACCATGTGTTCCAAGATCCACCATGATGAGATCTTCAAATTCATCCTCTGCCACCAACCCCTCAGTTAACACCCTCCAAATACACAGGCCTTTCCTTTTCTTGGTCTTGTCAAATTTGCTCTGCCTGGTGTGCTCTTCTTTCCCAGAATGTCACACGGCTGCCTTCTCATAACTCAGGATTCAGCTCAAAGGTAAACTCACCACAAAGATACTTCATGGCCCATGCATGAGCTTTATCACATGATGCTACCCTTTTTCTTTATCATACTGATCACAATCTAAAATGATATTATTTGTTTGTGACACTGCTTACTCCTGATTTAGTTGTTTACTTTTTATGATCCACATTCAACAATCACTCTGATTCTAAGCTCCAGGAAAATAAGGATCTTGTCTTTCCAGGAAATTGCTGTTTCTTCCATTTGGTCCTCCCTTTTCCAGATCACCGACCAGTGCCTGATTTAAAGTGCACATGCAATCTCCTTTGTGAAAGGACTAAATATGCTGTGCTCTTTGTAAGCCTCTAAATATAAAAAGGAAAGTGGGGAGGCAGAGGGAAGAGAATAGCATCAAAGGAAAATATTTAGACAGGAATCACTTTTGTCTGGGATTAGACATGGAGGAGAGTGAGAAAAGGTTTATATAAGTCCAGAACTATGGTCTTGCCTATTACTTGGACACTCACAGAAACAAGGAACACAGACAAATTCCATCAGCATTCTGTACAAGCAACAGCAGTTGTCAAGGGTGCTTTCATGTAGATTGACCAAAAAGTAGAAAATACTGAGACAGAGGACATCTAACAGCATCCAGCTTTCCACGGAAAACCAAAATAGATAAGGAACTGACTCATTTCTCTATTGCCAGAATTTCTGTGCTCTCCATGAGCTCAGGAAATATGCCTCTCTCTAGCATCCCAGTCCAGGTTTATAAGTAGGGTTCAGAGAATGAGTTATTGGAGTGATTTCTGAGTGAATACATCATAGCATATCACTTTATAGGGAGAGTAAAATAAAAAAGTTTGACTAGACAGTGTTAAACTGTCTCTAAAATAAATAACAAATATATGGTTTCCTTTTAATTTATTAATAAACCAAAAAAAAAAAGGCTAAGATGGCACTGGGAGTAGGGGTGTAATACAGGGTGTTTATTGAGGCAAACATATGAGAGCATTTCAAAAATGAACTTGTTACATAGTTCCTTATGATATGTTTGCATTCATTTTTTCCATTCTTTCCCCCAAATGGTGCATATGGGTCTTCTCCTAAGAAGTATACAATGCTTTTTTTATTGGATGATGAAACAATAGGTTAGTTAATATTTGTTTATTCAAAAAATGATTGTATTCCTTGGGAAGAAATGGAGAGACCCAGGGAATTAGCAGTGGGTGGAAAACACCCCACTGCCTTGATTCTCCTGAATCTATCACTAACAGTCATATGCATCTTGTTTCTAAAGTCATTTAGAACAAACTCATTAAACCTGACCAACCTGATAATCTCTATCTAAGTATAATTTTTTTAAAAAAATTAAAAGCCTTCTTCTCATACAAGTATGGAATGAGCACAATATTTGTGAAACTGGGTATTATGTTCATGGAATGTTAGAATAAGATCGATAGATTAGATAGAGCTTAACTAGTCAATGTCCTACAGGACAATGGATCCATGACCTTTGAAGTTAGCCTTTCTATAATACACAAATCTATGTCATACATGTAACTTCACAGAGTCTCTGGAATTTTAACAAACCAAACACAGAGGTAAAGGAATCCTTGGGAAGGCTGGTTAACTAATGCCTGAAATTAACATAGAAAGGTCATACTATAAGTTATTTTGCCTTATTTCCAAATTTTAGTTTCTTCTCTTACCCTCAATGACTTTTTTAAAGGGTGACCAAGTCATTTTGTGTCATTCTCATTTTGCAACAAAATGGAAAAGTCTCATGAGGGATCTTCTACCTGATTCACAGCAATTATTGATTAAAGGAACTGATCTGGATCTCCTAAGACTTGATGAGAAATACTAACCTCATAATTATTAATTGAGTATTCTTCTCTGGAGTTAGAAGGAGGGAATGTCTGTTAGAAATCATTTACATCAGCATTCTTTGTCTTGTTAGTAAATACTTCCTAATCAAGTACAAAGTATCTGAGCTTGAGGTAAAGGCAAATATCCAGTTCTAAAGAAACATTTCAATACTTTCCTCCATGACTGGTAGCATGATAAAATGAAAACCTCTGAGTCAGCAGCAATTTTTTCTTTGAAGCCAAACCTCTAAAAGCTTAATAAAGGCATTTTTTAAAAGTATAAAAGGTGGTTAATCAGTTTGTTTATTTAATAATCAAATATTAATTGAACACTTTTTATACTTCTTCAACTGCTCTTACCCCAAATTAGGAGCTATTGTAGGAGCCGCTGCTGCTGATAGGCAGGCATCCTGGGGTGAAATGATGAGGGGGAAAAATAGGCTTTTACTTTCCTGTCAAAGAGCAGAAAAATAGAAGTTCTGGGGTGGAGTAGCACGTGGGAGGTGACACTCGAAAGATGTAAATTCAAGATAGTACTTCTCCTATGATGAGTGTAATTTGAAGCTTAATAGAGTTGGTGAGAGTGCCTGGGTTAAATACTTTTCTAAAACAATAGTTTGCTGTTACAATTAAGAAAACTTCATGTTTAAGAGAAACTGTATTCAGTCACAAAAGCTCTGATTTTGTTCATGGCAAAATAATTGGGCATTTAAAAAAATATATTAGTGTTGGACAAGCTATTATGAAATTTGAAGAACTGAGAATAGAAATAATTTACATGCACTAGTTTTCCTTGTTATTAGCCTAGGCAAGTTCTGCAAAAGTGCATACTAAAAATAAAAGTGCTTATAGAACTTTGTAGTGGAGCTCAATTAAGAACCCCAAACAGTAAAATCTTTACCTGCACATAACACGGAGAATCACAGTCAGCCAGTCCTTGGCAGCCTTTATACCCTGGGTTCCCACTTTATTCTGCAGGGCTGAGGGAGAGTTTGCTTCTAAGGGAGAATGTTTTCATCTAAATTAAAAGCCTGAATTAAAGGATCACCTTCTTCATTAATCCCTTGTTACTGGAAAGCATGGTGGTTCTTAAAGGCAAAAACCAGCCACGTTGTTACATAATTTCAGTTATATTGTCATCGATCACCAATATATAATTTTTATAAGGTGTTTTCCTTTAAAGAAATACAAGTTTAAGCAGAACAGATTGTAGTGACGTATTTGTCATGGCTTATTTCCATCCACAGATTGGTTAAATGATAATTACGCTTATTTTAATGGTGATTAGAAGGCTGAAAGATCAAGAATGAGTAACAGGTAAAGAAATTGGAAAGGGTGGGGGCAGTACATACTACAAGGGAAATGACCAGGAAAAAGAAGCACAAAAAACTAGCATGTAGTTCCCAGAGGACCATCACTGTGAGAGGAACTCCATCTCTTCTAGGGGAGTTTCTGGAATTGGACCTGCATCTCAGAAATGGAAATAAGAGAGGTTGGATATGAGTCTTGAAATATCTTTCTGACGTTGGACTAACAGCTTGATCCAAACAAAGAAAGAGGGTCTATTATTTGACAGCAGTTTGTGTGGTCTGAGTACTTTGTGAACATGGAGTAAGTTGTGATGTAAAGAAGTTAGTTTGTTGCTACAATAATTGTTCAATAATTAAAACTAAATGATAACTGCTACTTCTAGAACCAGAAGTAACACTCATCAAGTTTGTTAAAGAAGGGACATACAGATTGAAAATTAATCTAAATAAATTTTAAGTCTTCTATATGTAGACTTCTCTAATATATTTTAAAGAGCTGTTATTTTATTATTTTTAAAAAGTGGTACAAAGTCAAGAGATTTTATTATTTTTAAAAAGGGGTACAAAGTCCCTAAATCTTGGAATAGAGTATCAAAAAGAATCATTCTGATAATATATATTTTTCTTTTTGAGGTGTTTAAGAACAAATAAGTTGTATTTTTTTAAATCTATTCTGCTAAGCAATGGAATAGCTAAGATATCACTATTCTATACTCATAAAGTCATTTAATAAGTTTCACAGAGTACTTTGCATGTTTTAAGTTATGTAACTTATAAATCCATGAGGTCGATAATATATTGTCTATTTTGTGAATGAAAAAAAGCTGCATAGATATTTGCAGTCATATGTGCATGTGAGTAGTAAGGGAAGGGCAGAGCTGTGAGCCCACATTTCTGGATTCCAGAATCTAGTGATTTAGGTCAGAACTAAATCACCCACGCTCAGAGAGGACGTGTATACTTTGGTTGGCCCACCTTTCCTAAGCTCTTCTTTTCTGGTTAGAGCACCTTCATTCTCTGAGGAATATTTTGTTTCCCCCTCCAAGCACGGGATGTTAGTGGAGATTCCATCCTCACTGCCCTACAGCCAGGCTACTGCTAGGATTCTTATTCCAAGAGAATGGGCCTTGATGATTGTCCTAAGAATTGGGTTTGTGACTCAGCTGAGCCAACAAAAGTGCTTTGTGGAATTTTCCTTAAGGTAACTAGAAGTTAGAAGTTTCTTCTCTAAGGTACCCAAGCTTTGAAAATTTACTTCTAGACTACCAGTGGGCATGCTCTCTGAGATCTGAGACAGCCATTACAGAAGAAAGTGTGAAAGAGACAGAGGACTGTGTCCTAGGGAGACAGTCTCTGGTCAAATCCTTAAGCTATGTAAGGCTCTTCCTTTGATTCTGTGACTTCTATCAAGGTTGTACCACCCCCTTCCTGAGAATTTAAAGACAATTATCGGATAAGGATTATTCACATTTTATTATTTTTGGAAGTTATTTTGATAAAGTATTTTATAGCAAGACATAGGCATCAGGGTCCTCAGGGAATCTAGTTTTAAGTAGCATGTATCAGTGAAAAATGCAGGTTCCAAAGGCTGACAAAAATGAGTGTGACTGGCAGCTCATTTTGTTACTTGATTCTCAAGCTTGCAGTTATAAAGTGGGATCAGTGATGCAACTTGTAAAATGAGGCTGTGAAATTTAAATATGTGTAGAGCACCAAACAGATTGATTTTTAATCAGTAAACTCAATAGGTGGATTATATTATTATGAAACATTATGGTCTTAGATAGTTCTATAAAAGTGTTCCTGTCCTGAACTCCAGATAACTATCCTTAAAGCACCATTTATCTGCTAAGTGGATGTTACATTCATTATAGGCCATGCAACCAGAAGGAAATGAAACAGACTCCTTAGGTAACAAGAAATTGAAATGAAAATTCTGGCATGCACCTTTATTAAAACTGGACAATTTTTCCTCATTACATCAAGGTCTTTGTCTCAAACCTCATAAGAGATATTTATGTTTCAATGCCATCGGTGCTCCTCTAGTGGCTTAAACAGCTTCTTATGCAAATTCCGAGTAGGAAGCCGCAGGTTCTCTCTGATCAGGGAGTGCATATATGGAAGAGATGGAGATCCAATTGTGTAAAAAGGAGAAGAAGAGAACTCCAGGAAGACGTAGCATCATGTGCAAAAGCGCAAAGGTGTGTGTGAAGGATGCTGGAATGCTGGGAGTGGGTATTGACTGTTGGGGGCCTACCACCCATGAATTTGGGGTGTCTAAATATAAGTCTAATAAAGAAAAGGCGTTGCCACAAAGGGCCTTACACACTTTTCAGAAGTTTGACATTGATTCTCTAGTCAGTGGGTGGCATCTGAGGTTCATAAAGAACGAGGGAAGGCTTAGCATAGTTTTCTTTGAGAAAATAATTCTGCTGGCAGGAGTCACAATGAAGTGGAATTCATGAGAACAGAAAAATAGAAAACAATCTAAAGGGTAACTTTGTTAAGTTTAAAAATAAGTCTGAACCAAAGCAGCGGCGGCGGGAATGATAATACACGTATTTTAGAGACACAAGGGATTCTCTGACCTAAAAATTCATTGCCAAACCAACGTCCTGTAGCTTTTCTACTATGTTACTTTTTTCTAAAAGTTTTATATAGTTTTGTGTATTGGAGTCTCTTTTTTTTTTGATAACCAGTTGTTCTAGCTGCATTTGTTTAATAGACTCTGCTTTCTACATATTTAATTGCCTTTGTTAATTGCCAGATTTGTGGATTATATTTGTATAGGTATTTTTCTGGGGTTTCTATTCTGTTCCATTGATCTAATGGGTTTATTCTTTTACTCATACCATACCCACACTCTCTTGGATCCTTTTTTGCCTTCCCTTCCCTTCCCTTCCCTTCCCTTCCCTTCCCTTCCCTTCCCTTCCCTTCCCTTCCCTTCCCTTCCCTTCCCTTCCCTTCCCTTCCTTCCCTCTTTTCCAGTTCAGTTTTGGACAGTTTCTGTTACACTATCTTCAAGCTTGCAGATTCTTTCCTTGGCTATGTCCAGTCTACGGATGAGCCCATTAAAGTGTTCTTTGCTTATATTATAGGTTTGTTTTTTTTTTTTTTTTCTAGCATGTCTCATAGATTCTTTCTTAGATTTTCTCTTTCTCTGGTTACATTAATGTATTAGTCAGCCAAAGGGGTGCTGATGCAAAATACCAGAAATCTGTTGGCTTTTATAGAGGGTATTTATTTGGGGTAGAAGCCCACATTTACCAGGCCATACAACATAAGTTAATTCCCTCACCAAAGTCTGTTGCCATATGTTTGAGCAAGATGGCTGCCAATATCTGCAAGGGTTCAGATTTCCTGGATTCCTTTCTCCCCCGAGGCTCATTTCTCTTAGGGCTTAGCTGCTCTGCTATCTCTACAAGGCCAGCTGTAGACCGTCAAGCAAATGGCTCATCTCTTTTCCAGGGGCCTCTGCCTGTGTTTAATGTGTTTCCCTTCTTCTTCACTTATCTACTTCTCTGTGTGTTTACTTCCTGGGCTCCAAGATCAAAACTCCAACCTCCCTTTTCTGTGGTGCAGTTTCTCTGTGAGTCCCCACCCACCAAGGGGACTCAAAGTCCTACTGATTTGGCCCAATCAAAGCCCCAATCATTATTTAGTCAAGTAAAAGTGAAACCTCTGAATCCAATATAATCTAATATGCCCAGAGGAAGAAAGCAGTTTACAAACATAATACAATATCTATTTTCTGGAATTCATATACAGTATCAAACTACTACAATTACCCATCTGTACTTTCATGTTGACTACTCTTCCCATTAGAGCCCCAACATATTATTCAGAGATATTTTAAATTCTCTGCCTGATAATTCCAAAATCTGTGCCATACTGGAGTTTAGTTATGATGCTTGCTTTGCCTCTCCAGACTGTTTTTTTTTTTTTTTTTCTTCTGACTTTTAGAATGCTTTTCAATTTTTCTTTGAAAGCCAGGCATAATATATCAGCTAATAGGAATTGAGTTAAATGAACTTCAGTTTGAGATTTTATGCTAATCTGGCTAGTAGCTGGGCTGTGCTTAATATTTGTTTTAGCTGTAGGAGCCAGGGAATTCAATTTCCTCTTAAGTCTTTATTTTTGTCTCCCTTGTTGTCTTTGAACTTCCCCCCAAAACTCCTCCTCAGATAGAGCCTGTGTCTTGCAATTATTTCTGCCATAATTATTATTAGAATTGATCCCTTTGTTCTGGTGGTAATGTGTGGGAAGCATTCTCTAATCTTATGCATAAATCTCAGTAGGTATTTTCATGGAACTGTGTCCCAGGACTGTGACCTTCACAGATACTTCCTCCCATTTCCCCTTTAGGTAATACAGTAAGGCTAGACAGGCCTGGAGAAGAGAACTGTCCTTCCCTAGAAGGGATAATATTCTGATAAAATCTTCTGCAGGAGAGTGAGCCTTTGTTATTGGAGAACTCTGGGAGTGTTTCACAGCGTTTTCTCTTGCCTTCGTCCTCCCTGAGCCAGGAGAGCATCTCCACGGCCCTTTACTGTGAGAACCTAGTAGGATTACTGGAGATAAAGGCAAGAAAGTGGGGAGAGGCACCAAAAACTGTGGTATCCAGGTGTTTCTCACTCTAAAGCTAGTGCAACACTCAGCCACCAGCAAATCCATCAAAATCGACATTTGATGTTTCTAAAAACCTATGATTCGACCTTCTCCTGCTCCAGATAAACAGATCTTGCCTGCAGTTCTCAGAGTTCCCCTGACTCTCCACAATTGGGAAAGCAGGTTGCCCTGTAACCTCAGATCTTCCACGGATTAAAGAAAAGCCAGCATTTTCCAGCTTGTTCAATCTTTCTTGTTTTAAGTGCGGGAGTGACAACTCCCAAAGACACCTTTGCATTTTGGAGCTTAAGATGGACATCCACAGGGCTTTTTGGATGCCAGTCCTTCACATATTGAAGATCAGACATAAAGATGCAGTGTAGTGTTAAATTATTGTCAAGGGCATAAGATAAGAGAGAGGGGCCAAGGGAGTGGATCTATTAACATGGCACTTGAGATAGGGAAGGGAAGACAATGGAAAAAGCAATCCCATCAGAATTTTTTCTTCTAACCTTCAGTGATATCTTCATTTTTCAGGGGTGAGGGTGGGGGAAATACATTCCAGAGTGACTACAGAATATGTCCATGGAAACAGCTAACTGATTTGCACTAGTTAGCCATGCGGAGGAAATTATTTTGCATTTTACATGCAATCACCAATTTTATTCTCACAACAATGTTTTGAAATAGGTCCTCCTCTAGTTATTGTAATAACTAGAAGATGAAACAGAGGATAAAAATGCTAAAGTCAATTACCTTAGGATACACAGCTGATTTATAATCTGTGCTCTACAAGATCATCTCACGTAACACCAGTGCACTATGTGGGAGGTTGGAAGTGGCAGACAAGGTGAAGGATTTGGTCCTGAACATGCTGAATTTCAGACAAATATTTCCACATACTATAATTAAGGATTTTCTCTAAAAGAAATGCCTTACTGTATTGCTCAGGCGAGGCTAGGTTTTGCTATAGGAAAAAAAACAACCCTCCACTCTCAATGTCTTAACCCCACTAAGTTTAGTTTTTTTTGGCAGGTCTAGCAATGATCCAGGGCACTGACATGTGTGATTCTGCATTCCAAGCTGTGGACTTAAGGTTTGGGGCTCCAGCAGGTCAATAGGAGGCCTTCAGTATCACTGTGGGAAGAGAACAGACAACTGGAAACTCCTGTTCAGCTCTTCTACATGCCAGCCTGCACATGGCACATGTTATTTTCACCCACAGCCCATGGGCATCAATTTGTCCCATGGCACTGCCCATCTACTACAGGACTGGGAAATAGGCGAGAGTACAGAGAAGGCTGAGTGAGCAACTGTTTTTGCAACAAGTCAATGAATCTTACTTTTATTTAATTAAAATAAAAAAACACAAGGAAAAATTTATGCTCATTTTTATATAGTATTTTTTTCATCTCTGAATGGAAGAATACTTTTTTCACTTTGAGTTTAAGCTTTTAGCTAGGTACATGATCTTTTTTGATTAAGGGATATATGGGTAAATATTTTTTGTGCTGTCACTCCATGAAACAGTTACAAAATGCAATGAAATTAAATTTCTTATAAAGGCACTAAACTGTCATGTTCCATTTCAAACAGTATGGAAAACAAGATATCAATACGTTCTGAAGGGCCTTCATCTTGCAAAGCAAGTAGACATTGCATATAACACATTTTTATTGCATTTATAGGCTTGCAGAAAATTAAGGAAAATTTCTAAGCGCCATAAAAGCAAACTGATTTAAATTAAGACTGCTGAAGGTGAATGTCAATATTGGTCCTACAGACCACAAACTAAGCTTTAAGCCATCAGCAAAGTCACGCGGACCATGAGCTGATCTTAGAATAAACAAGGGGTCCTGAAAAGTGGGTTAAAGCCATCCTGTATTAGCACCTTCTGATTCTAGAGAGAGGAAAATGCAAACTCTCTTCGGAGGAATGCGACCACATATCATTTGTGTCCCCAGGGTTTCCACAGATTGGCTTAAAACAAGTATGAGGATACAATAAAAGATCCCAAACACACAGAAAAAGAAACCACTATGAGAAAGTATCAACAAATATAACGATTGATGACCAGATACAGATAAAGAATATAAAATAACTACAACTGAATTTACCATTATAAAATACATAACACAGAAATATAAATTTGAAAAATCTGAACTCCAGTGATATCTTAAACATCAGAAATAGAGTTCAAGAGAAAATTATTGAATGGGCAGATATATGTGAAAAAGCAATCCAGAATGCAATGAAAAGAGATGATAAAAATATGAAATTAAAGTTATGAGATAGAACAGAAAGAAAGAGAAGATCAAACTGATATCTAGTGGGGGTACCAGAAAGTGTAGAGAGAATGAAGGTGAGTTAATAACTGCTGAGATACTTTTGGGAAGATGGTGTCGAAGTAGATAGGCAGAGCTCAACTCTCTCACAAAAAACAATGGAGAAAGGGCAAAAACCTACCTGAAGGAGGTGTTTTGGGTTTCTATAGACTAGGAAATTGCCACCCATCATCCAGGAGGGAGCGAGACAGGTAAAGAAGCCAAAGGGAAATCATGAGTTACTCTCCTGTATGGCTGGAAATGGCACATACACCCCACCCCCAAGGCAAAGAGCCTCCGTAAAACCCCTGGCTCACTGCAGCCCACTGAGTGAGAAGGAGCATTTCCTGTGAGGAAGAGGGGTCTGGCAGAGGGTGGAGAGTGGTTTCTTTTTAGTGAGTTTGGCCAGCTGACCCCTCTTTGAATCTCAAAAAAGACCCCAACCAGCATTGAGGAAGCCCCAAGGAGAGGGGAGGGGGGATCTGATCAGTTAGGTTGTCACACCCAGCTGCCCTGGGAGAGAGAGGAACTAGGTCAGTGAGGGGTAGAGTAAGGTGCCTAACCAGCCCAGCTCAGGCAAACTGTTAGAAATCCAACTCACCTGAGGGAACAGGGGCAGGATGAACCAAATAAGCGTTCAGAAGCCTGATTAGCCCATGGAGCTGGTGTGGCTCAGTGGAGGAATTCCTGCTTTGTGCATATGAGGTCCCTAGCTCAATTCCCTGTACCCCTTAAGAGAAAGGAATCTACTGAGTTATCAGGCACTCAGCCAGAATGTGTAGACAGATTTGTTTTTCTTGTTTTAGGTTTTCTTGGATCTGTTATTTTTTTATTTTTTATCAGTTCCTTTTTTTTCCTTTATTTTATTTGCTAAAACTGGGTACATCACCTGCAGAGAGCAGGCTGGAAGGGTGATTGATTGATGACCAGCAGCAACCTGAGAAGCTCCTTAGGAGCCTAAGAGGGAAAGCTGTTTTTCCTGAGTTGTTTTGTTTTTGTTGTTGTTTTGTTTTGTTTCTTGTTTGTTGTCTTCCCCCTTTCTTTGTTTCCTTTTTGCTTTCTTTATTTTTTCTACCTACTTTATTTCTTTTCTTTCCTTCATTTTTCTATCTTCTGTCTTCTGTTGCTTTTCTTTCATTTCACCTCTTCTTGTCTGGCTTTTATTTTTTACTCTCTCTCTCTCTCTCTTCTTTTCCTCTCTTCTCATATTTCTGGCCTTTTAATTCATTCTATTTTTTCCTCTATTTTGTTTCTTGTTTCATTTTTTCAAGTCCACTTTTTTATTCTTATTCCTTTATATATTTTATGATTTTTTTCTACTCTTATTACTTATTTATATTCCTAGCTCTTGTATGGATCCTCTTCTACCATTTTTTAATTATTATTACTATTATTCAATTCTCCTTCTTATCTATTCTTTTCTCTGGTCCTAATATTTTTTTCAAGGGAACACAGGCAACTGCAAGGATGTAGAATAAGAGGAACCAAGTGTCAAAAAGGAACCTTACCACACACACATTCACACAAAACAACAAAATAAAACCCCAGAGTAGAAAGAGAAGCTAACAAACCTAATAAGTCCATTAAGATAAACTGATGCCTAGACATGAAAAAAATTGCAAGCCATACTAAGAAACAGAAAGACATGGCCCAGTCTAATGAACAAACTGAAAAACAGGAGGAGATGCAGAATGTTGAACAATGAATCAGAGATGTCTAAACAAATATCATGAATCAACTCAAAGAACTAAAGGAAGAGATAAAGGGTATTAAGAAGGCACTGGGGGAACATACTGAAAAAATTGTAAACATACGTAAAAAGATAATGTATATGATGGTGATGAATGGCATGATGAAAGAAATAAAAAATACATTGGAAGCACATAACAGCAGATTTGAACAAGCAAAGGAAAGGATCAGTGATGTCAAAGACAGTACATCTGAAATCAAACAAATAGTAGAACAGATAGAATAAAAGATAGAAAAAATCCAACAGGGACTTAGGGATTTGAATGACAAAATACAACACTCAAACATTTGCATTATATGCATCCCAGAGGGAGAAGAGAAGGGATAGGGGGCAGAAGGAGTGTTGGAGGAAATAATGGTGGAAAATTACCCCACTATTTTGAAAGACATAAACATACATGTCCAGGAAGTGCAGCACACCCCAAACAGTATAAATCTTAACAGGCCTACCCCAAGAAATATGCTTATCAAATTGTCCAATGCTCAAGACAAAGAGAGAATATTGAAAGCAGCAATTGAAGAGATCTATTACATACAAGGGAAGCTTGATTAGATTAAGTGCTGATTTCTCATCTGGAACCATGGAAGTAAGAAGGCAGTGATATGACATAATTAAGATACTAAGTAAAAACTGTCAGCGAAGAATTCTATATCCAGCAAAGCTGGCATTCAAAAATGAGGGAAAGTTCAAACTATTCACAGATAAACAAAAATTAAGATAGTTTGTCAACAAGAAACCTGTACTTCAAGAAATAGTAAAGGGAGTTCTGCAGGTTGAAGGAAAAAACAGGACTGAGAAGGTTGGAGGAGAGTATAAAATGGAAGATTATTGGCAAGAATAACTAAAAAGATTAAAAATAAAAATAAAAACAATATTTGACATATATAAACCTAAAGAAAATATAGCTAATGTAAGTAATTTCTTGACAGAAATAACATTGAATGTAAATGGATTAAACTCTGCAATCAAGAGATACAGATTGGCAGAATGAATAAGGAAATATGACCCATCTATATGCTGTCTACAAGAAACCCACCTTAGGCCCTGGAATGCAAGGAGGTTGAAAGAGAATGGTCGGAAAACAATTTTACATGCAAACAATAACCAAAAAAAAGGGCAGGAGTAGCTATACTAATATCAGACAAAATAAACTTTAAATGCAAAACTATTGTGAGAGACAAAGAGGGATACTATATATAAATTGAAGGGGTAATCTGTCAAGAAGAGAGAACAATCATAAACCTTTATGCACCTAACCAGGGGGCCTCAAAATACATGAGGCAAACATTAGGAAAACTAAGTGGAGAAATTAATGCCTCTATAATTAGTGGAAGACTTTAATACACCGTTATCACCATTCTGCAGAACATCTTGGCAGAGGATCAATAAAGAAACAGAGACCTTGAATAATATGTTAGGGGATCTAGACCTAATAGACATATACAGAACATTGCACCCAAATAGAGTGAGATATACATTCTTCTTGCAGCCACATGGATCATTCTCCAGGATAGACCACATGGTAGATTACAGAACAACTCACAAAGAATTCAGAAAGATTGAAATTATACAAAGTAATTTCTCTTACCACAATGGAATGTAGCTGGAAATCAGTAAGGGGCAGAGAATCAGATTAGGCACAAAGATATGGAAGATAAACAACACACTCTTAGACAATCAGTGGGTCAAGGAGGAAATTGCAAATGAAATCGGTAACTACCTTGAAAAGAATGAAAATGACAACACAATGGATCAAAACTTATGGGTTGTAGCCAAAACAGTGCTGAGAGGGAAATGTATAGCTATAAATGCCTATGTTTAAAAAGAAGCAATAGCTAAAATCAAAGACCTAACTGCACACCTGGAGGAATTAGGAAAAGAACAAATGAATCCCAAACCAAGTAGAAAGAAGGAAATAAATATTAGAGCAGAGCTAAATGAAATTGAAAATAAATATTAGAAAAAAATGAACAAAACCAAAAGCTTGTTCTTTGGGAAGATTAATAAAAATGACAAATCCATAGCTTGACTAAGAAAAAAAGGAGAGAAGATGCAAATATGTAAAATAAGAAACAAAGAAGGTGATATCACCACACACCCTACAGAAATAAAGAGTATCATAAGAGGATACTTTGAAAAATTGCCTGCCAAAAAGTGGATAACTTAGATGAAATGGACAAATTTCTAGAAACATACAAGGAGCCTACGCTGATGCAAGAAGAAACTGATGAACTCAACAGACCAGTCGCAAGTAACGAGATTGAATCAGACATCAAAAAACCTCCCAACTAAGAAGAGGCCGGGACCAGATGGCTTCACAGGTGAATTCTACCAATCATTCCGGAAAGAACTATCACCAATCCTGCTTAAACTCTTCCAAAAATAGAAGTGAAGGGAACATTACCTATCTCATACTATGATGCCAACATCACCCTAATACCAAAGCCACACAAAGACGTCACAAGAAAGGAAGACTATAGACCAATCTCTCTAATGGATCTAGATGCTAAAATCCTCAAAAAATTGCTAATCATATTCAACAACACATTAAATGAATTATGCATCATGACCAAGTATGTTTCATGCTTCCTATGCAAGGATGGTTCAACATATGAAAATCAATCAACATAATACACCACATTAATAGATAGAAAGAAAAACATCACATGATCATCTCTATAGATGCAGAAGAAGCATTTGACAAAATATAGTACCTGTTCCTGATAAAAACACTTCAAAAATAGGAATGGAAGAAAGCTTCATCAACATGATACAGGGTATATATGAAAATCCCACAGCTAACATAAATGGTGAAATGCTAAATGCTTTCCCTCTAAGATCTGGAACAAGACAAGGATGCCCACTTTCACCGCTCCTATTTAACATTGTATTAGAAGTACTTGCTCAAGATCTTAGGCAAGAAAATGATATAAAAGTCACCCAAATTGGAAAGGAAGAAGTAAAAATTTCACTATGTACAGATGACATGATCCTGTTTATAGAAAGCCCTGAGAAATCTACAACATAGCTTCTAGAGCTGACAAATGAGTTCAGTACAGTGGATATAAGATTAACATGCAAATATTAGTAGCATTTCTGTATGCCAATAATAAGCAATCTGAGGAGGAAATTAAGAAAAAGAATTCCATTTACAAAAGAAACTTAAAGTTTCAAATACATAGGAATAAACTATTTTGTCTGTGGGCTTTCTGAACTTTACTTTTAGGAGGTACACAGGAAAAGGCTACACAGCAAACCAAAAAATAATCCTTTAAAAAATATATAAATTTACATAAATTAAAAAAATAAATTAAACAAAAATATATTTAATTTTTTTTTTAAAAAACCTTCCAACAATCTATTGTTCAGATTAAAACCTCTTCAAGGTATGGTCTTGTGAATGCTGTCTCTGATCCCTCCACTTCTTTCTATACTAAGTTTTATGTGACATCTTCCATGTAATTATTTAAAGGCAGCTCTTGTCAGGAACTATTTTACTGAATTTGAAATGCTCAGAAAAATAAAAACATATAGAAAGGATAAAACTTTATGTATACAAAGAAAATATAGAATAGAAATTAGTAAACAATAGGTTTTTAAATACTGTTCTATACTATTTTACCATTAGGAAAAACACCCAGATTCCGGGGAAAGTATTTTTCATTTACCTTCGTATTTTGCTAACTCATCTTCCTTTGAAATTTCTCTATGATGGTTTTGTAAGCACCTCCTCATTATATTCCATGGACCTGCTTTTCCCTTTTTCAATGGTTGGTAGCAATGCTTCAATATGTGTTCATCAATAGAAACAAACATACCACACTAATGAGGGGTGTTGATGTGGGAAAGTGTGAGAAGGGGAAAGAGGGATCATATAGGAATCCCTTATGTTTTTAATATAAAACTTATGTAATCTAATGCTTCTTTAAAAATAACAAAAAATTTAAAAAACTGTTGATATAAATAAGAATTTTCCAGAATTATTAAAAAATACAAATTTATAGATACAGGAATAAAATATATACTATATAAGAGAAAGGAAGAAAGGAAAAAAAGAGTAAAAGAAAGGGTAGTAGGGAAAGAAAGAGGGAGGAAAGTAGGAAAAAAGTTTATCCTGAATATATTTTTAATGAAAACCACAGACAGAATATTAAAGAATCAGCAGAATTCAGTAAAGCAGATAGAAAGAAATGGCAAATCACTTACAAAGAAATGCCAGTTTGATGGACAAAGATTCTGTACCCAAAATAATGGAAGCCACAAAAATTATTGGATGACTTTTACAAAAAGCACATAGGTAATAGCAGTGAAACTAGAATTGTATATTCAGCACAGTAACTTCTCAGGAGGCAAAAGGAACTACACAATACTAAAGTGATGCATAAAGGGAAACTATAGCATTGAATACTTACATAAGGAAAGAAGAAAGTTCATGAGCTAAACATAAATTTAAGAAGGTTTAAAAATAACAGAATATACTAGAAAATAGCTGATGATAGGATAAATTAGGAGCATTCATTAAAGCTAGTCACAGAAAGGGAAATCAACAGAACAGAAGAAGCATTAAAAATATTTACAAAGTGGGCAAACGTCTGTGAAGGTTGATGGAGATGGAGGAGGGGAAGGAATGGGGAAGAGAGGTAAAAAGATGGAGATGATGGTGATGATAGTAATAATAGACATACCTCTACTAAGGTTGATGGAAATAAAGAAGACACAGGAGCAGGAGGGGGAGAGGAGGAGGACAACAAGAAGGAGGGTCAGGAGAAGAAGAAGAAGAAAAAGAAGGAAGCCAAAATAAAAAGTTGAGAAGAAAAATGGGAAATAGAATGGATTCATCAGAAATTACATTTTAATAAGAAAATATAAGCCAATAGCTTTGTAAGTTTGACAGATTGGAAAGATTTCCAAAAAACATAACATCCTACAAGCATTATAACCATTAAAGAAGCTAAATTAGTACCTACCAATCTTCCTATCAAGAAAACACTAGAACTAAGGGTTTTAGGGTTGAGTTCTACCAACTTTAAAGGAAAAGATTATTCCAAAATTGTATATTCATCCAATGAACACAAAAATGGTAATTCCTTCTATGAGAGCAATCAAAGCATAATATCAAACCAGACAAGAAAAATTACAAAGAAAATGAGAGAATAAACAGTATTGACATCCCTACATCTTTAAAAGAAAATAAAAGGGCACTAATAATATTAATATTGATGGTAAGTATTGAGCACATGCTGTTGAGTTAGCACTGAACTAAGTGCTTTACATGAAATGTCCTTTCATTGTCACAGTAACTAGTGCATTTTTGAAAGAGAAGGACTGGGGCCCAGGGCACTTGAGAGATCTGACGACACTTCCAAGGACAAAACAGGAAAGGGAGCAAGCAGACCAGCTCTCTGGGTCCCCAACCTTTACACTCCTACACTTCAAGTAGATTGCTTTTTTTTTTTTTTTTTTTTTGAGATACCGGGTGCTGGGTATTGAATCCAGGACCTCGTATGTGGGAAGCCTGGGATCAAACACTGAGCCACATGCACTTCCTTGGGTTGAGTCTTTTCATTTTTTTTCCTTGTTGTTTGTTCTTCTTTATTCAGGAGGCACCAGGAACCAAACCATGTGAGAGGCGGAACCTCAACTGTTTGAGCCACATCCACTCCCAATGATTGCCTTTTTTTTTTTTGACCTTTATAAGTAATCACTAGTAATCTATTGCAAGGAGAAACCAGAAATCACTGCTACTTCTACTAAAATAAAGGAAACATACCCATGTTTTACTTGAAGCAATGGATTTAAAAAATTGCAAATTCCTTGATCATGTTTTATTCTTGCTTGCTGGTATCTTTAATTTTCACCTGTTTGCTCTCTTACCTGGGATGTGATCCTTGTAATAGTAACATATCACTTTTCCATGGAAAATCTGAGTAGAGATTAATAATACATGGATTGCACTAGAAAGCAGAATTCGGTGTTTACACTCAGGGAGTGATTCTTTCAGGGATGTCCCAAACTGGTGCACTGAAACATGCATATCTTTGCACACACAAGCTCCATGAGCAAATACAGGTGCACCTGACTGGAATAGTAGAGCTGGTGAATCACACGGTACTCTTTAGGACTCTGAGTGCAAATGGCAAATCATCTCATTTATTGTTAAAGTGCTTCTTTAATCTTATAAAACAAGAGGAATGAAAATGGCATTCTACTTTCTGATTTCAGCAAAAGAGAGAGAGGGATCTTACATAAGAATAATTACCACTATACCATGCAGATACATTTGCTGTGAAAAAAAAATCTGAATTTGTATTGATTTCGTATTAAAGCTGTAAATGTATATGGTACAATTAATTTTTGATGATACTGTGAATTATGCATTACTGTCATTTAATCAGGCCATTTTCAAGTGATCACACTGAAACAAAATTGAGTTGTCTTAAGACATGAAACATATATATCATTTACTTACTCCCGAAATAGAATTACTTTTCTGGGAATTTGTTGTAATGAAAGAGTCCATTTTTCCATCTTTAGACTTTTCATCTTATAATAAATGTTCCCTATTGTCTGCTTTGGGATTACTACATTTAAACCCAATGAATTATTGTACAAAGCAGTGATAAGGAGTCAGATCCTTCCCAAGTAGTAGAAAAGCCCATGCCATACATTTTAAAGGCAGCATACTTTTCTGCTTTCAAGCAATATGGCAAGTTATGATAGTAAAGCAGATATCTTCAAGTCATTAGTAATGAATAATGTGAAGAAAGATTAGACTGCTATGTCAAGAAGAATAAATAGATTTCTCCAGCCTTGTTTACATAGGGATTTAATTGTCCTTTTGGATGGGGTTAAAGTTTCAATCCCTATTATTTCTGAACAAATATTTTATTGGAGAACTCAGCTATGTACTTGATGCCAGATATTGGCAGGTGGCACACTTTTGACTCTTTTAGTGGTTAAGTGAAACTCGTAACAAGTGTCTTGTTAAAACAAAATGGGAGGAGTTGCAGCTCTGATGAGGCCTCTAAATTATCCTATGAAAAATGGACTGCAACAAAGAGCTTCTTCCATTTCAGGACAGGCAGGCTGAAACTGTCCTCTTGTGTGAAGGTCAACCACGGTACTTGTACTGAATCCTACACTGAAAGTCTATCTCATAAATACCCACAGGGTGGATTTATGTTACCTTCAGCACTCTCACCACTGACCACCAGGATGCCGAAAGCATTCATTGGTGATTTATGCGTCCCAAATCTCCTTGGCAGGGAAAAAAAATAAAAGAACAAAAAGTCAAAACTCAACTCAGACACTTTGCCTTGAGCACAGATGCTTGCTAGAGCAGTAAGACACACTAAAAATTATTCATATTAACACAGGTGAAAAATATCTCAGACATGAGAACTGACGTACACTCTAGATGAAGATGTTTTTTTCTGAAACTCAAACTAAATGTTTTCTTTCTACCTTCTAAACTCCATATGCTAAATATTTGAATAAATCCATTTGATCCCAGTAGCCCTTTTTCCCCCTGATCATAATTAGAGGACAACATAAAGTTCAGTGAACAAAACTTTCTTTAGTATTGTCTAAATGCCAGGCACTTTTGACTCTGTTGATTGAAGTCTAGTGAAAGAGAGCTAAGAGGTTGATTACGATGAAGTATGTTGAGAACTTTGCCAGAGTGAGTTGAGGGCACAGGGCAAAAGAAACTGGCTAGGCATTGTGGAGAAAGCTGTGGGAAAGCTTTAAGGAAATAGGGTACACAAATTAAACCTAGAGACTACTGTGTTCTCTCCAAAGGGGAGACATCAATGAAGGGCTGCGAGAGAGAGAGAGAGAGAGAGAGAGAGAGAGAGAATCTGCCAGGTTCATGCAGCTAAAAGAACTCAAAGACGGTTAGAGGAATTGACAAGAGATGGAGCCGCTCCATCAAGTCAGCTCTCACATGAGCCTAGGGCAGCCATATACCATTTAGAGGTTTAAAGAAGGGGGAAAAGGACATCTGGTTTAGAAAGTTTCCTCTGTCTGACTGTTTAACTTTCCAGAAGTATTCCACTGCAATAGTTTTAGTTTCCTAGGCTTCAAATCGAATGCAATAGTTCAGTTTAATCAATGGGAATTTATTTGCTTATGGTTTTGTGGCTAAAGGAAAGTCCAAATCAAGTCATCATCAAGGCCGTGCTTTCTCCCCAAGACTGTGGCATTTTGGGGCTGGCTGATGGTGATTTTTGGTCCTTAGCTTGTCACATGGCAATTCACATGGTGATGACTTCTGGCCCCTCTGTTCTCTTCCTGTATCATTGATTTTAGCTTCTTACTTCCTATGGCTTTCTACCTGCAGCTTAATTTCATTCTTCTTATAAAGGACTCCAGTAATAGGATTCAGACCTCTCCCGACTGGGCTGCCCTACACCTTAACTGAAGCTGTTTCATCAAAAGGTTGTACTTACATTCGGTTCATACCTACAGAAATGGATTAAATTTAGGAACATGTTTCTGGGGTACATACAGCTTCATTCCACTACACTGAGATTTGGGAAATGAATTAGAATAGGCGGGGAGCGTGGTTATCACAGATGGGAATGACTAAGTGAATGCGCAAAGAAGGAGATATGTTTTCAGTTGTGGATGTGTGTCTGATAAAAAAGAGACAATTAGCTCCTGCAGTTGCATGTGGGACCGTCTAGTGGAGCAGAGAAATGGATAAGAGAAACTGATGCTCCCTTGTGGAAAAATGATAGTCAACCTTCGTGATGTCATTTAGGGCTTGGTAAATCTCATTCTCTCTCTCTCTCTCTCTCTCTCTCTCTCTCTCTCTCTCTCACACACACACACACACACACACACTTGTTAGACATGCAGAATCTAAGTCCACACCAGAAAGGACTGACTCACAGCTGACATTACATAAGACCCCACAGGATTTACGTGCACATCAATAGAATGAGACAGAGAGAGCCTTAATCAGTGGAAGACAGTGTGACAAGTTGTGTAAAAGAAGACAACTAAAAAATGAAAACCATCCCAGAAGTACTCAGACTAGCATCATGAATCCCATCAAACTTCAATTCATACTGCACCAGAGAGATGAAGATAACTCATTGGATCAAGAATGCATAAAAAAATGTTTTATGTTATATTGATGAATTCTCATAACTACATACAAAATTAGTTATAGCATCATAGAATTCCTTTGTTGATTCTTAAGAGTATATATGAAATGGAATTTTGGCCTTTTATCAATGTCTTATGGGAAAACATATATGTAACAGAAAATACATAGGTTTTGTTTTATGTGTTTGTTTTGCTCTTGGTCAAGAGTTCTGAAGAAGTAATAATCATTTCTCATACTTGTACATTACCTTAATCTACCTCTAAGCCCATTCTCTCGTTTATTAGCTCTGCTGATAGACTTGTTCCCAGCTTCATTTTATATAATTCAACATTATGATATAATTTCTTGATCTTGATTTTAGTTCAGGAGAGGCTGAGAAGAGATTCTTCAAGAAGTATTTTTGGAAAGATTTATTATTCACACACCTATGTGTATGGTTCATCTTTTTTTTTCTTTCTGTTTTTAATAGGGATTTATTGTCTGAAGGTATATTCCCAAGCACTATACTTTCAGCAGCAGATTGGCTTGTTTTCATAACAAGAACTTATTCCTCTTGCAAAATAGTTAAAAGTCTGGTGGAATGCAGAGTATTACTAAGCAACTTGCCTATCAGATTAAGAATTGCCTTGGATATGTGACAGATCATGACTTGAAAATTAAAAGCCACAAAATATTCTAGATCTAAGCATTCTAAATTCTAGACTTAAATCAAGGAAGAATTGTGGTTCAGCAATGGTTTATACTTTTCCAACAATTTCGTTAGTAGGTTTTTTGCCATGATTTTAGAACCACTCTGCAAAGTTAATATGAGACCAGAGATTAGGCAGGCAAAAAATGCAGGAAGATCCAATTATCCACATTAATCATAATTCCATTGCACTAGGAAAATTATTATAACTAATCAAATTTGGAATTTAGAGTCTATCACTCAAGAAATTCACTAAAACTTTAAAATATTTATCATTTATGAATTTGATAAAGGATGACTTTTTTCTATCTTCTCATTTGAACACAATCTAATATTAATTTACAGTTTGCTAGAAGAAAGAAAGGAAGTTTTAAAAATTATAGTAAGAAAATAATGGACGTAGAAAGAAGACAGAACTAGGAGTATGTCTTCTCTTTGTCACCTACTGTCTGAGTGATCTTTCATGTTACTGAATCACTTCAAGCCATATCTTCCACAGTTGCAAAGCTACCAGATAAGATGTGAGTGAGAAAGAACGAATGTCATTGCATGTCTACAGAACATGGGTGATAGTAGGTGCTTGATGAATGAGAACTAATTGATCTTGTTTAAAATAAAGGGCACTGAGATGCTGAAAGCTTTGGGAAAAGTTATGCCATTCTCAAATAATAGCTTCACATGGGAGAAGGAAATAAAAGAGAGGATTATAATTCTGTGTACCTGATAGGAAGGCAAGGAAGACAGCCGAGAGGAAAATGGAACTTACAGAGGATACTGGGGCATTCAAACAACTTTTGGTCTATTTTACCATTTGTCCTAAGCATTTGTCCATCCTGCTTCTCTTCACACTTACCCAGAGATTTAAAATAAATAAATTAGTGCCTACAAACCACCCTTAGTTTAATAAAACATGGGTTTTGAGACTGAAAGGATTAGCCCATTTCAGGGAAATATACACACATTGATGGCATCATTTCAGGACCCTAGAGATAAAAAGGGAATGGTAAAAGTTCTAGAGAAAAAGAGTGTTCTAACAAAATGTTAAGGATGAGAATGCATCAGACTTCAACCTTGGAAGCAGCAAGTCAGTGGAGCAATGTCTTCAAATATAGACAGAAAAGTACTTCCAACTTAAATACCCAGTCAAACCCATGAGGACATTCTCAAATATGTACATTCTCTAAAAGTATAACTCCCTTGCTTCCTTTTCTAGGAATATGACCTCCTCCAACAGTGGCTTGACAGCTAAGAGATAAGGAATCAACCCAGGAGGAAAGGGAAGGGAATTCTAAGGTGGTCAAGTGGGTGCAGACCTCAAGAATGCAGGAGAAGGAATGCCTTTAGGAATGATGGCTCCTGAAAAGATTTGGAATTCACAGTTTTCTGAATAATATTACTTATTGAAAATTGTCCTGACTGTCTAAGAGGAGATGCAAGAAAGTTATTTATATGTACAACAAAACCTAAGCAAATAAAGACAAACAAGCAAGAAAGGGCAACCTGAAAAAACCTGAAAAAAGGGAAGTGTCATCCTTTTATGCCACAATGTTGTTTTAATAATAAAAACAACAAATCTTGCTTTCACCTCAAAATAACCTAAGTCTAATGGGAGAATCAGGCAGTCAAACCAAAAGGCTGACAGTGAAAGAGAGCTAAATCCTCATCTACCATATCAGTAGGTCAAGAGATAGCATCTGAAATTGATAAATCCCACGCTAGAGCTTTAGTCGCAGTATTTAGAACTAAGAAGACTTAACAATGAAAATAGGCAAGTGTGATTCATTTGGGAAAAGAAGACCTTGTGTGGGGAGGGGAGTGGTATGTCAGAGAGCCGTTAGGTATAATCCTTTCAGTTTACTATTAAACTTTTTAAGCTATTGTGCATGTATTGCTTTGATAAAATAAAATCTAATTAAAAAATTCATGAGGCAGGTTTTAAGCCTCTTGGATATGATCAAGCTGACTTCTCTAGGTAACACCTATATGTAGCTAATACCCACTTGAGTCCATTTTGACCCATGTAAGGCAATATTGTCTTCACAAATAGGGTAGGTATATACCACACAAGAAATGACTGCTGCTCCATTATTCCTATCCCACTGTATAGATTCAAAGGGAAAGATGGAGGATGAACGCCTGTTGAAGAAGTCGATAGAAAAGAAGTTGTCTTTTGTCTGCAAACAGGAGGCTGCCTAGCAACCATTATCTGGCACTCTGAGAAGAGGCTGAGCCACGTTTCCATTGCTGTACCTTTTATGAAATGTAGCCTCACACACACAAAAAATGAGAATTTATATTCCTGATGAGGTTAGAAGTAGTCTATTACTATCAAATCCAACATCCCCATGGATCCAAGTTATTAGGGAAAAAATGAAAAATGCATTTAAGAAGACACAAGTGCATTAAATTGCCTGCAGTTTGTAAACATTGCTTTTCTTTCTAACTGGTTTAATCGTTTTAAAATAATATGTGCATGAAACCAAGGCCAAACAATGAGCTGGTGATGTAAAGCACACATGGTTTGGAATTGAAGCTGAGTGAATGCCATATGTCTCATTGCATTTATTGTCTCTACTAGGGTAAATGTGCTGTACTCGATTTCGACTTAGTCATGCTGTAGTTTGCACTGTCAGAAAATTTGCATTTCTGTGATGAAAATGAAAGATGTGTTTGAGATTTATTGGAAAAGTGGGTGTAGAAAGACTTTAAGTGCTTCTGAGATCATTACTCTTTTATGATGACTTATAAAGAGCTTTGAAAACAAGGTGCAAAGCTTCTGAGTGTCAGAGCACACCTCCTGCCCTGGTGAGGGCAAAATTCATGCTCAGTGAGCACACACTCCACTAACTCTTTATGCCTCGGGCAGCAAGACGGTTCTTTCTCTGGTATGAAAATGAAGGGAAAAGAAGAGCATATTTTGTAAAAAAAAATTATTCTAGTAGTGTGGCAGTTTGATATAGTTATGAATTCCAACAATAGATATGCATTATGTTTGTAAACTTGTCTTTTGCTCTGGGCATAATTAAATTATGATTAGGGTTTTGATTGGGCCATGTCAGTAGGGTGTTGAGCCCCACCCCTCTGTGGGTGGGGTTTCATATATAAAAGACATGATAAAGGACAGAGTTGGAGTTTTGAGCTGGAGTTTTGATGCTGAATTTTAATGCTGGAGCCCAGGGAAGTAAGCACATAGAGGAGCTTGGTCGTGAGAAAGGAGAGAAGGCCCCAGGAAGAGACGAGTGGTTTGCCTGACAGTTCACAGCTGGCCTTGTGGAGAGAGGCAAAGCCTAGAGAGCCTCATAGTCTATAGCTGACCTTGTGGAGGAAACAGAGGAGCTGAGCCCGGAGAGAAACAGAGCCCCAGAAAGGGAGGAACCCAGGAAGCCTGAACCCTAGCAAACGTCAGCAGCTCTCTTGCTCCAACACATGGCAAGAGACTTTGGTGAAAGAAGAAACTTATCCTTTATAGGCTGGTAACTGTAAGCTTCTACCCCAAATAAATACCTTTTATAAAGACCAAGAGATTTCTGGTATTTTGCATCAGCACCCTTTTGGCTGACTAATACAAGTAGCATATATAAAACTCAAATTTTCCCAATGAACAAAAATCCATTAAACAATAAAACCTCTGCAACTCCTTGTCTTAACATAAAAAACTCTGTCACTTGAACTAAACCAGATGAGAATGAGTTCAAGAAAAATTAATAAATAAAACATTGTACAAGTTGATTACCATAAGTCTTTGGGTAGATCTTTTTTCTGAAGCCATCTGGCTTCTTTTCCAAGATCCAGGCAATGGTGGAACACGTTCTCATGCATTCTACAGACTAGATGTGACAGTTTTTGTCAATGGGCCCCAAGAAATTCCTCCACCCCACAAAATGGCCTGATTTGGGCAGGAGCCAACCCTTTTGCATTTAAAGAACCAACTGTCCCCTGTCATCACCATCAAAATCCAAATTGGAAACGTATGGAAATGATACAAGACAATAAACAGCATGCAGGTTGCCGGAAGTAAGCTTCCACTGATAAATGTAACATGAGCTCTGCATGTCCCAGTTCTTTCTCCTGGTCCTTGAGGATAATGTGATGCCAGTACTTTTCATCTTCTAACCAAGAGTCGTGACAGCAAAACACTGTTCCTGGGAGAATGTGGAGATGCTCTCTTTTGTCAGAGAAAGAATGACAGAGAGCAATGCAACTCCTAATCCTTGTAATGTAACGGCTGAGCAGTCAGATCACCGAAGGGCGAGCTCCCCTTGGGAGGCAGGAAGACAAGAGCCAGCTGGGATATTGAAGCCTTGCTCCCCTTTGTCTTCCTGGTACCCCTCCAGGCTTTTGTGCAGCCAGCGCCAGATTCCGTATTCAACAGGCACCGTGACTGAGGGGTGAATGTACTTCCCCGGCAGCCCTCCCTTTTTCTCCCCAAATTCTTTTCATCTCTGTGGGGATCCACAATAATAAATCAGTCTGAGCCCAGGACTGCTGGGGTGAACAATAAATCACAATAATCCTCCTACTGCTCAGAGAGTTTCGATCCTTAGGAGATTTGTAATCACAGCGGCAAGGCAAGGGTGTTAATGAGGTCCATAAATTAAGTTAAAGCAGGGTAATTATGTCCTGTGTCACAATAAAGGCTGGGGCGGCTAATATCATTAAGGCTAATGAAACACTTTCTTAGATTGTGAAGATAAATGGACTACAAATATTACTGTAAACAAGGGGCTCTTTTGCTGTCGTACAAATTAATTATGGAGAGGCCTCTGCAAATACTGCTTGGGCTTAACCCTGAGTCTTGCAATGGCTGACTTGTTTGACAAGTGTTTTTCTGTGTAATGCCATTTGGGGAGAGCGCGGACAGAGTCTACACAAGCCGTCTATGTGCTCGCTCTCTGCATCCTTTTCTAGGAAATTATAACAGCTCTTCTTGCCCAGTTGAAACTCCTTCTTCTTTTTAGGATGAGCATATTGGCCTTTTAGGATTTTTCCTGGACCCTTCTTTATGTTTGAGTATGTGACACAGATATTCCAGCGTGTTAATAAATGAGGATAGCTTAGGCTAAGATGAAAAAGAAAAAAGAAGCTTGTAGATGCTGTACTACTTCCATGTCATTAGATGCTCACCGTAAATATTTTATAAGTGGATAAGACAACAGAACTTACCATAAAACCTCACATTTTGGATATAGGCTTATTTGTACTATGGTAACATTGTTCTAAGGGTTTTATATGCATTACTTCCTTGAATCCAAACAATGGCTCTAAGAATCAGGCCCTATGATTCCTGATATATAGAAACTGAGACCAAGGCAGAGATTAGTTGTCTGCCTTGCCACAATTACAGCCACTGCTACAGAATTCATTTAGGTGCTAACATAAGACTCTCTAATCTCAAAACTCGTGTTCAAAACAATTACATGGCATGGCCTCTTAATTACTTCTAGCCACCTGAGCGTTCCTTATTATATTGGAACAAGGTAAGTGACAAGAGAGCAAAAAAGAGAGGACCAGCACACTAGAATGAAAATCAGAAAGTAAGCAGAGTTGTTAGGTTTCCAGTCATCAATATGCACAGAAACCCCACAAACCGAGCAGGGATCTGAAAAGTTTTTTTTGTATGAAGGTGAAGAAATTTTTTTTTTGTTTTTCTTTCAATTTTTGGAAGGCTTTTGAATAAAATATAGAGTGTGGCAGTTTCACACAGTGGTTAAGAATACCTTTCTCCCTTTTATAGCTGTATAATATTGGACAAAATAGTTTATTTTTAGTTTTACTTTCTTTGTGTGTAAACTGGATATAATTTTGGTACTTATTTCATAGGATTCTGTGAAGATTAATTAGGTTAACAGTTACTAGGCCCTGAGAAGTTGTGGGCACACAACTGCCATATGAGCACTACATGTTTAAATTTTGGCAAATCCTACAAGGACATTTTTTATTGTATGGCCTGAAGAATAGTACTACTTTTCCTGAAATGATCTTCTAATTTTTCTGGACTTTCTTTTGCTATATAGGTAAGATGGATTAGCTTTCCTTCTCTTTATTGGCTACTAAATCTTAAAGCAAATTTTGTGTCCTACCCATTGGGAAAGTTCCGGGCTCAGGCATGAAGCCTCCTGGGTAGAGCTGATTTACTGGGCTGTGAATGGAAGTCCCCTTCCCTTGCTCACACATCAACTGTGTCCATTTGGAATCTGTGCCCCAAGCTACAAGGATCTGCCCGTACGAGAATGACATATATCTTCCATCCTCAACAAGTTCCAGATTAATTTTCAAACATAATGGATTTCAGTTATGCATTGTTGTATATGCCTTCCTTTCTCTGCACATTTCTTCTTAGATGTCTTCATCAGCCTCTCACCCTCTCATTTACGATACCGTGGATAAACATTAGAGTGGACACTCCATGAGGGCAAGGATTTTTCTCTCCTTTGTTCGATGCTGCATCTCCCCAGCCTAGAGCAGCGCATGACACATAATAGGCTTTAGGGTAAACATTTATTAACTTAACAAAGTAATGCTCTTTTTGCGTATCTCTACAATCTCCCTTTAATTTGGTAATAAGGTGAGCTATAAACATACACGTAAGTAATGCTATGCATGTGTCTGAAAACAGTCTACATCCGTGAAACACTATCCCCAACCCTCCTTCCTCATACATGTGCACCTGTCTTTATCTGGGAATTATTAGCTTCAGGGATAAAAATATTGATTGGATCACAATTTTCAATTTCTGAACATTTTGAAGGATTCACATGAAGCTTTCAGGGTGAGAAAAATTAGAAATAGGTGTACATTTTATATATACATTGGAAGTACTGCAGGTGCAGTTACAGGTGCCATAATAAAGTGAATATCACGTAAAGCAAGTCACAATTTGTTTTGTTTTCCAGTGCATATAAAACTCATGTTTTTGCTCTACTATAGTATAAGTGTGCAAGAATATTATGTCTAAAAAAATGTACATACTTTAATTAATGTATGACACAGAAACACAAAGTGACCACTTGCCTGACACAGGGTGGCCACAAACCTTCAATTTGTAAAAAAAAAATGCATTATCTCCAAAATACATTAAAGTGAAGCACATTAAAATCATATATGCCTGTATATGTGTGTATCTATATATGATTTTTAAATCATTATAAAGTGTAAAGTAAACGTTCATTAATTCCATGAAACTTGATCTCTGAATGAAACAAAGAAAAACATGAAGACTGATTTCCCAAGAAACAGAAAATACCAGCCATGCTGACTTTATAAAATATTTATTGATGTGAATCTGCTTTTAAGTTAGAGCAGCAAGCCCTGCAAAGTAAGAGGGTGTAATGTACACTTTCTCTCTTGACCTCAGTAAGAGATTTGATTTTGTTTAACTAAATATAAACTGAAACTCTATAAACTAGAAAATCATTATTGACAGAAAAAAATCAACACAAACTGTCTGGAGTTCGTAAGTATGGAGAGGTTGGTCCTCAGCAGAGCACCATCCTTCTGGGGGATATTACAAAGGGAAAGCAAGTCCTGCAGAAGAAGCTTTACAAACACTGTAAGGAAGAGTTTTATAAAGTTTGTGTCACATACAAGCCAGCATACAGCAAAGACTGGCGAGATGCTCCGCATGCCCAGGTCTTCTTATCCTGGGCACGCTGGATCTACATTTGCCAGACCCCTGGCAACCCAGTTGGGTCATGAAACGACAATATGCCAATGGGAAGGGAGTGAGTGTCAGATGTCATTTCCAGGCTTAGGCACTTTAGAAGGGGTGTGTCTCCTCCAAACCATTGCTTCCATCTTCATCTGTTGAATTAGCAAACTAATATGATCTAGATTATATCATTGAAAGTGGGAAGGTCCCTCTCAGTCTCGGTCCCTGAACAACTGTGTGGACCAAAGTCCCCTCTGCCCCCATTGACCAACCCAAATAGGATGTAGCTAATGAAAAATGAAATTATATTCTGTTATTGACAACTGGGGGGTTGTTAGAGCATTCGTTATATCTTTAGTAATATGCTCTCTATGTTATTTAGTTTTATAAAATGGAATTCCATTTATTTATACAACAAACCCCTATACTTCAGGCATTGTGCGTTGTGCATGCTATTCCACCACTCATCAACCTCATACAAGGATAAGAATAACCATTCACAGTACAGCTACCAGGGGTTGCAGGAAATATCATTGTTCTAAGGGTTTTATATGCATTACTTCCTTGAATCCAAACAATGGCTCTAAGAATCAGGCCCTATGATTCCTGATATATAGAAACTGAGACCAAGGCAGAGATTAGTTGTCTGCCTTGCCACAATTACAGCCACTGCTACAGAATTCATTTAGGTGCTAACATAAGACTCTCTTATCTCAAAACTCGTGTTCAAAACAATCACATGGCATGGCCTCTTAATTACTTCTAGCCACCTGAGCGTTCCTTATTATATTGGAACAAGGTAAGTGACAAGAGAGCAAAAAAGAGAGGACCAGCATACTAGAATGATATTTTAATTAGCACACATATAAATCTATACGTTCAAGTATTTATTATTCAAACTGAATTCTAAAGATGCATATGCCCCTTTCTCCCTGTAAACTACTTGTGGAAGGTCAAACTCCAATCTCTATATCTCCCATGCAAGGCAAAATTTTCTGTCTAGTGTGTAGGGATGATGATATGGAGTATCCAGCTCAAAGAAATTAAGTGGGCAGAATCACAGAAGCACCCTGTACCTCCAGATACACGAGAGCTCTCAACATTTTGTCCTTCTTTGCTCAGTTTTTTCTTGCCCTCATTTTCACATACTAGATTTGAATCCTCGAGTAAAAGGGAAATACGATTTCTTAAGTGTTGTTTTAGTTTCCCAGGCTGCTCAAAGCAACACCAGGAAAAGGTATTTATTACTTACAGTTTTGAGGCCAGGAAAATGTCCCAGGAAGGAGTCATCAAGGCGTTGCTTTCTCCCCAAGACTGTTGCTTTGTGGCTGGCTGCTGGCGACCCTTGGCCCTCAGCAAGGCACATGGAG
Source organism: Tolypeutes matacus (assembly GCA_026826555.1). Classification (NCBI taxonomy): domain Eukaryota; kingdom Metazoa; phylum Chordata; class Mammalia; order Cingulata; family Chlamyphoridae; genus Tolypeutes; species Tolypeutes matacus. The sequence continues at coordinate 9,874,597 of JAKSZT010053798.1, forward strand.
GTATCTCTTGGTCTCTTCCTTCTCTTCCAGGTTCCACGTCAGCTTCTAGCTTCCTGTGGTTTTCTCTCTGTGTCTGAGTTTCAATCTGCTTATATCCTACTCCAGTAATTGGAGTAATACCCATCCTGACTGAGGTGGGCCACATCTTAACTGAAGGTTTTCATCAAAAGTTCCCACTTACAATGGGTTCCCACCCACAGGAATCGTTTAGATTTAAGAACATTTTTCTGGGCTACAGACGACTTCAAACAGCCACAGGTATGTTTTAATCTATGCTAGAAGAAAGGAAAAAGCATTTTTCCACTTGCTTCAGCATATTCGAGCTGAGGGACTTTTCTGGAGTTTGAGTTTAGAATCCTATTCCTTATTGAAAAGTATATCATTTCCTGGCCTCGTCCTCTAGTCATATATTTCCCTCAGGTAACTGGTCTAGGAAGGGCTGAAATTTGACCTTTGGGAACTTGTGTCCTCTTCAAATTCCATGATCTCTATTATCCTGTTGTTTCCTCAATTTATTCTCAAGCACTGATTTGGCGTTAACATCTTTTCTGCTTCGGTGCTTCTATTCTCCTGATTATCTATCCATTTACCTACCTACCTACCTACCTATCCATATTATCTCATGACAAATCCAAATAAACTTAATAAACTTAAGAAGTCTCCAGCTACAAATGGAATCAACCCCCTCTTAAGAGCATAATTGAATTATGGGTTTGCATTCATTTAGCAAGGTGTTTGACCAAGTTTCTTTAAATTTTTTTTACATATAATGGGAACCTATGGGGTGCAACTTGCAGTCTGTGGTTGATGGCTTTACAGTGCTTTCCTTCATTCTGTTACATTTAATACTTTCATTAAAGTTCCAGGTACATAATTATTCAATTAAAGACTATCATTAATTTTTAGGTTACAATTTCAGAAACAAAATCACATGGCACGCTTATGTAATAGGACAGATTTTAAAAGTTGAAAATTAAGTGTTATAAAGTATTTTAAGAGTTTGGTGGCAGCATAATCTACATTCTCTTTTTAGTGGTTCAAGAAAGTCACAGTCATATTTAAGAAGACATATAAAGAGGAATTGGAAAAATGTGATATTTTCCCAAGATATTGACATAAGACCCTCATACAAAGGTCTGTATTCCCCATAGAGGGGATTCCCAGAAGTCAGAAACTGAGCCTGTGCTGGATAGAGTTGAATGAGATCTTCATTGCTCTCAGAGAGAGGATAAAAATGGTTGAGAAGGAGCATGGTATATAGAAGCCTCTTAGTCTAACTCCTAAGAATTTGCCCCAAACATTCTATAGAATAAAACTTGTGAACCTGAAATTAAAAAGCTGATCAAGCAATGCTAGGCCACTGTATGTGGATGAAAATGAATTCTGCTTAGAGCAAACATTCTTCACTCAACACACAGAAACCTAATACTGCTGGCAGAAGTCAATGGATTCCATGAGCTATACAAGAAGACTGATGGAGGCATAAGAGTTTGAAGCAGGAAATTATTGACAAGCACAGGCTTGGGTAGTGTTATGCCAAAAGCTGGCATTATTATTCCAGGGATTTAGCAAAGGAAACCCTACAGCCTAACACACTCGCATCTTTGGATGTTACATTTGGTGAGTTGTTCGCCTCACAGGAGAAATGTGGGCTGCCGGCCAAACTTGGCAGGGAATGCGGTAAAAGGCCAATAAAACTGTGGGAGCTTACCTAGCCGCCTTTAGTAATCTAGGTCCTTGAGCATTTTCCTTGGTCTCTGTGGTCTATAAAACCATACATATTTCATGTGGCAATGAGAGAAGAAGGATATGTGATCTTTGACTAAGACAATTTGAGTGTAGTATTCAAAATTTGGAAAGGGATGGTTACTTTGTACATTCTATTGGCCATCGACCACCAGGAGCACACCTGTAGATAATCAAGTTGGATTTATTATTCATTGCGACAAGGGAAAACACACACCCTGGGGGATGGTGGGCATCTCAGTAACAGGAGGTTAGCAAGAATCTATTATAGGATTTAGACTATGACTGGGAAATACTGGGTAGGGTGTAAGAAATCAAGGACTTTCTCTGGATTGGATGCTGTCAGAAAGAGAGGGAATTTATATGATAGGGCACCTCAATAAGTCTTACCTATAGGGAAGTTAGCAGACTAGAGGGAGGATAAAACTAATAGATAAAGAAATAGTCATTTCGTGAGAGAGTAGAATATTTGGCATATATATATATATATATATTAATATATATCACATATATGATATATATCATAGCAGGATCATTCTTACATTATCAAATCCAATTGTTTTATCCAATTTCACCTACTGGAAAGTGAAAACTAATAAAATTCCTAGCCTTTCAACCTACTATTTACACTTTTTTTTAAACAAGTTGGTATGAATCATATAGTCAGGAATATTTTTCAGCTCATATACTTATATATGAGCTATTAAAAATTTTTAAAGACTATTGCACCAAAAATCTAAGAAAATAATTTTCTGGGGTCCATCCAGCTACAAACTTCCATATCCCAAAAGAGAAAAAATAACATAAAAAACATGGTAAAAAAAAAAAAAAAAAAAAAAAGGCTCATTTTCCCTGCAATAAGACAGACTCCTAGTACCAATTATAACTATATACTGGTTACAAAAGCCGCATGTAAAATGAAGTGACTCAGCAAAGATAATGTAAAAGGGTAGGTATGGTAAATCAGGGAAATGCCACATAAGTGGGAAAGCAGTAAGAAGTGGAGAAACATATTAATAATACAGTTTAAAGCAAGGTAGAAATCAAGGAGCATGTATTTCGAATAATAAAAACTCTACATTAGACAATGACGATTTAGATCTGATGTAAATCTTTGTGCTCTGTAAAGTGACCACATCAGGATCAAGCAATCCCAGCTCTCTAAGACTGTCAGAAATGGCAGCCAGCTTTCTGCATCTATGACGCAGTTGGGTTGGCAACGAGAGCCAGCAGGACAGGTGCCTCTGAATGCTGGCGGATCCCAGGTAGTGATCTCTGCACTGGACCAGGAATCTCAGTGCTGGGAGGTGCAGGCACTGCCGATCCTGGCAGACTGCACAATTCACTTCATTTTTCTTGCATTTTTTTTTCCCCATTGTAATGTCAGCTCCATGATGGTAAGATTTTTCTTCTGTCCTATTTACTTCTGTATTCCCAGCAGCTAGAATCAGCCTAATGTCTGGTAAAATAAAGAATGGCCCGTAATTATTTCTTGAGAATGAATAAAGGAATGCATCTGGCCGCAAATTCCTGTCTCCATTTTGGCCATAGACATCAGCCCAAATCATTCTAATCCCTTTCTATCTTCTTGTGCTTGAAGACAGTATATCACACATTTGAAAAGGCTTCCCCACTCCCCTGGCTCCGCCTCTCTCAAAATAAACGCCCCTGTTTTGCTTTTTATTAGCATTTGTCACATGGCCTGGATTTGTGCTCTGTCAGAATCTTTTCTCTACTTTCTCATTGTGTTTCACTCTGTATTTACATAAACCTGAATGCAAGTGATACCAACACACAGTAGAGAAAGTGTTTGGGGGGGCTGTCTATCAGATGCTTCAGGATTTCAAATATAAATTCAACTCAGCCCATAACGAACACTTTTTAGCAGTGCATTCAATTATAGATGAAGCTTTATGTACAGCTAATTTTCCAGGATAAAAGGCGACTTATTTAGATTATAAGTCTATACTTGTTTTTGTTTATGATAAATCCCTCTCCTTCAAGCTTCTCTAATTTCAAGTTTCCTCATCCTCTGTTTTTCATGATTTATACAAGCAAAGATTGTATCCTTTTTCTCTTAGCCTTTAATAGTTCAACCAGAAGATAGCACACTCTCATTGTACATGTTTGGTTTATGGTGACATAACAAGAATCTGCTTGCTTTCCATTTATAATAGTAAAATATTGTTTAATTCCTTCTGTAGCCTGATTATACAATTTATTCTGGGAAGCCTGGAAATCCTCCATAAGCCGATGGACGTCACTTTCTGGATGCAGGTCAAGAGACCCATAAAATAAGTGCATTTCCACTTTTAAAATACGCGAGAAGATGTTTAACCAAACAGTCAAGAAAGATTGCTGGCCTCAGCTTTCTAGCTCATGGGAAATGAGCACTCTCCATGCTGATCTCCTATTGCCTCTTGCAGGAGTTTTCTTTGTTGGTAGCCTAAGGCAAAGTGCTCGCTTTTGTTTTTATTACTTACTTCAATCAACAACCTGTTTCATTACACATTACACCATCTCAGATTGCACCTGGGTTCTGCAGCTGGAGGGGTCACGGCTCCAGGATGCAGCCTGTGCCTGGATGCCTTGACACTGCGTTTGAGAGAGTGAGGGCTCCTAGGAATCAAGTCCTTTCTCAAACTTTTCTTTGGAAGTTTATACAAGCTTGTTGAGCTTCTGTGGAAGCAGTGGGAACAATTAGGAACAGCCCTGGACTACACATATTGTCTCCACATTTAGAGAGAAATGACCTGAAAACTAAATAAGCATCTGCACTTCTCACGGGCACATACCCAACCGCTTGCCTTCACCGGCCAGCCCTGGATGGAGAGGGCTGCTCCCAGGGCTCTGAACCAGGTTCTTGGGTTTTTACATAATGCCAACACATGTCATTTGTACTGACTCAAACCCCAATGATTACATTTGCAATTTAATTAAGGCGGGCTTATTTTTAGATTTTGCATTTAAAGCCTGGAAGGAAAAGAATCATGTTGTTTCCTGCCAGCACCAAAAAAAGAAACAACAAATCAAAGTTTGAAAATTGTTGAGAGAAGGGCAGATGGGCAAATGATTCTAGAATTAACATAACATCCAATTTCACTCTGTTTCCCACCATTTGGGAGAAGGACAACAAAATGATTTTCATATTTGCTTTGCTACACGATGCCCTTCTTAGATATATTTTTTTCCCAATTAACCAACATCTTAAACCCAACCTGTGCCATTTCTGTATAAACGATCTAGAATTGTGGGATAATTTTGTTACACAATTTTGGAAAAAAACAATAGTTCCTCATTAAGGAATAATTTAGATTCTGCTCAACATTGAAAAATGTGTGACTCAAAAATGATACATAGTGAGCTCATAGCTATGAGTGACATAAGCAAGCTTTGCTTCTTTCTGTAAAAGATTTTCCTGTCCCGTTTTAAAAATCAGGGTTTTGTCTCACTGTCCCCTCTGCCTTTGAGTAATTACCTCCTCTCAATAGTTTTTACATACAAACGATTTCTATTTTCCATTTTAAGAGCTGCTCCTTATAAAATACAATCCTCTGCCCCTTTTGTAAAGGTAATTTAATGAATTAGAAAAAAGGTTTAGACAGAAAACTTTTCTGGCAGTCCTGAAATTAAAATAATTGGGCAGCAGCCTATTCTTTTTCTGATTAATGACGGACCTGGTATTTTTGCCTGGCCTAAGAGAAAACCAAATTAAATGTGTGATAAAGGTGATAATGAAAACATGGGATGTCTAAATTAGCTATATAAACCACTAGACTGAAAAATGTAATTGAACATATATTTCCATACCATAATAATAAGCCTATGTTTACGTTTGCATGGCTGGGAAAGTTGCCACTTAGCGGAAGAAAAGGGCTAAAGTCCACACTGAAGTTCACCTCTTATTCCACCATGACCCCCAATACGTTGATGGATTCGAATGCCAAACTCCAGAATGGATTTCTGTGCTGATGAAATTAAACCAAAGCTGAACTCCTACTTAATTTGGGGTATACAGGCAGCATTTGAAACCATTAGCTGACTAACTACTGAGCAATAAGACAATCTTTTCCATTTGGTTTCGGATTAATAGAGCACTTGTTCTTGGGATTCACCTAATGAAACATGGATTTCAATGGAAATTTTTGAAACGTTTGACTGTGAATGCCATCTAACAGGACTTCGTGGTAGGAGGTAGGTAGAAAAACAATTTATTCAAGAAGGATATATTGAAAAGTAGGCATTTAGACCTAGGCATAATGCAATGAACAGCAATAATACGCATGTGCTGTGAAAAACTTTATAAGAGGGTCCTGAGGGACAGAAACCACTAGGCAGGAAAAAATAAATTTAAAATTTTGACATTACTGTCCCAAAGCCAAGGTCTGACTAGATCCAGTTTCATTTAGTACATGGGCCTCCTTAATTCTGTTCTGTAATTATGCGCCAAATTGATCTCAGCCTTCTCCCTAACCCCAAGCAAAGCAAAACAAAAGCCCAACCTCATCCCATTCTCTAAGTGGCATTTTTCCTTAACAGGTTCCCTGACCTCTCCCCATGTCGAATCTATCACTTTTACCTTTTTCAACCTTACCACCTTAAGTTAAGACACTATCACTTTTCATGGCCTCTGCAGTAGAGTTTAATCCTTCATTTTTGACTACACAACAGCTACTCAAAACCATTCCTATGTCTGGAGAGTTTCCTCATCAACTACCCCCAGGCAGAAGCCGCAAACTATGTCTTCCCTTTACTCAGTACTTAAATTCTAGTAGCCCTCCAGGGCTGATCAAATGCCACTCCCTCAAGGAAGCATTCTTTAAACAGTGCAGGTTTGGTTTACAACTTGTTGCAAGTTTTCATAGTAGCAGATGTTTCTCATTCATGTTATCTGAATATTGTGCAATTAGCTATCATCATAGTTATGTGGCAAACATTTGCTTCCTAAAGCACATAGTGACCGCATAATTGGCACATCCTTTTCACCATCCTGCCCTTTGTGACAGCCTGGCTCAGGAACAGGGACGTGCTCAAAAGTCTCATTAGGATAAATGCATATATGTATGTCATTATGATATATACACATATGTATTGATTGATTGGTATAGACATACAAAGACATATGTGCATATATATACACCAAAATAATGTCTGTAAATCTTATTATTTTGAATTACAATTGATACAAAATATGCATTTTTATTACTGACAGATTGCTAATTTCTTTGTATGTCAAAGAATAACTTTTTGAAAAAAATCATTTTGAATTAGTACATAGGAAGTATTGCATTATTGAATGTACCCTAGTATTTTCACTCACTGTTTTAACAGGCTTACTTACGTTTGATAATGTCATAGTCACCCATGAAACCATAGACTTTAACAAAGGCTTGAGGCTTCATAAGGACTGCATCGGCCCATCCTTCTGCCACCCTCATCTGAGAAGGTGATCATTTGCATCTCACACTCATCATCCCCTTGGTTTCCATATTTTTAGTACACATTTATTTTAGATTAATTTGAGATTTACTGGGCACTTGTAAAGATAAGCCAGAGAGTTCCTATATAAGCCCACATCCCATGTCCCCTATTATTACATCGATCTGGTACATTTCTCACCATTACCAAGGCATTATATTATTAACAAAAGTCTCTTTCATATTCAGATTTTCTTAATATTTACCCAATGTCCTTTTTCTGTCCCAGGACCCTTAGGAAGTCACTTTACAGTTAGTGATCAAATCTCCTCCATCCTGTGACCATTTCCTCAGACGTTACCTGTTTCTCAAGACCTTGATATCTTTGAAGAGTCTGGTCAGATATTCTATAGAATGTCTCCAACTGGGGTTTAAGTGACGTTATTTTTCACAATTACAGTGGGGTGGGTGCTTTGGCTAGGACAAGGACAAAGGTAAAGGCACTGGCGTCACAGACACGTGGCTTATGGCTGCAGATTCTCAGCCAATCACCTCACCAGGCACCACTGTAAAGACTCTTTTTTCCGGTTCTCCACGCTGTACTCTCTGGAAGGAAGTCACATGCTCAGCCCAGCGTTAAAGGGTCGGGGGTTATGCCCTAACTCCTTGAGGGGACTGAACCTAATTAAATTACATGAAATTATTCTATGTGGGAAATTTGTCTACCCTTCCCCACTTATTAATTTATTTATATCATGGGGAACTCATGGAGAGTTATTTATACTTAGGGATATAATCAGATATTACATTATTTATTTGTTGCTCAAATTGTCCCAACCTTCACCATTGGCCACTTCTACCCCCCTCCCCCCCTCTCCACATTGGCTCCTGTCTCTTGGACATATCCCCACTGCTGTGGTTTCTTTTGTTGATTGTTTCTTTGTTTTCTAGCACTCCTTATTTTCTGGCACACAAAATGCTCCAGGTTCATCTTGTGTATTCCATGCCCAGCCCTTACATCATCCATTTCTCCAAGGAGTGCTGTTTTTTGTTGTTTTTTTTTACTGGAGAATGGTATTAGACACCAGGTTCTGGAGGCTGGGTTTGTTAGTCGTTACTGGATGTTGTTTCTCGGCCTTCTCAGAAGGCAGGGCAAAGAAATGAATGTATAGTCACATCTCTTTAAATATTTCTGTATGTATCTATCCGTGTCTATATTAAGCCAAACATGAGTCTCCCACTCTAACGCATTACCTCTGGATTATTCTACGCTCTCCCACTCCAATAGTGAGGAACGTGGTTCCTACCATCGGCCAACCATTCACTTAATTGTTTAATTTTCACATACATTTATAATTGTGTTAGAAATGTTATCCCCATACCCTCATGGGAAACTGAATTGCTAACTAGAGAACAATGTTTGCCTATAGTTCATTTCACCATGAGCTTTGCTGTCTCTACTCATTTCCAAAGTTACTTAGGTGAGAAACTTTTCTCCCATTCCTTTCTTTTTCTTTTTTGAAGAGATACCAGGGATTGAACCCAGGACCTCATACCTGGGAAGCAGGTGCTCAGATACTGAGCTAAATTTGCTCACCATCTCCCATTCCCTCTAAAGAAATGATTTCACACATTTATAATAGAGTTAGATTCTTTGGTCACAGTCTGCATTTCAGCCTAGGTCCTCCAACAATTAAATGATTTTATTTTCAAACATTAAGGTTCATTATTTGTGCTGTAAAGTTCTATGGATTTTGACAAATGCATAGTGTCAAGTATCCATCATTATAACATCACACTAAATAGTTTCATCTCCCTAAAATGCCCTATTCTTCATTGGATCATCTCTTTCCTCTTCCCATACCCATGGCAACTACTGATGTTTTTTTGCCTTAATTATATTTTTTACCTTTGCCAAAATGTCATTTATGGAATCATTACATAGTCTTTTCTGGCTGGATTTTTCTACTTAGCAATATTTTGTTTAAGATTCATCCATATGTTTGCATGCCTTAATAACTCATTCAATTTTTTTTTTTTTTTTTTTTTTTTTAGGTGGGTCAAAGAGGAGTGAATGAGAGACTTTATTGAAGAGGAATGATGTTAGCTTTAATGCATTAGGGAAAAAAAGACTGAACCATTCATACATGACACTTTGCAACTGAAAGCAAAATGTCTATATTCTGATTCCAGGAAACATTTAACAAAGCCAACAGATAATTGTTCTTCAGAGGAATGATGCTAGAAGGATGAGTAATATTGATAATTCTTTTCAGAGACTTTATAACCCTTAGACATAGAAGAAAGTGCTAAGTTAGATCTATCCAATTATGAGTGGAAAAAGGTGTACCTTACTGAGAAAAGGACCCTAGGTGCCCTGATTTCCACCAAAAAATAAGTCTGCTGGACTATTCCCAAGTTGGCTTTCAGCCTGGGATAACGGAATCTTTTAAAACTTTGTCCTCAGCTACTTCCCAAGGAAGATTTTGTGTTCCATCCACCTAAGGAAGTGGGTGACTAGTTCATTCCTTTTTATTACCATTCTATAGTTAGGGCTTCAGTTGACCTATCCATTCACTTATTGAAGGACATCTTGGTTGCATCCAGTTGGGGATTATTATGAATAAGACTGCCATAAACAATCATATGCACGCTTTTGTGTGGACATTTTCTCAACTCATTTGGATAAAGACCTAGGTGCTCAAGTGCTGGATTGTATGATAAAACTATATTTAGCTTTGTAAGAAACTGATAAATTTCTTTCCAAAGTGGGGGGAAGCATTATGCATTCTCACCAATATTGAATGAGAGTTCCAGTTGTTCCGCATCCCCCAAAGTATTTGTAATTGACAATTTTGGGGTCTCAGCTATTCTAATAGGTGACTACTGGTATGTCATCATTTTAATTTTAATTTCTCTGATGGCAAATGACAGTGAGCATTTTTGCATATGCTTATTTGCCACCTGTCTATTTTATTTGGTGTGGTGTCTGTTCAGATATGTTAGTCATCTTGTAATTAGGTTGTTTTCTTATTTTTCAGTTTTACATTTCCTTTTTGCATATCTTGGATACAAATCTTTACCAGATATGTTTTGCATAAACATTTTCTCCTAGTCTGTGATAGGCTTTTCATTCTCCCAAGAGTGTTTTTCAGAGAGTGGATTGTTTTAATGGTAATAAAGCAAAACTTAACTATGCTTTTTGTTTTTCCTGAATCATGCTTTTATTCTTGTACCTAAATCTCAAGTTCATTGAGATTTTTGAAGGGACATGGATCAGCTTCTCTTATTTTATGTAACAATCAGTTCTGAAATAAATCTCTTTTCTTTCAAAAATAAAGATAAACAATGTAGACTTGCAAAATATTATCTAATATACAGAATAATGGAAATTCCACACACAGTACTGAGAAAGGTCAGATTTGTGGGATAATAGTTTACTTTTTAGGGAAAAATGTAAATTTTATCACAACTTGCTTTGTGTTTTCAAAATTAATTTTAGTAAACAGAAACTCCAGAAAAAAGATGAAAGAAAGTAATGGAATGTTGACAAATTGAAAGACAAAGAGTTTGGCCTAGAAACAGTAGCAGCATCTGCTTTGCTGTACCAGGGAAACAAAATATCCCAAGATCAATATGAGGAGACTATTACCAGTAACCTGTAGGCATGTGAGACATGCTCTTAAAATTTAGAAGAGAACAACAGGATTAAGCTATGAAAGAGAAGATGAGAAATGTAGAGGAAAGACTGTGATTGATAACTGGAGTCCCAGAAGACATGAGTATAATATTACAGAAGGAATTACCACAAAATTACCACTTTCTGCCTGATGCAAGTCATGCTTCTGCAAATAGAAAGCACCTCCAGAGCACAGAGGACCTGAGCTATGTGTGAGGATATATGTAAATACACATACATATATAAAACATTAATTTGCTCCTGAATATCCTGCTCAGTTACATGCTATTAAATGAAACTGAAAAATAATTTCTGTTAATTCTGAAGCAAAAAGTCACAATATCAATTAAAGAATGGAAACAAGTTTTTATAAATAATAAATAACAATGTGAAGGTAAATAACCACAGTTTACTTATGTAATGAAGGTTTCCTATACTTTCCAAAAGACAATGAGAAAATGTGATGGCATGTGGTTATTGGTGGGGAAATGGTACCAGGATGATGATGGAGAGTGATTGATCTGCCTTGGTGTAGCAGTTTGGCATTGTTTATGAATTCCAAAAATAGATATTGGAGTATGTTTGTAAACTGGTTTGTTCCTCTGGGTTTGATAAAATTATAATGAGGGTTTTGATTGGGCCACATTAGTAGGACATTGAGTCCCTACCCTCTTGGTGGGTGGGGACTCATAGAGAAAACTACACAGCAGAGAAGAGAGTGAGAGTTTTGAGCTGGAGCCTGGGAGGTAAGCACATGGGAGAGAGCAGAGCAGCTGAGCCCAGAGGGAATTGAACTCTAGGAGAGAGACGAGACTTACCCCAGCCTACAGTTGTTATTGGAAGAAGATGGGACCACAGAGCCTTAATGGGAAGAGGAAGGCTAAATGTCAGCAGCCATCTCACTCCAACACATGGCAACAGACTTTGGTGAGGCAAGTAACTTATGCTTTATGGCCTGGGAACTGTAAGCTTCTGCCCCAAATAAATACCCTTTATAAAAGCCAACAGATCTCTGGTATTTTGCATCAGCATCCCTTTGGCTGACTAATAAATTTGGGTTCAGTTCAAACTTGTATTTGGTGATGATTTTCTTTTCTCTGAGAAGTTTACAGTAGAAGGAGCTCCTTACAGGGAGTATTTTAGATTGTTAAAATATCTTTAAAAGAATTAGGATTTTAGGATTCAAAAAATGCAACATCAAAGTCTCCTTGACTTCTCATAGTCTGTGTCCGTGCTTCATTTTGAATGGTGCCATGGCAGATGTGAGGGATTTTGAACACATTTTCAACCTTTTCTAAGGCCTGCTCATCTTGCACTCAACTGCAATTTGGCAAACAATGCTGGAATTACTTATAATGCAGGAAAACACAAGCATGTCAAAATCAAGGTCAATCATGAGAGGCTCTCTGAGGGTGTGGAAGTAGTGCATGTGTACAATAAACTGAAGATTAGAGGAATGGGCCTGCTTCGTCTTCCTCTCCCCATGCACACAGACAAACAAAATGTTTAGAATAATCCAGAACTGTTTCACATCGAAATTTGTTTCATATAACAGTCTCTGCCTGGAAACACTTTTGGTGAGTGTGTTTTTGAAATTGTGATGTGTAAACATCACTTCATAGATGTATCTATTTAATGTGTTTCAGGATGAAAAAGTTATTATTAAAAAGAGTAAGCTGAAAATTGGTACAATTTTTAACAGCTATTATCAAAAAATTATTGTTGATTATATAGCTGTTTTCTTCAAAGAAGAAATAGCAGGTTGATTTCCTATTTAACTTGTGTTATATTAAGTGCCAACTTCAGATGAAATAAATTCTGCTATTTAATTCATCTCTTAGATTTCAAATCTAAGTGTTAGTTCTGAAACTTCTCTTAGGTATAAATTACACACTGGCTAGCTTAGAACCCCTGGTCACATCCCTTCCTTGTACTTCTTAGATGGGGCAGCTGCACTTGCATTTCCCATGTTGCACTGCCCTCTATTTATTTCCTAAGACTCTGCACTGCTTAATGGCAGGACCTAAGAAAAATGTACCTTATATACGATGGCATCCTTAGCCCAACTTTAGTTCAAATGCAAGTTTTCATTCATTTAATTTGACTTTAGTAATTTCAATGTGCTTTCAGAGAGACAAATTTAGATACCCAATGCAAAGGTGTCATCTCTACCCACAGCCCTTTTCTGCTTAAATTATTGTATAGGGGTGTCAATAATATTTGTTTTTGGTCCCAATGTTTTACTTCAAGATTTAGAAAGTGCCATGAAGAGAATTTTAAGCAGGAATCAGCATTGATGAGTAATCAGAACTAAAAATTATAGAGTTTGCCAGGAAAACAGGAAATGGATACAGGTGGAAGTCAGAATATTTTTGTAGATTATAGCAATCAGCAGTTTCTGAAAAGTAGGTTTCATGTACCAAGAAAGACATGGACAGCAAAGACTTTAGAAATTGCCAGCTGTATAAGTCTAATTAGCATCGACACACTTTTGTTACAACATCTGTGACATGTACATTTGCAAAAACATAACTTTTGGGACAGAGAATCTAAATGTTTATAAGTGAACATGTTTTAAGAAGATAGGCAAATAGAAATTTAAAGTATTCTATCTAATAGTAATGATAACATGATGAAATCTATTTAGAATCATGGATTATTGAATTTTTAAAAACCAATTGATGAATAATAAAGTTAAATAGGGTTCCTGGTTAAGAATGAGAATATAGAAAATTTTCATCAACTTAATAAGGCATGAATATTTTATTTCATAATAATCAGTTCATTTATATATTTTAAAAATTAGTATTATTTGCTTGATTAAATATTTACCATCCATCCTTTACTTATAAGGTCTAAAACCTATAAACAGTCTTTGTTTCATGGAAGATGTCATTTTTGGTTTGTGAAGTGGAACCATTTCAACATATATAAAATGGTAAAATATAAAGTCTATGTAATGACCTTATCAAAGGGAATTGTTTTTCTATCACAAGCAGAAACTTTCATACTAAATATCTGCTGAATGAAACAATAAAAACAACATCCACAAATAAAAACAAACATTGCATAGCTAAATTTCTCTTATATATAATGATTGCAATAATTTTTTTAAGTGGATCATACGTGTAATTCTGGCAGCACAACATTTTTCAATAAAATATCGGCTTACTCTTGGGTTCAAGGTAGGGAAATAGGGAAGAGAGCGGTAGAGAGGTGAAGGCTTCTGATCGTTAGACATGTGACAAATATCAGTACAGGGATGGTGGGCGTAGGTTTGCTCCTATCTTTAGTCAGAGTTGTGGAAACCTTGGGTGGGGGGATGTATGTGGATATATCCATGGAATGAGATGTAAGAAGGCATAGACAAGGTGGCCAGTGACAAATATTCATAGGAGTGTGAAAGCTACAGCAGATGAGAAGATCATGGCCGTCTTGGGACTCTGAGACAGGAATAGAGATCACTGTGGGAAACAGACATATTTAGCTGTGGTTAAAGGGATGGCTCTAATCCACATGGCAAAACTTACTTCCATAAAGTCTTCCTCTTTTACGCTGTACTTTGGAACCCAGCAAGCAACCATGGGTAGAATTTGAAGTATCATTGATCTAAAGTGGAATTGATTTCACACTGGTTGCCATTGTGGTTCTTGAGGAAGGTGAAAGTGATTCCGCGTGTGTCATTTATCGTATTTCTGTTCTGGTTTCCTCAACAACTTCCTTATGGTTGGCTGCCAATGTCTATTTGCTAGAGAGTATATTTCAGACATTAAAAGTAATAATACAAATTGCTTGCAAATTATAAAGGTCTTTGAACATAAATGTTGACATAGATGCTTTTTCAGGCCCTGTTTTCTTTTCTTTTTTTTTTTTTTTTAAAGATTTTATTTATTTATTCATTTATCCCCCCCTTGCTGCTTGTGCTCGCTGGGTCAGCTAACCACGCCACGCGGGCGGGCTTTGCCTTCACCAGGAGGCCCCGGGAACCAAACCCGGGGCCTCCCATATGGTAAACGGGAGCCCTACTGATTGAGCCACAGCCGCTTCCCTCAGGCCCTGTTTTCTGGGCATTGATTTAGAATTGATTTCTTCCATCTGGTAATATTGAAATGATTGAATTCATACCAGACTGACAATCTTATCTTGAAGTATGTGATATCACTAAGCTCACTCAACCTGAGAAAACCTCCCGAGGAGATAAATCAGTTTTGCTGAACACTTGTCATTTCTCTATTTTCCAACCCTTAAACAAACTAACTAATAACTTTTTCTTAGCAGATCCAAGATGGTAATGAATTTATAACTGGCTTCCCAAGAATATTCTAGCATATTTAGAGCATGTGGTTCACTCATATTAATGATTTTAAAGCTTCAATTGCAGGACTCTATACTGTACATCTGAAGAAAGTAGTTGATGAAAAACTGATGCACTCATAGAACTGCAGCCTCCAGATACACAGGATAATTTTCCTTTATTTTAATTCCATTTTCATAATTGAGTGCCTACTCTGTCCAAGATACTATCTTAGTCAAGGAGATAATGAAATTTTATATACCCGCAAAGGAACTCACAACTAAGGGGGACAGTGGAGAGATTGCAAACTAATCCCATGTTACAAGCCATATCTTGTTATAACAACAAAAAGTACTTTCCTAAAGCTCCATTCACTGGGTTTGGTGCCGTAGAAACAATATTCCTTTTGATCTCTGCAAGAGGCAAATGGGATATTTAATCTATCCAACAACCCCTAAATCCAGGTAATAATCAATCAGAAGGTTAATCCCTAGAGATCTTTACCCTCAGCTGGTAGAGTGAGGCTAGCAAATATACTGAAGGCCCTGGGCAAATCGGAACGGAAGCAGCCTGGTGGCAGAACCCGTTCAATATGTTGACAGCAGTTATGGCTGAATAGCAATCCGAGTAACACATACTTCTTTGCTATCCCCGCTTCTCAGAGAGTAGCCTGGGCTTAAAGGTATTAAACTCTTTTCCCAAGGTCACAGAACTAGGAAGTGATGGAACTGGAATTTGAATAATATTCTGTCTGATTCCAGAGTCTTCACTCATAATCTCTCTTCCATAAGTGATATAAACATTCCTAGGATTGCTTTGCAGGAAAGAGGAAATCATTTTTTTCTGACTGAATGACTTGAGGAAGCTACAGAGCAGTGACAATTCATCTGAGCCTTAAAGAGAGACTCAGAGTTCAGCAGACATTTATACCTTCCGTGTAATTGTTTGAATATATGTGAGCACACTCATTTTCCACTGATCTAATTATTCAAAGCTTTGGGTGAGTCATGCATTCTTTTATTTATGCCTCTGCCATGATTAAAGGAAATTCTCTTTAGTACTGAATCCTGAATTAGATATTCCTAAACTCAGGTTTTTTTTTTTTTTTTTTCCATTTTCAAGGGGTAATTAATTTGATACTTTGATTTAAGCTCTTTTAGTTTGTTAACCTCAACCTTTACAATATTTAGAAGGAGCTTCAAAGCTGCCCAGATGCCTGAAAAATTAATAGATGTGAGAACAGATTTCTTTTATTAAATTGATGGAACTTAGAATGTTAGGGCTGTGGAGGAAATAAGCAGGGAGGAGCTGGCCTGAGTGAGGAAACGAATTCCTGTTTGACTCTGCCCTGCGGAAGATGTGGCAAACCGTGGTGGGTCCATCTTTTCAGACTGCCTCAGATGATTTTAATCCCATCGTGCTCCTGCCTTCTTGGAGATCTCACCAGCAATGCTGGGGTGATGGTGAATTTCCTTCTGCCATCAAAAGACCTTTTACCTTATCTCTTTGGTGCCTGGAGTCTACCATTGCCAGGGGCTAAAGTGTTCTCCTGGTTGCAATTTGGGGCTTCACAAAGCATGGGGCAAATCTGTTAGGTGATGATAGCAGCACGTGTTACTGATGAGCGCTTCTCTGTTCCGGTTAAGTGGAGAAGCAATGTCCTCTGCCTTGGAGAGGCCTCTGAAACTGGGGGACATTTCAGCAACTTGAGAGAGCCGAAGAGATAATTAAGAAGTGATTCAGTCACTTCCAGTGGGATTTCTCCTTAAAGGAGGACATCTGAAGGCTGCTTTGAGGGAAATGCAGCCTGCAGCCCAACTGCAGGCTTGGTGCAGATTGCTCTTCTCTAGATACTTACCAGTACGCTAACGGAGGCCCTGGCTAGCAATGAGCACTTCAGTATGGGCATGGGGCTTCCTGGCGATTTCTTTCAGATCCACTCTACAAGCCGGTAAATGTCCCAGAGAGCTGCCACTTCTGGTCTTTGAGTCTTACCTCCAACATTATGACACACACACATTATCATATATATATAATGCTTGTCTCTTAAAATATATTTTTATTAGAGAAGTTGAGTACTTACAAAATAATCATGCCCATGTGTACAATTCCCATACAACACCCCTCCACCAACACACTACATTGTTGTGGAACATTTGTTACAGATTATCAGATACTATCATCAGACTATTACCAATAATTATTGATCTATGGCATACATTTGGTGTATTTTTCCATACCCCTCTATTAGTAACACAATACATCTTTGGCATTGATGAAAGAATATTACAATATTGCTGTTAACTATAGTCCATAGGTTACATTAATTGTATTTTTCCCATGCTTCTCCACATTCTTAGCACCCTGCAATAGTGATGTACATTTGTTCTAGTTCATAGAAGGACCTTCTTGTATTTGTACAATTAACCACAATTCTCACCCACCTCTGTGTTCACTATGTTGTTTAGTCCCTAGATTATTTTCTAGCTTTCTTTCAATTGACATTTACATCCCTATACTACCTTTTTCAGCTACAATCCCATTTATAAACCAGCTGCGTTAGTTCTACTCATTATGATGTGTTACCACCCATTTCAACTATGTCCATTTCCACACTTTTACAGTCAAGTTAATTAAAACTTCTACATGCATTAAGCATCAGTACCTCTTCTTGCCCTCCTCCTATCTCCTAATAATCCATACTCTAGGATTTAACTCCATGCATTTATTCTTTGTATTTAGTTCATATTAGAGAAATCATGCAATATTTGTCCTTTTGTGCTTATGACACATTTTTTTTTTTTGATGACACATATTTTTGATGTCCCAGTATCCCCACCAATGATGCCCAATTAAGGACTATCTACCCAACGTTTATTGAGGTGAATTTGAGTGTGTATTTGAGTGAGGAAAAAGAAAACAGTAGTAGTGAAATGAAATATATATATTAGGCTAGAATTTATTGGACAAAAAATGGAGAAAAAGCTTAATAAAATAAAAAGTGTGTTTAGAAAATTTGGCAAATATACCAAAAATTATATCTTATTTATCTATGTACCCCCTGATACACAGTGACTAGTATATATGTGCACTAAATTGAGCTGATAATATTTGTGAAAATCTATATATAATAAAGAAAAAGCCAGCAGAACAACAACAAAAAAAAAACTAACAAGTCCAGAGAGAGTAAATAAATGTGTTAGCAAGAGGGTATTAATTATATATGCATGGGAAAGGGAGAATAAACAAGTCATGGCTAGAAAATCAAGAAGGAGAGAGTGAAACCAGTCCTACTTGGCCTTTATATGTATACATATACATGTGATTTTACTTAACTCTGCCCTATACTGCACTGGATCTCACTGGCAGAAGTGGGGAAAGGATATGGCTGTGGGAGCATGAATCAGAATTTTAAAAATGGATAGAGGCATCTTAAATTCTAAATGGATTCATGCTAAATATGTTTGCCTGTCTTCCGGATAATTCCACATGGATTTTCCATTATATCTCACAATCAATCGTCTGAAACCTTAAGTTATTATCTTCCTTTCCTCTTCTAAACTGGCTCACTCAATGAATAGAACCAACACTTTTCTAGCCAGGATGGATTAAGCATAATAACTGCATTTAATCTTCACATAATCATATAAGTAGGGAATAATTGTCCCATGTTCACAGATGAGGCAATTGGAGTTTATGAAGGTTTACGATATGCGACCCCCTTTGGTTTCACAGACCCCTGAGCCAAGGCTGTTAATGCGACATCACAATCGTCCTTTCCGTTGTGATCTAATGCAAAATGCAGTATGTGTTTGCTTTTGCGTGATTTGTCAGTTATTTGCACATTTTGCTCTCCTGTTATTGCAAGCTCCTTGAGGTAACAAAGGACTATGTCTTTATTACTTCTGAAATTCCTTACCACTGCTGACCACAGCAGGGTGATGGGCACATATTGGTTGCTGGTAATGATTGATGAATGAACAAGGTAGTCATGTTTTAATAAGCATCGTGCTACCCTTCCTTACTTGACAGCAGCTAAGCCACCGAATTTGTCTACTTTTGCCAGATTCGGTTAAACTAGTACCTTGTACTTTAGCTCACTCCTTTTTTAAGGACAAGAACAGGAGAGAGTGTTACTTGCCCAATGACACGCCATCATTTGGCTGTGAAGTCTAATGGGGAAAAAATGAACATGACTCAAAGGCTGACATCTTTTACTAGCTACTTCTTAAAAATGCATGGTTCCAGCAGGAAGAACAGAGAGGAGAATTTCTGACAAATACCTCCTTGTTCTTTTAGACCCATTGTTTCCCAACCATTATCTGGTGCAACAGTGAGGCTCTGGGGCAGGCAGAGACACTTTTAATCAGAGCCGCTCTATTTTATCTGCTTTAAATATTATGCTGCTAAATAGCTTGAATACATAGTTTAAAAACTAAGATTGAAAATCCCTGTTATAGAACTTTGCTCACCAATTCCTGAGGAAATTTTTCCCTTAACCAGTTATTTTGGGTTATCACATTAACAAATATATATTTTCCTCCGTCCACAGTTAGGTCTCCTTTCTCCAGCCCATAACATGCTCACAATCATCAATTTCTTGATGATGCATTAAAATTTGTGTGTATATATGTACCTATACACAGATGCATGCTCAAGGCTGTGAATGTGTATATGTAGACATTGGAGATAATTAAGGAAAATAAAGTTGACCCGATTTAGGCTAGTTATCCTACCCTTCCCTGATGCCCTGAACTAAGTCTGTTGTCAAAGAATTCCAATACATCAGAAATACCCCATACTCTTGGAAATTGTGTGATGCTTGGACCACCCTCGGAAGTGAGAAGTTGTAGCATTTTGGGAGAAATAAGAAGTATTATTTTATGCTGGTAATGATTCCCTGAATGTTCAGGAATTCAAAGCAGCTGTTTGTGCAGCTGCAGTGAAGAATATCCCACGATTGATTTACCAATTATACTATGTTTTAACACCTCAAGGCTAGCAGGTAGCATTCAGATTAGACTACCGATGTGTTCCTGTAGTATCATGCTCGGTAGAAACCACTCTCAGGCCTAGCTGGACACGCAGGCACAATCCATTGGCCCTCTGCAAGACAGGCTGGCCTTCCTAGGTCATGCAGGCACTTGCAGGCCTCACCAGTTTGGATATATGAGGTTGTAGCTTATGACGTAAACTACGAAACCTGCTTCGGTTTCTAAAAACAGTCCTACAAATATCCATAAATCAGTTCCCGTGTCAGAATCTAAGCAATTACATTAATTGAATATTGACCTTTAAAGCAAATCCTGGGAAGCGGCTGTGGCTCAATCAGTGGGGCTCCCGTTTACCATATGGGAGGCCCCGGGTTCGGTTCCCGGGGCCTCCTGGTGAAGGCAAGCCCGCCCGCACGGCGTGGTTAGCTGACCCAGCGAGCACAAGCAGCAAGGGGGGGATGAATGAATAAATAAATAAAAATCTTAAAAAAAAAAAAAAATAAATAAAGCAAATCCTTTCACTGATTCAAATCATCTCATTTATAAGAGATTTTTCATGAGGTAGTCTTTACCCTTACTTGAAAGAAATGCTACCTTGAAAAGATTATCATTATTCTTACAAGTATCTCTTTCTACATTTGCAAATTTTAATTTCCCCTTTAAGCCAATTTCATTTTTTTAAAAATAAGGAAAGATCCCCTCCAAAAACCTTTTTCATGTTTCATTTTTTTTTCTGGTGTGCTGTCTCTGTAGGAATATTGTTCTCTATTGCTGCTGGGAAGACTGCGCTTTGCTTATAGATTGTCTCATACTTTGCTATTTAAGTGCTACCGTCTCTGTGGCAGTTATATTCAAAGAAAGATGAGCAAGTGCCATCAAAGATGGCCTATTTGTAGTGTGGGGACAATTAATTTATGTCTTATCTGCTTAACGTGACCAAAGGAAGATGTAAATATCTTTCAAGAAGAAACAGGATATAAGGAATTTAAGCCTGGGAACCAGACTTGTGGATCTCATGTTTGTCTGAAGTTTTGCTATCTTGAGTATTTCTATCATTCCATAAAACATGTGATATTACAAGATAGATCTAAAGACTTTGAATATTACCCAACTCCCCACTTAACCCTAATGTGGTTGAAAACCCCTGTGAGGCTATGACAAGGCCTGCATTTTGGTTGGGAGTCCTCTACTACCACTTTATCTTGGTGAAGAGGGGTCAGCTCTGAGGTTCACTTTCTTCATATGTGATATATACTGATTGACGGGGACCCTTTCCAATTTCCCTTGAAGATTTAGAAATATCCAAGTTGGTTAAACTATACGCACGCCTCTGGAAAATATTTCCATTCCTAAATATCTCCTTAAATGTGCCTCTTTCTTTACGTGTTTCAATTCAAATGTCTCCTCTCTCGTTGTCTCACTTTTCATCCCCAAGGAAACGCTGTCACCACTTGTCATTTTAATTTTCTCTCTGTTTTTTTGTAATTATCACTTTTAATTTCTTTTTTGGCCTAATGCCATTCATCTATTTCTTACTAAGTTTTCCCTACTTTTATTCTGAATCCCTTTTCCTGTTTTCATTTTATTTGTTTGTTTATTTGTTTGTTTGTTTCTTACACAGGCCAAATCTGATGAATTGCATTCCAGCCAGAACTAATTACTTCTGTGAGGTACTTGACTCCAACCCTCTCCTTCTACAGTGCAAAAATAAATAAAAAGTGATGGGAAGAAGAAGCGCCTTTTCAGAGAGCGTGAAGGATTGCAAAACAATAATTCCTTGACATTTACAAGCCTGGCTATGCCATGGCTTTGGACATGAGCTCAGATTAATCACTGAACTTGGACTTCCACTGTTAACCTCGGTTCCTCTGCAATTTCTGAACTGTATTCTTATTAATCACGTATAAGTTAATTATTTGAAATAAAAACCTTTTAAGTCATAGTCGAGGAAATTGACACTAAGTGATGCAAGAGACCACAGAGCGCCTGTAACAAAACTGGTAGCTTTCGTCCTGCTGCCTTCCAATCATTAGAGCAGCGAGTGGCCTCTACTAAGCTTAGTTTTTAGTGGCTCGTCCTCGAATGCAAGTTTGGGCATTAGATAGGAGAGAAAATGTGAACGAGTCTATTTGTATTTTTTATCATCTGAGCTTACCTGTTTCAGAGGAGAATTGCTATTATCATAGGTTGTATTAAGTCATTTTATTTCTTGGAACCTATTTTTGGAGGCGATACATTGGACAGAGTAAGGTGAAATGCATGCATGTGCATGCAGGCCTCTGGGAAAAAAAGCAACTGCAAGAAAGGACCCAATCTTGGAGAACTTTCCATTCACAAGCACAAAAATTTTACTCTAAAGAGTAGCCAAAGTATGAATTGTCTAGTACTTTGACATTTATAAGTGATATTTGAAAATGTTCTCTAAGTCTGTGAAACATGATGTAATGTAATGATGAACAACATTTTTATTTCTGATCCTTGTATCATACGGAGTTGTTAGCTGTAAGCAATAGGGACTTAATCCACATGTTTTAAGCAGAAAATTAATTTAGTAAGAGGCGTTTGAGCAATAGCAATTGTTATTTATATATAGGACATTCTATGTGCTAGTAACAATTCTAAGCGCTTTGAAGATATGACCATATTTAATAATCAATACAGCCCTATAAGGTAGAAATATTATCCCCACTTTACAAATGTGAAATTGAGATATGGAGTAACTTGCAATAGATCACACATTCAAAGGTGAGATTTGAATCCAGATGGTTAGCTCCAAACCCTTACTCTGGACTGATGGTTCTCCAGTATGAACCTGTACCAGAATCACCTGGAAGACAAGTTAAATGATATATTTCAGCCAAACCCCCAAAACTGTTGATTCAGTGGATATGAGAGTTTACATTTTCATCGTGTTCACAAGTGATTCTGATGCTGCTAGTCCATGGAACTTTGACAACTTCTGCTCTTGAAAACTGTGTCAGGAAGGTGAGAGAGCTAGACACAGAGTGTACATATCCAAGAAAATGAGCGGACCACACAGGCTGATCCAGCCTGGAAGCTCAGCCACCACCCCTTCCACACTGAGCAAGGGACCAAGGGTATGCTGTGTCCCTACTC
Organism: Tolypeutes matacus; assembly: GCA_026826555.1. Lineage (NCBI taxonomy): Eukaryota > Metazoa > Chordata > Mammalia > Cingulata > Chlamyphoridae > Tolypeutes > Tolypeutes matacus. The sequence goes on from JAKSZT010053798.1 coordinate 9,897,844, forward strand.
ACAGTGAGAATTGGATGCCACTACGAGCAGCATTCCCAGTGATCTGCTGGGATTCCAATTTTCCTTCGATAAGACCTCCCAGGTAAAGGCAGTCTGTGCACCCTGCCTCCTTGCATCCCATGTTTCTGATTCAGAGTCCAAGATGGGCTCACCTGATCAGCCTTATCCTAGCTAAATAGGAGGAGCCTAAAGCAGCTCCTTTCTGGAACTTCCAGATTCTCTACTGGGTTGAAGACTGTTGGGTTGCTTGCTGAAAAAGACTTCAAAAGTGGGGTTCAGAAGTAGGCATCTGAGAGAATGGCAGGCACCCACTGTGAGTCTCTCACCAACCAAGTGGCAGGTAGAATACAGTTTTAATAATATTACAAATCTTTATTGGGCAAAACTTGTGTGCTAGAACCATTAAGCAGGGGGAATACAAAATCTCATAGCATGCAGTCCTTGTTTTTTCTATCGTCACTGAAGAATGAGGAATGTGGAATTATCACTTATTCGAGGTTCCAGGTATAGCAATAATCTGAGCTGGGACCAAATTTCTGGCTGCAATCCTCATGAATTCTAATTCCCTGGCAACAACCCTTGGTACTCTATGTGTACCTGGCCTTTTTAGTGGAGGCACCGAATTTTGCTCTATTTCACTTATTTCTAGAAACCTGATTCTTCTCTCAAGTATTTCAGAAAGAATGATTCTGTGTACCCCAAGGTATCACTTAGGACTATTTGATTAAAAGAAATCGAATCCAACTCTTGTCAACTGAAGAAGAAATTTAGTTTGAAGGAAATGGGCAGTCGATAATATCAACTAGAGAGAACAGGAGCCAGGACGGCTCTAAGGCACAGTCTTTTAAGGATGCCATTGTCAGGACAAACTGTTTCCAACTACTTTTTGGTGCATGTTTGACTTTGTTCAAGATTCAAATGCCAAGGGAGGAGATTCCCACTGGCCTGGCTTGCCTTTCTCCAGGAGAAAGCCAGTGCCCTGGATTAGGTGTCCAACTCAGACTGCATGGAATGGAGAAATGATCGTTTCTCCAGGGATGCCTGGATACCATTGAAGCAGGCTACTGAAATAGGGAATCAATACATGGATCTGGAACCTGGCAAGAAGTCCATGTGGATATTGACACCCCAAAGATGGCTGCTGGAAGACCCTTGTGAGAATCCCATCTGGAACAAGATTTCCTCCGGAAGCCAGGAGAAGCCCCGGATATTCTCCAGGGGCATTATCATTGGGCCCTCCCAGGGGATTGATGGGTAGGGTAATCAATCAAAAACAGCAAACAGCTGGGACTCCTCCCATGCCATTAGCAAAGGGGCAGAATAATTAATGGTTTAAAAAGCATTCTCTCTCTCTCTTTCTTTCTCTCCCCTTCTGTGCCCTGCTCTCACCATGTCTCCCCTGCATGGGTCAACATGCAAGTAAAACCTGGGCATTTCTAATCTATGATGGGAAACTATAGTCTATAAACCAGCCCTCTTTATCTCTCCTCAGCCCTTCCTCTCTACCTGGGACCTACGATCTGTTATTTTCTCCCATTTCTCTTCCCTCCCTATCTTAGTAAATTACTGACCCAATCAATGTGACGTGTTATTAAATTTCATTTCTGCAGCCTAGTCAAGAACCTAGACAAAATCTGGTAACACCATGAACAAATGAAGGGAGGAAGGATGGTACACAAGTAAAAGCAACAAAATACCTCCTGCTTCTCTAAGCCTCTGTTTTATATTACTGCTCACCCAGGTTATTAACTATCATTAACTAAACCAAAGATTGATATGCTAAATTTTAAAAGATTTCTTTGTAATGGTTATTGCCTCAACAGTTTTCCTGTTGTGTTTGCTTTCTCTGGAAAGAAGTTTGGCTAGGAGTGGTCCTAGTAACTTTCTTACCAAACAAAATATTTCAAAATTTAATATGCTTGTAAAGATATTTGCTACAATCATAAATTTCATCAGAAAGAAAAATGTATAATATAAAATTCTAATTTGTATGGCTCTCAAGGTATTTTTCAGTATTTTATGATTGGTTTAGCATTTGAATTTAGCTTTTTCTTTTATTTAGCTCCTTCTTTACTGGTAGACACAAATAGGATTACTGTGTTTTGAACTAAATTTTTATGGCAATAATTAAACACATTCATTCTCTCAAGCAATATAATAGTACACATAAAAATTGTCAGGCAAAGTATTTAACCAAATCACAAATATGTGTAATAAAATTATGTGCTATTACAATCCTATCCAAAAACTTCTATTGAAAGTACATATCACTGTTAATGCAGTTATTATTTGGGGGCCCTAAAGGAAATTTTTTCTAAAGGGTAAATGATTATTCATTAATATTCCTATTTTATGCATCCTTGAGTCCAAAAGAGCAGGAAAATCATGGCTATAATTTTAATTGCTTCAAAGCAGTAACTCTAAATGGAATGAGATTATACCACTCTTGGAATGCTTTACCTTTTATTGGTACTTTCTTCTTTTTTGGGGAAACAGAGATCTCAAAATGCAAGTACAGGCAAGCAGTATACTGTGTACAAACCAAGGCATTGCATTTAAAACAATTTATTTGGAAATATTTAGTTTCATATATTTATTTTTCAGGTTAATTGTAATAGCATTTATTTATTCATTATGATTTAAGTGCAAATAACAATAAATTGAAAAGTATGTTCTCTACATATTGTAATAGAACATGAGAAAAAAACAATTACTTGACCATCTGTTCATATAACGTTTGAAATTAACTGCATGGAAATGTATTTTCATTTACAATCTATTACATTAACATTGTATTTTTCAATAATATTAAAGTTTTCTTATGGAGTATAAAATAGCAAAATAGAAGTAGAAAAATAAGTTCAAAACCTAGAAACTTTACAATTTAGAAACAAAGATTTAGTTAAAGGAAAAACAAAAATAAGTAAATTACAATAAAACTTGCCATTGAAACCTTGGCCTTGACTAATTTGGTTTTAAAGAGGAAAACTTAGAGGACATTCAACTATGGTCATTGATTGGTCAAGAAGAGCTTCTTCCAAAGAGCCCTTCGAAGCACTTTCAATAATAATGTCCAACTCGGAAAATAAAACCTGTGTTGGTATGTATTAGTGTCTTCAGCCAAGGAGCTCTATCTAGGGAGAAGATTTCCAGCAGGAGTCTCTGGGTCATGGGCGTACTGCAGAGAAGAGCAGCTTGGTAAAAGAACCCCTCTGTGGGTACGTATATCAGGTATGGAAGTGTGGATGGAGATTGCCATACAAAGCAGAATCCCTTGGAGCCAAAGGAAGAACAAATGGGAGAGGAACCTCATCCCAGTCTCACAGATGGGAAGCACTTTCTCAGGGCAAATGAATGGAAACACCAATCAGAAACCATGAAGGAATCCTAGTCCCAAAACATGAGGCTAAAACGTGGTTTATGTGAGGAATTTCAAGAGCTCACCATGTAAACTTCTGGCTTAAGGCAATAGACTAACTCCAAACTATCACTTCCCAGACAAAGTCTTATAATAGAGTGCCATTTATTTTCTCATTGGCTCAGAATATAGTTTGACATGTACCTATATAAATAAAGGTCCCTGCAGCTGGAAAGACTAGGGTCTGAAGAGACTGATATAAAGAAAGAAGTTAATTGATGCACCTTATTAGCTATGTATTAGATTTCTAGATTTATAGAAAAAAGGAAAGCAATGGTTGTGTATGTCTACTCACCAGGGCCAGTTTTCTTCTGACAATTATTCTACTCTCCTTGTACTTGATTAGCGGTAACACCAAGCACTATTTCATCTAAGTTAGAGACCGTGATGATCTTGTGGTCTCTTTTCTCTCCTAATCCAGAAAAATCCAACTGGTCCCGCAGTCTTGCCAACCATACTGCCTTTATTTATTTATTTTTTTCTGCTTGCTAATATATACTTGTATTAGTCAGCCAAAGGGGAGCTAATGCAAAATACCAGAGATTGGTTGGTCTTTATAAAGGGTATTCATTTGGTATAGAAGTCCACAGTTACCAGGCCATAAAACATAAGTTTCTTCCCTCACCAAAGTCTATTGCCACGTGTTGGAGCAAGACAGCTGCTGACGTTTGCCACGGTTCAGCCCCTCTCCTTCCCAGGGCTGCGTTTCTCTCCAGGCTTAGCTTTGCTTCTCTCCACACGGCTAGCTGTGAACTCTCGTCTCTGTCCCGGGGCCTTTCTCCAACTTCAAAACTCCAACATCAAAACTGCTCCCTCTGTCCTTTGCCTTGCCTTTTATATTTGATTCCCCCACCCACCAAGGGGTGGGGCTCAATGCCCTACTGACATGGCCCAGTCAACGCCCTAATCATAACTTAATCATGCCCAGATTAGCAGACCAGTTTACAAGCATAATCCAATATATTTTTGGAATTCATAATTACATCAAACTGCCCAACTGCAACAATATTTTTAATATATTTTTATTTTTAAAGTATACTTATTTTACATAAATTATTACATTAAAAAATATAAGGTATTCCCATATGCCCCACTCCCCAGACCTACCATTTTTCCCCACATTAACAACTTCATTCATTAATGTGGTACATTCATTGCAATTGATGAACACATTTTGGAGCATTGCCACTAAGCATGGACTAAAGTTTACATTGTAGTTTACACTCTCTCCCACTCAATTCTGTAGGTTATAGCAGGATATATAATGGCCTATATGTCACTGCAACATCATCCAGGTCAATTCCATGTCCTGAAAAATGCCCCCCATATCACGCCTCTTTTTCTCTTTCCCTGACTTCAGCACCTCCAGCGGCCACTGTCACCACATCAATGATATAATTTCTTCCATTGCTAGAATCACGATAAGTCTATAGCAGAATAACAGTAAGTCCACTCTAGTCCATATTTTATTCCCCAATCCTGAGGAATCTGAGATGGTGATGCCCACTCCACCTCTAGTTGAGAGGGGGCTTTGATCCCATATGGTTGATGGATGGAACACTTGCTTGCAGTTGTAGACTCTCTCATTTCCCTGGTGTGGTGGTTGTCCATCCTCACCTCCTTGTTAGTTGTGCTGGGTGAGTCCACTGAACTGGAGAGTAGGTGTTGCAACTCCACTGAGGCTCAGGGCCAGTTGGCACATGGACAGCTCAAAGATTCCAGTCTCTTGGACATACCCCTACCAACCCCAGCACCAACTATAAGTTCATACTGCCTTTAGATCTCAAACATTTGTCTGTTTCTTTTCCTCCATTCCCATTGCCTAAAACTCAAGCTAGGACATCACAGAGGGTGACCACATGCACTCAGGGACATGGTTATGTGCAGTCCACTTTCTTTGTCCCTGGCTTTGTCTATCACCATGTCTTCCATAGTCACACTATTTTTCATCCACACTAAATTGTTAACAGATCTTCAAATGCATCTTTTGTCTCCCATAACTTTGTGTTTGTAAACTGCTCATTTTCTTCTGGAATCTGCTTTTGAATTTTGCTTTGATGATAAGTAACTGCTAATCCTTTAAGATTCAGGTAAAGCTCCTTTCCCCCAACCTAAAGTCACTCCCACCTTATATTTTGTAAATAAATCTATTGCGCATTATTACAGGTCTATTTTCTTCCCGTTAGACTGTGAACGCCTTGGCACATTATGGTTTCGAGTTGAATGGCCATATATTCAAATCCTAAACCCATAATTGATATCTCTGACTCTTGGGAAATTAGTTAAACTGCCCAAGTGAAATGAATAAGATAATAACTAACATTATGTTAATATAAAGTTTAAATGAGATCACATGTTTCAATTGTGTGTCAACATATTTGATGTTAGCAATGTTATAATTTTTTTATTTATTAAATGAATACAGGATTTGGCAAATATTGGGCTGGGAATAATTGTTAGATGCAAGAATGAGCAAATGGGTAAATAAATTTTAAAAAGAATTGGAAAGTGATAAAAATAATTTTAAATAAGAAAGAAAAGAAGCTTGTATAAACAAGAAGCTAGAAATGAACCTCAAGAGTAACAGGAAACAGGATTTCAGAAATAGATTTTGATGGTCAGTAGCTGAGCTCTAAGGTAACTTCTCAAGCTGTGCTTTGATCCATTTGGCCCATTTGCTCCATAAGTCACATACGAGTAAATTAGCTTTTGCCATAAACATGGGTAACTTGTTATTTATTCCATAGAATGCCCCTTCATCTCACATGTCATGCTTTCCTGAACCTCATTTTCCTTCACTAATTTGAGACAGTCAGGATTCCAGGGAATATATGAAGATGACTATGTTTTGTAGCTGTAAAAAGGTAAGTAGAATTTGCAAAGAATGCTGCAGAGACAAATTTTGCTTGATAGAACAGAAATATCAGGAAGTGAAGATTTTGCATTTCTTAATTTTTTTTATTATGGTAAAAGACCTTGAACCAATAGTGTTCTTTACTTATCTGTCAAGAAATTCACTTCAACATTCTGGGATAGGAGATTAGTTTACAATTCCATGTGTGATGGAATAACTTTTAGCCCTTCCTCTCAAGCCTTTGAAAACTGTTTTAAAAAATGCTCCCTTCTCTCTGGAAGCATTAACTAACATCTTAAATCTACCTTTCTTTTCCTTAGAACATACAAATGTAACATATCAGTTAGCACCCAGTATTTGTGTTTCAATTGATTAGTTAGTGCCGAGGCTTTGTAAGGTATTGATATCGACTTGACTAAGGCTTAACTACATTTTCCATTATTCCCTTCCTAGAAGTTGCTGGCTAGCAGAGAACACAAAAGAGACCCTTGGGCAAAATGTGAAGGCAGAAGCGAAGCTGCAGGCATTTTGTAGTGTGCACATTTTGTAGCTGATCTGCTGACTCACCTCAGTGAGCAACTGCTCTGTCTGCCTTTGGATCCTCTTTCATCTTCTCAAACTCCTGGGGAAATTGTGTCTGTTTAGCTCTGTGTCTAGTCCAGGTTCTCCAGAATACCCATCCCACCGAAGCCAGAGGACACCAGCGCTTACACAACCTTCACTTCATTCTCTTGAGCACCAAATCATGCTTTTGAGTCACAGGTAGTTTTTTCTCTCCCCCACTTCACATCTATCTTCCCATCCCAGCTGCCTGCAGTGTAGACTTCAAACTGCAGTGTCAGGTGTGAAGACAACTGCCTACCAGAGCCAGTTTAAACAACTCCACAATTGCATTTGGTGAATCCCTGTAACAAAACCCTCCATACACGCACGCACACACAGATATACATGAACATCCACGAATCCATATATATACACATATGTATTTAATGTGTGTTTATCAGCGTTTAAATCTATATCCATAATGATCTATAACTATAATCATTCGATTCTCTGATCGAGCTCAGCAACAGCCAGCAATATTCACTCATTAAACTGTGTTATGGATTGAAATGTTTTCTCCTAAAAGATATGTTCAAGCTCTAACCCCAAGTTCCGTGAATGTGACTCCATTTGGATACAGGATTTCTGGAGGTGTTATTAGTTTAGATAAGAGCCCCCTGGATTAGGGAAGGGCCCCCAGGATTAGGGAAGGTCCTTAATCCAGTATGACTGGACCAATCAGTAAGAAAGGCAGAGAGGGAGCCACGTGATGGAGGAAAAGATGGAGTTAGGAAGCACAAGCCAAGGAGCGCTACCCAGCAAAAGCCAGGAGAGAGTCACAGAATGGATACTTTCCTTTTACAGGTGCCAGCATCTTCCTTTCAGACTTATTACCTACAGAACTTCAAGACAATACATTTTAGTTGTTGAAGCAACCTAGTCTGTGGTACTTCATTATAGCAGACCTAGCAAACTAAGACTGACTATTAGCTTTCAAGGACAGGAACTCTAAGGGGATTTGTTGAAACCATTGTATTGCATCACTTGTCAGCCATGACTACCACTTCACCTGAGACACAGGATATGCTACATAAATATATTTTGGAATAAAAGACAGAAAAAAATGAACGGGAAATTCCCATAAGAAAATTCTCACCAAATAATGTAATGTTATGTATGTGGACTATAAGGATAAAATATGCAATTGAAGTACCGATAGGATGACATATCCTCTGGGTATGCACCATTTCACTTGACTTCAGAGAGGTCAGCGCTGGACATGTAGATGTCTAAATCATTAGAACACATGTGGTCATGGAAGCCATGGACACTAATGAAAATTTATACTATGACTATAATTGAGGGTTAGGGATTAAAATTTGGGGATAATGAACATTTAAGGGCAGAGGAAAAAATCCCAAAAGTATATTTAGAATGGCTGACAGCGGTTGGAAGAGAAATAAATCAAAGATAATTGTGCGATGAAAGTCAAGAGAGAAGAGTATGTCAAGAATGAGGGCGTGGCTAATAGCTTCAAACATGGCAGAAAGAACAAATGAAATCAACAATGAGAAGCTTCATTTGGTATACTTTTGTGGAGCTTTTCAAGTGAGATGGCGAGAGTGGAATCCAGATTATTTTGTTTTATTGAACGAATTCTTGATGAGTCATCGGACATATATAGACTGGTCATTCATGAAAATGTGTTTTAAAGTAAGGAAAAATATATGGCATGTTACAGTTGCAAGGTTAGGAAAGTTTATGGTTGGTACTTTTAAAATTAGAAACACTAACCCATCTCTTTTTGCGCTAAGTTGAAGCAAAGACATAAATGGAATGCAAGAAAGATACGGAAGAAGAGAACAATTCAATAGAGTAAGGTCTCAGAAGATACAGGGTCTAAGTTATAAAATGCCAGGGTTTTAGGAGGCTAAATATCATTCTTTTCATATCTGACAGACATCACCCTAACCAACTGATTAAACTAAGCCTCACCTGTGGCAGGTAAACAGGATACTATGTACCTCTTGATGTGGTGCCATGAGAAATACCCAGCGTTACTATCGAGTATTCTTGCCAAGTGGTTTAACTTAAATCTAACCTTGAATAAGCCATCCAACAAATGCAGAATATGGTGCATTCTACAAGTCAGCTGGCCTGCATGCTTCAAAATATTTGATGGAGTAACAGTCTGCAGTTCACTGGGGTTGGTCATGCCTGGAAGTGCCAAGGCCAAGACCGGATCTTCCCGCCCTTTCTGCAGTTCCCTGTGGGCCTAGAACTCTGCCTTCTCCACAAAGGCAACTAGGCCAAGCGGTCCGCCCAGTGCCCCCAGTACCTGGCGGTGGTGCTGGAGAACCTGACAGCCGAGATCCTGGAGCTGGTGGCAACACAAAGGCCCTCATGGCCCCGTGCCACCTGCAGCCTTCCACAATGGCGAGGAGCTCAACAAGCTGCTGGGCAAGGTCACCCGGGAAGGGCGGCTCCCTGCCCAATGTCCAGGGTCCAGGCCATGCTGCTGCCCCGAAGACGATCACAAGGCCAAGGGCAAACAAGAGTCTGGGTTTGGGTTAATTTACAGCAGCTCCAATGAAATTGAGTCCAAGTCAAAGACTCTTCAGAGGCCATCCATCTCTTCTGGAAGAAAACATTATTATTCTATGGGATGATAAAAGGCTGACTTCTGGTTTCCCCTCCTGACACTGGTTTAGAGTAAAGCTTGTAATTCAAGGAAGACAAACCAGGATTAGCATGTCTGGGATTCTTCAGAGTGATTGTAAGCACTCATTCTTTTCTTATTCTTTTCTTTCTTTCTTTCTTTCTTTCTTTTTTTTACTGTTTTAAGTCCTGTATTTGTGTCTACATGCAGCTATTAAGTCCTTCAGTTTCTGAAGTTTATTGGTACAAAAGGATCATTGCCATGACTACAGCTCAGCAGATGCACAGCAAGACGCTGGTGGGCTCTTGGGGGACTCCCTGAATTTTGAAGCACTTCTCTTCCTCTCAATGTACCCAAACTTTACCCTTTTAGATTCAAATGAATAAAATTTGGGGATGACCATCCTGAAACCTGGGACATGCTGAGAAAGGTTTGGAATACCCCTAAAATCTCTATTCCAAGTGTTGTTGCCTCATGAGAACTTGGAAGAATAGACTTCTAACAAATTTGAAAACGAGTCAAGGAGTTTGAGGAAATGTTTCCCATAACTATGGCCATTCAAATATAAAGTGTTCCTAAGTCACCCAGTCTGCCTGGAGAAGGAAAAGAATAACAGAGAAAATTACGGTAGTATTTGTTTTTGACAAGGGGCTGTTTCATGAGTGCTGGGGAAGCACAGGGTTTGTGGGGTGCTCCTGACAGAAACAGAGGCCTCAGAGCTCTGCTCACAGGGTCACTCACAGAGGAGAAGCCATTTAAATGACTCTAAAAATGACTTATTTTTTTGTAACCAAATAAGGAATATTCTTGCTAATGGTCTTTTATTGCCAGGTTGCTGGATCTTGAGCCCCTACCCCATTTGTTGACCTCTTTTAACTGATGTCATGTCACAAGTAGGAGTTCTTTACTTTTCTTTTCTTGCATGTCGTGGACGACTTTGGCTGTCTGTTGAACACCTATGGAATTTCTTTTGAGAATAACACTTGAAATGTATAAAATGCAAAGACTGCAAAGGGGAATAAAACTACCACATAGTTTTATTCTATTACAGTTACCAAAATATTTTTAAAAATAAATTTGAAAATGATGTATGTGCTTATTTCGTTAACACATTACACAGTATGATCTTTTAGTGAATCTAGGCACTGCCATCAGCAATTAGATGAGTATACATAAATGATGTTTCCAGGTAACTTTGCATCAATTATAATGAGAAAACATCTATGAAAACATTTTCGCTGGGTAGCAAAGCAATCGTACTGAAGTTTGCGGCCTAAATTCATAATAAGATAAAATGCTAAAGTTCAGCCAGAAAAAAAAAACAAAAAACGATGACATAAAAAAAGCAACAGAGTAGCTAAATAAATGAATAAATAAAGGTATAGTGATCATACTCCACTAAAGCCACTAAAGCTACTCAAGAGACATAGTGCCCAGATGCAGTGTGTGAACTTTGATTGGATTCTGGAATAAATATTAGATTTAAAAGACTAAACAATTTTAAACAAACATATATTGTAAATTTCAATATGGATTGTATATTAGATGGCACAATAAAACTTTTGTTTGTTTTTTTAGGTGTGATCATGGTATTGTGGTTAATAGGATAATATACTTTAGAAAATGTGTACCTGCTTACTCGGGGGAAGGGTAGGGGAATAGTCTGAGGTGTGCGACTTACTTTCCAGTGGATCAGCAAAACTTATAAACGGGTAGATAGGTCTATGGATAGAGTGATGGATGGACATAGATATTTAGATATAGACAGATGATAGACGATAGATATGTAGACAGATGATAGCTAGTTAGATTTAGCTAGATAGATGGAGATAAAATTAGCACATGTGGCAAATGTCGGCACATGGTAAATCTTGGGGAAGTATATTCTGATGTTCCTTTGACTATACTTGGAACTTTTTGTTGATTTGAAAGGTTTCAGAATAAAACAATGGAGCAAAATAAAATCCCTCTTCTCTTTTTCCTTTCTGACTAATTCTGACTGGAGGAAGGAGTGATGGGTGGTGGTGGTGGAGAGATTTATTATTAATGTATATGCAAGTAAACTTGGACTTAGAATTGCGACCACATCAGCTTGTTATTCACTGGAATATTTATCCATATGTCTCTCTCCGTCGCCACCAGTTGACAAACGAACAGAACTTCCTCCACTAATCTGACCACAGGATAGAAAGCAAAGCAGGACACACACTTCACCAAGGCCTCAGAGGACCCCAGCAGGGCCTGAGCTGAGCCTGACTCCTCCACGCAGAGGAAGGAGGATAGTAGAGAGCTGGGATGTCACCAAGGGAACCACAAGGGGAAAGCAGCATTTACCCTTCAACCCCAAGCCCTGGGAGGAGAAGCATTTCTTCTGCAAGAGGGAGAAAGGCTGTGGTGGTAGATTCCACAGTTGTGACAACAGATGTAAACCTTGGGCACACCTGAATGCTGGGAGGGGATGGGCACTCTGCAGCTCTGGTGAGCAGTCTCTGACCCCCTAGTTCCCTTTGACCCCCGGTGCTGGACTGGCTAGACACACTCTGACAAAGCTAAGGAACCAGTCCTTGGAGGCCTGCAGTGTCACCGGGGCCATATTTACCCTCAGGCATCAGGAGGCCCCAGGAGCTTGAGCCGGAAACACAGTTTCCTCTGTGAGTTCAAACACCTGGTCACTAACACCTGGAAGGGGAGGCCAGGCAGAGGTGATGAAGGATCACACCTGGAAGCCTTTCAGACCTTGTCTTCACAATGGTGGAAATCAATAGAGATTTGTCTCCAGAACCCATTTTCCCAAGAATTTCTGGCCTAAGCGCTTTCCCACAGGTGTGTTTTGAAGGAACGTTTTAGAGGTGACTTGGATCCTCCTCCTTGGCAAGGAGGAAACTTTCACAAACAGGAAACTGGTTTTTACTTTCTATGAGGTTATTTCATGTTTATATATGCCTTGAACAAAAGACTAGAATGGCTTGGCTTTAGGCCTATATATTTAATGAAAAATACCTCTTATTCGCTTTTAAGGGTAATAGAGAAGCATGTGATTCCCAGGTTCCCTGAGCAGGAGGCAGGTGAACTCTCTCTGGGTTTGTATCAGGTAATTAGTGTTCAGGATCCATCATACACTAGCAGCTGTGTACTCCCGGCTTGGACTCCCCCTTGAAATAACAGGAATTTTAAAGAATTTATTCAGAGCAGACTTTCCCTGGCTCTCCCCTCCCCAGTTCAATTTGTATAGCTCTATCCATTGATACATATTCATTAGTTAAGTGAGCAAGTCGCAATTACGTGTTCCAGAGCAGAAAGTGATTAAAAATTATAAGCATAAATAATCTTCCATGAAAGAGCTTATCTGTTTATTGAGTATGGCAGATAGGGCTGGTTGCCCACCCAGCTGGCACCCACCCCATTACCCTGTCCCTAGCTTTCTAACTCATGTAAAGAAATGCACACAGTCATTACCAGGGTCGATTTACACGTTCCCCTTGCCAGGATCTTAGGCTGGCAAATATCTCACCCATGGACCATGGGCTTTGAGGGAAAGGCTGCTGAAGAGGTTCTGAGAGAGTTTTCTTCCTTAATCAAGAGACGTGCAGGAAGGCTTAGCTCTGCTCTTCTCTGGAGCCTGGGGAGGGTGAGTGTGTGCCCGGATGGGCTGTACCCGCTGGCCCTGAAGGAGACACCCCAAATTCAGGATGGCAGAGCAGACAGGTGGGGAGCCTTTGGGTCCTCATTGCCATTGTCATGCTCCCAAACTTATCAACGCTGAGACACCAGCTTCTGGATTCCTGGGGATACGAGATGATAAACTTGTTTTTATTCTTCTTGCAATTGAGTCTTCCGGTACTTGCAGCTGAAAGCAATTTTACAAAGCACCATCTTGTCTTTTGTGAGAAAGAACAAAGGAAATAGGCATGAACAGATAACTTGCTCTATTTGCTTGTTTGTCTAATTTCACTGATAATTAGTATGTACCCTTATCTTAGGTTTAGACACAATCTCCATTAATAGGGAAGATGCTTTCCAGTTACAAACTTCTTGTTCAGAATCTTTGTATTATAAGCGCCCTCAGATATCTTTACTGTGTACTGATGCCAAAAGTGCCTCTGATAGAGTACAGTGACCACATTCAGTATTTTACAATACATTTGAAAGTTTATTATGGTAATAAAATGACTAAAGAAGAGTTAATCCTTCTATCACAAAGTGTGTGTGTGTGCGTGTGCAAACCAAAGATAGCAGATATAATTTTTTCACATCTTAGATGAAATTTCCAACTAAAGAGCAGGAAATAAGGCTTAGCATGCAGGAGAAAATATCTTTAAACCACATGGATGAATAGAAGCCATTCACAGACACATTTATGCAGCAATGCTTCACATAAACGTTTAAGAACTTTTGCAGTAGCTTTTGTTATAAAATAATTTTTATTACCTGAGATATAGCTAGATTATACATTAATCCATCATTTTTTGCCAATTCTTTCAACTTATAATATTTCAGTTTTATTTTCTTTTAATTCTTTCTGTCCTCTGTATGTTTTAAAATATTCTTTCTATTCATCAACTTCACTGATTTCCTTCATGTTTAGGTTCTGCTCTTTTGAAAAGTTCTGTTACTGTTCCTCCCTCCCTCCCTCCCTCCCTCCTTCCTTCCTTCCTTCCTTCCTTCCTTCCTTCCTTCCTTCCTTCC
>JAKSZT010053798.1:9912013-9943440 GCA_026826555.1 Tolypeutes matacus
TTCCTTCCTTCCTTCCTTCCTTCCTTCCTTCCTTCCTTCCTTCCTTCTTCTTTCCTTCTTCCCTCCCTCCCTCCCTTTCTTTCCTTCTATCTGTAAGGAAGAACAGATATATATTAGGGACCTACTTGCAAAAGTCCAACATAAGATTTTTATATGTAGGGGTGAATTCTTCAATATTCCCTCTTTATATCCTCTATGTTTATTTCTCATTGAGCAAGAGAGGAAAGGGCCATATTCAACTCTGCTTGCTGGTTTTCTTTAGAAAGTGTTTGAAATGGAAAAGATAGAACTTTCAGTTTGTGATTTAAATGTGGTTCTAGAGGCTATAAAAGGAAAACTATTTCTTTTGTTTCAAGTCATTTGTACATAATGTGTTGGGTTTCCAAAAGTAAAAAAAAAAAAAAAAAGAAATCTTATCAAACCCATCTTTGATTTTTTTGTTACCATCGAAAATCAGCTTCTCTTACCTGTGACTAAGTCTTGAATCACCCACCTAGGCTCTTACTTCAGGCATTTATTCTCATTGCTTTTTGAAAACTCCATCACATTTAATGTGCAATATCCATTGATAGAGTCATTCTGCCCATTATTTGTAAGATTCAATAATGCTCATTGGCTTCAAAATATCTTTCCATGACTCATCTCATTGATCGTTATATTTCATGATGTAAGTATTATTAAATGATACTTGTTACTGCCGTAGATTCTCAAACCCATATATTAGTGCTTAATTTTATGTTGCTTTGTATTGTTTTCCATCATTAATAGCTGTCCATCCTTTTGTCCTCAATCACTTTATAAGCTCTTGAGAATAGGGACCATGACAATTCTGTCTGAACCCAAATGTTCAGGCAGAAATGCAGCCATGATCAGAGCATCCTGTTCTTGAAAGAGCCTGTCTTTTAAAATACACATGATCATACATCAGAAGTTGTCCCCTGAGGGCTGCTGGAGCTTAGCTTACTAGAGACTGCTCTCTTTTTCTCCCTGGAATATAAGACAAGAGTGGTTCTCACCCAGCCTGGGAGATTCTGCAATTCGATAATCATAGAAATCCATGTTTTCACCAGCCTCTAAGGCAGTGCAAAGCAAATCAGATTCGCCTTTCTTTTATTATCCAAATTGCTGTGACCGGAGTTCCCCAAAAGGCTAGTTTTTGAAAACTGAGCATCTTACTTGTGTTCCTCCCACAGGATTTAGCTGATTTTCCAGAGAGTGCCTTGAGTGGGTTTAGGGGTGGCCTTCAGCTAAGCTTTCCAGAAAGGCTTTCTGCCCCTGAGGTTGCCTGTGCAGGCTGCTGAGGCCCAGGCTGAGGCTGCCCCGTGGACCCCGCCCTGGTCCTCGCCCCACCTGCCTGTGGGCCCCGTGCTGGTCCTCGCCCCACCTGCCTGTGGACCCCACCCTGTCCTCACCCCACTTGCCTGTGGACGCCACCCTGGTCCTTATTCCACCTGCCTGTGGGCCCTGCGCTGGTCCTCACCCCACCTGCCTGTGGACCCCGTGCTGGTCCTTATTCCACCTCCCTGTGGACCCCTCACTGGTCCTTATTCCACCTGCCTGTGGACCCCACACAGGTCCTCACCCCACCTGCCTGTGGACCCCGTGCTGGTTCTTATTCCACCTCCCTGTGGACCCCTCACTGGTCCTTACTCCACCTGCCTGTGGACCCCTCACTGGTCCTCACCCCACCTGCCTGTGGACCCCGCCCTGGTCCTTACTACACCTGCCTGTGGACCCCGCGCTGGTCCTGATTCCACCTGCCTGTGGACCCTGAACTTGTCCTCACCCCACTTGCCTGTGGGTCCCGCCCTGGTCCTTATTCCACTTGCCTGTGGACCCCACGCTGGTACCCTCTCCCCACCTTCCACAGGGACCCTGCCCTGGCCCTCACCCCCAGCTTCCACGTGGACCCACCCTGTCCCCTCACCCCACCTGCCTGTGGACCCTGCTCTGGCCCTCACCCACTCCTGAGGAGGCAACACAGCGCCTTCAAGTGCCCACTGTAAGCTGACAGTCATGTTAATAGTTGTTTCCTGATGCCTGGGGAATAGCAGCTTCTCCACACAGAGAAAAGACTGCAGCATTTACTGGAAGTGGTGACCCTTGGGGCTCACAGACCTAAACCCAAATTCACAGAGACCTTCTCATTTCCATCATGTTCAGGTCCCCCTCAGCAGTAAGAGCTGCAAGCCTTACTCGATCCCAGAACTAGAAAGAGGCGTGTGGGGGGCTGCGTCGTGTCCCCCACAAAGGCGCGCTCAGGTGCCAACCCCGTCCCGTGTGCGTGCACCTGCTCAGATGATGAAGTCATCAGTGAAGGTGTGCCCAGGCTGAATGAGGGCCCTTAAACCAATATAAGTCCCTATGAGCCAAGGAAAATTGTTACAGAGAGAAGCCACAGGGCGAAGCAAGAAGCTGGAAGTCAGTGGGGACTGGAGGAGAAAGCAGAAGATGCCGCCAAGCACATTGCCATGTGACAGAAAACCAAGGGCCGAGGACCTGGCTGCGAGCCCAGAGCGCCCCAGGCTTCCTGGAGAAGACATTGCCTTGCTGATGCCTCGATTTTTGACTACTCCCTGCCTCAAACCCATGAGCCAAAACATTCTCCTTGTTTAAGTCAACCCAGTGTATGGAATTTGTTTTAGCAGCGAGGAAACTAAGACACTTCCTTCAGGTTGCCATCCAAGCCTCTTTTCAACCTGCTTCTTACACGTGGCAGTCATCCAGCTTGGTTTCTTACTGCCGATCTGGCTTCCCATGCCCAAAATGGTGACCTCACTTCTATGGCTTGAGACAAGGTGTCATTAAACCTATTACTTGGGCCCCTATAAGATGGTGTCGAGCTTCAGGCCACTTCCCATACAACGACAGAGTCAACCTTGGAAGCCTCGCTCTGTGCATTTCATTTAAGGTTTACATCTTTCTAGCCAAGCAGAAAGCACCTTCCCTGTTTCAAACATGTGGATCCTGAGGCCTACAGAGGTTTACCTGGCCAAGTTACTCAGCTAGGAAGGGGGTACTCAATACCAGCTCAGCCTGCCAGCCCTAAAATCAGTGATTTTCTTCCTGGCATGCCCTGCCCGCTGTGTGAGTGGAAGTCCGAAATCTAGGTACGGGCAGGACTGCATCCCCTGCAGAGGCTCCGGGATTGAATTCTTCCCTGGTGGCTGCCTCATTCTCCTCTCAGCCTCCATCTGCACATCTACTTTTCCTTTGTGTATCACAAATCTCCCTCTGCTTCTCTTGTAAGGTCACATGCGATTGCATTTAGAGCCCACCGGGAGCCCACCTCTTCTCAAGATCTTTTGCTTTATAACATCTTTTGCCATACGAGGTAATATCCACAGGCTCACAGTCTTAAGGTTATTCGGAAAAGGGATATATCTTGGGGTGAGGGTCATTTTTTTTTTTTTAACTACCACAATGGTGAAAGACAGTGAGATTAAGAAATCTTTACAAGAGTTGAAATCTAGCTGCCACTATTGATAGAAGGCTGGGAGGGAGAAGAGGTGCTTAAATGTTTGCACTGCAAGGATTAGATGTTTGCACTGCACGGCAAGTCCATTCTCGTGTCTGCCTGACACATGTGCCTTTCCTGAGACAGAATTTTTCATTACCAGCTCCCATTCATGATCATATGAAGCACATCAAAGAAAGTAAAATAACCCACCTCTGCCCTTGGATTACATAAAGGCTAATAAAATATGGTTTGCTCTCTGATTAAGGAAAGAAATCTTAGCAATTTTTTAGAGCAGCAGGATCTATATTCTTTCATTTAATATCCAGTCTCCTACCCTCAAATGTTTCCAATTTCTCCTCTGGTAGCAGGTGCAATTCTTCAAAAAAAGAAAGTTTATTTGTGATATAAGGTTCACTTAATGCCAGAAACTCAGCGTGGACTCACCATAATTTCCAGATGAGATTTTCATGCTGGGTAGGTAGCACAGAGGAGAGAAGCAGTTCACCGAAGCAGAAAACATAATCATTGCCCCCACCTGCCCCTGGAACTTGCCTACCCTCTTTGTGCATTTCCAGAAAGCACTGTGTGATAGAATTATTGAAAATCAGCAGGCTTTTCACATGCGCACCTTTGCAAGAGCAACAAAAGGATGCAATTCAGTTCTGGCCATGCACCTGGATTTTTATTTTAATGGAAAATCAAGGCTTTTTCTAAAAATCCCTCCCCTTACTTTTAGACAGCAGAAATTTCTCCTGTGATGGCATTTACTTTGTGTAGGGTTTGGAAAATCCATATTAGCAGAAACTCCCAAAGCCCATCTGTTGTTTTCATGTTATATGTAATAATGCAAAGGGGATTAGATGTGTAACTGTCATCAAATTCTGAAACCAAAGACACAAAATAACTTTTTTCTGGACACCAGGGAACAATGAGGAATGTCTCACACATTGTTCCAACTCCTGTTGGAATCCAGTGTGGGTTTGCAGAGCAAATGCCCAGCCACTGAGTGCATTTCCTCTCTCCTTGAACCAAGGATTTCAATTTGAAAATTTAATATATTCCTAAAACACCATGTATGCAAAAGTCTTACAACTGGAATTGTTTCTGATGATTCATCAGCATTTTGATGTTTTCCCAGATAATTCTTGCCAGTAAAAGTACTGATTACAAAACTTTGTATCCATTAGAAGTTATATTAGTTGGGAAAACATACACACACGATATAATACTGTCTTGAAAAGCAACAATAAGAAATCATTTTCAGTATGACAGGATAAAATAAATCTACATATTTGGGGATTGGCTATGTCCTTAGAGTCTATCCAAAGAGTTTAAAGATTGTTTCTGAAAGGAGTTTTCAATCGGAGCCTAGGAAATTACAATTCCATAATAACTTAGAAAGGATTGATGGACTTGGATGAGAGTTAGCTTCTGAATCTGTACATAGGTCAAATCTCATCTTTGGAAGAGTTTGTATAAATATTACTCGGTTTGAATAATGTAAGAAAAGTTCTCAGGTACCCTTGGGGATCTTTGTGAAGGTGGTTGGTGGCTCTTTCACCCAGTTTCTGATGATGCTTCATTCTGCTTTTACGTCCTACCCAACCACACTCCCTGCATCGTCGTCGTCTTCTTCCCCCAGCACAGAATCTATACCTGAGTGAAAGAGGCATACAACCCAGCATAAAGCTGAGTTTGCAAGTGACTTGTGGTGTAATTTTAATTTTAAATTAATACATGTCATTTAGAAATCTTAAAGAATGTATCAACACATATAAGAATGTAAATAAAAAAGCTCATGCCATCTATAATTTCCCCACTGAGAGATAGCCTTCTTTATATCCACCCTTCTCAGTTTCTTTATATAGAAAATGAGGATAATGAATTTTACCTCTCAAAACCACTCAAGGAAGGGATGGAGAAGAGCAAATAAAATACTGAATAAATGCTGCATAAGCCAGGGATGTTAACATTGGGGTTTGCCTGTGTGTGCTGTGAAAGCATGTGTGCATAATACGCATGTCTGGGTGTGCATGTCTATGCATGTATGCATGCTGTGCATGCCTGTATGTGTGTGATGTGTGTGCTGTTTCATGTAATGTGTGTGATATGTGTGCATGTGTATCATGTTTGCATGATGTGTGTGCCTGTGTGTGCACATGTATATATGTATGTGTGATGTGTGTGCGTGTGTATGCATGTGCGTGTGATGTGAATGCCTGTGTGTGCATGTGTAAGCATGTGCATGTGATCTGCATGTCTGTGTGTGCATGCATATGCATGTGTGTGCCTGTGTGTGCATGTGTAGACATGTGTGCACAATGTGTGTGATACGTGTGCATGTCCATGCATGTCCATGTGATGTGCGTGCCTGTATACTCATGAGTGTGCATGTGATGTGCTTACCTGTGTGTGTCATGTATACGCATGTGTATGTGATGTGAGTCTGAAAATCCACTTTCAGCTATCACATCTTATGCTCCTTGATGTTCCACTTAATTTCAGAACTTTCTGGAAAATCCTTGTGCTATAGCACTGTGTTCTAAGACTGGGCTACAGTTCATTTTCCTTTGCACTTATTTTCTCAGGTGTCCTTTGCTCTTTAATTAAATTGTTTCCTTTGATTTAAAAAAAAAATTTTCCTCCTTTTTTAGTGTAAATATTCTTCATACCTATTTACTTGTTAAACTTTTTTCAATATACATATATTAGGCACATATTATGTTCAATATGCTCCTGGAAATTCCAAGATACAGCCTGACTTCAGGCAATATACAGTTTCAAAAGATAAGGCATGTATATTACTATATTAAGTGATAAAATAAAGCACTCCTAGAGGAGAGGAGAGGGTTACACAATTATTTTTTAACTAGGAGCATTGAAAAGACTTTTTTATTGAGAGAGTAATTTTGGAACTAGAATTTATGGAATCAGAAACAGTAGTGATCCAGACAGAAAGGTTGTCATACTCTCAAGGTGACAATGGATGGCTCTATATTGTCATAATTAGTGCCCCAGTTTGAGCATAGACCAGATAAAACAGTGGGCGGAAGGGAGAAAAATCAAGTGGAAAATATGGAAGGCCTTGATTCAATCAGACATTAAATTTTTCCCAAGGGGGAGAGACATATTTGGCAATATTTAATGAAAGTAATCCAGTGTGGGAAAGTAAGTAAGGCAAGAGGAGCAGGTAGGAGATCATTGCAAGAGATAAGAGGAGATGACATCCTTATCTAGCCAAATGGCAGCACTAGTAAAGAAGGTGCAGTGCATGTAAAAACACTCTGGTGTTAGATTTGATAGGAATTTCAGGCAATGGAAAATAGTGACAAAGGAAAAATAAGTTTAGGTTTACCCCAAAGTTTATTGTTTAGTTTACAGCACTGAGGTGTAGTGATCAACAGAGATACATAACAGAGTAAGAGGATCAGAAATGAAAGAAAGTGTGTTTTTTTCAATATATTTTTAGCTTTAGAATAATATAAAATTTACCAAAAATGTGCAAAGTGAGTACAGAGAGTTCTCATAGAAGCCCATCCCCAATTTCTCCCACTGTTACCATGTTACATTAGTATGGTACATTTGTGACAACTAATCAAGCAATGCTGATCATTATTATTAAAGTCCACACTTTATACAGACTTTCCTAGTTTTTGCCTAATATCCTTTTTCTGTTCCCAGAAGCCATCCAGGGACCTCATTACATTTAGTCATCATTTCACACTTGGCTCCTACAGATTGTAAGAGTGCCTCAAACTTTCCTTGTTTTTTATTACTTTGAGTGTTTGATGATTATTTCTTAGGTGTTTTGTAGGGTTCCCCTCTAGTGGAATGTGTCTGATGTTTTCCAGTGAGAAGACTGGGGTTAAAAGTTATTGGGATGAAGTGTCATTTTCATTTTATCAAGAGTACATACAATCAGCATGATTTATCCCTGTGGTGGTTCAGCTTGATGACCTGTCCAAGCTGTGGTATTGTTTGTCAGGTGACTTTTTGTTATTCCATTCTGTATGCTTTGGGAAAGAAGTCATTATGCCCAGCCCACACTTAAGAGGTGAGGAGTTGTGTTCTACTCCCTGGAAGGGATAAATTGGATTTTTTAACACTTGTATTTTTGAATAAGAAGATATCTTATGGGAACTTATTTGTTATCCAGATCAGGGATAGGTCTAAATTAGGTATTTTCCATATATGCCATGAGATTACTGCAGGAGAGAAAAAGTAGAAGCATGTCCAGGCTCTATATAGGATTCTACTTTGCAACTCTACCAGAATCAACACTTTATTTTTACAACAAACATTGTGCAACACACTGTTTATTTTTCTGTTGCAATTCTTGGACAATATAACCTATGTAAAAGCATAATTATATATTACATATATATACAAATATGCACACATACACATATTGATTCCTTAATTCTAATATGAAGGACAAATGACAGGAAAGTGATTTACAATAAACTAATGTATAATTTAATATGTAAATGCTAAAGCACACTACTCTAGGAGACGTAGTGAATTATTCTGATACTGATACATTTTATTAGTCAGGATAAGTATCATAAGCTGCTGAAACAATCATTTCTCAAACCACAGTAGCTCTACAGGATACAAGTTGATTTCTCTCTCATGCCAGTTCAAGCTCCACTCAGTCATTTCTTCACCCAGGCCTCACACAACTTATAACTTCCCCATCTGTGTTAGTCAGTCAAAGGGGTGCTGATGCAAAATACCAGAAATTTGTTGGCTTTTATAAAGGGTATTTGTTTGGAGTAGAAGATTACAGTTACCAGGCCATAAAGCATAAGTTACTTCTATCACCAAAGTCTGTTGCCACATGTTGGAGCAGGATGGCTGCCGACATCTGCCAAGAGTTCAGGCTTCCTGGGTTCCTCTCTTCCCAGGGCTTGCTTTTTTCTTGGCTCAGTTGCTCTGCTCTCTCCACAAGGCCAGCTGTAGACTATCAGGTGACCGGCGCTGTCTCTGTCCATGGGGCTTGATTTCTCGGGGTTCCACTGCTCTACTCCTCTGTTTGCTTACTTCCCAGGCTCCAGCTAAAGACTCCAGCCTCAAAACTCCAACTCTCTTCTCTGCCGTGTAGTTTTCTCTGTGAGTCCCCACCAACCAAGGGGGCAGGAACTCAACATTCTACTGAGGTGACCCAATCAAAGCCCCAATCATAATTTAATCATATGCAGGTATAGACTTGTTTACAAACATAATCCCATACCTATTTTTGGAATTCAGAAACAATGCCAAACCGCCACTGCAATGCCACTTGGGCCACAGTGCTCACTGCATCCTCTGCTCCTGAGCTGAAGATAATAGAGAAGAACATGCCCAGAGGTGGCCCCCGTTGGTGAGAACTAGGCACATGGTCCCATCTAACTCCAGGGAAGGCTGGAAAATGTAGTTTAGCTGTCTGGGATGTAAGGGGAAGAGGAGACGGTATTTGGCAAACACATTGCACTGTGCCGACCCTCACACAGAGCCAGGAGAACTGTGTGGCTACAAACACAATAACAGATAGACTCAACTTTTATAAGGTATTTGTCACTAGTGTGATTTCCTCCTGAAATGATGACCAGTAGTTGCTAAAACAAAGTATAAACTTCTCCCAATTTTCATAGAATTTGCTTTCATGGAAGATCCAATTTATGAACATTGTACCAGATATTTTATGTTTCTATGGAAAGCAAAGATTGGTTCTGGGTGTAGATAATTATAAAGATGTTGTCAGCAATATTGTCTGTCTGAACAACAACTTTTCTGTGGGATACAAACAGCTACTTGTAATGTGGAAATATCCATGTATTTACACATGTAAGATTGGGGCCTGTTTAAAATGCAATTACACCTTCCCTTCCAAATCACTGCCACAACCCAAAACACTCCATCCTGTTTTCAAATACCCCTCAGATGAAGAGTTGCATTGATTGAGAATTTAGGGGAAAGGAAGTGAAAATGGATGTGGACAGACATGGGGGAACTGAATGGGAAAATGATGGTATGTGGCAGAAAGTGGGAAAAGTAGTAGAATAGGGGGGAAATGAAGCAGCCCTATTGATATTTGGAGACAGAAAATGAGAGTGGAACTTTAAATTTATTTTTTCCAGACATGACCTAAACCTGGAACCATTTCAGTTATGCTAAATAGCATGTCGAATATCTCCGAGCTATCGATGCTAATAAACGATATATAAATTATATAGTCCACAATGAAAAATCAACCCTGATCCACATGTCAGTGTAAAAATTCATTTTAGGAAGTCCTTCTCAATAGAGAGCTTTATTATGTATGGCAAACAAGGTCATTTTTTGGTCATTGAGACAGTTGACAATGCCATAGGTGCTGCAAAATATTGCCAGAATTAGCCCATTATTATGATTTGTATCTCTTGATTAAGTTTCATTCCTTCAGCTTTAGACTTCATATTAGCTTCTAGGGAAGATTGTGTGATGCATTTTATCACCCCACCACACTCTTCCCTGACCTGTTTCTGATTCAAGTCACATACCCAATCAAAAGTACAAGAACAGTGACTATTGTCATATGATTCATATCAGGGGAAGAGGATGCTTGTGTTTTGCGTTGCTTTGTTTTGTTATTCTTGGTGTAATAAGAATTAAGATAAATAAATAAAGAAATAATATAAATGTGCCTGTACAGGACTTTTTAAAGTAATACTTCCATGATTTGTTAATCTGCCTTTTTTCTATTTTATTTTTTGAAGTTGAAATAAATTAAAAAAACAAAACAATTAGGAAATTGCTATAATATTGATTGTAGTTATGAATGCACAACTCTGGGATTATACAAAATGCCATTGATTGTACATTTACATGGATTGTATGGTTTGTGAATATGTTTCCATAAAATTTATTAAAAAAAAAAAAAAAAGATATAGTAGGGAAAAAAAGAAAAGAAATTGCTTGCAGAGTGTGAAAGTTCTGGTTACCTTTTAAAACTCTCCCGAATTAGAAGCATGGGAAAAATACAATTAATGTAACCTGTAGTTAACAACAATACTGTAATATTCTTGCATCAATGCCAAAGAGGTACAGTGCTAATAATAGGGGGCTATGGTATAAATATACCAAAGTATGCTATAGACCATAGTTAGTGGTAATAGTCTGATGATATCATCTCATAATCTGTAAAAAATGTTCCACAAAATGTAGTGTGTTGGTGGAGGAATATTGTATGGGAATTCCACACATGTTTTATAAGTTATCAACCTCTTTAATAAAAATATATTTTAAAAATCAAATCCAGACAACAACACAAAACCCTCTCCCTAATTGCATACATTATACTGAGAATTAGTGGATTTCAAGTTAGCCAGACAGACCCAAGAGGAAGCAGTTTACCTGTGTGCGTTTTGGAGGGCAAACAAGGACAAAGGGACTCAGGGGTTGTAGGAACATGGCGAAGGTGAGAGTGCAGAAGGGAGAAGGTGAGGCTTGTCACCTTGATGAAACTCAGAGTATAGGCTCTGGGGCATCTGAGTCACAAAAGCTTCAGCCCAGAACCCAGGGACAGAGGAAGCCATCCTAAAGTTCTTCTTATTGAGGATTCTGTATTGAACTCTGACTTCTCTGCGGTTCTCTGTGTTTGATTAATGGGTTAATGAGAAAGACAATGGTGTAGCTTTTCCAAAAAATGCTGGTACTTACCAGTGCAGCAGAAGATGTAGGGTGGGTTTATTTGCTCTAAAGATGGTGGAGCAGATTTATATGATCTAAAGCTGAGCAATCTGGTGCCTGAGTTCAAATTCAATGCCAAAATTAGAATATTATAAAATTTAAAAAAAGAAATTCCAGCCTGTAGAAGGTGTTTCATTAAGTAGAGCAAAATCTTACTATTTCAGACCCTACTCACTCAGAATAAGTGACCTCTGTTCAGGGACTATAGATATTATATTATTTTGCATCTTGTTACATGAAATTCTTATTATATTTTTCCATGGACCTACATAAAAATGCCAGGTAGCCATTAATTTACAGACAATATTCTAAGTACAACAGGTAATTGTTTATATAGAAGTCTGAAAGTTTGAGTATAAAGAAAAGTATTTTATAGGAGTTGTATCCTAAATTAACATAGAGTAAAACTGAATTTTTACATACAGTTCCATGAATTATAAAACATGCACAGACTCATGGAATGCACAATCATGAAAAGAACTGCCTTCTTGCATGCTTCTATCCCTATGCAGTTACACCCTACCCTTAACTACTGGTGGGATGGTTTGGAGCCATATGGTAAGTAAGATCCTGAAAAGTAAGTTCTTAAAGCTAATCCATTCCTGTGGGTGTGGACCCAATGTAAGTAAGATCTTTTAGTGAGTAGGATCTTAAGTTAAGATGTGACCCACCTCATTCAGGGTGGATCTTAATCCTCGTATTGGGGTCCTTTATAAGATAATGAAATTCCAACAAGGTGAGAGAAGACATGGAAGCAAGAAGCTGGAAGCAATGAAACCCAGAAGAGAAGAGAGACCAGCTGATGCTGCCATGTGCCTTGAGATGTGACAGAGGAGTCCAGGATCACCAGAAACCTGTCTTTGGGAAGAAAGCATTGCCAGATGATGCCTTGATTTGGACATGTTTTTCTCAGCTTTGGAACTCTAAGCTTATAAGTTAATAAATTGCTGTTGCTAAAAGCCAATCCATTTTTGATATATTGCTTTCAGTTGTCTATCAAACCAGAACACCTCACAATCATCGATCTGTTCTCTATGGAATTTTACAATATTTATTAACATTTGGATATGAGTTTCTCTCATTCAGTATGAGGCCTTTGAGAGCTGCCATGTAAGTTGAGCATATCAACAGTTTATGTATGGCTGTGTAGTATTCCATCATATGGAAGTACTACATTTGTTTATCTGTACACCTGTTGAAGGGACATTTAAGTGGTTTCCAGTTTGGGACAATTAAGAATGAGATGGTATCCAAGTACAGATTTTTGTGTGAATGTAAGTTTTCATTTATCTACGATAAATACCAAGGGGTGAGATGGCTGGATCACATAAGTATATGTTTAACTATATAAGTGTTTTAGTTTGCCAAAGGGATATTTATGCAAGGTACCAGAAATGGGATGGCTTTTATAAAGGGGATTTATTTGGGGTAAAAACTTACAGTTCCAAAGTCATGAGAAGTTCAAACCAAGGCACTATCAGAGGTGCTTTCTCATCAAAATCAGCTGCCACATGTTGAAACAAGATGGGTAGATAATCTTTGTCTCCTCTTGAGCTACTCTGTGGGCCCAGCCTCTTGGAGCTTCATGCTCACGTGATCCTATAGTCCTCTCACTTACGTGGCTTTCTTTTCCTATGTCTGTCTGAGTGAGTCTTTCTCTGTGTTTCTTTTTATATCAGACCCAGCAAGAGGGCAGAGACCAAACCTGAGTCACACCTCACTGATGTAGTCCAATCAAAAGCCTAAAAGAGATCTTATCAAGTAATCTAATCAAAGGCCCCTTAATTGAATTTAATGCAATCAAAGGGTACTATCCCAGACGGATAGATTGGTTTACAAACATAATCTTTCTCTTTTTGGGATTCGTAAAATAACCTCAAATTGCTACAATAAAGAATTGCCTAATTATTTTCCACAGTGGCTATGCCATTTCATAATCCCATCAGTAATATCTGGGCATTCCATTACTCCCCATCCTCACCAGCTGATATTTTCAGTATTTAATATTTTTGCCATTCTAAGAGATGTATAGTGGTGTTTCCATGTGCTCTTGATTTGAATTGCTACTGATACTGAGCATTTTTCATGTGGTTATTTGTCATCCATATATCTCCTTGGTGAAGAGTGTATTCAAGGGGACTTCTGGGAAGATGGCATCAAAGTAGGATGGCAAGACTCAAATCTCTCACAAAAACAACGGAGGAAGGGCAAAAAGCTATCTGAGGGAGATGCTTTGGGGATTTGCAGACCAGGAGAGTGCTGCACACTATCCAGGAGTGAGAGGAACAGAGAAACAAAGGGGCCAAACGAAGACCATAAGTTATTCACCCCTGTGGCTGGGAACGGCACATACACCCCACCCTCAAGGCAAATAGCTTCAGTAAAACCCATGGCCCACAGCTTGGGTAAAACTCCAATTGAGTGGGGAAAGAACGTTCTCCTCCCTGGAAGGCATAGGGGTCTGGTGGAGGGTGGAGAATGGTTTCTCTTCAGTGAGTTTGGCCAATTGAGCCCCATTTGATCTCAAAAAGGACCCCAACATTGAAGTAGCCCCAGGTAGAGGAGTGAGGGGCTCTGATCAGGCAAGCAATCACACCCAACTGCCCTGGGAAGGAAGGCAACTACTAGGTCAGTGAGGAGGCAGAGGAAGGCACATAGGAGCCCGGGAGAAAAGGAAGCTAGGAGAGAGAGCCAGCCAGCTGTTAGAAGCCCAACTCACCTGAGGGACAAGGGGATGGGGAGACCAGATAAGGTTTCAGAAGTCTACCTAAGCGGTGGAGTGGGTGTAGCTCAGTGTAGGAATGCCTGCTTCACATATCCTAGATTCCTGGTTCAATTTCTAGCACCTCCTAAGAAGAGTGATCCAATCCACTGCATTGTCAGGTATCCAGCCAGCATTCTATGATAGGGGATTATAGACTGAGATTTTTTTGTTTTAGGTTTTTTGTTCTGTTAATTTTTATTATTTTTCTTTACTCTTATTATTTTATTTGCTAAAACCAGGTACCTTACCTGTGGAGAGCAGGCTGCAGGGCGATTGTTTGATGAGCACCAGCAGCCTGAGATGGTTCCTAGGGGCCTAAAAGGGAAGTCTATTTTTCCTGTGTTGTTTGTTTTTTTTTTTCTATTTATTTGTTTCCTGTTTTCTTTTCCTTATTTATTCTCCTTAATTTCTTTTCTTTCTTTCATTTTTCCCTCTTCCACTGCTTTTCTTTCATTCCACCTTTTCTTGTTTGGTCTTCAATTTTTTCTTTTTCCTCTTTTTTCTTCTCTTCCTTCTGTTCTTTTATTTGAATCTATTTTTTCTTGTTTCATTTTTTTTATTCCACCTTTTTTATTCTTATTCTTTTTAATTTTTTTAATGATTTTTCATGCTTATTATTTATTCATTTTCCTGGCTCTTTAATGGTTACTTTTTTATCTTTTTTAAAAAAATTATCACTATTATTCTTTTTCTCTCCTTCTCTCTTTCCTTTTCTATGGTCTTAATATTTTTTGGTAGGGAACACACAACTACAAGGATATGAATAAGTGGAACCAAGTGTCAAAAAGGAACCTTGACACAAAACAAAGTAATCCTTACAGTAGAAAGAGAAGCTAATCATCTGAATAAGCCCAACAAGATAAACAGATGCCTAGATGCCAACAAAAAATGACAAGCCATACAACGAAATAGGAAGACATGGTCCAGTCTAATGAACAAACTAAAAACCAGGAGGAGATGAGGAACATAGGACAACTAATCAAGGATATCAGAAAAAATATCATGAATCAACCTAATGAGTGAAGGAAGAGATAAAGGATATTAAGAAGACATTGAGGGAATATACAAAATAAATTGTAAACATACCTAAAAAAGTAATGGATCTGATGGTGATGAAGGGCACAATGCAAGAAATAAAAAAATATGCTGGAATCACAAACAGCATTCTTGAACAGGCAGAGGAAATAATTAGTGATATTGAAGATAGTACATCTGAAGTCAGACAGATAGTAGAAAGATAGATTAAAAAGATAGAAAAAATTCAGCAGCAGGAATAGAATGACAACTCAAAATGGACAAACATATGCAATATAGGCATTTCAGAGGGAGAAGAGAAGAGAGAGAGGGCAGAAGGAGTGTTGGAAGAAATAATGGCTGAAAATTTCCCAAATCTTTTGAGTGACATGGAAATAAATGTCCAGGAAGTGCAGTATATTCCAAAAGGCCTACCTTTTAGTAAATCCTAAAAGGCCTACCCTGAGACATATACTTATCAAATTGTCAAACACTAAAACAAGGAGAGAATACTGAAAGCACCAAGAGAAACGAAATCCATCACACACTAGGGAAGCTCAATAAGATTAAGCACTGATTTTTCATCTGAAAAGGCATTCATCTGAAAAGGTGAGAAGGCATTGGTAATGATAAAGTTAAGGTGCTGAAAGAAAAGAAAAAAACATTCAGCCAAGAATTCTGTATCTAGCAAAGGTGACATTCAAAAATGAGGAAGACTTCAAAATATTCACAGATGAACTGACATTAAGATAGTTTGTCAACAAGAAAAATGCCCTTCAAAAAGTACTAAAGGGAGTTCTGCACCTTGAAAGGAAAAAAAAGGAGAGGGTTGGAGGAGATTGTAGATTGTAATAAGGAATATTATTAGTAATAAAAGTAAAAAGAGAAAAAGAGAAATAAACACAAAATACAACATACATAAATGTAAACAAAATATGGCTATGTACTGCCTTGATAGCAATGACATGAAATGTTAATGGATTAAACTCTCCAATCAAAAGACACAGATTGGCAGAATGGAAAAAGTAATATGACCCATCTATATGCTGTCTACAATAAACTCACCTTAGACCCAGGGATACATGGAGGTTGCAAGTGAATGTTTGGAAAATGATTTTACAGGCAAATATCAGACAAAATAGACTTTAATTGCAAAACTATTGTAAGAGACAAAGAAGGACACTATATATTAATAAAAGGGGTAATATATCAAGAGGAAAGAACAACAACCTAAGTGCAGTGCCCAAAATACATGTGGGAAGCACTGGAAAAACTAAGTGGAGAAATAGATGCCTCTAAAATTATAGCACACCATTTATACACCGTTATTACCATTACACAGAACATCTCGACAGAGTGTCAATAAAGAAACAGAGACCTTGAATAATACATTAGAGGATCTAGACCTAATAGACATATACAGAACATTACACCCAAATACAGCAGGATATACATCCTTCTTGAGAGTACATTGATCATGCTCCAAGATAGACCACATGCTATGTCAAAGAACAACTCTCAATGAATTCAGAAAGATGGACATTTATACAAAGTAATTTCTCTGACCACAATGGAATGAAGCTGAAAAGCAATAAGGGTAGAGAACCAGAATAGGCACAGAGATGTGGAAGTTAAACAACACACTCAGTGGGTCAAGGAGGAAATTGCAAAAGAAATCAATAACTACCTTGAAAAGAACGAAAATGAGAACACAAAATACCAAAACTTATGGGAGAAAGGAATAGCAGTGCTGAGAGGTAAATTTATAGCTGTAAGTGCCTATATTAAAAAATAAGAAAGTGCTAAAATCAAACTAACTGCACACTGGGAGAAACTAGAGAAAGAACAACAAACTAATCCCAAAGCAAGCAGAAAGAAGAAAATAAGAAAGATTAGAGCCTAGCTAAATGAAATCGAGAATAAAAAAGACCGTAGAAAATTTTAACAAAACCAAAAGCTGGTTCTTTGAGATTAATAACATTGACAAACTCTTAGCTAGATTAACAAAGAAAAAAGAGTGAAGATGCAAATACATAAAATAAAAAAATGAGGGAGGGGTTATCCACAGAAACAAAGAGTATCAGAAGAGGATACTTTGAAAGATTGTATACCAACAAGATGGATAACTTAGATGAAATGGACAAATTTCTAGAAACACACAAACAGCCAACAGTGACAAAAGAAGAAACTGATGAACTCAACAGACCAATCATAAGTAACAGAATTGAATTAGTCATCAAAAACCTCCCAACTAAGAAGAGCACAGGACCAGATGGCTTCACAGGTGGAATCTACCAATCATTCTGAAAAGGGCTAACACCAATCCTGCTTAAACTCTTCCAAAAAATAGAAGTGGATTAAACATTGTCTAACTCATTCTATGATGCCAACATCACCCTAATACCAAAGCCACATAAAGATGCCACAAGAAAAGAAAACTATAGACCAATCTCTGTAATGAAACTGAATGCTAAAATCTTCAAAAAAATACATGCTAATCGTATATTCCACAACACATCAAATGAAATATACACCATGACCAAATGGGTTTCATCCCTAGTATCCAAGGATGGTTCGATATAAGAAAATCAATCAATGTAATACATTTATAAATCCAAAGAAAAAAATCACATGAGCATCTCTATTGATACCAAAAAAGCATTTGACAAAATACAGCATCCTTGAGCCTCCCTGGCACCAGGGAATTATTACCAAGTGCCGACTTGCAATGCTTCTGGAAAAAGACCTTCAACAAAAGGGGGAAATAAAAAATACAAATGAGTTTTTATCGCTAAGAGATTTCAAATTGAGTCAAGAGGTCATTCCAGAAGTTACGCTTATGCACATCTTAGGAGGATCCTACTGACTGCCACAGTAAACAGTTCGTCATACAGTGGGGCTCCTGAGGGCTCTAGAGAGTTCTAGACACTATAGGCAGGGCAGACAATCTCAGTATTCAGCGTCCTGTCAGTGGGTCTTACTTTGGAATATATGATCCCCAATGTATCAGAGTTGGATTTGTTTATAGTTTTCCTACACATGGTTCTTTTATCCCTTTTATTTGAATCTATACTTAGCACTATACCTGTTAGATATATGTTCCAGAGACTTAAATCT
The DNA here is from genome assembly GCA_026826555.1 of Tolypeutes matacus. Lineage (NCBI taxonomy): Eukaryota > Metazoa > Chordata > Mammalia > Cingulata > Chlamyphoridae > Tolypeutes > Tolypeutes matacus. Next base: position 9,930,079 of record JAKSZT010053798.1, read on the forward strand.
TTGGTCTGTTTATATGCTGATTGAGCTCTGAATTTCAGCAGAGTTGCAACACCTACTATCCAGTTCATTGGACAAACCCAGGACAACTAACAAAAGGATGATAATGGAAAATGCCCATCCAAAAAAACAGGGAGTATCTACAACTTCAAGCAAGACAGTTCCACCCATCTGCCCCATGGGATTTAAGCAACTTCTCAATCAGAAACAGAGAGGGCATCACTATCCCAAAATCCTCAAGACTGGCGACTGAACAATGGATTAAAGTAGACATTATTAATTCTATTATAGGCATTATTATTCTAGCCTTGGAAGAACTTGTATCATTGATATAAAGGCAGTGGCAACCAGAGGTTCTGAGGGGAGGGAGAGGGAAGAATAAGTGCAACATGGGGGCTTTTGGGGAGTATTGGGATTGTCCTGCATGACTTTGCAATAAGAGATACAGGCCATTATACATTTTGTCAAAACCTATAAAATTGTGCAATGCAAAGAGTAAATTATAGTATAAAGTATAGACCATGGTTAGCAGCAATGCTTCAATATGTGGTCATCAGTTGGAACAAATGTACCACAGTAATGAAAGATGTTGTTAATGGGGACAAGTGTGGGAGGGGGATGGAGTGAGGTATACGGGAATCCCTTATATTCTGGATGTAACATTTATGTAACCTAAAGCTTCTTTAAAAATTAAAAAAAAAAAAACATAAAAAATACAAAAGAGTCTATTCATAACTTCTCATTTTAAAAGTGATAGTTTTCTTCACTTGTTTTGAACATTTCTTTTTAAATTTATTCTGGAAATAAGACATTTCTCAAATAGGTAATTTGCAAATGTTTGCTCTTATTTAGAGATTTTCTTTTCAATTTCTCAACAGGATATTTCACAGAATAGACAGTTTTAATTTTGGTACAAAACAATTATCATTTTTCAGATGGACTGTGCTTCTGGCATCATGCCTAGACACAATGATATTTGCCTATTTTTTTCTAAATGTTTTATAGTAATTTATTTTACATTTAAATATATGATCCATTTTGAGTTAATTTTCATATAAGTTGTGAGATTTAGGTTAAAGTTCATTTTTTTTTTTTTTTTTTTTTGCAAATCGTTGTCCCAACACCCTTTGTTAAAGAAGATATCTTTATCCATTGACTTGCTTTTGCACCATGTCAAAAATCAATTGGCAATATTGATATGGGTTTATTTGTCCACTCCCTGTTCTGTCCCTTTGGCCAATGTGCCTTTTGTCACCAACAGCACCCTGTCTTGCTTACTGAAGCTGTATAGTAAGTCTTCAAGTCAGGTGTGGTGAGTCTTCTAACTTTATATTTCTTCTCAGAATTGTTTTCCAGTGTTCTAGTTCCTTGGGCTTTCATATAAATTTTAAAGTCTGTATCCACAGTTACATCTTGGGATTTTGTTTTGGAATTTTGTTAAATCTGTCATTCAGTTTGGTTGATTTGATTCCTTTACTATGTTGAGTGTTTCAATTCATGAAAACAATATGCCTTTCCATTTATTTAGCCCCTTTATTAGCATTTTGTGGTTTTCAGCATAAACATTTGTTTCCGTAGTTTGTTGAATTTACACCTAAATATTTCATTTTTTGGAACTATTGCCAATGGTAGTCATTTTATTTTAATGTTGTTTCCATTTTTATTGCTAGTATGTCAAAATATAAAACTAATTATGTGTTAATCTTGTTTCCTGCAACCTTATAAGCTCATTTATTGTCTCTAGGAGGCATTTTTATGTATTCTTTGGGATTTTCTACATATACAGTCATTTTATCTGTGAACAATAAATTGTATTTCTTCTTCCCTAGTCCGTATACCTTTCCTTTCTTTGTCATGCCTTCTCTAAAGGCTACCATTTTCATTATGATGTGTTGTGGGAGTGGTGAGAGTCAACATCCTTTCCTTGTTCCCAAGCTTAAGGGGAAAGCATTGAATCTGTCATGATCAAGTTTAATCTTTGCTGACTGCTATTTTGATAGCCTTTACCAGGTTTCTGAAATTCCCTTCTATTCCTAGTTTGCTGAGAGCTTTTCTCACGAGAGGACTTTGAATTCTTCAAATGTTTGTTTTTGTTTTCTTTTTCTTTTTTGGAATCATTTGAGATGATCATGTTTTGCCCCTTCTTTAGACTAACATGGTAGATTACATTAATTTGTTTTAAAATATGGAATGAGACTTGCATTATTGGGCTAAACTGAATTTTCTTGTTAAAGATCTAGATAGATGGATCAATGATAGATGGTAGGTAGACAGACAGACAGTTTCTGAATTTGCTTTGCTAATATTGTTAACGGCATCCAAGAAAGGGACCCGTGTGGGAGGCAAGCGAAAAAACACACGAGGAGGAGAACTATAACAGTCCATACCAGGCAGCAGCCACGCAGCAGACAATCGCCACCCCTCGGGCTGCCCTGTTGGTTTTTATTGTCTTATTCTTGGCATACAATAACATATTGATACAAGAGTAAGCATACATGTCACTCAGGTTATATAACATGCCAATTAGCTTATATAAGATACTATGTTATTGTTCCTCAACTGTCTGTGGAACTGTCCTCGACCCCAAGATTGTTTAGGGAACAGTTGCGACTAGCTAGTTCTATCAGCTACTTTTGGTTACAAAAAGAATGACATGGGAACTGCGGCCGCCTCACTGGCACCAGCAGCCAGCTACCTGCAGCTGGCTGGGACTGAAGCCATCACCCGAATTGACCATCCTCACAAACATGGTGTCAAAGATTGTTTTCTTATGTTCCTGAGAGCTATAAGCCTACAGTTTTCCTTTGTCATTTTTGTTATCAGATTAGTTTCCTATTGCCTTGTAACAAATAACTAAAATTTGGCAGCTTAAAACTTACTAGCCCACACTTCTCAAGGTTAGAAGTTCAGACAAGGCATTTCTGGGTTCTCTGCTCATGGTTTTAGAAACTGAAATCAGGGTGTTGGTAGGACTGAGTGCTTGCCTGGAGACTGGGGAGCGTCCACTTTCAGGCTTATTAAAATTGTTGGCATATTTCAGTTCCTCGGGGTTGTAGGACAGAGGTCCCTGTACATTTGCTGGCTCTCAGCTGAGGCTTCTCTCAGACCATGGCGACTGTCAGCATACCTTGCCACCTGGTCCCCTTCATCTTCAAAGCTTACCACAGACACTTTTTCCCTTGTGGAATCCTTTTGAACTTTAAATCTGTAGGATTTCTCTACCTGCAACCAGACAAAGAAAATTACCTGCTTTTAAAGCACCCATGGAATCAGGTCAGATGCACTCAAGTAAATTCCTCATCTTAAGGGAAACTAATTTGGAAATGTAACTGCACCTGCAAAATCCCTTCACAGCAGCACCTAGATTAGTGTTTAATTTATAGCTGGTAGAAGGCATGTGAAGAATAGAAGCCGGGCATCTGAAGCGAGGGGGATTGGCCGTGGTGGCGGGCAGCTTGGAATTCTCCTTACCACACAGAGTACTATTCGCTCCTAAAATGGGTAGGTAGTGTTCTATTCTGTTCTGTTTTCTGGATGTAATTGTGTAGAGTTGTTGTTCTTATGTGTTTAAATATTTTGTAATATTCACCAGTGAATCCAACTTGGCCTGGAGATTTATTTTTCAAAAATATTTGAACTACAAATCCAATTTCTTAAATAGTTATAGGACTGTTGAGTTATCTATTTTATCTTGGTTAAATTTGGATACTTTGTGGTTTTTGAGGAATTGACACATTTTATCTAACTCATAAAATTTATGTACCTTTATTCATAGTATTCCTCCAATATCCTTTTAATGTAGATGGTATCTATAGTGAAATTCTATCATTCCTGATATTAACAATTTCTGTCTTCTCTTTTTCTTTGTTATTTGGTCTAGTGTCTTATTAATTTTATTGCTCTTTAAAAAAAAAAACACCAGCATTTGGTATTGTTGATTTTCTCTATTATTTTCTTTATCTTCTTTCATTGATTTTTGCTCTTCATAATTAACTTCTATATGCTTGCTTTGGGTGTTTTTTTTTTTTTTTTTTTTTTTTGCCTCTTCTTTTTACTTTCCATGGGGTGAAAGCTTTTATTATTGGTTTGAGATCTTTATTCTTTTCAAAAATAGCAATTTTTTGCTGTCAATTTCCCACTAATAACTGTTTAAGTTGTACCCTACTGTTTTTATATTATATTTTTATTTCTATTTAGTTCAAAATATTGCTTCTGTTACTTCTTTATTGACTGACAGAATATTTTAAATAGTGGTTGCTTAATTTCCAACTCTTTGGAGATTTTCTTATTATCTTTCTGCCATTCATTTTTATCTAATTCTACCATGAAAAGAGAACACAATTTATACCTTTTAAAATTTATACCCCTTAAAATTTGTTAAGGTTTGCTTTATGGCCCAGGATATGATCTATTTTGGTTGATATTTCATGTGAGAAAAATGTGTATCTTGCCCTTTTGCTGTGAAATGATTATAAATGTCAACTAAATCCAGTTGGTTCCTGGTGGTTCAATTCTTTTGTAGATTTACTGATTTTCTGTGTATTAGTTCTGTCAGTTACTGAGAGAGGAATGTTGAAGCACACAATTATCACTTTGGGCTTTGTCTATCTCTCTTTTGAGTTATTTTAAGTTTTGTTTTGTTTTTTCATGTGTTTTGAAACTGATTTTTGGTTTATATACTTTAGCATTATGTCTTTACCACTATGAAATATCTCTTTTTCCCAGAACTGTTCTTTGTCTGATATTAATATAGCTCACTCCAGCTTTCTTAAGATTAGAGTTTTCATGGTAAATATATTACATCGTTCACATGTATATACTTCCCACCTACCTATAACATTATATTTTAAGTGAGTTTCATGGAGACAGGTTTTGTTTTTTTTTTTTTTGTTTTTTTTTTTAATTGATTCTTATAATCTCTGCCTTTTACATTGTGTTTAGATAATTTTTAGTTAAACTAATTGTTGATAAGTTTGGATTTAGGTTGTTTTGATAGTCGTTCCCTCTCTTTTCCATTCCTCTCCCCCCTTCCCTGCATTGTTTTGGGTTATTTGAACATCTTTTAACATTCCATCTCAATCTGGCTAATTGTATTTAAATATACATCTTTGTATTTTATCATTTAAGTAGAGTAGAGAAACTTTATCCACATATTGATCCCTGCACAGGTTTTCCCTTTATACTGTAGTTGTCTTATGCTATGCATCTTTACATATGAAACCCCTTTTCAGGCAATGTTATAGTTTTACTTTTATTTCAACTTTCAAAAAAATTGCAAAGAACTTAACAGGAGATTAATGATCTATTATATTTTCCCACTTATGTTGTTTATTCCTCATTCCCATTTTTCCAAGTTTCCTTCTGGTATCATTTCATATCTATTTTTTTTTTTTTTTATTCTCACCTTTTCTCATATCTATTTTAAGAGCTTCTTTTTGTAGATTTTTAAAATAGCCTGTCTGCTGGTAAGAAGTTATTTTATTTTAGTTTTCCTACCGCTGAAAAACACTTTTTTCACCCTAATCAATAAAGGTTGTTTTCTTGCGTACCTAATTCTGGGCTGATAGTTTTGTTTTGTTTTTCTTTCAGTAATTTAAAAATACTGTTCCATAATGGAAATGTCTTGGTAATGGATTGTGGTGATGGTAGCACAACATTATGAACATAATTAACAAGCACTGAAATTTATATCTGAATGTGGTTCGAAAGGGAAATATTAGGTTGTATATATGGTAATAGAATAAAACTTTTAAAAATCCATGGAACTAAATAAATGGTGGCTATAGTTAATAGCACAATTATAAAAATGTGCTTTCATCAATTGTACCAAAAGTTCCATACCAAAACAAGGTGTTAATAAGAGGTTGGTACCTGGAATCCTTCATTTTATGTATAATTGTTTTGTAAACCCACAACTTCTCGAATAAAATAATTAAAAAATAGCATTCCACTTCCTTTTGGCCTCCTTTCTGATAAGAACTCCATATCCATTTGAATCTTTGTTCCTCAAAAAGCAATTTGTAATTTTTTCTCTATTTGCTTTGTGTGTGTGTGCGTACGTGTGCGTGTGTGTGTGTGTGTGCTCTTAATGTCTGGGATTTGCTGAGAATGTTGAATCATTATGTTTATGTCTTTTGCCAAATCGGCAAGTTTCTGTCATTATTTTTTTCACGTTTTTCCAGCATCACTCTCTTCTACTTCTTCTTCTGGGACTTCAATGACATAAACATTAGGTATTTTGGCATTTTCCCACAGGTCCCTTAGGATTGTTCAGATTTTTTAAATGTATTTTCCACCAGTTGTTCAATTTGAATATTCTGTATAGTTCCCTAAGTATAGTGGATTGACCAGTGGCCCCTAAAAGATACGTGCTCACCCCAATCCCCAGGCCCTGTGAACATGACCTTATTTGCAGATATCATTCAGGGTGTCAAATGAGATCACTCTAGATTATCGGAGTGTTCCCTAAATCCAATGGCAAATTGACAAGTGTGTTTACAAGAGACTGACAGAGAAGAGACACACAGATAAGCAATGGGGGCAGTGAGACAGGAGACACATATTGGAGTGATGCAGCTGAAAGTCAAGAAAGCTCACAGCCACAAGAGGAAGGAAGAGGCAAGAAATGGAATTTCCTACAGCGCCTTTGGATATGTGGTTCTGATGAGAGCTTAATTTCAGACTTCTGACCTACAGAACTTTGATTCTATAACTTTCTATTATTTTAAACCACCCATCGTTACAACAATCAAAGGAAACAAATGTTCTGACTAAGCCAATCCTGTGATTTTTGCTGCTGTAGATTGTTTTATATTTTGGATGTTGTTTGTTTTAGTTAAAATGTTTTCATTTGGTTCCATTCTTTTCTCTCTGGCTGCTGAGACTTTCTCTGTTTGTTACAAGACTATTTTCATTTACTTATTGGAGCAGTTTTATAATAGCTGTTTTCATGTTTGTTCCAGATAATTCAAACATATATATGATCTCAGGATTTGTGTCCATTGGTTGTTCTTTCCCATGTAAGTTGAGATTTTCCTAGTTCCTTGGGTACCAAATAATTTTGGGTTGTATGCCAGATATTATGGAAATCTTGATAAGGTTCTGTGGGTCTTTTAAAAATCTTACAGATAATGTCAATATTTTTGGTTTAACAGACAAGAGTTGCGTTTAGAAAGCACATTGCAACTATCCTTTGGGTTGTTGGATTATGATTTCATTATCAAGTCAGTTTCTAAGCCTTTGCAGTGCTGTCACATTGGTTCTATGTGAGCACCACCCAGTGGTCAATCTGAGATTGGGGAGTGGTCTATTCCAAAGTTTAATTCTCAAAATCTATTGTGGTTGATTAAGGTCAAATTCATACATATGCAGTTTGATGGTAGATTGAAATCCATACCCCAATTTAGACATGATTTTAATCTTTATCTGCATTCCTGTGGGTGTGAATTCCATGTAAATAGGATCTCTTGAAGATGGTATTTTAGTTAAGATGCGGCCCAACTGAATGAAGGTAGGGCTTAATCTGGATTATTGGAGCCCATTTTAAGAAGAACTTTAGACACAAAGAGAAAGCAACAGGGAGAAACCAGAAGCTGGAAGTCAACAAAAAACAGGAGAGAATTTCTCTTGCAACTTTCAGAATTCTTTCCTTGTCCTTTGCATTCAATAGTGTAATCAAAATATGACAGGCTATATTTTTCTTCATGTTTATCCTGTTTTGTGTTCTCTGAGCTTCTTGGATGTGCATGTTCCCATCTTTTGCTAAGTTTCTAAGTTCTCTGTCATTATTTCTTTGACAATTCTTTCTACCCATTTCTGTGTTTCTTCTCCTTCTAGGACTCCCATAATGCTTAGAACACTGCACTTGATATTGCCGCAGAGGTGCTGCATTAGTCAGACAAAGGGGCGTAAATGCGAAATACCAGAAATGGGTTGGTCTTTATAAAGGGTATTTATTTGGGGTAGAAGTCCACAGTTACCAGGCCATAAAGCGTTAAGTTTCTTCTCTCACCAAAGTCCATTGCCACGTGTTGGAGCAAGACAGCTGCCGACGTTTGCCGGGGTTCAGGCTTCTTGGGTTCCTCTCTTCCTGGGGCTGTGTTTCTCTCCGGGCTTAGCTCCTCTGTTTCCTCCACAGGGTCAGCTGTAGACTATCAGGCAAACGGCTCACTTCTCTTCTCCTGGGGCCTTCTCTCCAGCACCAAAACTGCTTCTCAAAAGCTGCTCCCTCTGTCTTTCCCTTGCCTTTTATATTCGATTCCCCCACCCACCAAGGGGTGGGGCTCAATGCCTTACTGATGTAGCCCAGTCAACGCCCTAATCATAACTTAATCATGCCCAGATTAACAGATCAGTTTACAAGCATGATCCAATTAAATTTTTGGAATTCATAATTACATCAAATTGCCAAATGGCTACAGTGTCCTAGGCTATTTTCAATTTTAATATTTGTTTTATTTTCTGTTTCTCAGTCTGATGCATATAAAGTGTCTTGTCTTCAAATTCACTGATTCTTTCTTCTACAACTTCAATCTGCTCTTGAAACCCTCCTTTGGGTTTTTCATTACAGTTATTGTGTTCTTCAACTCCAGCAGTTCTGTTTGGCTCCTTTTTAAATTTCTAGCTCTTAGCTCTTTATTCAGACTTTCATATTGCTCATTTCATATTTTCCTGATATCCTTTAGTTCTTTCTCTGTACTTTCCTGCATCTCATTTAGCATTTTTAAGACTGTTTATTTAAAGGCTTTTTTTCAGTATGTCCCCATTCTTGTTTACTTCATTGGTGTTTTCTATAATTTTATCCTCTTCTCTTGAATGGAACATCATTCCTATTTCTTTGTTAGTCTTGTATTCTTGTTGCACACTGTGCACTTTAATATTTTAACATGTAAACTCTGGGATTTATTCCCTGAGATGTCTGTTTCTGGGTTTTGTAACCAGCTGGAGATAAGACAGAAATTTTCTTGAGCTTCAGCACCCCTATCAGAAAGGTATGACCAAGGTGAATGCTATGTGCAGGGTTTTCATTGTCTTTCTGGGCCTCTGTTTTTCCTGCACCAGCAGTCTTTCTCTCAGACTACCCACCTATATAGCTTTTTACACTCCTTTCATTGTCTCAAGCAGGTTTTGCCTGGAGAGCAAATTTTGAAAGGAGGTTCACCCTGAAGATTACTTTTCCAAGTCAGTCTTTCCCAGCCCACACATGGCCAGCAATGCACAAAGGAGATGCAGACAGGCTCTTACATGCCCCGGGGAGGGGATCAAGAAAGGCACCAGAAGTTGCTTGTATGGTTCCCCAAAGCTAGGCTTTCCTGACCTGCCCAGCAAATGCAGCCCTTCTGTTAATGGTCTCCCACAACCCTCAGGAAGCACTGCCTCCACCTCTGTCTGGGGAGGACTCTGTGTCTGGGGTAGGGTTGAAACAATAGCTGCTCTCAGAGCCAGGTGCCCAGGGATCCTAATCAAAAGCTATGATCAGCAATCAGCCATGGCCACTCCTGTTCTTGGGAAAGAGGATTTTTATGTACTTTTCTGTCACCAGTTAGGTAGCCAGGGACTGGACCCCGTGGTATCGTGCCACAAGAATGAGGAATGGGTGCCAGTAGCTGCTACAGAGAGAGAGCAATTTATTTTTCTTTACTGTAGTTTATCAACCTCTTCATCCTTCTCTTCCCTGGATGTGTACAGACTTCTTCTGGCCTCTGGAGTTTCAAAATAGTTGTCTCAGACAGTTCCTGCCTGTTTAATATTTGTTTAAGTGGAAGGACTGAGTCAAGGAGCTCCCTACTCTGCCATCTTCCCCAGAAGTCTACTATCTACTTTTCAGAGTTCTCAATCAGTTGTTCCTTGAATTCTGTCCTGGTTTCATGACTATTTTCAATTGAAGACACAAGGTAGGGTATACAAACTCCATTTTATCTTGAACCAAATTCTCCTAAAATATCTTACAGGATAAATTTTTTAAAATCACACTGCAATTCTAATTTTAACAAGACTTTAACTGGATTTGCTCCTCAGTAGTGAGTAATGAACCTGTGTCCTAGCAGGCTGCAAGTGATCACTTATTGATGCTGTAGTGGGCCAATCTGTGAAGCAGGGACAGGATGGTGATGGTGTGAATCAGAATGGACTGGTGAACAATGATCAGTTAGAGATTCTTCTGTCCTCGAAAATTTCATCAGTTTCAACAGTCAAACATCATTCTCTCCTAAGAAGGCAGCACTTTCGTAGAACAGGCCAAAAGAAAAATTTAAGAAGTTAAGGTGAAATATGAACAATTAAATGATGTATATAGACCTTTTCAAGAAAGCTCTTACTGTATCTCCTACTTCCAGTCCCAAATCCTGATTATTAATGATTTTGCCTTATTTTATTCCCTAACTCTATAACCAAAATTTCATGCTATGTGTATATGTTTGCAAAGACATAGTATATAGTACAATATAAACATGTATGCCCATGCATGTGTACATATGTCAATATACAGATATATTTATACATATATACTATATATACACATGCTATAATTTTTGCTATTTTAAATAAATGGATGCATTGCAAGCATAATTTTCATTGTGAGAACTGGTCAAAAACATATTTGTTTTGTATCTATGACTAGGCCTTTTTTTCTTTTCTTTAATCTTCTGTTTTCAGTTGAACTTAAAGGCAGTGGATACCAATTTGTTATATATTCTTATTTCTTGGCATATGATATGCACCTCACATCATATTATATTGTGTGTGTATTTCATGGGTGTACATCTTCAAACACAGTGATTTAATAGTCATGTTATCCAAATATCATTAATTTTTTATAGATCAGTTCCTGAGTATTTCTTGAAAACAAAATATTTATTATTTATATGGTTCTTACCTATTAATTAAATCAGGTTTGTTACTACAACTACACCAGAAAAACTTCTTAGGATATGCATTTGCAAATTGTATGGTCTTAGAATCTGCTTCAATTTAAAATCCTATAATTCTAAAATTGGATGTTTTTCCTCCATGCTGTAATTCAGATTTTTAAATAACTCACACAGTCATCTCATTAGTCTGAATTTTAGAGTTTGTATTTTACTTGTCCTGAATCTCAGTTTTGATTATTGTGTGGCTCCAAAGAATAATTTGGTGCTTTAGTAAATATTGTTCTGTTGGTTTGAACTCCTGAGCCTTTCCTTTCCTACTTTAAAGATGTCAATTCTAACAGCAACTGCTGTTTGAATAGAACAAGAGCTTGAATATATTTTTGCAATGCCTGAAATCTAAACCATCAACTCTGGTCAAAGTGTAGAATTTAATGTCAGGAGTTTGTAGAAAGCTGAGAAAACAATGGGCAAGAAAGTGTGACCATTTCCTAAGCTTTCTCCCATGTAAAGTCCTCTGGGTGTCAACTCTAATGCCTTGGCAGCAAGGCAACAGCAGCCAAAAACTTTTTATACGTCTTTGCTAAACTGTCCCAGGGGAGGAATGAAAAGGAAACTCTGCTACACTATTGCTTCTTAGTTTTATTTATTTCTCAGAAATCTTCTGATTTGACCAAGTTAAGCTTTGGCAGTTAAAGAGTAAAATTATTTTAATAATAATTTCTAGCTTTTTATATAAATATAAATATAAATTTGTCTAACACATAGACATTTTAGCTAGCTATTTATATGGTTGGCCTTAAAAGGGAGCAAAAGAATACACCAATTCATTGAGGAAGCTCTGTCCCCAAAAAACATTTTCACTGATTCTCCTGAAGTTCTCTTTAAAACTTCAATTTCACATACTAACACCTACATTAGTCAGTGTATAAGGACCTCGGGTTCAGAAAGATGCGGATGGCAGCCTTGGAGGAGAGTTCAGGTAGGATAAGGAGGCTCAATAAGTAGAGGTATTAAAGTGGGAGGGGCAGGTGAGAATCTGGACGGGTGCTGAGCCATCTTAGAGCAACAGGCAGCAGAGGTGTAGGAACTTCTAAAAGGGAAAACAGAGCTGATGGGTTGGAAGTGTATGTCAGTCCAGTATAGCAGGGAACACTGATATTTTGAGGTTGCTCTGCACAGAGCCAGACTTTTTGAATTCATGATCTGACAATTAGACTATCAGGAAATGTCCTTTTGCCCCTGAAAAGAAGATATGAGAAGATAAATACTTGGGTTATTCAAAATAGAATAAAATTTTAAAAGTAGATTTTCTTTCTGCCCTGAGTTTTCGATGGAGGAGTTGGTGAAAGTTGATGCAAAATATTTAGTCATAGAAAGAGGTGGGGTCTTCGATAGGAAAATTTACAGAGACATTTATGGCTAAAAATTTATGTACATTCTTGCTCCAATAAGAATTACATCTAAAGATGTAATCTATTTGGTGAATTTCTATTTAGCTTGAATTGTATGAATTAAAATAGGCAAAGAGTGCTTCAATTTTTCGTAAGTTTTAAAAGAACTGTCTCATGTATTTTCACACAATAATGAAAAGATTTGATGGTCTTCAAGAGGCGGGACTTGAAAGGGTTAGATCCCATGGACTTTATTAAATTTATATTCAGAATTATGCTAAGCCAAGTACGTTTATAAGTATACTGCTCACCAAACATTCAAAGCTCTCTAAGTTAAATGCAAGTTTAAAAGGTTAAAGACAAAATAAGTGGATCTTAAGGTGATTTCTCAGAATAAGCATTTCACTGGATTGCATTTTGATACAAAACTAACATACATGACCCATTGTCTTTACTGCATTAGTTATGGTTCACAGGGAAACAAAAGAACTGACAGGATATATGTATGCAGGCCTTAAGCTGGGAGCTCCAATGAATGCTGTAATGAATTCCCCAGGAGAAGCTGGCTGGCTGAAGTAGAGATGGAAATTCTTCTGGCTACTAAAACTGCCAGTTTTCCCCTTAAGGCCTTCAACAGACTGGATGAGACTTCTCTCATTGCTGAAGGCACTCTACTTTGTTGATTGTAGATGTAATCAGCTATAGATACAATCAGCAGAAAACAGATTTAAATCCACAAGTTATCCTCATAGTAACAATCAAGGCAGCACTTGCTTGCCCAAATAAGCAGACAGCACAACCTAGCTAAGTTGACACATGAACTTAACCATCACGTTTGTCATTAGTATCTAAACTTTTGGCTGTGAATTGGAGCTTAAGGGTTCTATTTTTATTAGAATTTATTTTCCTTGAGAACCAGCAATGTTATTTTCTAGCAGCCATCTATTTTCCCCTGGAATAATCAGCAATGACTGGTGTGAATTATATGATAACTTTAATGTATGTGTTTTCTTCTTCCCTCCCTCCGCCCGCCTTCCTTCCTTCCTTCCTTCCTTCCTTCCTTCCTTCCTTCCTTCCTTCCTTCCTTCCTTCCTTCCTTCCTTCCT
>JAKSZT010053798.1:9943450-10041760 GCA_026826555.1 Tolypeutes matacus
CCTTCCTTCCTTCCTTCCTTCCTTCCTTCCTTCCTTCCTTCCTTCCTCCCTCCCTCCCTCCCTCCCTCCCTTCCTTCCTTCCTTCCTTCCTTCCTTCCTTCCTATCAAAGAACAGAGTTTAGAAATGTTATGGACTTTGGAAAGGGCCATAGGAAAGAAAACAAGCAATAAGAAAAAGCATATGGCTTGGTTAAGCCTTATAGGGAGAGTAGGGGACAACACAAAGAATGGAAGGAGAAAAACTCAAGACAATTTAAAGTGTGACAAATATTATGAATTGGGAAAATACAAGGTTATAAAGAAGCAAATAGCAAGATGAACTAACTCAAGTATGATCAAAGGCAACCTCCTGCCAGGTATTGGAAACCAAAATAAAACACTTTTAAAGTGAGAATGCAGAGCATGAGGTGGGGTGGAGAAGGTCTGTAGAGGGAATAAGAGCTACCCATAACACAACTACTACATTTCAACAGAAGAAAACATTGACAAATAAATGATGGCACAGAAGTGGCATTTATCAATGGAGAAGAAGGCCATCCCTTCATCCCTTTCATATATAATAGAGCTGAGTTGTGCTAAAAAAGTGTGAAATAAGAGAAGACTGAAAAGTCAAGTTGGGTGAACATAAATTTTAACTATGTATGGAAATGCAAAGAAATTCAGTTAAGGATACAAGGTAGATTTCAATGAGCTATAAGGTGAAAAATATCAAGATCAGAGACTGGGTAGGTAAAGAAGGACCATGAAGGAGGTACTGATGGCATGGATATCTGGAAAGTATGACAGGGAGCAGGTATAAAGAAATGTGTCATGAATAATGTGTATTTATCAGGGAAGAAGGAATTACTTTGAAGACAGTCACAATAGTTTCACTTTTCAGACAGTCACAATAGTTTCACATTTCAGACTGAGTGCATGACAGCATACCACTCAGAGTGAATCATGGACAATAAAAAGGGACAGCCCAGTTTCACTGTAAGTGAGAGGAAGCTTTTATGGACATCCATTTTTCACCAGGGTTTATGGTAGATATAGCATATTAACAGCAACAACCTTGATGCCAGAAGAAATGGACATTCTGAAGGTTTAATTAACTGGCCCAAGGATACTGAATAGAATGATGCCATGCAATAATACCTAGTACCAAGGTCTTTTTCCAAATGCATTGCTAGTTGGCACTTGGTAATAATCCTTCAGTGCCAGGGAGGCTGATCCCCAGGAGTCATGTCCCACGCTGGGGGGAAGGTAATGCATTTTTATGCTGAGTTTAGCTTAGAGAGAAGCCACATTTGAGCAACATGGAGGTTTTCAGGAGGTAATTCTTTGGTAACAGATATTACTAAGTTTGAATTTCACAAGAACAAGGTTCATAAGTACAAGCATCAATACCAAGGACCTACCGTATTGGTCTGTCCTCCTTCACTAGGCACTGCCAGTGTAATTTTGTCCATTTCTAAATTGGGTTGTTTATCTTTTTGTTGTTGAGTTGTAGGATTTCATTATATATTCTAGATACTAAACACTTCTGGGATATGTGCTTTCCAGATATTTTCTCCCATTTTGTAAGTTGCCTTTTTACTTTCATGAGGAAGTCCTTTGATGTACAAAAGTTGTTAATGTTGATGAAGTCCCATCTATCAACTTTTTTTTTTTATTGTTGTTGCTAGTGCTTTTGGTGTAAAGTCTAAGAGACCATTGCCTAACACAAGGTCCTGAAGATGCTTCTCCATGTTTTCTGTGAGTTTTACAGTGTTGCTTCTTACATTTTGGTCTTTGATCCATTTTGAGTTAATTTTTATGTAAAATGAGAGTTAGTGGTCTACCTTCATTCTTGTGCATATGGATATCCAGTTTTCCTAGCAACATATGTTGAAAAAGTATTCTTTTCCCATTGAGTGGACTTGGCAGTCTCGATAAAATGAATTAGCCACAGATATGAGGGTTTCTTTCTAAACTCTTAATTTGATTCCATTGATTTATCTGTCTGTCTTTGTGCTAGTAAAATGCTGTTTTGATTAAAGTAACTTTGTAATAAGTTTGAAAATTGGAAGTTTGAGTCCTCCAAATTCATTTTCCATTTTTAAGGTGATTTTATCTATTCTGGGGCCTTACAATTCCAAATAAATTTAATGATTGGCCTTTTAATTTCTGAAAAGAAGGCTATTGAAAGTTTTATTGAGATTGCATTGAATCTGCAAATTGTTTTGGCTACAATTGACTTTTTAATTATTAGAGTAGCTGTGAGTTTACAAAACAATCATGCATAAAATATATGGCTAATATGTGTCTGGGCATGGTTCACTTAGACTTTAACTTGTCCAGGGTTCACTGGGACCCTTGAATGTGCATATTCATGTCTTTTGTTAAATTTGGGAAGTTTCTGCCATTATTTCTTTGAATATTTCTTGTGCCCTTTCTCTCTTTTTGGGACTCCCATAATGCATACATTGGTATGCTTGATGGTATCCCACAGTTGTCTTAGGTAATTCTCCCTTTTACTCATTCTTTTTCTTTCTACTTTTCAGCCTGAATTATTTCAGTTGTCTTGTTCACTGATTCTTCCTTCTGCCAACCCAAACTGCAGTTGAAATCCTCTAGGGAATTTTTCATCTCAGTAATTGTGGTCTTTAACTTAAATATTTCTATTTGATTCCTTTTTTAAAATTTTTATCTTTTTATTGAGATTCTCATATTTTTCATTCATAGTGGCCCTGCTATCCTTTATTTTATTTTTCCTCATTTTCTTTTATCTCTTTAAGCATAACAAGGATCATTTTAAAAAATATTTGTCTAGTATGTCAAAAATCTAATCTTTTTTTCTCATCAGTTCTGAATTTTTTAACTTGTTCCTGTGGAAGGTTCGTCATTTCCTGTTTCCTTGTTTATTTTGTAATCTTTGGTTGTATGTTGTACATTTTAATATTTTCAGATGTTAACTGTGGGATTTATTCTCCAAGACTTCTGTTCCTTAAATTTGTAACCAGTTAATGATTTGGCAGACATTTCCTGGAGTGCCAGGAGCTAGCAGAAACTGATAAACAAACTTAAAAAACATGTATTCTAATACCAACTATGCAACTTTCCACTTTTAACCACATTTAACTATATAATTCAGTGCTGTTTACTTACATTCAAAATGTTGCACTAACAACACCACCATCTATTGCCAAAATACTTCCATTGTCCCAAATAGAAACTGTACTTTTTAAGCCTTAACTCCCTATTTTCCCCCACTCTATCCCCTGGTAACCTACATTCTGACGCTATGAGTGTGCTTTTTCTTATTATTTCAAATCAGTGAGATCATACAATAATTGTCCTTTTGTGTCCGGCATATTGATGTGAAGGTTCATCCATGTTGTCTCATGTATCAGAAATTCATTCCTTTTTTTGTGACGAAATAATATTTCATTGTGTGCATAAACCACATTGTGTTTATCCATTCATGGGTTGCTTCCATCTTTTGGCAACTGTCATAATACCACTATGAACATTGGACATTGGTGTGAACATACCTGTTTGAGTCCCTGCTTTCAATTCTTTTCTTATATACCTAGAAGTGGGATTGCTAGAGAATATCATTATTGTATACCTAGAAGTGGGATTCTGATAACTTTCTGAGCAGCTGCCAAACTGCCTTCCACAGCTGTACCATTTTACATGCCCACAATCAATGAATGAGTGTTCTCATAACTCCACATCCTCTCCAACACTTGTAATTTTCCATTAAAAAAAATAGTGGCCATTCTTGTGGATGTGAAATGGTATCTCATTGTGATTTTGATATGAATTTCTCTAATGGCTAATGGTGTTGAGCATCTTCTCATGTGCTTTTTGGCCATTTATATATCTTCTTTAAGAAATGTCTATTCAAGTTTTTGCCCATTTTTGAATTGGGTTTTTGTCTTTTTGTTGTTGAGTTGATGGATTTCTCAATATATTCAGGATATTAAAACCTTATCAGATATATGTTTTCCAACTATTTTCTCCTATTGAGTAAATTGTCATTTTAGTTTCATGAAATGTCCATTGAGACACAAATGTTCTTTAATTTTGATGATTACCTGTTTACCTGGTTTTTCTTTTGTTGCTTGTGCTCTGGGTGTAAGATCTAAGAAACAATTGCCTAAAATAAGTTCCTGAGGACACTTCCCTACATTTTCTTCTGGGAATTTTATATTTCTGGCTCTTATATTTAGATCTTTGATCCACTTTGAGTTGGTTTTTCTTTTAATATAATGAGAGGCAAGTTTCATACTTTATTATTTAGCAAATGGAGTCCCAGTCTTCCCAGCACCTTTTGTTAAAGAGATTGAATGGTCTTTGCCTCTCCTTTAAAATGTGAGGATTGACTTCTGAACCCTCAATTCAATTCCATTGGTCTATATATCTGTTAAGCCACTAAAATGCTATTCATGGTACTGTTTTAAGCAAAAAGAAAAAGAAAAAAATAAGCTTCATAATATGATTCTACTATTCCAAAAATGTGTAATCAAGTTGGTGCCCACCGTTCCTACATTACATTCTCCATTGGGATTTATGTGATTAAGGTTAGATCTCTCAAGAGAGCCACACACTTCAGATTGGGACCTGGAAGACAATGAGTGACTGTTATTTTACTGAGACACTTGGGTCAAGCATATGCTTATGCAATGCCTAAGCAGCAGCCTAGCCTGGGAAGAATGCCCCATGTTTGTGCTCTGCCTGACATGTTCTGGGTGCTGTCCAGCACCTCCTGAGTCCCCCAGGGGCTTACAGGTCACCTCTGGAGAACCACCCACTAATGGATGTACACTGGACAGTTAAGAAAAATGCCCCTTCTACATTCTCTGGTGATTTTCATTTATTAGAACCCCCATTCTGATAAGTACAGGGCACATGTAGACTTTAAAGAGAATATTCTTTCAGCCTTCTCTGGTTTATACATTATTCCTTCAGTTTAAATATTCTGTCCATTCTAAGGTCAACAACTTACTAAAATGGTTTAAAATAGTCTGTTTCAGATGGTTCTGTCCTTTATTTCAATTCAGCAGGAAAATGGGGGCCTTGGATACATGAAATATCCTTTGGATTCTTGAAGTCTCAGCTACACTTTCCTATTTTGGTGGGTATATGTAGAAAAATCTACTTTCATACACTGTTGGGGACAGCTTGAATTGGTACAAACTTTTTGCAGGTAATTTGGTGTAATATCTTTAAAAATTATAAATGCATATACCCTTTGCTTCATCAATTCCTCTTCCAGAAAGTATCCTGAAATTATACTTATGCATGGGCAAAAGGTTGTATAAGCAAAAATATCCCATTTATCATTTATTTTGGTAATAGAAATATATTAAATATCCTAATAGTGCATCATTAAGGGAATGCAAATATTGTACATCATTACAACAAAATGCCAAATAGTTGAAGATATGTTGGTTTGAAAATATGTATTTATATGTTATATAATATTTATTTGCATATGTTATATTCATATATATATTCATTTATATATTAAAAGTAGATATGAAAAGATCCATAATTAATAATTATGGTTGCCTCTCGGAAAGAGTCCTGGGAAACAGGGTACCAAATTGGAAGGGAGAGTTTTTGTGTAAGAACTTTTATCTTTTGAGTTATTTACATTTATTTCCCCAACAAAAACAAATGAATTAAATGTACAAAAAGTTGGAAAAAATAAATTTTATTTACCCACTCGATTCCCCATAGACAGTTCTCCTAGGAACAGGAAAATACAAAGAATTTTGGTTACTGACTTCTTTGAACTCCTTCTGTCTTCCATTTCCTTAAACAACCTCTCAGGCTGAAAGGAACTAGGTTTCCTTCTGGACCAGTGTCTGCCTTTTAGAGGCTGGCTTATCTAGCTCATAGGCTGGCAAACTAGCTCTGCAAAGGGCCAGAGAACAAATATTTCAGACGTTAAGGGTCTCTGTCAGAACTACTGAATCTGACACTGTAACACAAAAATACGCATAGACAATGTGAAAATGAATGTCATGGCTGTCCTCTAATAAAATGTTATATACAAAAAAGGGTCGTGCATTGTCAATTCCTGTACTCTAGATACATTTCTTTTTTTTTTTTTTTTAATTTTTTTTTTTATTTAAAGATTTTATTTATTTATTCATTTATCCCCCCCCCCTTGCTGCTTGTGCTCGCTGGGTCAGCTAACCATGCCGTGCAGGCGGGCTTGCCTTCACCAGGAGGCCCCAGGAACCGAACCCAGGGTCTCCCATATGGTAAACGGGAGCCCTACTGATTGAGCCACAGCCGCTTCCCTAGATACATTTCTTAACTCTAAATATGTGACATGGATAGAGAGATGAACATAGAAGGTCTACACTCAACAAGTTGTCATTATTAAAATATCTTGTATAAATTTACAATTTCAGTGTTAGAAGCTAACTATTAACGCTTTACATCTGAATTTATATATTGTTAATCCTAAAACTTTCCAGAAAGTAATGGATATCTATAACAAAATAGGGGGAACTCCATATGGGGAAAAACAAAACAGAGCTGCTCATTGTTTCAAAATGTGATCGTTTTTTATTTAGTAGCTTTATTGAGGCATAATTTCAGTATCACAAAACTTATTCATTTTAAGTGTGCAATTCAGTGATTTTTAGTGAATTATAGAGTTGTACAACTACCAAAAGGTCCAATTTTAGATCATTGGTATTTGCTCCAGAAGGAAATACCAGCTCAGATTGCAGTCACTTCTCATTCCCATGCCTGCCCCAAACAACCACTAATCTACTTTCTCTGTGCATTTGGTTTTTCTGGATATTTCATGTAGATGGACCATATAATATGTAGTCTTTGGCGTCTGGCTTCTTTCATTTAAAATGTTTGTGTGGTTCTATTTTATGTATGTAGCAGCACTTGGTTTCTTTTTATGGATGAATTGTATTCCACCATGTTTACAGAACCTTTGCTTATCCATTTGATGGTTGATGGACATTTGGCGTGCTTCTGCCTTTTGGCTATACTGAATAATTCCACTATGAACATTCACGTACAATTCATTGTGTAGAATATGTTTCATCTTCTTGAATTGATGTCTAGGGGTGGAATTGCTAGGTCATATTGTCAATTTACATGTAATTAAAAAAAAAACAAAACTGCCAAACTGTTCTCCAGTGTGTCTTTGCCAGCAACAATGTATGAGTGCTCTAGAATCTCCACATCCTTGCCAACACTTGTTATTTAGTTGTGTTATTATTTATATCTCTTATGGTAAAACTTGTGAAGTCATATCTCATTGTGACATGATTTGCTTTTCCCTAGTGAATAATGAAGTGCATCTCTTTTTAAATATCTGCCCTAGATTTAGAAATAAGTATGTAAAGACATAGAAAAAAGACTGGAGATTATACACTGGTAGTAATAGTTTTCCCTAGGCAGGAAGAGAATGGCTGATTTTTATTTCATTTTTTATGTTTCTTCTACTTTAAAAAATTTAGAAATATTTTAATAATAAAAATGGCTTTTACTAAAAACAATTTTGCATAGCTTTCTTCTCATCAGGTTATAGAATTTAATCTTAAAATATTAGGATGTGCAATTAACTTTTTGACTCACCTACTCCAATATTGATAGTTGATGTACTCAGTACTATCCTTTCAGGATATCCATTAATAACATCATTAGTTTTTGTGCCAAGACATAATTCTTCAATTGAATTTGATTCTATATACTTCTGCTATCTATGGGTCAAGCACTATGCCTTAGTGTTGGCACTGATCCCAGGTGTTTGATTCATTCCCAAAAGTCTGGAGACAAATGTATTATTCAGCATTATGCAGAGAAACAAAACAGACAGGATATGTGTATATAATAAGAATAAGCTCATGCAACTGGGGCAAGTCCGAATTCTGAATTCTGTAGGACAGTCTGCAAGTTGAGAACTCTGATGAAAGTTTTGATGAATTACCCAGGAGAAACTGGCTGGCTAAAGGAGAGATGGGAATTCTTTTTCTGAAGAAATTATCAGTTCTCCATTTAAGGCCTTTGAGTGATCTGGTAGGACTTCTCTCATTGCTGAAGGCAAGGTGCTTTGTTGATTATATATGTAAGCAGCTATAGATGCAATCAAATCTAATGACCAACGTTATAAATCCATGAAATAGCCACACAGCAACAATCAGGCCAGTGCTTGCATAACCAAATAACTGGACACTATAACCTGGCCAAGGTGACATGTGAACTTACCCATCACAATTGTAGTAAAATATAAAACATATATACATAAAAATTAACAAAATCATAAAGACAAATATACTTGATAAAGGAATATGTGATATATGAGATAGACAGAGCTGGTAATATCCTTGCTATATAAAGAGCTGATAAACATCAGTAAGACAGAAGTGAAAAAAAAGCTGTGCATGAGCCATGTATTTAGCACATCTAATATTCAATAAATAGTTTTGAATGTATACATAAAAAACAATTTATAAAAGGAGACATAATGGTCAATAACATTTGGAAAAAATTCAATTTAAGCAAATATTTAAGAAATACAGAACAACAAAACTCCATTTTTAACTTGTCTGGTTGGTAATAAAAATAAGAAATAATGATAAAGTTCTTTGTAACATACTGAAGGTACTTCTGAAGCCCTTTTAAGAGGGAACTTGTGTTATGGATCAAAATTTCTAAAAATGTACAACTCTTTGACCCAAAAATTGCACATATAAGGGTTAGGAATTTCATTCTAAGAGAATGCTTGGCCAAAAAACTGGACATTACAACATAGCCAAACAAATTGACACAAGAAATTAACCATCATAACAAAATTATTTCTTGGATGACTACTGGTAGTAACAGTCTTTTATACACTTCTGATTTTAAATGGGATAAAGTAAGGCTAACTTTTCACCTTTTATTTTAAATCAAAGTTTTTCTGTGAATTGGATTTCATTCTTTCTTACCAAAAGAAAAGAGAAATATTCTTTCTGTTAAATTAATTCCTGTTCAAGTTACCACAAGTTTTCAGTGTATCTTTCTTTATTGACAAGTAAGTTGGAAGCCTTCATAGACATGTACGCTTTCAGAGAAGTATAGTCAAGAAAAGATTGGAAAGAATTGGAAATGAATCTAGATAAAGAAGAAAAATAAACATTATTTGTTGTATTCCTTCCTACATTCTGAATTAAGACAGAAGAAAGTCATAAAACTTTGGTTAAAGGTACCTGGGAAGTATTGGTATTAAAACTATAGGATGCTTCTGGGAGATATAGATAGATAGATAGATAGATAGATAGATAGATAGATAGATAGATAGATAGGGTAACTTTTTAGCTATTAAATATTTTCATGTGCCTTGGAGCCTTTTATGACTTAGTTACCCATTAGGTGAGAATGACTTGTATGGGTCCTTGCACACATAAACATTCAGATTACTATTTACATCTGACTCTGGACCAGGAGAAAAGGGTACCAATCTTAAAATTTATATCACTAAGATCATCAAGAGAAGAATGGGGTTAAGGATTCACATAAAGCATTATTCTGAAAATATTGCCCTTTTTGTTATAGCTTCCCTTGTGCTAAACCTCCAAGACACTGGTTATGTTTGGAGAGGGGCACAGGTTGGAAGACTCTTATAATGGAGTTACCAACAGAATCCAGATTGATCCCAAAATGGGACTGAACTTCTTAGCAGACTCCTGTCGGAAAGAACACTCAAGATATTAAAAAAGAGATGCACACCATTACTCAATCTGGCCTACAAAAGTGTTTGAATTTTTAATTGGGCCTCAACATTTAATTCTTATGTAGTCATCTTTATTACTGAGGAAGAAAATTCTGACTTGTTTTTTTTATTCTTTCTTTCTTTCTTTCTTTCTTTCTTTCTTTCTTTCTTTCTTTCTTTCTTTCTTTCTTTCTTTCTTTCTTCTTTCTTTCTTTTTTTTATAATAATAAACTTTAATGTTAGAGAAGTTTCAGATTTTACATTTACAGAAAAATTACAATGAAATTGTAGGGAATCCCTATATAACCACCCCCCCACACACACACATATAGTTTTCCCTTTTATTAATTCTTCCAGTCGTGTGGTACTTTTGTTAAAACTGATGAACCGATATTGAAGTATTGCTACTAACCTAAGTCTGTAGTTTATATTATGGTTTACACTTTGTGCTATCAGTTTCATAGGACTTGACAAATGTATTATATCATTTACCTGTCATTGCGGTATCATACGGAATAACTCCAATGTGCTAAACATGCCCTGGGTTCCAATTATTCATCCCTTCTCCTCCCCTCTGAACCCCTGGCAACCACTTTCTTTATATCAGTATTACAATTACCTCCAGTAACACAAGATAATAACTACAATAACAATGAATCTGCTTTGTTCCATGATTACACTCCCATTTATATTTGTTCATTCCTCAGTCTTGAGGGATTTGGGATGATGTCTGCTCTGATTGCTTCAGGCTGAGAGGGGACATAAATATTATGGGGTAGATAGAAGGAACTGTTTAGCCTGCAGTTGTAGATACTCCTTGTTTTTTGGGATGAGACCTGTCCATCATCATAATTTTGTTAGTTGTCCAGGTCAAGCCCCAAGAACTGGAGAGTAAGAGTTTGCCTAACTCTGCTGGGATTCAGGGCTTAACCAATATCTGAACAATCTGAAGATTTAAGTCTCTGAGAGGTATATTTAATGGGTACATTGAAAGTTATAGGGTCAAATAAAAGGAGTAGAAGAATCATGAGTAGGGGAGTTATAAATGAGTATAACTGTGTTGCATTGGGGAAATAGATTATTTTATATTCCCAAATAGGGCCTGGTGAGGGGTTGTTGGTTTCAGGTGGCTGGATGTCACTAGAAGCCTCAGAAGCCTCTCATTTGAGGCTTTGTTTGCAGTGGCAGTTAGTGACATCTGCCTGAGACCTGCATAAGCATAACCTCAGGAATGACCTCATGATTTACTTTGACATCTCCTAGCCATAACAACTCTTTTTTATTTAAAAATGTTTCCCCTTTTGGCCAAGGTCTTTTTCCAAATGCTTCACTAGTTGGCACTAGGTAATAATTCCTCAGTGCCAGGGTGGATCATCCCTGGGTATCATGTATCGTATCAGGAGGAAGGTAGTGGGTTCATTTGTTGAGTTTGGCTTAGAGAGAGGCCACATTTGAGTAACAAGGAGGTAACTCTTAGGCATACTTATAATTAGGCTATTTTCATTTTACAGGATTAAGGTTCATAAGTATAAGCATTAAGATTGAGGTCTTGGCATATTGGCCTGCTTTGTTTTCTTAGGCACAACTTATATATTCCAGAGATTTTTGCCATTTTATTTGAGAAAGTATCAGGATAGCAGGATTTCCTGGGGATGGAAGTTTAATATTTTCTTAGCCACTGTGTGGGCCTCTGTGTGTTGTGAAAACATACCTATGACAATACAAGTACATTCATGTCCCATAGAAGTATGTTTTAGGTGCATTTTCCCCGTACACCACCCCACTATCAACACCCTGTACTAGTAACATACCTTTGTTATAGATCCTGAAAGAACATCCTTAATTTGTGTTCTTAACCACAAACCTCTGCCACCCCAGAGTCCAGTGATTTATATAGTCACCCATTTTATCCTCTAGCTCCCCTTCAAGCATCATGGATGGCCCAAAATTTCCCCTTTCAACCATTTTCATGCTCACACTTCAGCACCATCAATTACACAAATATCACTGCACCACCATCACCTCCATCCATTTACAAACCGTTACAAACAACCTAATTACCTGATGACCTTCTACAGTCTTACTACAAATAATGGCATTCTTCTGGGAGCTGCCCTTTCTTTTCTATCACAGCAACATAGAGACAGGAACAATAGCTGTATATACTTATCAATAGTTATGCAGATATAAACTATCCCAATAGCCACAAACATATCTAATTATATGGACTTTGGCTGATTCCTTGGTGCAGGCACTCATGTATTATTTCGTTTCATCTTTAAAACACTGAGAAATCAGAGTCATAATTAACCAAGTCCAAATATATTTGCTTGATCAGTATGTCTCTCTGGATATTTTCTGGTACACACCCCTCCATTGACTGATTCCATGGATTTTCTCTCTCTCTCTCTCTCCATGCTCACAGTCATCTCCTGTCTGTCTCCACATTTCCATTCATTGACATATGCAATGGTTATCTCCACTTATAGAATAGTCATCTCAACCATCCAAAAATAAAAGTATCGAGACTCCTGTTTCTTCTCCCCAGTTCTAGTTTTGACCACCCAATCAAGTCCATGTCCCTGCTATATGCATAACCTCTAACGTGTACTCTGTTCATCAGATGACCATAGCATGTATCATTTAAACCAGGGCACTATGGAGAGTAAAAAAGGGCACAAATTGGACAAGCAAATAAGTGTCAATTGACACCCTCCATATGTGAAAAAGCGTCACATATTAAAGAAGTATTCCCTGCACAGCTATACCTGTGGTGCTTGTAATCCCGGCATTATCTGATACTCTCTCCATCAGGTATTTAAACTTTGCTGTGTTCAAAACTATGCTCTTTACTGTCATCGTCCCCCTGCTGCCCCCCATTTCCCCTCAAAATCTTTTAGGCAGTTAACTTCTACATATCCTAAAAGTCTCAGTTATTTTTGTTCCTAAATTATCTACAGCAAGAAAACCTTCCTTTCATCAGCCAAGACTTGATTAGATATCTTTTATATATTCCCACAGAAATGTATGCTTGTCCATATAATACAATTTATCAAACTGTATTGAATTCCCTTTCTATTCAGTATCTTTCTACTAATCTTTAATTTTCTTGAGGTCTCAGTCACCATCATACCCCTTGTGCCTAACAAAATACTTGGATCAATAAAGGCCTTCAATAAATACTTTAGGAATATTAAATGAATAGGAAACTGGCAGGAATCAGAGTGATACAATTTCGCAGACACTTAAACTTCCTTTCAACCTAATTAAATTTCGATTCCTTTACTGGGCTTAATATACTCCTACCCTAGGCCAGTTTTTGTGCCATCATATCAATGGTAATGAATTATTCTCTTATTCTTTACTCTTTCCTTCTCATTTAGCAGCGTACCTCATCAAGTGGTGTTGCATTCATATTGAACTAAATTAAAGGCATTTAATATGCATAAAAAACACTTATGTATATGTGATCACAACCTTAAAAATATACCTTAACCAAAAGTTGAAAACCATAAAAGGCTTTTCATATAATTTTCCTCCTCCAAAATATTTTGAGGTCATTGTTACATTAGTGAAAACACTGGTGTAACCCAAATAAAGTCTGTAGTTTGGTTGATGATATTGTGCCAATGTTCATTTCTTAGTTTTGATAAACATGCTATGGCTCTGGAAGATGTCAATCTTAGGGTACTCTAAAATTATATGGGAAAGATTATATGGGAAACCTTCCATAAATCAAAAATTATTTTTAAAGTAAAAAGGTAAAAATACTAAGTTATCAGTTTTGCTAAAGGTTATAGAGCTCCATAGGCAAAATTATAGGGCTGGCACTGGGCCAGCCACTTTGAACTACAAAAGCACCTAAAGGACCTAGGTCAGGAAATGTAAACTGAACCCCCAAGTCTACTTGTGAAGTAGGATTAGTGCAAGGAGAGGCCAGCGACCTCGAGGGAAAACAGCCGGAGAATCTTTGGGGCTATATGGACCAAAACACTCAGGAAGAAATAATAAAACGTGAGCTAGGAGTCAGCATTTAAAAACTAGGACAGTTGGGGCAATGTCCTTGGATAAGATTTGTTTATATCAGTGTCCTTTTCTAAAGACCTAATTTCTAATTCTGGGGGAACATATAGACCAAACTTACAGGTACAGTTTTCTGCCTTTTCCCCTCAGAAGAGGCTTTTTGTCTCCTTTTTTTTAAAAAAAGAATATATGTTTGTTGCATGTCTGTGTTTCAAAGACACTTAACATTGATCCTGTGAACTTAGAGTAGAAAAAACACAAAGAGAAATGTACTTTACTGTTGTGCGTTCTGGGCTGAGGATGTAGACTGGAGTCCTCTATATGTTCACTCATGTTTATCAATAAACATTAGAGCAGAGCTGCTGCTGAGAATAAATAGCTTAGGAAAGATAGAAACTCTAGAGAAAGCTGGGGCATATTCCATAGAAAGATTACTGATTTGATTAAATGGCATGCTGAAAAATAATAGATTCCACATATTTTACTATATTAATTTATACAATTTTTTTTACAAAATTTAATAAAATATTTGATTTATTATAGCATAAGATAGCCATGATGTGAATGAACTATTACTATAATTATTATTTTCCAAAATCAGGAATTGTTGAGAGTTATAATTGCTTAAATGATTTTTATTAAGTTTTGTTACTTAATATAAAATTTCACTGTTTCTTGGAGAAATGTCATAATTAACTAGAAACAATTGCATTTTTAAATGAATGGGAAAGGAAATTATTTTCATATGAACCATTTTACATCTTTCTAAAATATAATTCCATTTCCCAGAATTACTGTTTTTCTAGAGAATGCTAAATGTGAGATATAAAATATAAAAATTCTGCAAAAAAGATTCTTGCACCATTCTGAAAAAAAAAATAGCAACATAAGTGTGTCTGTTTATGAAATAAATAATATTGACAGTTGTCCTATGGCCATTAGCAGAATGACTGAGTATACTAATAAAAATTTACAAGACCTAATCCCATCAACTGAATTAAAAAAACCAAACCCAATTAACCAATCAAAACCAATTTTGAGTAAAGCCCAAAATCAAAAACTAATGTGAGTTTTTTTTTTTTTTTTTTTTTTGCTGTTTCTGATTATTTCAATGCAATTATCTTAAAAATGTTAAATATTTGAGTAGTGTATTTGTTACTAGCAAACATGAAATACAAAATAAGCTTCAAAATAAGCCCATTAAATTTTAGATTTGGATGTTAAATATTCTTCAAGAAATATTGTTATCCATTCTTTGTCTATAACTGTGATTTAAACTCTTGTTCCTTATTCTAGCTATGCTGACTTTCAATGTTGTTTTGATGTTTCCTCACAACAATGTATCTTCTCTCTCTCTCCATATTCTTCAGCTGTTCAATTTTGTGACTTTGTTATCTGTAACTTGGTGATTCTAACGTCTTCTTACTCTGACTTTTAATCTGTATATTTTGATTATTTCATGTGTTTGCATAAGTTTATTTGTTAATACAAAATGCTACACATATATATGCATATATGTATATAAAGCACAGGCTGCATTTGCATGCATATTTACAGATATTTAGGTATGAATGTATTTCAAAAGCATGCTATAAATCTATATACACAAATATATGCATAGAAAGAGCACAATCAATTGACATATACATATAAGTATATACAGACATACCTCATCTTATTGTGCTCCACTTAATTGTGCTTCACAGATACTGCATTTTTATTTATTGAAAGTTTGGGCAACCCTACATTGAGCAAGTCTATCAGATCCATTTTCCCAACAGCATATGCTCATTTCCTGTCTCTGTAGACATTTTTGTAATTCTCATAATATTTCAAAACTTTCATTGTTTTTATATCTGCTATGATGATCTGTAATCAGTGATCTTTGATGTTACTATTGTAATTGTATTGGGGCACCATGAAACACTCCCATATAAGATAGCAAACTTAATAAATGTTGTGTGTTCTGACTGCTCCACCTGGTGATCTTCCATTCCTGTCTCCCTCCCTCTCCTCTGGCCTCCCTATTCCCTGAGACACAACAATATTAAAATTAGGTCAGTTAATAACCCTACATTGGCCTCTAAGAGTTCAAGTAAAAGAAAGAATTGCTTGTCTCTGCCTTTAATTTAAAAGGTGGAAGTGATTAAGTTTAGTAGGAAGGCATGTTGAAAGCCCAGACAGGTGAAAAGCTAAGCCTGTTGAGCCAAACTGTTAGCCAAGTTGTGAATGCAAAGAAAAAGTTCTTGAAGAAAATTAAAAGTCCTCCTTCAGTGAACACACAAATGATAAGAAAGTGCAACAGCCTTATTGCTGTTATGGAGGAAGTTTTAATGGTCTGAATAGAAGGTCAAACCAGCCACAACATTCCCTTAAGTCAAAGCCTAATCCAGAGGAAAGCCCTAAGTCCCTGCAATTCTGTGAAGTCTGAGAGAGGTGAAGTAGCTGCAGAAGAAACGTTTGAAACTAGCATAGGTTGGTTCTTAAGGTTCAAGGAAAGAAGCCATCTCCACAGCTTCAAAGTGCAAGGTGAAGCAGCAAGTGGTAACTTAGAAACTGCAGGAACTTACCCAGAAGAGCTAGCTAAGATCACTGATGAAGATGGCTGCAGTAAACAGAAGACGAAATAGCCTTCTATTGGAAGAAGATGCCAACTAGTACTTTCACAGCAAAGAAGAGAGGTCAATGCCTGGCTTTAAAGCTTCAAAGAACAGGCTGACTCTCTTGTTAGGGGCTAATGCAGCTGGTGACTTTAAGTTGAAGCCAATGCTTATTTACCATTCTGAAAATCTAAGGGCCCTTAAGAATTATCCTAAGTCATTTTGGTCTGTGCTCTATAAATGGAATAACAAAGCCTGGATGACAGCACATCTGTTTACAACATGGTTTACTGAATATTTTAAGCCCACAGTTGAGACCTAATGCTCAGAAAAGAAGATTCCTTTCAAAGTAGGACTGTCCATTGACAATGCACACGGACACCCAAAAGCTCTGATGGAAACGGACAAAAAGATGAATGTTGTTTTCATGCCTGCTGATGCATCACACATTCTGTAGTCCATGGATCAAGGAGTAAATTCATTTTCAAGTCTTAATATTTAAGTAATACATTTCATAATGCTATAGCTAACATAGATTGTGATTCCTCTAATGGAGTTGGGCAAAGTAAACTGAAAACCTTCTGGAAAGGACTCATGATTCTAGATGCCATTACGAACATTTGTGAGGAGAAGGTAAAAATATCAACATCAACAGGAGTTTGGAAGAAGTTGATTCCAACCCTCATGGATGAGTTTGAGGAAGTCAAGACTTCAGTGGAAGAAGTAAATGCAGATGTGGTAGAAATAGCAAGAGTAGAAGACTTAGAAGTGGAGCCTGAAGATATGGCTGAGTTGCTGCAACCTCACATTAAAACTTTAATGGATGAGGAGTTGCTTCTTCTGGCTGAACAAAGAAAGTGTTTCTTGAGATGAAATCTAGCCTGGTGAAGATGCTGTGAACGTTTTTGAAATGACAATGAAAGATTTAGGATATTACTTAAACTTAGTTGAAAAAGCTGCAGCACTGTTTCAGAGGCTTGACTCCAGTTTCAAAAGAAGTTCTACTGTAGGTATAATGTTATCAAACAGCATTGCCTGCTACAGAGAAATCTTTCTGGAAAGGAAAAGTCAACCAATGCAGCAAACTTCATTGTTGTCTTATTTTAGTTGCCACAGCCACTCCAGCTTCTAGAACCAGCACCCTGATCAGTCAATAGCCATCAAATGGAGGCAAGAGCCTCCACCGGAAAAAAGTTTATGATTCACTGAGGGCTCAGATGATGGTCAGCATTTTTTAGCAATAAAGTATTTTTAAAATAAGGTATGTACACTTTTAGACATAAAGCTATTGCACATTTAATAGACTATAGTATATTGTGAACATAAAGTTTACATGCACTGGGAAACCAAAAAAATCATGTGACTCGCTTTATTACATTGGTCTGGAATCGAAACTGCAAGATCTCTGAGGTATGCCCGTAGGTATATAATTAACAAGCTCAGCCTGCCTTTGCTACAGGCGCTCATTAGTATGTCATTATCCATATGCTTTCACCAGTCAATTTCATTTTAACCACTATTTCATTGAATTGTTAACAAACCAGTCCATGACAAACTTTATAATCATGTAATTAACCTAATTATTTAATAGGTGAATAAAATATAAGTGCAAAAAAAAGAGAGTTGTCAATTCTATAAAGGCTAAGTTTAATAATTTATAAAGACTGAAGTAGAGTTGCCAAAAACACACAATGCCTCTGAATTAGGTGAGGACAAAGAACTCTAAAAAATTGTAAAAAATCTATAAGTAATCCCCACTTGGGTTGCTAGGCAAATGTCTAAATTCTGGAGACACTTTAAAGAAAATAAAACAAGAAATAAAAGATATGTGTGTTTTATATGGTTCATGCAGAACTCCAATCAGCAGATTCCTGTTCAAAGAAAAAAAGAGATTGCTTATTTAAAAACTGATGAATAAATATATGTTCATATTAAAAGTTAAAACGGTGTGAAATTTTTATGAACCTCATATTCAGCGATATGTTCAGTTTAACACAAACATTTAAAGCAAAAGATGGAGGGTTGTACATACACATACACACACACACATCCTACATACTCTATTACTCTAAGCAATGTTGTTTTAGGTAATTTTTTTAAAATTTATTTTTAATGTGGGTAAAAATCAAAATTCTCACAATACATACAAACATTTGCAAAATGATATATAAATATATATGCATATATGTGTATTTGCTTACAAAAATGTTATTTATATATATATATATATATACATATATTTTAAGAGGTGCTTAGATTACCCTTCATTAAATGTGGATAGAGGAAAGTAAAATAGTACCAGGCCTCTTCTAATGTGAAAAGAAATCCTCTGGTCTTTGAAATCATAGCATGTAGATAGGGATGTGGCTGTTGAACCCAGAAAGAGAAATAGATGCCTTGGTCAAGCTAGGTCTTGGAAGAAGCTCTGTCTTTTTATTTTGTTCAAATTTCTTTTCTCCCTTCCATTGCCTGGACAACCAAAGACAAACATTAAAATTAGCAAGTAGGCTTGGAGTAAAAAAGACTTGTAAATTAATAGTGGGGAGAAGAGCAAGCCCTGTGACTCACATGTATTTTATTGCATCAAGGTTGAAAAAATATAATCTTCTTATAAGCTCTAACTATTTTTGTACCACATTTTACATTTTTGTACCACTAAGTTGTAAAAATGCTCTCTTATGTTGTTTTTCTCCTTTTCTCCCTTTTTTTTCTTTCTTATTTTGTTGATAAGATATGCTAATTGACCCATTTCATGGTTTATCTTTGCTGCATATTGCAAGATTCTGCCAAATTTTTTAAAATGAGAAATTTACATTCAAAGAGAATTACAGACTCATATTCTTATCACTTTACCAACTCTATATGAGATTATCTTTTCTCTGACAACCTTGACAATAATACATATTAGCATATCTTGTTTTTAGAAATCTGATTGGAGAAAATATGGTATATATATAGATTAACATTTATAGAACACTTGAATATTGTAGTATGCTTATTGTGATTTGACTTCATTGTTATATAAATTGTCTAGTTATATTTTTATTAATTCTTATTTATTTTGTGGATTTTTTCTCATTAATTTCTAAGAGTTTTTAATATCTGTAGGAAAGTAATTCAGAGTCTGCCATAAGGGTTACAACTATAGACTTCTAAATTGTCACTTGCCTTTAAGTGTTTTGCTCTACTTTATTATGGGCAGGTCTTTTAAAATATTGGATATTACAAACATTTTATGGCTTCAAGATTTTCAATTTTCTTAAAAATGCCAAAGGAGATTGTTGGTGGGCTTTTAACATTACCTGTAAAGCCTAAATTTTCATGATATATTTATCTAATATGCATTTAATTCATTAAATATGAAAATGTCTGCCCCATAACTTTCTTGAAATTTCAACCATTTTTATCGTTTGAATAGTTACATTTGCAATTTTGCTTAAGTGAGAGATCTAGAAGTATTCTATTGTCTCATTGGGTATCTAATTATTTAGATACCACTTTTTAAGTAGTGTAATATTTTCAAACAGATTTCAAATGTTTCCATGACCTCATGTTAAATTCCTACATTCTGCTTCAGCCATCGCTGTCCTATCCTAGTGACTTACTTGACTGTCTATGTTCCATAGTGTCACACCTATCTGCTTCAAGAAGGGAGATTTCTGTCTTCAGTGAAATCACACTTGTCTATTGCAACATTGGTTCATAGGAATGAGTCCTTGTGCTGTTGGTAAAATTGTTCCATCTGGTGCAGATAAATACTCTGTAACATCACTTGACTGATCACATTGGTATGAGATACTGCTACAAATAATTCCTTCCCAAGCTAACTAAGCCCTTCTGGGTCATTCCAATTCTTATCTAACCTCCCACCCACTCTTTTTCCCCAACCTTGCAAAGTGCCTTCTGAAACTCATGATGGGTCATCAGAAAATAGCCATATACCTTAATTACTGCAAATGTTCTCTTCAAATTCCTGCCCTCATTCATCTTGGTTACTAACTGCCCCTTTGCTGCAAGTGAAGCCACGTGTTCTCTTAACAATTTCAAGACATTCATGGCTTGGACTAGAGAACAGACATGTTTCTTGCTCACATTTCCTCTTTCCAAACTACTCTTTTTCTTTACCCTTTCCAAACTCCCTGTTGTTTTAAAACTTTTATTGTTAAAAACCACATGCTGCCTTTTGTAATCTTGCTACAACTTTGCGACTACCTTCTCTTCATTCACTGAAAATATTAATTACTGCCCATCTTCATTCTTTTCCTTATTCTTGTCACTTTTCACATCCTAGCTTCATCTACTCCAATGATCAACTCCTTCTCCCCAC
Source organism: Tolypeutes matacus (assembly GCA_026826555.1). Lineage (NCBI taxonomy): Eukaryota > Metazoa > Chordata > Mammalia > Cingulata > Chlamyphoridae > Tolypeutes > Tolypeutes matacus. Next base: position 9,964,104 of record JAKSZT010053798.1, read on the forward strand.
AGCTCATTCTCCCTCCCACAATTCCCTTCACCAGAATTTTTCAAGTCTCAAATTCAATTATTTCATTTTCCACTCTGTCCATCTAACTCTATTTTAATTACTATTATATGGCAATATTTAAGCTTCCTCAAGACCTTTAATATTTTGCTGACCCTACAGTTTTCATTAGCTATTTCTTCATAAATTTCTTTCTTTAACAGTTTTGAATACATGACCCAAATTAAAATCACTCTTTAAAGAAAAAACCTTAAATCTGCTTTATTAAATTCTTTTGGAATACAATAGTTAATATCATATTGTCTTAATATGATAATGGCTAAATCTAATTATCTCCTTAGTCCTCATTTTTTCTGGTTCAACTAAAGAAAAAAAAAAAAACAAAAAACTAAAAAACAGAATACTCATTATATTTATGGTCTCCTTTTAATACCTTAATCTAACCGTGAAATGGGCACTCAGTATTTTCTCCTAATCCTACTACTTTTTCCTACTCAGTTCCTTTTCACACTCTGAAAATTCTGGTTCAGATCTTCTGCTTTTTCCTCAAACATTGAGTCCTTCCCTCCCATGTTCCCTTAGTGACCAATCTTGTCATGTATTTCTTTGAGAGAGTAGAGGAAATAGAACCAAGCTTCCCCCATCCAGGTCCCACCCCCAGCCTTCCACATCCACAGATTGTGCTCCCTGCTGAGTGAGGAATCCAGCATCTGTACCAACCCACCCTCCACTAGCACCAGAGCTCCCATCCCTCCAGGTCTTCCTGAAGAAGTCTTTACTGTGGAAACATTTTTCCCTCTCCTTTGTTATATCAACCCAGAAATAACAAATGAAGCTTTAAGGCAACACAGGCATTTATTTGGGGTCTTAGAAATGCAGTTCAGGGAGCATACATTCAGGTAGCAGCCCAAATCGTGTGTTATCTTGACATTTTCTGGCAAGGATTTTTAAAGAAAGAGATAGACGAGTTGCTTGTGGTTGGTAGATACTTGGTATACTCTAATTGTCCTTCAGGTTAGAGAGTTAACTGAGTTCTTTGTCTTGTGGTTTTTTGGTGTCAAGGATGTCTTTGGAGGTGTGAGGAACATTATGGCTTGAGGCTTTGCATATATTTTGGCAGCTTTGAGATCTGGCTGGTATTTGACTGAGAGTAATCTCCAGAATACTTCCATTTTAAATTTCTTAGCCACAGTAACTCTATTTTGTTTTATTTCTATTTACACGTAAAAGAAAATCTAAAAATATAGTGTATCTCCCTATTTACCTACTTTCCTTCACAACCTAATATCTGCCAAAGGAATTCTATAGTCCCTGCCTTCTTGTCCATGCCTTCTTTCTACTTAGACATCCTACACCCACGCTCTAAAGCAACGTCTCTTCTCTAATTCAGTAATGGAACATCCCTTCTCTTAACTTCTAAGTAGCGGCCAGCATGGTTGATAACTTCCAACTTCTGCTGTTCTCTCCTCACTGTCCCTGCCAACCCTGGTTTTTCTCTTACCTCATGGGCAACTTTATGCTCAGATTTCTTATGATCTCCTTTCTTTTATCCTCTAAACTTTGAGGAAATCCAGGGATTATCCTTGGGCCTCACCTCTATCTATATTTTCTGCATCATTGATCACATGAAGCTCATGCGTTTGTGACTCCTAACTATTTCTCCAGCTTTTGACTCTCCATGGACTTCTAGGCTTATGGTTTCAACTACACAATTGACAGGTCCACTGGAATAACAAGTAAACATGACTACAAATCTCTTTGTTTCCTTCAAAGATTTTCTGGTATTGGTATTTCTCATCTCAGTAACTGGAACCGTCATCTTCCAGTTTCTGGAACTAATAAGTGAGGAATCTTTGATTTTTCCACTTTTCTAATGTCTACATATAGTGTACTAGGACATCCCATAATATCTACCTTCAAAATACACCCTAAACCAGGGGTCATTAACCAGGGGTCTGTGAGCTTGAAATGAAATTCAAAAAACCATTATTTTGGGGGAGATGTGTTGATGTTGGTGTGATATATTTATTAAATGATTCACAGCATAGTGTGGACTTAGTAAGGGGTCCACAGTTTTCACCTGACTGACAAAGGGGTCCATGGAACAAAAAAGGTTTAGAAGCCCTGCCCTAAGTTCATCTGCTTCTTTCCATATGCATCATCACCTTGATAAATGTAGCCCTTTGCCAAGCCCCAAATCAGCAAATCAAAAAACTCTAAGAAGTTTTTGTTCCTTGTCAAAGCCCAGCTTACCCAGAATTTAAATCAGCCACTCAGGACCACCAGCTAATGGACTTGTTGCTAAGCAATCATGCCTTAACCAGTGAAGATCTTCTTCCAATAAACTTCCTTGTTGTGTCTATATAAACTCCACTGCTCTCTTTGTTCAGTGGAATTCCTCTCTCTCTCTCCTGGTGACTGGAATCTCCCCAATTCATGCAATGATTTAATAAAATTCTCTGAGATCTAATCAAATTTTGCTCAAGATTTTCACAACCTTCTAGATAGTGAAGAAATTGGCTTCCAAAAAATGGTCCTTCCTTTGTTCCAGCTGCTGGAGATAGCTTCTGAATCCATGGAATTTCGAGCAATAGCGGTGTCTTTTTTTCATTCATGCTGGGCCCAGACCACACCTGAATAGGTTATGCTAATGAGATGACTCAGGGTTGAAACTTCGAGTCAGGTCCTATGGGCCCAACCACTGTCGCTTCAGGAAGGGGAGGGGTCCTGGAGATTGAGTTCAATCATATGGGCTTGGATTGTATCAATTGTTTATACGTAATTGAACTCCAACACAAACTCCTGAGAATGGAAGCCCCAGTGAGCATCCATTATTGATAATATATATCAGTGTGCCTGGAGGGTGACACATTCTGAGCCCATAGGGAGAGGACACAGAAGTCTTGTGTTGGGGACCCTCCCAGACCTCTCCCTATGTGTCTCTTCTGTTTTGTATCCTTTTCATCATAATAAACTAATTAAATATAGCACTTTCCTGAGATCTGTGAGATACTCTAGTCAATTATTAAACTTGAGAGAGTGGTGGGATCCTCCAAATTTGTAGCCAGTTGGTCAGAAGTGCAGGTCGTTCAGGAACCCCTCTAACGTGTGGCTGGTGTCAAAAATGAGGGCAGGTTTGTGCCCTAACCTGTGGAGTCTGACCTAATTCTGGGTAGTTAGACTAAGAATTTAATTGTATTGCAGTTAATGTCAGAAGTCATTTCATTCATTTGTACCTGCTTAGAGCAAACCTCATCTCTTGCTTAAAATTAAGATCTTCACTATTATTTCTATTTCTATTTTTGCCCCTGGATAATCCTCTCTCCATACAGTAGCCAGAATGATCTATTTAAAAATAAAATTCAGATTACATCCTTTCTCTGCCTAAAACCCACAGTTCTTACAATGACATCCGTAGTCTTTACTATGGCCCCAATGCCTTATTTTAATTCATAATAGTCTATTTCTCTAACATTATCTTTCATTATATAATTTTCTTTCTCACTACTCACTGGTCTTATATTTGGACCTCAAATAAATAAAAATTTCCCCCAATGCAGAATCTTTGCTTTTGTTCTTGCCCTTCTCTGAGACACATTTTCCTTTTATTTTTGCCCAATGACCTCTTTCTCAACTGAGCTTCAACCTTCTGGAAGATGTATGTGAAGAAACTCCTTCACCTGACATCAAAGTTTTCAGATTTATTATTGCAGTATAATGAAAAATGTGGATGGCATTTGTCCTCAGTTCCTGGGGAAGCAGCCTCTGATCTTTGGAATTCCCTGTGAGGGGCACAGGTCCATGCCTGGTGATTAATCTGCAAATGATATGACAGGGAGGGACCACAGTTTTAGGGTGAGGCTGGTCATTACCAGAAAGACCAAACAAGTGATTAGGGAGTTGGGGCTTTGACTTCCCTCATATCTGCCCTATCTCCTAGACCTCAGGGAGCAATGGGGAGCTGCAGATAGAGCTCAGCCACATGGCCATGATTCTATCAATCATGCTTACATAATGAGACCACATATAACCTCAGGACACTAGAGCTACAATAAGCTCCCACAACTGATAAGACACATCTCTGTGCTGGAAGGGTGAGGGTAATGCATTCTGACACCATGCCAAGAGGACACTCAAGCTTGTGTTTGAGATCCTCCCAGATCTCACCTTCTGTGTCTCTTCTTTGGGCTTTTTATTTGTAAACGTTTACTGTAATAAAATTATAATTGTAAGTGTAGTGTTTTAAGCGAGTTATGTTAGTCATTCTAGTGAATTATTGAACCTAGGGGTGGTGGGAACCCAAAACTTGGAGCTAGTTGTGAGGCAGGTTAGTATAGGGAAAGCTGAAGACCCAGGAGAAAACATGGCCAGCAGACCACATGGCCAGCAGACCACATGGCCATGAGACCCCGCCCAGAAACCTCCTGAGGGAAAGGCTGCTGGAAAGATCGATTTGGAACTCTTTCTGGAGTCAGGGGGAAGCTCTGGATTCCTTCAAACAAAAGGCCTCACCATTGGCCCCCTGAGTGCTAACAGGTGGGACAACCAATCAAAAAAGCAAACAGCTGGAGCCCCTCACCAGCATTATGAAGGTGGAGGAGGAAAGACTTGTAAAAGGCCTGACCTGGGGCCCATGCTCGCCACTCATCCTGTAGTACACCGCATCCATAAAGTGTACTCTTTTCTTGTTTCTTAATAAACTCTTTACTCCCTTGCCTACCCTATGGCATATCCTTAAGTTCTTCTGCAACATGGCCAAGAACCTAGAAGTCCAGAACCCAGAGCATTCTGCTAACAATCAGAAGTGTGAGTGGCCTGGGTGCCCAGGCTTGGGGCTGGCCCCTGAAGGACAATCTTGTAGAGGATTGCACTTAACCTATGAGGTTGCACCTGAGAGAAACAGAACAAAGTGTGGTCTCTTCTCAAACTGAATTCCCTGTTCCCCCCTATCTAACTCTCCCACATTCTTGTTCGAGTCTCAATCACAACAAGTTAAGCCCCACATTAAAATCCATGTCAGTAAAAGGGGATGAACCGGGATACTGGAGACTTGCCCTCATACTCTCCCTAAAAAGGTAATAAAGCCTTGTGTTGCTTAAATCAGCACACACCATTCAGAACTGTATGGGAGAGAGTGTGGTCTACGATGTGAACTGTGGTCTATGGTTGGTGGCAAGGCCCCAGGATGTGTAGGTCCATTGAGGGTGGTGGGCCACACTTGTGGGAGATGTTTGTGTGGGATGTGGTGGGAGATGTGGGAGGTGGGGAACATGGGAATCCCGGTAGGTTCTGTGTAATATTTTAGGTAATCTAAGCACCTCTTAAAATATATATATATATATATATATATATATATATATATATAACATTTTTGTAAACAAATGCACATATGTGCATATATATTTATATATCATTTTACAAATATTGGTATGTATTGTGAAAATTTTGATTTTTACCCACAATAAAAAATAAATAAATTAAAAAAATAAATAAATAAGAATAAAAATAAAAACCATTAAGTGCCAATAAATAAATAAATAAATAAAACTATCTCAAGTCTGGGAATTAAAAAAAAAAAAAAGATTGTAAGCCCATAGTCCTCAGCCAATGGGGAAATGGGTGAGGTAAGGGAGGGAGGGAAACGGGATACTGTGTAGGGTAACTATAATCTTTGTTCCCGCACTAACCATGCACACTTACCCCACTTCCATTAGCCTGGGTGTGTGCCCGTTCTCATGAGAAAGAAAGAAATTACTGCTGCCTCTGGCTTAATTTTCTGTCTTCAAAACTTTCATTTTGAGTAAATGAATCACACCTGACTGGACAGAGTCAGAATTGAAGGATTGAGTTACTGCAGTATTTGCAGTTGGTGTTAGAAGATGTGAAGCTTTGGATAGTCTTCTCAATTACATTAAATATATATCTAAACTTTTCTAGCTCTTGGATATCTTATTACCATTTACCTTAATGCAAGCAAAAATGTTAGTAAATTTTAGCACATTTCTGGAGAGAAGTGAGTTGAGTAATAAGTGCTGCTCCATTCTTCTTTGTGTTCTCTTACTTACCTGATCAGGCCTCTTCTCCTGGATTACCTGCTCGAATACTACATATTAAAATATTGCTTTTCAAAAGTATAATTTAAGCTAAAGCCTACATTAAATGAGTTTTACCACATATTACCAAATCTGGAAATTATTTTATAACTGTATCTGTGTATTTTAATCTGAATTTGATTTTCATGCCTTTGCTATTTAACTCTTGGAACCCTGGTATTTTCTTTTCCATTTTATAAGCTCTTATAAAATATCTTTTAAAACTTTGTCATTTTTAATTCAATTGTTTCCCACTTTGGGTCTTGCTGATCTAAAATAGTACCTCTCAACCTCTTTCTATCACTGATGTGTTTAATATTTCTTGATACAATTCTTTCTTATTTATTTGCTTAATTGTTTCTTGTAAGTATTTGATTGCCAGAATGTAAACTCAAAAAGAAAGTGGGCTTTTATAACTTGTTCCAGGGCCAACTTATCCATTTGGCACAGTGGGTACAATGTCCATGAAACTGTGGGCAAGCCAAAACCAGTTTGGGGGGATGTCCTTTGTTCCTGTAACCTCTTCTTCTGAGCTTGTTTAGCCATAGGTTATATAACCTGAGCATGCACAGAAAACACTGACTCTTCTCCTTTAGATGACCTTTGAGATACCAGAAACAAAACTCACCTCTCTTGGAATCAAGATTACAAGGACAAGGGGATATCTGGAAGCAAACCAAATAGGAGAGGTCCTTCAATACGGAAGATCCAGCCTCAGGACCACTCTACCATATGTGGACAGCTCTATAGCTAACCATTTGGACTATGCCAAGTCAAACCTCCCCAATTCTGCCCCAACCTCTTACCTCCCATTCCCATAAAAATTCTCAGATTGGGGAAAAAGATTTGAGCCTTGTCTCCTGTCTCCTTGCCAGTTGACCTTTAAATAAAATTTTCTTTTCTCAAAATGCCAATGTCATAATATTGGCTTCTATGCACATTGGACAGTAAGCCCTTGCATAGTAACAACTTGAGTGAAGGGACTTCTGGTCTCAGAACCACCTGCCCGAGGTACTGCAGCCCTGGTGGGGCATGGGCCCCCACTCATCAACCCTTTAGACTACCTAGACTGGTTTGCCTAGAGGCTCGATGATCAGAGTCCCCTCTGCTCTGGCCTAGAACTTCAGGCTCTTCAGTGTTATTTTAAATTTGGAGGAAAGAAAATGTTCTGGGAATGGACATCTTTTGGATGAGTAGACTTGTTTGAATGCCTATCCTTTCGTTATATGCTTGTCTGTTAGGATTGGGCATGGAGTCCCCTCCTGGGATGAGGGAAGGTCTTTTGTGGGTTAGAGTACCACCTTCTTGGTTACTGTTGGATTCAAGCCTCAAGACATATGGGATTTAGTCACAGAGGTACTCCTACTTTTATGGGGAGGCTTACACGGCATCTGGTCTGGAAGATCTTAAAGGAGTTAAGAGCTTGGGATCATGGGAAAGGTTAATAGTATACATGAATGCAGTCCTTTTGGGTATAGTTTACAAAATCAGTCCACATTTGACTATGAAACTATGAAAAAGGAAAATAAAAGATCTTTTGTAACATGGCCCCACCCCAAATGAATTAGAATTGTGGGAATACTGACCTGAAAATAAATCTTTACATTAGAATGCTATCTTACAATTTGATTTATATTGCAAAAGGGAAGAGAAATGGGACAAAATCCCACATATTCAATCTTTTATCTTTGTATCAGAATAAGAATTTACAGAAAGGGTGCAAAATTACAGTTCAAATTAGTGAGTTTTGTATTTCTGTATTTTTGCATATGACTCATGGCTAAAGATTTTTCATTGAAACTATAAGCATTCTATTTACGTCTGTATTTGATGTATATTTTCCTACCTCTGGATGGTAATACCAAATAAATGAATAAAAACTTCTTAAAAGATTATATTGAAATAGCTTAAAGATAAATATATATATAAAAGATAAATATATATAAATATTTATATATATATATTTATATATATAAATTAATACTGCTGGAGTCCCAGAAATTAAGAAAACTGAACTTCTAATACTTCCAATGTTAAAAGCATTTTTGTAGAACTAAAGTCAAATCTTTTAAAAATTCAAGTGCATTATCAAGCTTGAGCTCCTGACTCAAGGGTTCTTAACCTTCTTGTAAACTCCTCCTCTCTCTCTCCTCTGTGTCCTAACTCCCCTTCTATTGTGATAAGATTTCCCAAATCCTACTGAAGACTCAGTGGATTGTACAAAAGACTCAATCTTATTCAGAATTGTGAGACTGGATACTAAGACCTTTACCAATTAATTTACAAGACTGCTGGTGAAGGTCATGCCAAGATCTGGATAGACGAAACTAATTGGAAAAATCTCTTAAATAACTTTTCAAAATGAAGAACTACTGAAGCATTTAAGCTACTGAAGGAACTCTATAAAGTCATAAGGTCATACCTGAAGTTCTTCTCCAGTTATTAATTGGAGAAAAATCCAACAACATACCCAAAAGCTCAATGAGCCCGTAAATGAATATGATACAGGCACAGGAAAAAAAGAAAAAGAAAAAAAAAAACAAACCTTTAAACAATTCTCAGGTCTTGACCATACTAACTCCAAAATTCCTACCCTATTTAATTTTCAATTCTACAATTCCGAATGGCCTTTCAGAGGAATGAAGCACCACTCTAAGACTTGAACAACTAAATGGGGCCACAATGAAACTTGATATTTCAGTAAATCTTACAGATCAATTAGATTGCAGCTTTAAAAAAAAAAAAAAAAACAATAAAAAAGAAATCCTCCCATGCTAAAACATCAGCTAAATAAGCCACAATAAACCTTCTAGGTACCATAGTTCAGGACACTGGTCCTTGTAAGTATTATAAACAATGTGGACATTGGAATAGAGACTGCCCCCAACTTCCCCCAAACAGTAGCAAGCCCCCTAATGCTCTGTGAGAAGGCAAAGTGCTTTCAATGTGACTTCTAAGGCTACCTCAGATAATAGCAGAGGCTTTACTAATTGTACATGTCATATCTTTAGGCAAAATAGATCTGATAATTGGATACAGTCGGAAATGAGGACATACAGGTTCTCATAGATATTTGGGTTATCTTATCTGTCTTAAATCCCACCACCCTCATTAACCCTACACCCCAATTCAAATGGTGGGGGTCTCCAATAAACCTTTATCTTTTTAAATCCTTTCCAATTCCTTTTCAATTAGGACCCTCTACTCCAATTCACCTATTGGGAAGAGAAATTAATTTGGAACTCTTAAAACCAGATTCAACATATAAGAATAAGGAATTTAGTTTCATACATATTCTTGTCCTTCAGCCAAAGAAATAAAATTTAAAAGCCAACATCTTTTAGATATTATTCTAACCCATTGAGTAGCATTCTTTCTGTCTCACTTATCCCTACTCCCAGGGCCTCCTCCTAGACCTTGGCCAATCCAAAGTATTCTAACTTTCCCTCCTCAAAAGTCCAAAACTGTCAAAAGTAATTTTATTTTTTGGACTTGAAAGATATTATAGGAATTGGATTCCTAATTTTTCTTTTATGACTGAACTTTTATATGCCTTGTTTAAAGGTAAAGAAATTGAGCCTCTTAATTGGGATGAAGTTAGTCAAAATTCTTTTAAGGAAATAAAGCATAATTTGCTCAGCACTCCTGTTCTAAGACACCCTAATTACAAATTACCTTTTTTCTCTCCTTGTCCATTGTATTAGTCAGTGTTCTCTAGGGAAACAGAATCAACAGGAAATACCTGTAAAATACTATAAAACTTTATAAAATTCTCTCACTTGACCGTGGGGATACACAAGTCCAAATTCCACAGGCAGGCTGCAAACCAGGGGCTCCGATGAAGGTCCATGATGAGTTCCCATGAGACTTTGGTTGTCCAAAGACAAGCTGGGAAAATCTCTCTGAATGCTGAAATCACTTCACCTTTTAAGGCATTCAACTGATTGGATAATATGTCACTCAATCTCCTTGGTTGATTGTAGATGTAATCAGCCATCTTTGCAACAAACTCACTGATGACAAAAGTCCATAAATGTCCTTGTACTACAATTAGCACAGTGCTTGCTTGACCAAACAACTGGGCAAAATTACCTGGCTGAGTTGACACATTAGTTTAACCAACACGGTCCACTCCTTGTCAACTTGGCACATTAAACCATACTTAGTCTCTAAATAAAAACAGTAACAGACATGCATATATATATATTTCCATCTAACAATAATCAACTGTCCTGTGTACAACCAGAAATTCATTAATTCCCCACACAATAGGGTGCAATTGCTTGAGTAATATTCACTGTTAAACTTGATATCCTCAAATATTATGACATGAAACTAATACAACTTGTCATATGATAAGAGAAAAGGCTAGGGAAGAAAACAAAGATATTTGTTTTATGTACATATACCATCATACTCATAACAAAAAGAAGAAAGATTGATGACCATTACAGTCTTTGTTTCTGTAACTGGTCATGTGGTCAAAGTTCACATTTATCACTACCTTCTTCCACTACCCATTCCATTTCCCATTACCCCCAGCAAGCACCTCAGCTGACCGTGATTCTTTTCCTGGTAGAGTGACCCAAAAATTCATTCGTGAAGGTACTGAGACATTGTTAGTCCTGCTTGGATTGGGTTGTTGAAATTTCCCATTGACTTCAACCACAAGGTATGGCAATATTAAGAGTCACCCTAAAGGATCTCCTGGATTCCAGGCAAACTCTTCTTTACCCCCATTATGTAGATGCAATCCTACTTCTCCTTGATAGTCATGATCAATCATCCCAGCCATTACAGTAATTCCTTTCTTTGCCTGTTGATTCAGAGGTAAGAGGAGCCCAAAGTGGCCAGGTGGCAGTCTTAACTTCCAGTTCAATGGAATCCTGGACCCATGAATCCAGGTTATGGGAGAAACAGCACCATACAGTGAACACTGATTTAGAGCATACACAGCCTCCTGGAGAACATTGCCCCAGCCCTGCAAGTTATTGCCACCTACTTGAGTCTTCAAAAGGCCATTCCACCGTTCTATCAATCCAACTGCTTCAGGATGGTGGGGAACATGATAAGACCAGTGAATTCCATGGGTATGAGCCCATTCCCACACATCATTTGCTGTTAAATGGGTTCCTTGATCTGTAGCAATGCTGTGTGGAATGCCATGGTAGTGGATAAGACATTCAGTAAGTCCATGTCCATGGATGGTAGTTTTGGAAGAAGCATTGCGTGCAGGGAATGCAAACACATATCCGGAGTATGTGTCTATTCCAGTTAAAACAAATCACTGCCCCTTCCATGGTGGAAGTGGTCCAATGTAATCAATCTGCCACCAGGTAGCAGGCTGATTACCTCAAGGAATGGTGTCATTTTGGGGACTGAGTATGTGTCTCTGCTGCTGGCAGATTGGGCACTCAGCAGTGGCTGTGGCCAAGTCAGCCTTGGTGAGGGCAAGTCCATGTTGCTGAGCCCATGTATAACCTCCATCCCTACCTCCATGGCCACTTTGTTCAATGGTCAATGACAGGAGTCATTGGTCAATGACAGGAGTGGTTGGACAAAGAGGCTGAGCGTTAGCCACAGAATGGGTCATTTTTTCCACTTGATTATTAAAATCTTCCTCTGCTGAAGTCATCCTCTGGTGAACATTCATGTGGGACATAAATATTTTCATGTTTTTTTTTGCCCATTCAGAAAGTTCTCTCTACATACCTCTTCCCCAGACCTCTTCAACACCAGTTTTCCAATTACGTACCTTCCAAATCTTTGACCATCCAGCCAAACCACTGGCAACAGCCCATGAATCAGTGTACAAATAGACTTATGGCCATTTCTTCTTCCAAGCAAAATGAACAACCATGTACACTACTCAAAGTTCTGCCCGCTGGGAGGATTTGACCTTAACATGGTCCTTTAGGGACATATCAGGAAGGGGCTGTAGTCCTGCAGCTGTCCATTTCTGGGTGGTGCCTGCGTAGTGTGCAGAACCATCTGTAAACCAGGCCCGAGTTTTCTCTTCCTCAGTCAACTGATTGTAAGGGACTCCCCAAGAGGCCAAAGCTGTGGGCAGGGAAAGAGAAGATGTATTAGTCAGAAATCTGTTGGCTTTTACAAAGGGTATTTATTTGGGGTAGAAGCTTACAGTTACTAGACCATAAAGTGTAAGTTACTTCCCTCACCAAAGGCCATTGCCATGTGTTGATGCAAGATGGCTGCTGATGTCTGCAAGTGTTCAGCCTTCCCCTTCCTCTTAAGGCTCCCTGTTCCCAGCTTCCTCTAATCTCAGCTGTAGGCTGGGATAATTCTCATCTCTTTCCCAGGACTTGTTTCTCTCTGGGCTCCTCTGCTCTGATCTCTCCACAAGGTCAGCTGTAGACTGTCAGGCTCTCTCTCTTCCTGGGGCCTCTGATGAGTCTGTGGAGCTGTCTCTATTCCTCTGTGTTCTTCTCCTGTGTGTTTACTTCCTGGGGCTCAAGCATCAAAACTCCAACTCTTTCCATTGCCATGTTGTTTTCTCTGTGAGTCCCTGCCCACTCAGGTGGCAGGGACTCAATTTCCTACTGATGTGCCCCCATCAAAGCCTTAATCATAATTTAATCATGTAAAAGTGAAACCTCTGAAGTTAATACAATCTAATATGACAAGAGGAATGGAACATTTTAAAAACATAATCCAATATCTATTTTTGGAATTCATAAACAATATTAAACTGCTACAGCAGGTAACATGGCAGAGGTGGTGAACATGGGCATTTGGGCTACTTCCTCATGTAACTTGCTTGTGCCTTCAGGACCCACTCAAGCCCTATCTCGTATATACCATTTCCCCTTTATTATGGAGTGCTGCTGTGCACGCCCAACTTTATGGTCTGGTGGGTCAGACAATACCCAGCTCATGATAGGCAACTCAGATCTCATGGTAACTTGATGGCCCATGGTTAAGTGTTCAGTCTCTACTAAGGCCCAGTAGCAGGCCAAAAGCTGTTTCTCAAAAGGAGAGTAGTTATCTGCAGAGAATGGCAGGGCTTTGCTCCAAAATCCTAAGGGCCTGCATTGTGATTCTCCTATAGGGGCCTGCCAAAGTCTCCAGACAGCATCTCTATTTGCCACTGAAACTTCCAGCACCATTGGATCTGTTGGAACATATGGCTCAAGTGGCAGTGCAGCTTGCACAGCATCCTGGACCTATCTTAGAGCCTCCTCTTGTTCCAGTCCCCAAATCAAAACTAGCAGCTTTTCTGGTCACTCGGTAGATGGGGAATGTGTTGTCTCCAAAATCCAAAGAGACCAATTCAGTGTTGTGCCTCTTTTTTGGCAGTAGGAGAGGCCAGATGCAGCGGCTTATCCTTCACTTTAGAAGGGATATCTCGACTTGCCCTGCACCATTGGACACCTAGAAATCTCACTGAGGTGGAAGGACCCTGTATTTTTGTTGGATTTATCTCTCATCCTTTCTCATGCAAATGCCTTACGAATACGTCTAGAGTCTTTGCTACTTCTTGCTCACTAAGTCCTATCAACATGATATCATCAATATAATGGACCAGTGTGATTTCTTGTGGGAGGGAAAGATGATCAAGGTCGCTGCAGACAATATTATGACATAGGGCTGGAGAGTTGATACACCCCTGAGGCAAGACTGTGAAGAAATCCTGCTGGCCTTACCCTGCTGAAAGCAAACTGTTTCTGGTGGTCCTTACTAATGGCACTTGAGAAAAAAATCATTTGTCAGATCAATAGCTTTATACCAGATACCAGGGGATGTGCTGATTTGCTTAAGCAATGATATCACATCTGGGAGAGCAACTGTGATTGATCGTTACCTGGTTAAGTTTATGATAATCTACTATCATCCTCCAAGATCCATCTGTTTTCTGCACAGGCCAAATAGGAGCATTGAATGGGGATGTGGTGGGAATCACCACCCCTGCATCCTTCAAATCTTTGATGGTGGCACTAATCTCTGCAATCCCTCCAGGAATCCGGTATTGTTTTTATTTACTATTTTGCCTGGTAGGTCCAGTTCTAGTGGCTTCCACTTGTCCTTTCCTACCATAATAGCCCTCACTCCACAAGTCAGGGATTCAGTGTGCAGATTCTACCAATTACTGAGTATGTCTATCCCAATTATGCATTCTGGAACTGGGAAAATAACCACAGAATGGGTCCAGGGATCCACTGGTCCCACTGTGAGATGGACCTGAGCTAAAACTCCATCAATTGCCTGACCTCCATAAGCCCCCTATTCTGACTGGTGGACCACAGTGATGCTTTATGTCTCCTGGAATTAATGTCACTTCTGAGCCAGTGTCTAATAATACCCAAAATATCTTATCATTTCTTATTCCCCAAGACACAGTTACTCTGGTAACAGGCCATAGGTCTCATTGGGGAAAGCTGAGAGGAAGATTAACAGTATAAATTTTGGGCAGGTTACAGGATCCTTCCCCAAGGGTACCTGGCCTTCTCCTCTTTCAAGGGGCCCTGGGTCTGTAAACTGTCTCAAGTCTGGGAATTGATTAAGGGGCAGTGATTCTCAGTGTCTGTAATTCAAGTTAGGGTTTTGTTCACTAGACCTATAACTCTTCTGCTTATAAAGATCAAGTAGGAATTTAGTAGACTGCCCATGTATTTCACTTCTAGTTACCCCATGAATTATTAGCCAACATGTATTACTCAGCCAAAGGGGTGCTGATGCAAAGTACCAGAACTCTGTTGGCTTTTATAAATGGTATTTATTTGGGGTAGAATCTTACAGTCAAAAGGCCCTATAGAGTCCAAATCAAGGTACTGTAAGAGGTACTTTCTCACCCAAAGTCATTGGCCACGTGTTGGAGCAAAATGGCGGGTGATGTCTGTGAGGGTTCAGCCTTCCTTCTTCCTCTTAAGGCTCCATGGTCCCAGCTTCTTCCAATCTCAGCTGTAGGCTAGTATGAGGCTCATCTCTCTCCCGGGGCTTGTTTCTATTTGGGCTCAGCTGCTAAGTTCTCTTTACAAGGTCAGGTATAGACTATAAGGCTCATTTCTCTTTATGGGGCCTCTGCTGTGTCTAATGAGCTGTCTCTCTTCCTTTGTGTTCTTCTTTTCACATGTATTTATTTTCATGTGAGAGTCTGTTTTATCCCAAAGGGAGCTGGGATTTGATGCTGAGTCACACTCTAATGATGTGGTTGTATCACAGCCCTAATCTGAACATAATGTAATCAGATGTCTCAGCTGAATCTAATACAATCAAATATTTATCACACCAGAGGAACTGACCAGTTTACAAACATAATCATACCTCTTTGTGGAATTCATAAATAATATCAAACTGCTACACAATGCCATAACTCTATGCGACTTTTTGATTACTGCTTTGAGTTTGCCTTTCATTGCAGTAGCTATGCCCACCTTGTCTTTGGTGATTAACTGCTGATACTTGACTTTTACCGACCTGAGATTAGATCATCACCAGAATGTTTAAGGATTCTAGTTCCTTTACAGCAGTTCCTACAGAAATATCTAGACTACAGAGAAGAGCAACCACAGAGCTCTTCAGGGAAGATGTAGTTATTCTTACAAATTTATTCCTCACAGTCCTGGTTACAGGTATGTCCTTTTGACTTTCATGGGGTGGGTTGGCAGGTCTCAAATGGTAAATCCATTCTAGCATTCCAATCTTGCAAAGCCTTTGCATTCCCTCTTCTACTGTATACCAGGGTAAACCAGGCATCTCAACCTCTAGGTCATCTTTTGGTCCATGTATCAGTCAGCCACCCAAACAAACTGTTAGAGCCCTTTCTAACCCCTCAAGCTACAGTGTTGAATCCAGAATTTCTGCTTAGTTGACCCATATCAATGAATCTGGCCTGATCCAACTTTATAGTCCTTCCACCATTATCCCATACACTTAGTATCCATTCCCACACATATTCCCCTGATTTCTGTCTATGTAAGTTGGAAAACTCATGCAGTTCTTTTAAAGTATTGGGTACTTCCTCATGGGTCACACTTTGTACTTCACTTTTGGAGCCTTGTTGTGATTTCAGTCTAGTAATATGTTTGGAAGAGAAGAAGAATGGTGGGGGTGGGTAAGGAGAAGGTTTAGAAATGCCTTGCAAGCTACTGACCTCAGGGCATTCCTTTGCATTTTCATCTGATGAGACATAATTAGTCTCCTCAGGCAGGAGTTGGAAGGCAGATTTCTCAGGGCAGGGTGGAGGTTGGACAGTGCAGGCTTTAGTTTGGCTGGTACCCACCTCAGGGCTGAAAGGAGGTCAGGATTTCCTAGGGGCAGGCTAGAGGCTGGGTCATACAAGATTGACATTGTGTGATCTCCATAGGGCAGGCCACACAGTTTTATCTGGCAAAGTCTCAGCAGGATTTAGGGTTCCAATGTCCCCACCGATATCATGATCATTCATATGTCTCTATCCCAATCCTCAGTGTTCTACTCCTTTCCAATCAATGCCTTCACTTTAACAGCAGATACCCCGTGAGGTTGAGATTTTGGTTTCTTTTGTAATTCTCCTACTTACACAATGAAACTGAGTCTGATTTTCAGAGATCTCAGGTCTGTGCCTTCATGAAACAATATTTTCTTTCAGAGCACACATAGAAACTTTCACATCATTCATATGGTATTTAAGTTGCAAATCTGAAGACTTTAACTCATCCCTTTCTTTTGTAACTGTATCCAGAGTATCTAGGAGGAGCCAGCCAACATCATTGTACCTTTTGATTTCACAAAACTCTGTTAAGGTGTTGAAAACACTCTCTCCCACATCCTTGCTTCTTATAAGCATGGAAGTAGGGAAATCCAGATGATATTTTGCCCATCTCCATTACCGACTCATGCCATGGACTGTTAGTGGCCTCTTGATTATTGGAACAGAAGTCATTAATACTTTTGAATCCAATTAGAGTAGAAAGCCAATTGCAAAACTCCCAGACCACTTCAGAAATCCCATGTTTAACTCTCTGTTCTTCAAGAACCACTCCTGGTACCAAGCTGTATTAGTCAGGGTTTTCTAGGGAAGCAGAATCAACAGGAAATATCTGTAAATAGTATAAGATTTTATAAAATTCTTTCACAAGACTATGGGGATGCACAAGTACAAATTCCACAGGCAGCCTGCAAACCAGGGGATCCAATGAAGGTCCTTGATGAGTTCCCAGGAGACTTTGGCTGTCCAAAGTCCAGTTGGGAAATTCTCTCTGAATGCTGAAATCACTTCCCCTTTTAAGGCATTCAACTGATTGGATAAAATGTAACTCATTGCTGATGGCAATCTCCTTGGTTGATTGTAGATGTAATCAGCCATCTATGGAATAAACTCACTAGTAACTGAAGTCCATAAATATCCTTCTATCTCACTTAGACCAGTACTTGCTTGACCAAACAACTAGGTACAATTATCTGGCTGAGTTGACACATTAACCTAGCTATCACATCTATGAATGAAAAAAAGAACCCCTTAGATTTCCTTGCACAAAAACAAAGAACCCCAACTGATGCTAGGGATAATATCTGGTATATGGACCTTTCTCACCTAAAGATAATGAAAGGAACATATTGAGTTGGATATGCTATTACCTCTAACTCTGAAATAATAGAACTAAATTATACTTGCAGAAAGAAAATCAGTCAGAAATAGTAGGAAGTAAAGTAACAACCTAAGGTTGTGAAAATGAACCAGTGGGGGAAGGACTAGGTGTAGGAAAATGGGAATGGTGATTTAGAGTAGTGTCTATGAAGCCTGAGGATTGGAGGTGATAGGCACATAGGAAATATTGCAAAATAGGTCATATTTCACATAATTTGTCCTGTAAAGTAGGTTATTCAGTTACTGTGGGGTTCTAAAGTGCCGCTTTGTTTCCGGGCCTGAGGGTGATCAGCCCTGCTGCAGCCCGGGGAGCGACACGAGCTAGTTGTGGGCCGTCCGGCGTGCACTCCGGAACGGCGGGGGGGTGAAGAAGTTGTCAGGAGAGCGCAGGCCCGGCTCCCTGGTCTTCACGGAGGTTAAGGAGAAGTTGTCACAGGGTCGCCGTTTGGTGCCCTGTGGTCTCCCTGACAGTACTAAATGAAGAGACACCACTCACTTGCTTGCTGGAAGGTAAGACCTTTATTCAGGGAGAGCTGCGCAGTTTTATAGGCAGAGTTGGGCGGGGGTGAGCGTGTTGTCTTCTGATAGGGCGAAGCTGTTGCTGGGCGTGGGGGGAAGATTTGGGAGGGAGGGGGGAGGCTAGAGGAGAAGGCCAACATGTCCAAATAAGGTTATGGCTGTGAGGGAATGCTGTGATAGGCTGAGAGAAATGGGGAAGTTGGGTACGGGAAGAAGGTGGGGCGTAGTGCCCCGCAAACACCTGAGGCAAGGTTTGGCTTGGGTAAACATTACCTCACTAAAAGAATTCCCCATTTAGGAATTATTTTTTCTGGTAGTGCCTTTGCAAAGTTGCCTCAGTAGCCAAGTCATTATTGGAGCATGTCTGCATCCTTAGGGTGGGGGTGATTGGGTGAAGTCCAATTGCCAAATTTCAAAAGGTCTAGTAGGTAAAGGGAAATGTCCTTGGGAACTGTGAGGGCCTTTCCTGGATTATGCTTGGGACAAATTGAACAACTATAGTATATTTTTTATAGCCTCATAGTCAGTATGCTTTTGAGGTTAGTCATAATTTTGGGGTGTTATATAAATAAAGAAGTTTTAACCTTCAATGAAGGGAAAATAAAAAATAAAAACAGTTCTTGTGTTAAGAAATTGTTAGATGCTGGACTGTTAACAAAGGTTTTGACTATAATTAAAACTCCCGATCATTGTTAGACAAATATGGAGGAAAGCACTGGTAACCACATGGCAGATACAGCTGCAAAAAATATGTATTGTGACAGTTCTAGTTCTATTGCTGTTTCTATAATAACTTTTGAACCAAACGACTTTATTGAAAAAAAAAGAATGGAAAAAGCCTGGTTGCTATAATAAGGCTGAAATTAAATTATGGCTTATCCTTAATGGTAAACCAGTCCTCCCTACTTGAAACCCATGTTGGAAATTATTCATAATATATCTAACTGGAATGCTGACAAAACAGTAAATCAGCCCCTAAAATAGCTGTCTTCTGAGCTATTAATATTGAATAAAATACATGCATAGAATTTTATTCCTGCTATTCTCTCAAGCAATAGAGCCTCCCAGTCTACTGGTACAGTGGTCAGGAAGCTTTGTAGGATCTCAGCCATCAACCAAGGGTTTACTTGTCCCTGCCACCCTCAATTGTCAGGAATGGTAAAATGAACAAATGGTGTAATTAAACCACCGCTAAGCTGATGGACTCCCTCAATCTACCATGGCCAAAAGCCTTGCCTATAGTATTATTATATGACCCAGCAGCGTTGGTCATAACCTTAGAAATGCAGAACCTCAGCTCCCACCCAAGACCTATTTACTCAGCTCTTGCATTTTAATAAGAACCTCAAGTGATCTCTATGCACAGTAAAGTTTGGGATGCACGGTGTAGATCCTGAGTTCACAATCTTAGCTTAGAATGACCTAGAAAATTCCATGTCTTGCTATTCTGATTTCAATGGTCTGTAGAGGGTTCTATTAGAATACTTTAAAATAGATTTTGAAACTCGTGCTGGTAAATCTAATTTTCAGCCATGGTTCCGAAACACTAGGCTAGCTGGTCTCTGACATTTGTGCACAACCTCTGGGTGACCTCTGTCATCCATTTGTTGGCCCATATTGATTTGGTTGATGGTACCTGCTTCCTTCCACCATCTTCCATGTTTAGCTGCCCAAGGTTTTAGTCTGCTGGCGCACTACCTTTATTGATTAAAAGCCTCACGCTTGATCAAGAAAGTACCATTTGTCTACACTCCTATTATATAATATTATTTCATATGGATTGACAATGCTATATATGTTCATTGAAAGAATATTTTCTGCATTTTGGAAAAGTTCAGTTTTTAACCTACAACCATGAACTTTGCTTCTATAAAGAAATTTCCATTTAGACTTATACTTTTGGAAAGCATTTTGGAGAATAATTTCATGCCATTGCTTTTTTTTTTATTGAGCTCCCATTATTTATACGAATAGTGAGCTAAATACAGATGAATCAAAATGCATGACTGCTAATGCCCCTTTCAGATATAATTCTATAATCAAAACTTACAGGCCATAACATGAAAATTGAAGTGATGTTTCATGCTGAACTCTTTCTTTTCCTGAAAAATGAAAGTTTTAAGGGCAAAGATTATGTTTCTTCAGTGCTGCTGTCTATAATTTCTTACCTGCGATGGCTGCTCACCACTTGTTAAATGAAAAATTTACCCCTAGGTCCTGTAAATTAGAATTTTGGTCAACTGATCGTAAATGAATGCAATTTGACAGCATGGACAGTCCTGATGAGGTCTGCCTGAAAGCAAGTATCAGCTACACTGTCAAGAGATCTGAAGCTAGTTTTGTTCTTGTAACTCTTCTAGATCCATAATTTAAAGTCTCACAGGTTGCATAAGATTCATCAGCTATAAAACAATTACAAAGATATAATGAAGGAGTGAGTTCCAGAGAAGGCCCTGGAGGAGATTGGACGTGACAGTAGGAAACATACTTGTGTAGCTTTTAGGAAGGATGGCCAGCCCAGGTGTTGACATCGTAGTGCATGCTCTTTGTCAGCTCTTCCTTAATCAGGATTATTTCAGATAGCCTCAGGTTTTAAGTATTAAGAATAACGTAAGTCACAAATTGTTAATTCCTGTAAAACACACGTTTCTTGTTAACTTCAGAACCCTTAGGCATCCCCATGATTGGCTCATTTGATATGAAAAACACCTTATTGTTTTTCCTGTAAAGGAACTTGAACAAGCCTTACCTTGTTCAATAAGGTCATATTTGCTGAAAAGATAGTGAAATGTAATTGGTTAAATGACCTTGAAATCTAAAGGTTCAAGTATCAGTGGCAAATGGTAAAGATGACAATGACAAACAACAGAAGAAAGATATGCCAAGGTTTAGGAGTTTGTGGTTATGTCTGGATATCACTAAACAGGTGATTGAACATGGAGGCATTGATTATAATGATTTACTTAACGACATGTTATCCTAGATGACAAAATACTGATTTCAATGACTGATAAAAGCAATTTGTTTAGCAATCTTAGGACGAATGTTATTTGCTAGGAAAGTGAACAATCAAGCTCTGTTTACCAAAACAGATTTTTTTTTTTTTTTGGAAAGGGATTCCATTCATTGTATAAATCCATGTGATCATTTGTCCTGTAATAGATATATTTTTGAAGTCCTTGGGATAGGAATTGAAGTCCAGACTTCATATGTGGGAAGCTGGCACTTACACACTGAGCCACATCAGCTCCCACATTTTACCTTTTAAATTCCTTATTGGTACCCAGAATCACACAGGTTTTATCTCAGATCAATTATTTTGGATCAGGTCTGCAGGTTAACTTTTTTACTGACTCAACAGAGAGAGAGCAATAAATTTATCTTGCATTAATTTATAATAAGAAAGAGATATTTTAATAAAATTTCAAAGATATCAAATGAGGGTTTTGGACTTATGATGCAAAATAAAAATGATGGAATTATAACCATAACCTGAAGTTATAATTTCCACAAAATCTACTTGGCTCTGAATTATTAGTGGAAAGTACCTGGATATTTTTAATATGATAAGGAGCTTATACCAAACTCTTTTCAATGTGACTTGAATTAATTAAAATGATCTTTATAAAACATACCTTTTAATAAAATCTAATAAGAAATATAATAATATATTCTAAGCATCAATCCATTGATTTATTATATTTTCTATCCTTTTATACTCAATATTTATGTATGTTTTAACTGTATCTAGTGTAAATTGCACCAGATTTTTTCTCTCTCAATCTGAGACTTTACTTTCAAGAGCTAGATTTAATCTTGTTACGTTTATTTTTATTGCTAATATGTTTGCATTTATTCATAACATCTTATTTTTTATTTCTACATCCATACTTTATGTTTCAAAATTGAATTACCTTTTTCACACTTTGTTTTGAAGCATTATATATATTTTTTCTTTTTCTAAGGTGACTCTTAAATTTTCACATTACTTGAACAAAACAAATGATAAAGTTAATCAATATTTCTATCTTTTTCCAGAAGTAACAGATATTGTTTCACCTACCACCTACTATTCATCTTATTTTGGGCAAGTATATTTTTTCATGATATATTTGAAAGTCCATATAAGTTATCATATTATTATTTATACAGTCAATCCTTAGGTAATTTTACCTATAGGTTTTACAATTATACATTTCATTGCTTTTTATATTATCCTCCTGCCATCTGGGTTCATGTCTCCTCTTCCTTAGATATTTCCTTTCATAGTTATTTAATCAACCACCTATGAGTGATAAATTCCCTCAGCCTTTGTGTCCCTGAAAAGTTTTTTCCATTTTTCCATTCCCTAGAATGATAATTTACCAAGGTATAAATTCTAGAATGGAATTATTTCCCCTCCATGCTTACCATTTTTATTCAAATGTCTTCTAAATTTCTGGAAAGTGCTCTACCCATCAAATTCAGGGGTCAGCACACTTTTTTTTCCTCATCATGTGCTTTCTGGGCCTTATGGTCTCTCTCAATACTCTAGCACAGCAGCAGCAAAGCAGCTTAGCAATTTGTCTTTTGTCAGTTATTATTAAGATTTTCACTTTTAATATGGAATTGGAAATATTGGGTGGTTGATGGGAGGCCAGTGGACCAATAAGTACCAGCTGGAAAGAATAACTCAGAAAACATGGGTAAACGACCAGTGCCCAGGATGCAGGGGTCATAGCACCATTAAGATTGCTGAGTGGATGACAAAATTGACAGACACCAGCAACCAAGAACTTATGTTCCCACACTATGGTTTTACCTAAGAACCATGGCGTTAGGTGAGCAAAATGATTAATTGCCTGAGTTTAAATCTGAAATGATTGAAAAAAGAAAACTGCAGTGGCTAAGATTTTATTTTCTGGCATCAGGTAAGGTAGCAGCCTAAAAGTAGTATCAGGAGACTAACAGAAAAAAACTAGATAAAATTTCCATAATACTGGTTATACCTTGCAAAAGTTGCACCAACTAAATGTTATTTCTGATCAGAGTTTTAATTGTTTTGTATGGATATATGCATTTGAATATATGCCCTAGTTCATACAATAAAATCTATTTTAAACCTGTAGTATATCTCTCTTCTACCTATTTCTTCCTTTTTCATGTACCTTAGAGGAAACATGGGATATTTGTGTACACCACTAACTTTACCCCAGTATTCATTAGATTCATGCATTCATACAATCATTCAGAAATAAATCTCACTGACTAGCACAAATTATGGTCCAACTCAGGGATAGGCAGTCTTCAATGATGCATTAGAGAGCAAACTGCCTCCCTTATTATTCACCATCAGAGGAGAAGGGATGAAAAAATCAGCAGCTACATGAAAGAATGATTTATCGTTTCTAAGGGAACAGTCAAGTTGCTATGGAAACACTTAGGACAAAACTTCATCATCTAAGTTCTTCATGGAAGACTTCCTTGAGGAAGTGACATATAAGCTAGCTTTGAAGTAGGAAAATTCATATAAAGAGAGGGGGCAGATATTCAGAACAGTGAATTGTACATACTGCAGATGAAAGATGAAAGAAATCATGATAAAGCACATATTAATAGTTGAGTACAATTAAATACTTGAAGTTGTGATAGGCCATCAACTTTTTCAACAGGAAGATGACCTGAGTGATGCCTGTTTTTGAAATGGCATTGTAAATACAATGTAAATAATGATTTATAGAAGGCATTATTAGTAGAGGTATGGAAATTCATGGTAAGGGTGCGGCAATTTCAGTAGTAATTTCAATTAGAGAGACCATGTCATAACCTTGATAATGGTGGGACTGGTTTTAAGTGAGTGACTGAGGAGAATAAACTGGGCCCTCTGGTAAACCGCACAGGCGACAGGAAGCGTCAAGGGACAGATCAGTTGAAAGAAGATGCTCAGACTCTTGGCGTGGGGAAAATGGGTAAATTGTAATCCTTTTACTGAAATAGAGAACATAGAAGGACGTGAATTCTGTGAATGTCAAGAAAGGACAAGTTTTCCTTCCCACGTGTTTAAGGCAGCCACGGGACTAAGCAGTTAGATCCAAGTCTCTGAAGAAGGAAAGATATCTATGCTATCGTCAAATTTAAGAGTCAGCTGAACGCAGATCATAATTGAAGCCAAGGACATTAGGTCATGTTGTAAGAGTTGTATTTCCATCTTAAATTTTAATAATTTAAGTAGAGATAACACCAAACTTAAATGAAATGATGTTGGAATTCTAAGACCTAAAAAATTGTGTAGACATATAATTGTAATTAGTAATTCCTTCTACAGCTTTCACACCATTTTGGTGCCCACTGTGTGTGTAAACGTTGTTGATGATGAAGCACTCACCATCTCCCATGGCAGCCTGTGACCTTTCTAGAGCATGGTTGTGGCCAAATGAGGAATCACATACAAAAGCACTTGATAAATGTCATATAACTGCAAATTTTGTTAGGATAAAATGAACTTTTTCAAGATTATAATACCATTATATAATTCCTAAAAAATTTCAGCAATGATAAACTAACAATAGTCTCAATCCTTTGAACTATTTACAGTAAAGTCCAAGCCAACCAGTATATGCTCCTTTCTGATTGGTGTTCCAGCACGTCACAGGAGACATCCCTGTGAAGGCACTGGATTTAATGATCTGCCTGTTAGGACTTCAAGAAAGGTCCATCTACTGACTGGATGCTTGGAATTTACATTATATTCTAAACCATAAGATCAAAGACATAATAAAAAAATTATTTTTTTGTTATTTATTACTTCTTAAGTATATGCTGTATGTTTGCATGTTGATATTTGAAACTGGATTTACCCAAATTAATTCATGACTCAACAGCTGGAGATGTACTAGTTAGGTATCTGAGTACACAGTTTAATACATTATTTCATGAAATATTAATATTGTGAGATTAATTAAAATTGATTTAGATATACACCCTCTCATAGGGCAAAAATGTTTAAATGTCATTACCAGATCTTCATGCATTGCTCTGTGCAGGACTGTTGCCAGGAATGGTGCATGTTCCGAGGTTATTTAACCTCTTCGTCAGGGATCTGTGGCAGGGAGGCAACAGCAGATTAATGAAACTCTGAGAAAATAATAAATCAATAAATATATCTAGTGATCAGGGAAGCAGAACATAAAAGTTCTTTGATGATTAAAATATAAAGTGAATTATCCTGTAAATGCACAGAGTACATTGGAGTTGAGAAGATTAAAAAAAAAAAAAAAAAAAAAAAAAAGCAAAAGGCAAATGTGTTCACTAGCCCTGTTTTCTACTAGCATGTAAAAGTGTACACTAGATCATAACTAATACCATTTCTGAACATATGGCTCTAAGTGGGTGATCCTGACTCACACTGCCTGGGAGAATCTATTTTCTCTGACGAATGGATACTGTCCTCAACTTTTAGCCACTTAGTGGAGACTTTCTCCAAACAGAATAGAACAAACACGACATCTCTGTTCCATCCTGGCTTTAGTTATGTATTTTATATGATGCCACGTTTGCATCCTAAGCAGTATCTCCTTCAGTCTGAACAGTCACCTTGTCTAAATTAGACTGGGTCTGGTTAGCATCTGTAAAGTGGAAGCTTTAAACTCTTCAATTTCACACACTTGCACACCTACAAGTGCAAACAACCACGAATTTGTCAGGTTCAAGGAAACAGAGTGCTGACATTTATATAGGTAGATTTTGAAAGAAAATAGATGTAAATTTTTGAATAAACGCATGCTTTTCTTTCTTTAGTTTTTTCTTTCTCACTCAGCTAACAGGTGAGTGGGGATTCTGTTTCCCTAGACCTGGTCTGATGAAGTCTGAGACAGCCCTTCTGGGAACTAGGATGTTCTCTCTCCTCATGGGTCTTGTGCTCATTTTATTTTCCTTTGCATTAGCATGGTGGAGTCCTGTCTTTTTTAATTGTTGCAGTGGCAAGGTTGAAACTTTAGAAGCGAGGTTGCAAAGCAAGTATTTTGGCCTGTGAGGGTCCATAATATCTTTTAGTTACATAACCAAAAACAAACAAACAAACAAACAAAAAAAAAAAAAACTCTATATGGTCCAGCCTTGCTTTATAGAATTTGAAATAGAGACCTGGAGATAAGTTCTCCACCTTCCTGGTCACTGTGTCTTGTGCATATATTTCTTTAGAGAACTATGTTAAAAGAAGTGGCAGAGTTTTTGGATTAATATTTCTTTAGATCAAACATCATCTTATTCTCATTTTATCCTTTTGGAGCAGCTCCTTCCTTTCCAACCTGGCCATTTGATGCAATTCTTAGAAGATAGTCCAAACATTTAAATTTCATAAGAAAATGCATATCCATATTTATAATGTTAAATGATCAGAACAGATTTTTTATGAGAAGTTTTTTCACAGTGTGCTTGTGACAAATAAATACCAACAGTTCCATAAATCCAGTTCAGTTGATGGGTGTATGCTCTCAGTTATCAATATGTACAGGAAATTTCAAGCAATATCAGAGCCTTTTTTGCAATGATCTTTCATAATTTAGCAAAACATGCATATAGAAAAGAACACAAATTGAATTATTATGAATCATTGTAAAATGAATCTACCATGTAATCATCATCCCGTCCATGAAATAAAACTAGTCTATCTGAAGTCCCCATGTGACAGTCACTGCCTCTTCTTCTCTCCAAATTAAGAATTTTTCTGTGTTTTAACATCATTGATTAATTTTGCTATTTGTGATTCTTGTATGAATGAAATCATACACTATGTACTCTTTTTTATGTTTGGCTTCTTTTGCTTAATATTATGCTTGTCAACTTTCACTCCTGCCATTGCAAATGCAGTAATTGCTCATTTTAATTGTTGTATGGGTAAAGATGGCATTTTAGATTGTTCCCAGTTTGGGGTAATTGCAGCTATTAACATTTCTGCATGCATCTTTTGAAATCCATATGTACACATTACTTTTGACTTTAAACCAGCACGTGGAATTACCAGGTCATTGGGAAAGCACATGTTCAACTTGAAGAGAGCCTGTCAAATGGTTTCCTAAGTGGTTTCATAAATTACATGCTAACCAGCAATATAAGCAGATGCAATCACTCCTGATTCTTGGCCAATTTGGTATTGTAAATCTTAACCTTTGACATTCTTGTGGGTGTATCAAACTGTGGTTTTAATTATTTTTTTAATGATTTTTAGTAATCATGACACTCACCATTGATCATTTGAATGTTTTGGTTTTTTTTAAGTGCCTCCTGACTGTGCCCAAATATCCTCCACTTGAAAGGACTCCATCTATTGGATTAAGTCCCACCCTGATTGAGTTTGGTCTCATCTCAAATAGTAACAGCTTCAGGTCCTATTGACAAATGGGTTCACATCCACCTGACTGAGGGCTAGGCCATGAACTTTGCTAAGCCCCAACGTTGTTGAGGACAATTCACCCGTACACATCTAAGTCCATAAGAGAGCTTGAATCAGAAATGTTCTTTCTCATTGTATTTTTGTTTTGTTTTGGTATCAAGTTATGTTGTCCTCAGAAATGTATTACAATGAGTATCCTCTTTTTCTATTTTCTGAATGATTTGCCTAAGATTTGGGGTATGTCTTCCTAAAATATTTGGTAAGATTCAGCTGGACTTTAATTTGATATGATGGAATGTTATTAATTACAGCTTGAATTTTATTGGATTGTTTGTTACAAAAGAATACAATTTTTGTATTCATGTGTGTTTGTTTTTGGTGATGATATTTTTCAGAATTTGGTTACTTCATCAAAGACTTTGAAGTTATGGACGTGAAGTTGATAACAATATTCTCTTCTAATTCTTTCATATCTTTAAGATATGTAGTGATATCCTATTTTTCATGTCTTATATTGGTAACTTCTTTTCTGTTTGTGTATATGTGTATGTGTGTCTCCATAATATGGCCAGGTGTTTGTAAATGTTATTAATCTTTTCAAAGAATTAACACATTTATTAACGTAAACTTTTATGTATTTGTTTTGTGTTTCATTATTTATACTTTTCCCTTAATTATTAGTTTCTCATTAAGGTTGCCAGACTTAGAAAAATTTTAAAAATAAGGACACATGATTAAGTTTAAATTCAGATAAGGCTGAGTGTATGTGTGTGTCTTTAGTATAAATATGCCCCTGGAATATTTAGGACATCCTTACACTAAAATAGTATCTGGTGTTTAAATGAAATTCAAATGTACCTGAGTATCCTGTATTTTATCTGAAAACTCTATTTATTGCTTCTTTTGAGATTAATGTTCTGTTTTCTGGTTTTTATTTCTTAAGGTAGGTATTTAGAATTTTTTTTTTTAATTTTCTCCTTCTGTTATATATGCATTTAAGGCTAAAAATTATCTATCAGCATGATTGTATCTGGTATCCTCAAGTTTTAATAGGTTCTAATTTCATTATCATTGAATTTAAAATACTCTCTAATTTACATTGCAATTATTTTACCCTTTGGTTTATTTAAAAGTGAATTGCTTAATTTCAAGTATTTGGATAGTTTCTTGTTATTTCTTCTTATATGCTTAATAATTTACATCCTCAATAATTTCCCCCTGCATTTTGATTAGCTACTGAAAGAAATATATTAAAATCTCCCACAACGAATTTTCTCTGGATGTTTCATTATATACCTATCATGGATTGAATCTACCAATTTACCATTTTCTTTTAGTTCTTCCATCAGTTTTATACTCCTTTTTGAACTTCTTTTTTAATTATTTTATATCCCTCTGTATTAGAGAAGAGAATGGAAAAAAATGGAACAGAGTCTCAGGGAATTATGAAATGCACAAACTTTTGCATTATCGGTGTTCCATAAGGAAAAGAGAATGGAAAAGGAGCAGAAAGAATATTTGAGGAAATAATGATTGAAAACTTCCCAACCCTTATGAAAGACATGAATATCAATATCTAAGAAGGATAGTGCACCCCAAACAGAATAAATCCAGACCTACCCCAAGACACCTAATATTAAGAATGACAAGTATCAGAGATAAACAGAGGAATTCTGAAAGCAGCGAGAGAAAAGCAGAGCATCACATACAAAGGAAACTCTATAAGATTAAATGCTGACTTCTCATCAGAAACCATGGAAGTGAGAAGAAAGTGGTATGATGTATTTAAGGGAGTGAAAGAGAGAAATGCCAGCCAAGAATTCTGTATCCAGCAAAACTGTACTTCAGAAATGAGGGTGAGTTCAGAGTCTTCACAGACAAGCAAAACTAATAGAATCTGTTACCAAAAGACCAGAATTACAAGAGACACTAAAGGGAGTGCTGCAGCCTGAAAGGAAAAAACAAGGGCGAGAGAATTGGAGAAGAGTTTAGAAATGAAGGTTATTAGGAAGGGTAAACTGAAGGATAAGACGACAGACAATAAAATGATATGACAACAGAGGGCCGAAAGACAAGATGGATGAAGTAAGTAATGCCTTTACAGTAATAACACTGAATATTAATGGATTGAACTCCTTATTAAGAGACATAGACTGATAGAATGGATAAAAAAATATGAGCCATCTTTATGTTATCTACAAGAGACTCACCTCAGATGTAAGGACAGAACCAGATTAAAAGTGAAAGATTGGGAAAAGGTATTCCATGCAAATAGTAACCAAAAAGAACTGGCGCAGAACAGATAAATGTAAAATAACAACATTATAGTATATAAACAATAATTACTCCATGCAACTGGCAAATTGTTCCTGTGATCAGTATTTTGTAATTTTTTTCATATAAAATAAACACTTGCTTTTAATTGAAGAGGATGTGAGAAGAGACATATTTTTGGATACTCCATTTTTCTTTATCCCTCTCTTATTCATACTCTTTAATTAAAATAATCTATCTGGATCAATGATAATTTAGCATGAATACTGTTAAACAAGATTTTGTATTTTTCTGACTTATAAAATTATGAGTTGGCAAATTGTTATTTTCTGTAATCCATTCCAATAAGATGTGAAGAATTCCCAAAGAGGAATTTGATTATCTAGAAAGAATTATGGCCTAAATGGAAATTAAATAACTAAAC
Organism: Tolypeutes matacus; assembly: GCA_026826555.1. Taxonomy (NCBI): domain Eukaryota; kingdom Metazoa; phylum Chordata; class Mammalia; order Cingulata; family Chlamyphoridae; genus Tolypeutes; species Tolypeutes matacus. The sequence goes on from JAKSZT010053798.1 coordinate 9,994,367, forward strand.
CAATATTTCATTTCAGTTTTAGAGATTATGTCCAATAGTTAGAGGTGTAATATAAAAATAAGAATTATGATATAATTAACTTCTATTATATTTGAATTATTATTTATATTTATAAAGGTTTGTTGCTATGCTATTTTTTATAATTGATTTTATTAAATCTAACCTGGCTTTGGGAGGAAAAAAGCAAATTAAAACACATATACAGTCACACACAATCAAACATGTTGTGTGGGCACCAGAATGGCTATGATTGAAGACTGACAAGGACTGTTTCTGAGTGTATGGGATGAAAAGATTTCTTGTATATTGTACATTACTATAAACTAGTCTAATCTCTTCAGAAAATTGGTAGTTGCTCATGATGCTTAATATATGACAACTGTAGGGACTCAAATAAAACCCTAGGCACATCAATCAAATCAAAACCAAGTATTTCCACCAAATTGAATATTAGAAAGTAGTTAACATGGGAAATTTTTGGTTGTACATAAGCTACCAGAACATTTAAAAAATTAATCCATAGAACTGTACCTCAGAGAGTGAAGCTTAATGCTATATAGGGACTATAGTTAATATATTTATAATTGTAAAAATATATACCATGCTTATATAACATGTTAATAACAGGGAAAACCAGATGTGTGAATGGGGCATATATGAGAAATCTGTACTTGCTGCATAATTTTTCTGTAAATCTACATCTGCTCTTACAAAAACAAAGAAAAAAGAAATCTATGTTCATTGCAGTTCTATTGGAAATGACCCAAATGTAAATCAACATTAAAATAAAGATCAAATTTTAAACTCTGTTAAATTAAAGATAATTTAAAAAGAATAAACTACTGATAAATACAATAACCGCGATGTATCTCAAAAGCATTAAATGAAGATAGACGACTTCATTGAAATATTCTCTATTATAATCTGAGTGGTGGTTATCAAGATACTTGTATAAATTCTGAAAAGTTACACACTTCAGATTACTATTTTTTTCACAAATCAATTTTATTGATACATATTATTAAAGCATAAATTAATCCAAAGTGTATAATCAATGGTATTCATTATAATCACATAGTTGTGCAGTCATCATTTCAATCATTTTTAGAGCATTTTCATTATTCTAGTAATAATATTAATACAAAAAAAAAAAACAACCAAACAAACAAACAAAACTTATCACCTCTCAATCTATGCTTTCCCTACTGTACATAGCTGCTATTCTGTTTCCTTCTCTTGTTCATTTGTGTTTATATTCTGTAAAATTTGTCTCATATATGAAATATCACCCATATTCATATTTTACATGAGATTTCACTATGTAACTCAAGTTACATTTTTAGCTTTCCTTCTTGTAATATAACTGACCTTAATCTTGCCCTTTCAACCACTTTCATACCCATAAAAAAACTCTGCTAGTCACAAACACCATGGTGTGCTCTCCACCATTTCCATTCCCACTTCCAGAGATTTACAAGCAACCTTTTTATCAGTTCAGCACAGATTAATGATCAGCTTTCCATTTCCTACCTTCATTCTATTTTCTGGTGACCTATGTTCTGATTATTAGTTGCATAAGTTTATATAATATATTTAGGTCATAATACTGCAATCAAATAGTATTTGGCATTCTGTGCCTGGCTTGCTTCAGTCAACATAATGTCCTTCAGGTTCATCCATGTTGTCACATGCTTCAAGGCTTTATTTCTTTTTACTGCTGCATAATATTCCATCTTGAGCATACACCACAATCTGTTTATATATTCACCAGTTGATGGACACCAGTTGTTTCCAACTTTTGGCTATTGTGAATAATGCCACTATGAACATCCAGATATCTATTTGTGTATCCAGATATCTGTTAGTGTCATTGCTCTCGGTTCTTCTGGGTATATACCTAACAATGGTATTACTGGGTTTCATGGCAAGTCTATATTCAACATCCTTAGGAATTTCCAAACAGACCTCCACAGAGGCTGTGCTATTCTACATTCCCACCAACAGTGAATGTGTCCCTATCTGTCCACATCCTCTCCAACATTTACAGTTTTCTGACTTTTTAATAGTGGCCTGTCTAATAGCTATGAAATGATATCTCATCGTAGTTTTGATTTGCATTTTCCTAATCACAATTGATGTTGAATATTTTTTCATGTGTTTCTTTGCCATTTGTATTTCTTCTTCGAACAAATGTCTTTTCAAGTCTTGCCCTGTTTTTAATCGGGTAGTTTGTCTTTTTATTGTTGAGTTGTGTAATCTCATTATATATCATGGATATTAAACCTTTATCAGATATGTGATTGCCAAATATTTTCCCCTATTTAGTCAGCTGCCTTTTCACCCTTTTGATAAAGTCCTTTTAATGTGCAAAAGTGTTTAATTTTGAAGAAGTTCCATTTATCTACTTCTTTTTTCTTTCCTTGCTCCATTTTGGGTGTAAGGTTTAAAAAACTATTACCTACCACAAGATCTTGAAGATGTGTCTTTATATTTTTTTCTAGGAGTTTTATGATTATTGCCTTTATATAATGGTCCTTGATCCATTTTGAGCTAATTTTTATACAAAGTATGAGATAGGGGTCTTCTTCCTTTCAGGATATGGCTATCCAATTCTCCCAGCTCCATTTGTTGAATAGACTGTTCTGACCTAATTGGCTGGGCATAACAACCTTATCAAAAATCATTTGACTATAGATATGAGGGCCTACTTCTGAGTTCACAAATCAGTCCCATTGGTCAATCTGACTGTCTTTATGCCAGTACAATGCTTTTTTTTTTTTTTTTTTTAAATACCACAGTAGCTAAGTAATATGCTTTAAAGTCTGGAAGTGAGAGTCCTCGAACTTTGCTCTTCTTTTTAAAGATATTTTTGGCTATTCAGGGTCTCTTACCCTTCCAAATAAATTTGATTACTGCCTTTTTTATTTCTGCCTAAAAGGCTATTGGGATTTTTATTGGGATTTCACTGAATCTTTAAATCATTTTGGGTAGAATTGATATTCTACCCCCAAAAATTAATGATATTTAATTTTCCAATCTGTGAACATGGAATGTCCTTTCATTTATATGTCTTCTTTGATTTCTTTTAGCAGTTTTTTGTAGTTTTCTGAATACAGGTCTTCTATGTCCTTGGTTAAGTTTATTCTTATACATTTGATTGTTTTACTTGCTATTATAAATGGAATTATTTTTCTGATTTACTACTCAGATTGTACATCAGTAGTGTAGAGAAATGGTATTACTGTTTGCACAGATTAACATCTTGTATCCCATCACTTTGCTGAAATCTATTCTAGTAGCTTTGTTGTGGATTTTTCAGGATTTTCTAAATATAAGATCATATCATCAGTGAGTAGTGAGTAGTGAAAGTTTTACATCTTCCTTTCCTATTTGGGTGCCTTTTATTTATTTATTTAGCCTAATTGCTCTAGCTAGAACTTCTAGCACAATCTTGAATAATAATGGTGAAAGGGGGCATCCTTGTCTTATTCCTTATTTCAGTGGGAAAGCTTTCAGTCTTTCACTGTTGAGTACAATGCTAGCTGTACTCAACTAGCACTTTATACCATATTAAGAAAGCTTCCTTCTAGTCTTATCTTTTGTAATGTTTTTTATCAAAAAAGGGTGTGGTATTTTGTCAAATGCCTTTACAGCATCAATCAAAAGGATCATGTGATTTTTCTTCTTCAATTTATTAATGTGGTTTATTAAATGAATTGATTTCCTTGTGTTGAACCACCCTTACATACCTGGAATAACACCCACTTGATCTTGGTGTATAATTCTTTTAATGTGCATTTGAATTCGGTTTGCAAGTATTTTCTTGAGGATTTTTGCATCATATTCATTAGAGACATTGGTCTCTAATTTTCTTTTTCATAGTATTTTCATCTGGTTAGGTATTAGGGTGATGTTTGCTTCATAGAATAAGTTTGATAGCCTTTTTCCTTTTCAATTTTTTGGAGGAGTTTGAGCAATATTGGGATTATATCATTTTGAATGATTGGTAGAATTCACCAGTTGTATTGGGAAAAAATTTAGTGAATATTGTTCAAACCTAAAAGTGAAACATCATGCAAGGAACTTTGTTAATCAGCAAACCAGTGCCTTGCTAGTCAGCACTTTTCATATTTTAGGAGGAATGATGAAAACTAGAACAGTGGGCACATTGTGGATGTTTTGTAACAAATAAGAACAAATAGGGTGCGTTCTGAGGAGTGTTGTATTCTTCCCTGGGAAGGCTGGCCACTTTCTCAGGGACGGTGCATAAACCTTGGAATGTACTGCCTGAGGAGTATTGTGTTCCTTCCTGAGAGGGCTGGCCACTTCCTTGGGAATTGACGCAGTACTCTCAAGTTGACATCTATAGTATCAAATTCATTGATTATGAGCACAAATAAAGGGACAGTCCCTGGTCAGGCCAGTTGAAGTACCAACCTGGGACAGGGTGCTCTGCACAGGTGTTTTCAATCATGACTTTACTATTGGCTGCTGATTTGGGACTTCCCAGCCGAGAGCTAGATGTTGGTGAGTTTGTGTGTAAAACAGCTTTATTTTTCTGTCATTCTGTGACTCTGTTCAATAGTGATTTAATCCTTTGATTATGTTATTCTTGTTTCTCGCTCTAATTGTCAGTATAGACTTATTAAACTAGATATTCATATAGGCATTTATATTGCATCCATCTGGGACTCTGGCTGGAGGTGGGCCAGGTATGTCGGTATGTCCCCTGATATAGTGAGCATGTGAATATATGTATGCATATCGTGAGGAATTGAGATATAGCAGTTGGACCCCTGCTTATAAACAATTCTTCACTTATTTTGTGTTCTTTCAATTATTAACAAAGGTTCACTAACTAGATATATATATATACAGTTATACTGCATCCAATCAGGACTCTGGCTGGACATGGGCCAGGTGAGTTGGTGTGTCCCCCGGTTTGGTGAGCCTATATCTATATGTATGTATATTGTGAAGGATTATGATGCAGCAGTTGGACTCCTGTTTGTAGACAATCCTTTGCCTATTTTATACTCTCCCAATTATTAACAGAAGTTTAATAAAATAAATAAACATATGTCTGTGTATTGCTTTCTTATGCCTCAGTTAATTAAGTCATAATATCAATTTATATACACACATATATAGTAAAGCATTAGGAAAGTATTTTATCTACCAGTCAAGCCATCTGGTCCCAGGCTTTTCATCTTTGGGAGGTTTTTGATGACTGTTTCATTCTCTTCATTGTGATTGGTTTGTTGAGGTCTTCTATTTCTTCTAAGGTCAGTGTAGAAGGTCCATGTGTTTCTAGGAATTTGTCCTTCTTGTTTACATTTTCTAGTTTTTTGGCATACAGCTGTTCATAGTATCCTCTTAACTCTCTTATTTCTGTGGGGTCAGTGGCAATGGCCCCCTCTCATTTCTAATTTTATTTATTTGTGTCTTCTATCTTTTTTTCTTCGTCAGTCTAGCGAAGGGTTTGTCGATTTTGTTGATTTTCTCAAAGAACCACCTTTTGGTTTTGTTGATTCTCTCTATTGTTTTTTGTTTTCAGTTTCATTTATTTTTTCTCTGACCTTTACTATTTCTTTCCATCTGCTTGGATTGAGGTTAGTTTGCTCTTCTTTTTCTAGTTCTTCCAGGTGTGCAGTTAGAGCTTCAATTTTAGTCCTTTCTTCTTTGTTAATGTAAGCATTGAGGGTTATAAATTTCCCTCTCAGTACTGCCTTTGCGGTGTCCCATAGGTTTGTTTTTTTTTTTTAATTTATTGAAGTATATCACTCATACATAAACATACATAAACACTAAGTTTATGGTTATGGTTGTGAACTTACAAAACAAATATACATAATATCATACAGGGCTCTCATACCTCACCCTAACACCAATATTTTGCATTGTTGTGGAACATTTTTAACTAAAGATTAAAGAGCATCCTCAAAATATTACTACTAACCAAAGTATTTCTCCCAACCCATCCTATTATTATTATTATTTATATCACTTATACATGAACATACATAAACAATAAGTGTACAGTAAAAGTTGTGAACTTACAAAGCAAACATTCATAACATCATATTGGGGTCCCATACATCAACCCTCCACCAACACCTTGCATTGTCATGAGACATTTGTTACAAATTATGAATGAACATTGTCAAGATCTTACTACTAATTATAGTCCTCATCTTACATTTGGTGTATTTTTCCTCTAACTCACTCTATTATTACTTTTTAAATATACTTTTGTGACCGAAGTTGTAAGCTTACAAAACAATTATGCACATGTGCAGAATTCCCAAACAACTCCCCTCTATCAACACACCACACTGTGGTGGAATATTAGCTACAGATTATGAGATAATATCATCCAATTATTACCAGGCCCACAGCATACATTTGGCATAAATTTTCCATACCCCCTCCCATTATCAACACAGTACATCTTTGGCATAGATGCAGAAAAATTACATTATACTGTTAACCACACCCCACAGGTCACTCCAGTTGTATTTTTCCCATGCTTCCCCACATGTCCACCATCCTGCAATACTGATGGACATCTGCTCTAGCTCACAAAGGACACCCTTGCATCTGTACCATCAATCACTATTCTCATCCACCTCTGGGTTTACTGTGCTATTCAGTCCTTAGATTTTTCTCTAGCTTTCTGTCAATTGGCATTTGCTTACATAGACTACCATTTTCAGCCACACACTCACTTATAAACCAGCTGATACTCACTATGTGTTACCATCAACTCTGTACATTTCTACAATTTTACAGTAAATCTAATTAAAATGTCTACATATATTAAATATCAGTAGTCCATAAGAAAATCAGTCCTTTTCTTATCTCCTTTAAGAATCCATCATCTACCATAAGGTCTTGAAGATATTTTCCTACATTTTCTCCTAGAAGCTTTATGTTTCTTGCTTTTATATTTAGGGTTTTGATTCATTTTTAGTTGATTTTGTATAGGGTGTGATATAGGGGTCCTCTTTCCTTCTTTTGCTATGAATATCCAGTTTTTTCAGCACCATTTATTGAATGGACTGTTTTGCCTGAGCTGGATGGGTTTGACAAGCTAGTCAAAAATCACTTGACTATAGATGTGAGGGTCACTTTTTTAACCATCAATTCAGTTCCATTGGTCTATATGTCTGTCTTTATGCCAGTACCATGCTGTTTTTACCACTGTAGCTAGGTAATAGGACTTAAACTCAAGAAATGAGAGTCTTCCGACTTTGCTTTTCCTTTTTAAGATGTTTCTGGCTATTAGGACACCTTACCCTTCCAAATAAATGTGATAATCATGTTTTCCATTTATTTAAAAAATGCTGGTGGAATTTTTGTCAGGATTGCATTGAATCTGTATATCAATTTGAGTAGAATTGGCATCTTAATGATATTTAGTCTTTCAGTCCATAAGCATGGAATGTTCTTCCAATTATTTAGGTCTTTTTAAAAAATTTCTTTTAACAATGAGTTTTAGTTTTCTGAATGAGTGCTTTACATCCTTGGTTAAGTTTATTCCTGAATATTTGAGTTTTATCTGTCATATTTTATTTTCACCACTCTTTTGACACTTTTAGTTACTTTTATTGATATAATCTTCATTTCTAGAGTCTCTTCCAGGCCTCTCTCTCCTGTCTTTTCTTTTCATGCTGTAGCACACCCTTTAGTATTTCCTGTAAAGCAGGTCTCTTGGTTACAAACTCTTTCAGTTTCTGTTTATCTGTGAATATTCTAAACTCGCCCTCATTTTTGAAAGACAATCTTGCCGGATATAAGATTCTTGGCTGGAAGTTTTTCTCTTGCAGTATCTTAAATATAGTATACCACTGTCTTCTTGCCTGCATGGTTTCTGGCGAAAAATCAGCACTTTTAATCTTATTGGGTATGCATTGCTTTTCTCTTGCTGCTCACAGAATTCTCACTTTGTCTTTGGCATTTGACATTCTGATTAGGATGTGTCTTGGAGTTGGTCTATTCGGATTTTTTCAGATAGGAGTACGTCATGCTTCTTGGACATGGATATCTATGTCATTCAATAGGGTTAGGAAATTTTCTACCATTATTTCTTCAAATATTCCTTCTGCTCCTTTTCCCTTCTCTTCTCCTTCTGGGACACCCATGACATGTATGTTTGCACATCTCTTGCTGTCCTTTAGTTCCCTGAGACCTTGTTCAAGTTTTTCCAATCTATTATCCATCTGTTCTTTTGTATGTTCACTTTCAGAGTCAATTTCTTCAAGCTCACCAATCCTTTCTTCTGCCTCCTCAAATTTGCTATTATATGATTCCATTGTATTTTTAATTTCATTTATTGCATATTTCATTCCCATAAGATCTGCTATTTTTCTATGTATGCTTGAAATTCTTCTTTGTGATCATCCAATGTCTTCTTAATATCCTTTATTTCTTTAGCCATCTCATTGAATTTATAAAGGCGATTTGTTTGAACATCTATGATTAGTTGTCTCAACTCCTTTATGTCGCCTGGAGGCTTATCTTGTTCCTTAAAGTGGGCCATATCTTCCTGTTTCTTGGTGTGGATTGTAATTTTTTGTTGGTGTCTTGGCATCTGGATTACTAGAGTATTTATTCTGGGTGCAGTTTTTCTCTTTAGTTTAGGGCTTCCTGCCCTTTCTCCCTTACTACTTGTGTAGTAGGAGTCAAGGATGTAGTTGTTGCTATAATCTGTGGCGGTTCAAGCTACCCTCATTGCCCTAAGGAGCAATGAAGCTTCTCCCAACTTTCTCCTTTGCCAGGGGTAGGGACAGAGCCACAGCTGTGTGGAATAATCCAACTAATGCAGGCCTAGCCTGTAGTTGCCCAGAGAGACTGGCGAAGCTTCACACCCCTCTCTCCCCTGCCTAGTGCCCGAGATGGGCCTGGAGCTTTGGCTAGAGCAACAATCTGATCTAGATGGAAAAAAGCCAGTCCCTACCAGCACTGTGATTTTCAGTCAGCCTCACTTCCCCTCATGTCAGGTGCGGAGTTAAGATGGCGGCTATCCTCCTTTTTCTGACTTGGATAGGTTCAAACTTTAGCTGTTTTTAGGATTATACTTTAGCCCACAGAATTTACTAATCATTAGCTGAAGTTGGTGCCCAACTGTCTCTCCCTCCCCCTTGGGAAGTGGAGCTTTCAATTCCAGCTGTGGAACAGCTCCCAAGGTGGCTTGTGCCTACAGTGGAGGATGGGCACTGGCCTCTGTGGTGTGGTGTGCTCTACTTACGAATCTTCTCCGCAGATGGACATTCTCCTTCTTCCATTATTTCAAGGATGTTGCAGGATCCACTTCTGGTTTCCTGGAGCCCCCAAACAAGTGCTCTAGATAGCTGTGGGTGATCACCAACTGCCCTGTAGCAGGAACTGATTCTAGGAGCTTCTACTCTGCCACCATCTTGCTGGTTGTCTGTCCTATAGGTTTTGATTTTTCTTTTTTTGTTGTTGTTGTTGTTGTTGTTGTTGTTGTCCCATAGGTTTTGATATGTTGTGTTCTCATTTTCATTCATCTTAAGATATTTGCTGAATTCTCTTGCAATTTCTTCTTTGACTTACTGATTATTTAAGAGTGTGTTGTTTAAGCTCCATATATTTGTGGATTTTCCCTTTTCCATCCATTATTGATTTCCAGCTTCATTCCATTATGATCAGAGAAAGTGTTTTGTATAATTTCAATCTTTTTACATTTATCGAGACTTGTCTTTTACCCAACATATGTTCTATCTTGGAGAAGGATCCATGAGCACTCGAAAAGAATGTATATCTTGCTGTTTTGGGGTGCGATGCTCTATAGATGTCTGTTAGGTCTAGTTCATTTATCATATTACTCAAGCTGTCTGTTTCATTATTTATCCTTTGTCCAGATGTTCTATCCAATCCTGAAAGTAGTGTATTGCAGTCTTCGACTATTACTATAGAGACATCTATTTCTCCCTTCACTTTTTCCAATGTGTGCTTCATGTATCTTGGTCAGTCAGGTTATGTGCATAAATATTTAGTATAGTTATTTCTTCTTGCTGAATTGCCCCTTTTATTAATATATAATGACTTTTTTCATCCTTTATAGCAGTTTTGTATAAATTTATTTTGTCCACTATTAGTTTCATTACTCCAGCTCTTTTTTTGATTACTATATGCATGGAATATCTTTTTCCAAACTTTCACTTTTTACGTGGTTACTTCCTTATGTCTGAGGTGGGTCTTTTGTAGACAATATATAGATGGCTCATATTTTTTTTATCCGTTCTATCAGTCTATGTCTTTCATTCGGTAAGGTCAAGCCATTAACATTCAATGTTGGAGATTGTGGGAAGATGGTGTCAGATTAGGCAGACAAGCCTCAGTTCTCTCACAAAAATAATGGAGAAAGAGTAAAAAGCTGCCCAAGGGATCTGTTTTGGTGGTCAGCAGACCAGAACAGTGCTTCACAACTCCTAGGAGGGTGAGGGACAGAGAGACAAAGAACCCAAAGCAAAAAACAGTGAGTTACTAAACCTCCTGGTCACTGGGAATGGCTCCCTTCCCCCAACCTCGACATATTAAGCAGGAGTAAAACCCTTGGTTCATTGCAGCTGACTGAGAGGGGAGCAGATGTCCTCCTCCCTGTCAGCTGTTTCAAGCAAAAAGGGAGGGGGATTCAAGGGGCTTTTCTTCAGTGAATTCCGCTAGTGGAGTCCACTTTGAATCTCAGCTCCAGCCAGACTAAAACAAAGGAAAGTGGAGAGATACACATACATGTAATGTTATGCCAACATTCTCCATCTGCTGGCCAGTCTGGAAATTACATGAACAAAAGCTGCAATTGGGTTTCTCTGTTCTCTAACTTCTGCGAGAAATTCTGTGCCCCATTTTAGTGAGCCCCTAGCATGATTCTGATAACTTAAGCTGGGCAATTTTAAAGGTTTAGGATAAATTGAACTAACTATCAAAGAAGAGCTATGAAAAATAATAACAGTAGGCAAGAGAGAGAAATTGGCCATCAGAATAAATTCACCAACATATTCAAATGCCTAGACATCAGCAAAAAATTACAAGCCATACTAGGAAACAGGAAGAGATGGCCCAGCCAAAGGAACAAACGAAATATTCTGAAGAGATACAGGATTTAAGACAATCAATGGCAATCACACACCTCTCCTATATCAATATAAAGAATTGAAAGAAAATATGCCTAAAGAGATAAAGAATATTAAGACACTGGGTGAGCATGAAGAAAAAATTGAAAGTCTGCAAAGAAAAGTAAAGGACCTTTTGAGAATGAAAGACATGATGGATGAGATTAAAAATACTTTAGAGGAACCATAAGAGCATATTTGATTTGCTCCAAGATAGAATTAGTGGTTTCAATGACAGAACGTCTGGACTGGAAAAGAGAGTAGAACAGAAAGAGAAGAGAGTGGAATAAATGGAATGGAGTCCCAGAGAATTGAATGACAATGCAAAACCAAAAACATACACATTATCAATGTCTCAGAAGGAGAAGAGAATGGAAAAGAGGCATTTGAAGAAATAATGATTGAAAATTTCCCTACCCTTATGAAAGATATAAATATCAACATCGAAGAAGGACAACATTCAATGTTATTACTGTAAAGACATTACTGACTTCATCCATTTTGTCTTTTGGCTTTCTGTTGTCATATTTTACTGTTGTCTGTCTTTTTACCCTTTAATTTACCCTTCCTAATAATCTTCATTCCTATACTTTTCTCCAAGTCTCTCACCCTTTTTTGGTCTTTTCATCCTGCAGCACTCCCTTTAGTATCTCTTCTATTTCTGGTCTTTTGTTGACATATTCTGCCAGTTTTTGATTGTCTGTGAAGACTTTGGACTCATCCTCATTTTTGAATGATAGTTTTGCCAGATCCAGGGTTCTTGGCTGGCAGTTTTTCTCTTTCAGTACTTTAAATACATCATACAACTTTCTTCTCTCTTCCATGATTTCTGATGAGAGGTTGGCACTTAATCTTACCGAGTTTCCCTTATATACGGTGCTTTGCTTTTCTCTTGCTGCTTTCAGAATTTCCCTTGTATGTGATGCTTTGCTTTTCTCTTGCTGCTTTTTATGTCTGGTATTCATCTTTCTGAATAGTAGGTGTCTTGAGGTAGGTCTATTCATATTTATTCAGTTTGTGGTGTGTTGTCCTTGTATATTGATATTTATGTCTTTCATAAGGTTTGGGAAGTTTTTGGTCATTATTTCCTCAAATATTATTTCTGCCCCCATTTCCATTCTCTTCTCCTTCTGGGACAATGACAATATGAATGTTTATGCATTTTGCATTGTCATTCAATTTCCTGGACTCTGTTCCATTTTTTCCATTCCCTTCTCTTTCTGCTCTTCTCTCTTTTCCAGTTCAGAGTTCTATCTTCAAAATCACTAATTCTGTCTTTGAGCAATTCAAATCTGCTCTTATGTGGGAGGATTGTGGGGGAAAAACACATTCTTTACATTTACTTAGTATGTCTATATTTAATTTATTCTCAGAAAATTATATAGTATAAAACCTCATCACAACAATCTACAGTATCTTCAAACTTACTAAAATTTAAGCAATTGTAAAGTAAAATTTATTTCCCAATCTTTTTGTGTTACATCCTTATAGAATTGGAGTTAATCCATTATTACACAATTATTCAAGTAGTCTCTTCAGTAAATATATATATGTATATGCTCACAAATACATTTTTTTTTTAACACCTGACTGGTTTATTTCCTCAGCAGTAAAACAGCAGGGGACAGCACCATCTGGGTTTTCCCTCCTCCTAGGCTCACCCATCGCCTTCTCCCCTCCCACAAAGGCTCACGGGATCCCTCCAACCTCCACTGGGACCTGATGAGTCGGTGGAATTCCTGGCTTCTGGAATGTCACCCTGTGAGTCAACTGAGTTGGGTGAAGAAACTCTGTCTTGGTCAAAGGTGAGCCAGATCCACCATGCATGGTCTTGTGGCATCAGACAGTTTTTCCCTGGCCCTTGGAGATGACTTCCTCGGGATTGGCATGCATGACCCAGGAGTCATCATGTATGGCCATGTCAGTTTTGCCACAGTGGTAGGCCCCCAGATCCATGTGACGGGCCATGACTCCAGAGCCACATGTGGCCACCAGTCACTGGGGCCACCTTCTTCTCCTAGAACGTGTGGCGGATCTCTTTGGTGCTCTTCTTCGGGCCCTCTGGGGTCAGGAAGTCTGTGAAGGGGATGTTCATGGTACCCGGACCGGGATGTGGCCAGGTTCAATGCTGTCTTGGGGCTCAGGCTCGGTGCCCCAGAAGTGTTGGGTAGTGTGGGCATCCACCATCTGGAAGCACCAAGATTCAACATTCTCCTTGATGTCCTCATCAAGGAGATTGACTGTGAGGCAAAGGGCAACCAAGGGCAATAACTCAGGACCCAATTAAATTGGTGAACCTTGGGGTCTCTTCTGGGTTGGGAGAAAAAAATAAAGCCCATAGGAAAACCAGGAAACAGGAGATTGGAAAGGATCTGATGGAATAACTGTGGATGAAATACAGGAGGGAGACTGATGAAAGATAAGCATATGGCCAATAAGGCATCTTAGAGTTCAAATAACTTGGAGGTGTATTACTTCTTGGTGATCTTAAAGTATAGAGATTTAATTCATTGAGAGTCAATGAAGCAAGCCAGAGGTGAAGGTCCAAAAGCAGGATAGTTAAATTAAAAATGGTGAGAAAGCTGACAGTACAATCATATATACAATCACATGTATGTGATATGTCTATGTATATTTATGTATAAATAATGTATATTTATGTATAAATATACATATTCCAATGATATTGTATCTTGTTTATCTTTTTTTTTTCCTCCTCTTCCTAGGCTGTTTTTAACAAACTAGCTCAGTCGCATCATGCTATGCAACTTTGGCAAGGGTCTTAGGAACAATTGACAGTACTTTTCCTTATCTGTAAATGAACTCATTATAGCTCTTCTTTCAGTAGCTGTTCAAAATATTCTCCATTGCTTTCATATCTCCAAAGTGCTGCCAATCCACACACTCAGGTGAAAGTACTGGTTCCTATTTTACTATGAAGATAGATGACACTGCACAATCTGCCATCTATATGATTGTCTCTAAAATAAAAATTTGATCATGTCCCTCCCTGTTGCAATTATCTGGCTCCAGCTTATCTTTCCAACCTCATCTCCTTGACACTGATAGGTTCTATTGCTTTTTTTTTGCTTTAACTTCTTCAGTTATCAAACTTAACCAGTCTTTCTCATATATCCTTGTCTTTGTTTTCATGCCACCTAGAAAGGAATTTGCTCTGTCTCCTTTCAGCTCTCTCCTGTATACACTCTAAGATTCAGCTCAAACATCCCCTTCTCTTGATATCCTTCCCCAAGCTACTTTAGATGCATTTCCCCAGATTCCCAGTCCTTTTGTTCTAAAATCACCCTGAGCATGTCTCTTTTACACTCTTCCCTAATATGCTCTAAGCAACTGCAGGGCCAAGAGTAATCTCTTTTCATATCTTTTTTTTCTTCAAGTCACTCACACTTTCTAATTTATAATAAATGCTTAGATTTCTTAACTAAATATATGCAAAATCAATTTTCTGAACTTCACCAACCACCACCTCTAAATTTCTTGACATTTTTACATAAACTCTCATTCCTTTTATTTCCTTGTTCTGTTTGTCTTTTCCTTTTTTGTTTTTATCCTCTTTAGTCCAATCCCCAACTTCCTTATCCCTTCTGCTCTTATTGTAGAGATGACAGATCTCTACTAATTTCAGGGCTTTAACCCTCCTTTTTGCTTTTGATTCAATCCTCTCCCATATCCACATAATAATGCCACATGTTGTTCTTTATCTTATTGGTCTAAATACTTTTTATCACCATTACATATAAAGAAAACAATTTTCTCAACATTGCTTCTAGGTCATACTGTCTTTTCCTTGCTTTCTCTTTACAGATAACTTTTCTGACCCTCAATTCTCCATCTCTCCTCTGTGAATAATTCAGTCTTTAATTGATGACAATCTGGTCTATGCCAACACTGTTCTAGTGAAAGTGCTTTCTTTATGTCCAAAACCCTCTTTGCACTCATCAACCTAAACTGCTCTATTCTCAATTAACTGAGTGGGAATTCACATTCCTTAGCTAAAAATGTCCTCCACCCATTCCTTAAAATGAGACATATTCTGAGGTTCTGTTTATATGATCTCTTCCCTTTGGTGTTCATGTTTATTCTTTGGGGTCTTCATTTGGTGACCATCTCACCTTGCATGTCCTGGCAGCAATTAAGTCCAAAGTATTTGTTATATCTTCCTGGGCTATCAAAAAAATTATAGATTTTGAGTCATTTTTATTAAAACACGTTGTCACCATTAAATTAACATTGTAGAGGGACCAACTGTACTGTGGGTCATTGGATTGTTTCACATCCTTCCAAACACCACCCAAAATCTTTTCATCACTATTAACCCATCCTTCTGAATTCTCAAAGGTGTATAAGATAATGTTTGAAATGAGGACCAAAACTCCATCAGGTTAATGATGCATCTTATAAAAACCAAGAATGTGGCTTTTTATGGGTGAAAGCAGCAATTTGAAAGCCATCTATGCACCATAATTGGAACGTGATTTTGGCCTTTTTGAATCTTATGCGGTATCAGTGGTATCTGACTCCACTTCTGCTTCATTCTCCCACTTTCTCAAGTCGGTGTCTGTTAATTTTGGTCTAATCAAATATGTCTCAAATACCCATAGTTTGCCAGATAATGCCCATGAGAGAATAACTAGTGTAATTGAATCAGAATTCCATATTCCCATGAGAAGGAGTAAGACTTGGTTCTTCTGGGTGGTTGGCCATTGTCAAAGACAAAACTCAATAGTAAGGAGACTGATTGTTTTCAGTCTATTGCAATAGAGAGAGAACCCCAAATCTGGAGATCAGATTATCTCAGCTCAGTGGTTTTGCCTTAGGCTTTTATAGGAATGAGTAAACAAGTTGCCCATGTAGTGATTTACAGTTAGAGTTGCTTTGCAAGTGGAAAAGTCTCAGTCAGGAGCCAGTGAACTGAGCAGGAGATGTTTTTCTCTGGGATTAAGGAGCTTTCAGGGAACAAGTGGTTCTCATTTTGGCCAATAAATCATGACAAATTATTCTTCTCT
This sequence comes from Tolypeutes matacus, assembly GCA_026826555.1. NCBI lineage: Eukaryota > Metazoa > Chordata > Mammalia > Cingulata > Chlamyphoridae > Tolypeutes > Tolypeutes matacus. The sequence continues at coordinate 10,010,529 of JAKSZT010053798.1, forward strand.
TAGCTAATCAATCATGAGACAAATAATGGAAAGTAGGAGAGTCTGTGTCTGGCCTTGTAACGGGTTCATGAAAAAGAGAAAAAGCCTGTGTTTGGCCTTGTCACTGTCCTTGCCCAAATGTGCTGTGGCCACAGAGCTGGTCCCATGGTACACACACGGCATTCAGGAATGTTGGGGACATGGCTTCTATTGAAATAGTTAATGTCAAATTACTGGCATCATTGTGTGCCATGGCATCTATCACACAATATGTGCTTGTGGATGATATTGATCCCATGCTGATTAGTTATTGCAAACAATGGAAAGCAGAGGCATTGAGACTCTTCTCCCAAATGACCGTTTTGCAGTCCTGGAAATAATAGGTGTGTAGTTCTTTAAAGAATAGTAGTTATTTGTTTCCCTTCCCTGAACTCTTGCTTATTTATTTAGAAACATTTTATAATAACGTTATCCATGCATCTCTCTCTTAGGAAATCTTTTCTCTCTCTCTCTCTCTCTCTCTCTCTCTTTTTTTTTTTTTTTTTTTTTTTTTTTTGGTTAATTTTCCATACAGTCACCATATCAAGCCAAATACTGACTTTTGCACATGCGAACCCCCAATTTTTTCACATCCCTAAATTTTCTAATGGTATAACCACTATTTTAATGCACAGGCTTAGAAGCTAATATCACAATAATTCTAGATTTTTCCTTTTCCATTGAATTTATTCTTGATTTTGACATTGGTTTTATTTGCATACAATAGGTCGAATCTTCTCACTTTGATAACTGAATATTCAGTAGCTTACTATTTTCAAAATATTTATTTTTATGTGTGCAAAAATCCCAAACCAGTTTTTGCATTAACTGAATATACATATATCCAAGAATTTTATGCTGCAACTATGTTGTCAACATCCTATTTTAGTTTCCTAGATGCTAAAATAAGTATCATACAATGGGTTGGCTTAAAAACAGGAATTTGTTGGTTCATGGTTTCAGAATCTAGAGGGCTTACTTCCTCCTGGGGTAAGTATCTTCTGGCTGGTGGACAATCTTTAGGGTTCCTTTGCTTTTCCAACACTGCAATACAAATGATGGTGTCTACTCCTACTCTCCAGGGTTCCATTGACTTCCAGCATCTGGCTGCACCCCATGGCTTCCTTGCTCTGTCACCAGTTTCCTTTGCTTTTCTTCAGCCATCTTGGATTAAGGCCCACCCTTACTCACCTAGGGCACACCTTAATCAATAACATCTTCAAGGTCCTATGTACATCCACAGGACCAGGAGTTGGAGCTGAACATGCCTTTAGTGGGGCACATGATTCAATCCCCAGCAAACCCCTCAGATTTAATGAATGACCCTAGGCAAGAGGAAACATTTTCCTGATCTCAAACACCATAGATTATTTTTGCTGTCTTAGAGTGTACTGGAGTAGTTTTAGTTTGCAAGAGCAGCTATCACAGTTTTGGCTGAACAGAAGGGATTTATTGGCCCACAATATTGAGGCTAGACGTCCAAAATCAAGATATTAATTGGCAAGGCACATTTTCTCCAGGCGTCTGTACAATTTGTTCTTGGCTGCTGGCAATCCTTGGGGTTCCTTGACTTGAAACCCTTCCTTCCATCACATGGTGATGTCCTCTCCCTTCTGGCTTCTGTGACTTCCAAATTAAGTCCAATAATCCAGATTATGGCCCACTCTGATTTGACTGACCATACTTAACTGAAAATGACATCTTAAACAGTCCTATTTATACTGGTTTCACACCCACAGGGGCATGGATTAAGATTAAAAAATGTGTGTTTGTTGGGGTACATAATTCAATCTGCCACAGGAGTGTACTAGTTTTTTTCACTTAACACTGTAATAGAATAGAACATGGTAAGATTTCGTTCATACTCATGTCCCTATTAATTGATTTGATCGTTGATGGAGATAAGATCATTTCCAAGTTGAGTCTATTAAAAATAGTGCTGCCATGAATGTTCTTTCTCACTTGCCCTTTGGTGAACATATGCACACATTTTTGTTACACATATACCTACAAGTGATAATTTTGTGTCAGCAGTTTGTGTATATTTAGCTTTAGTGGATAATCTCAAACAATATTTCCTAGTTTTGGTTTCAATGTGCACTGCCAGGAGTAGTATTTGAATATTCCAGACCAACACTTAGTAATATCTGTCATTTGCAATTTAGCCATTTTAGTGGGTTCATAGAGACAGATTATTGTTCTACTTTTAATTTCCTCGAATACTAAGGGTTTGGAGGATTTTCCTATATATGTTCTGGAAATTTGGATAGACTTCCTGTGTGGAGAGTTGAGATTTTTTAGACATTTCTATTGTATTGTATTTTTATATTAGATTGTATTAATTCCAGAAATCAGTATTTTGTTGTTTATAGTATCATCTTTCATACTATGGCTGACCTTTCCACTCTTTTAGTGATTTTCTCTTTCTTTCCATTTTTGTAATTATGGTATGATTTACACATAGAACAAAATTGCTCCCCTTAGTGTAAAATTCTCGGAGTTTGGCCAAAATTTATTGTCATGTAACCACCACCGGTCAAGATGTAGAAAAGACTCATTCCCCCAAAACATGTACCATACCCTTTGCTGTCAAACTCTCACCCCACCATCAGTCTCTGACAGCCATTTACTTTTGTCCCTATAGTTTTGCCTTACCAATAATACCATATAAATGTAATCATACATTATGCCCCACTTTGAGTATGATATGTCACTTAAAATTATGCATTTAGATTCATCCACACTATTGCATATACCTATATTTTTTTCCTTTTTATTTTTGAGTAGTATTCCATTATATGGATATAAGCACATCTTATTCATCTCTTCTCCAGTTGGGGAAAAGCTTGAATTTTTCCAGTTTTTAATGCTTATTAGTTAAGCCCCTTACATGTATTCACACATGGATTTTGTGTGAACACAGGTTCTCAACTCATTTAGACTAATACCTAGAAGAGTGATTGTTGAGTTTTTTTGCTAAGCTTTATAAGATACTGACAGACTCTCCTTCAAGGTGTTTACTATTTTGCGTTTCTACCAGCAGTGTATGAGAGTATACTTCTAATTACTCTTTCCTGTTTTTGTAATATTGTTGTCATTATTTTTAGTTTTATATATGCTAAAACACACAGTACATTGCTACTATTTTTGCTTTATACACTCAGTTTTCTGCTTTTCTTGTGTGGTTTTTTTTTTCACATTTTGGTGAGGATATATGAAAAGTGAAATTATTTATGTACTATCTATAAAATTTTGTAATGCCTTTCTGCAATTTTCCTTTAATATCTATGTCATGTTTTGGTATATGGTTATGTTCTTCTCATAGAATTAGTTGTGATCCGTTTCCTAAATTCTTATTCTCTGAATGGTTTGTGAAATATTGGTGCTATTTCTTTAATAAATATTTAGAGGATTTCACTAGAAAGCTATCTGTGCCTGAAGTTTTGTTTGTGGGTCTGTTTCAAAGATTTCGTTGCCTTTTTTTCTGCCTTACAGAATTTATTTTGATGTTACCCATCAATATTTCCATTTTTTCTTGGAAAAAGTTTGTGTTTTTCCTGTTTGTTTTTATATTCTATATAAATTTTCCAAAATCTTTGGGTTTTTATAAAGATATACATAAGCATCTGTGATAGTTTGAAGATGTGTGTACCCCAGAAAAACATACTCTTAAATTTAATCCAGTCCTCTGTGTGTGAACCCCTTGTAAGTAGGACATTTTGGTGAGGTTTCTTCACTTAAGGTATGGCCCATTTCAATCAGGATGGGGCTTAAACTTAGACTTTATAAGAAAATTAAATTCACAGATAGAGAGAGGAATCCACAGGAAGCAAACCCAGTAGAGAAGGGAGCAACCAGGAGACGCCACCATATGCCTTGCCATGTGAATGAGGAGCCAAAGATTGCTGGTAGCCAACCTCAGAATGCTGGTGTTCAGGAAGAAAGCATCGCTTTAATGATGTCTTGTTTTGGACTTTCTTTTAGCCTCAAAACCATAAGTTAATAAATTCCTGTTGTTTAAACCAACCCTTTTCATGGTATTTGCTTGGGCAGCTTGGAGAACCAAAACAGCAAATGTCTGGATGTGTGTGTTTCAACTTATTTTGTTTGAGGTTTATAGAGTCCTTTATTGCTTTGATCTATGTACTTCATTAATTTTGTAAAATTCTCTGCCATTACATCTTGTCTTATTTCTTATTCTCTCTTCTCACCTCTCTCACCTTTCTTTCTGCATCTTTAATATGTATGCAAGATTTTTATAATTTTATATATTTTAAAAATATTCTTTTCAGTGTATTCAAACCCTTTTTTTTCTGCAAATGTCTGTATGGATATTTTACACCTACCTGTTTTTCTCATTCAGTATTACACTCTTCAGCTGTGACTATTAAATTCTTAAATTTAATTCATACTTTTTTAATTTACAATAACAATATTTTATTTTCCTGATTATATTATCCATCAATATTGTAACTTCTTGTCTGTTACTTCTAATATCTAGATCATAAAAGAACTGCTTTCTCTTCTATTTTGTCTCCTAGTTTTAAGCCTTTTGTTATTGATCTTTGGATATCTGCATTTTTTAACTGAATGCCAGGCATCATGGTCCTTGAGTACAACTGCATGGCATCATAAACTTTCTACAAATTAAAGAGGCTTTAGATGAGGAATTCTTTCATCAGGGGTACTTTCCTTATCCTCTGCCTGGTAGAACAGGTACGTTCAGACAGGACTGACTCAAGATGCATTGCCTGTTGGTAAGGCGTTTTCACACTCAATTTCCTCCGGTCCGATTGCATGACTTTTTGTTGGAGGCAGCCAGAAAGAGGTGAAGCTAAAATGGCCGACTAACAACAAAGAACAAGCCTGATCCTATATTTAGCCTTCTTTGAGGAAGTAGCTCACCCTGTTCCCGTGCCCGTGAAACCTTCCCGCCTTCCACAGATAGCAAACCCTCCCTAGCAACCAACTGTGCCCAATCCCAGCCTGCCACATATGCCTTACACGTACTTCCCCTTTCTCATGATATATATGCCATCACCTCCCTCAAAGAGGCAGAAGCAATAAAGAAGTAGCATGTAGAAAGTCTCTCCTGTGTGTGTCTGTGTCAATTGTCTCTACATCCCCCTCATTCCTTCGCTGGGTAACTCAGAATCTCAGTTGATTTGTCCCGCGGGCCGGGACAACTTTTCACATTTTCCACTTGGGGACATGGTATGTTAACTTCCCCCAACTCCACTGCTCCTCGTCCTGTTCTCTAATACCAGTTTCTTCAGTACCACAAGACTGCTAAAAATCCCAATGTGCTCTTCAGATATTGTCTGAGTTTATAACACCTTGCTCAATGTAGTTTCTACATTCTACAGGTACCAAGCTGAGGGTTAAACTAATTTTTCAGTCTGTCCCTTCTGAAATGACTAAGTTGCCTTTCCAGCCCCACAAGACTGACTAATATTCTGTTGGTTTCTACCACTCACAGAAGGGAGAGATGCTCAGGCAAAGCCTCTGGGAAAGAGATGCCTGAGAAGGAGGACTGGGAGAAGTGTGTCTATATTCTGTTGTCGTTTTTCCCTCAGGATATTTTTCATTCCTGGGCATGGTGCAATAGTCTGAGACTCCAGCACAAGGTGCCACTAGAAACGGTTTCTTTGTATTCTTTGGAAGGAAGTCAGTTTGCTCAGCCCACACTTAAGTGGTGGAGAGTTAGGTTCCACTTCCTTGGGGTGGAAAATCTACATAGCATATTTGGAGTTTTTCCTCTGTGGGGATTTATCTCTTCTTCCCAACTTACTTATATACTCCATCATTTCTTTATGTTGGTATGGAATCACACATATTTATTTTATACTTTGGGTTATAAACCAAAGCTATATAAATAAACAATATTTATATTGTTGCCTCTTTTCCTCTAAAGATAAGGAGTTATTTCACCCCCAGTTTCTTTCAAGATTTTCTATTTCTTTTGTTTTCTACGGTGAATATATGATATGTCTAGGTTTAAGTATTTTGGTATTTATGCTGCTTGGCATACCCCAAGCTTCCTGAATCTGTGGATTGGTGTATGATATTACTTTTGAAAATTTTCAGACATTATTACTTCAACTAATGTTTTTTTTTTCTTTTCTGTTCTTTCTTCCTCCTGATCTGGTATTCCCACTACATGCATATCACACCTTTTAATGTTGTGCCACAGTTTTTTGGTGTTCTGTTTTTGCTGCTTTTTTTTTTTTTTTTTTTTTTTCATTCTTTTATTTTTCTTTATATTTCAGTTTGAGAAGTTTCTTTGATCAGTCTTCAAGTTCACCGATTCTATCCTTGGTTGTTTTGTCTAGTGGTGAGTCCATAAAAGGCATTCTTTTCTGTGATAGGGTTTTTTATTTCTACAAGCTCTTTTGCCTCTTTCTTAGATTTACATCTATTTCCTAACATTACCTGACTGTCTTTGCATGTTGTCTACTTTTCCCTTAGAGCCCTTGTATTTTAAGGATCCATATATATGGATAGTCAGGTATGGCAAGGACAGGTGACACCAGAGATGCACTCACAGGTCCTGGAACAGAGAGGAGTGGCTGCCCCACAGGTCCCACAAGGAAACACATCAGGAGCCTAGGTTCAGCCGAGCTGGCAGGGGACAAAAGGCTCCGTGGACCAGGCAGTGCCTTTATAACGTCCCATGGGTGGGGCTGCCCTGGTTGGCCCAGCAGGAGTGGGGGATGGAGAGATTGGATCTGACTTCCACAGAGGCATGAATGCAGATAGGTGCTGGGAAGACTGCTTCTCCCATACAGGCAGGTGCCAGAGGCTGTCTCTGAGGGATCTCATGCTTGGGTCTAAATGCTGTGGCCTCACAAATGTGAAAAGCCCCCACTTCATTATAATTCACCAAAGTCCTTTACACATTAATCATCGTTACTCCAATTTTCCTGTGTGCTATTTCCAAAGCCTGCGTGAGATCTGAGTGTGGCTCCCTTGTTAGCTTTGCCTCTTCCGACTGACCTTCCTTGCCTGGCCATGCCTTGTAATGTTGGCGGGTGGGTAGCATGCATTGGGTACTGGGAACTGAGCTGTTTAGGCCGTTGGCGTGGGGGTTTATGTCTGTGTGTCCAGGCGATGTGCTCTGTTTACAGTTTGCATGTTCCCGAGGAGGCAGAGGCTTTTAAAGGCCTCTGGGTTCTTTTCTCTGTTTCCGCTCTTGACTTTTTGGGCTTCTCTACGGGCCTCCTTCTAGAGAGTGTGAGTCATGCAGCTCTCCCAGGTGCGAGCGACGGTGTCCTGCAGCCCGGCGTGACCACATGTGGGGAGTGGGATTATCCTATAAAGTTATGATTAAATGCAGACCTCTAGTGGCCTGTGTCTCAGACTGTGACCTTGATCGGTGCTTCTGCAAAGTGCAGCTTAGTCCTCCTTCAGGTTAGAACATAAGACCATGAGGGACTGAAGTGTACCAAGTATGTTTCAGCAGGCACCATCCCGCTCATAAAATCTTTTCCCCTGAGGGTGGGCCTTGGCCATGGAGAATGTTCTGAGCATATTTCACAATGATCATTCATCCCCTTCCCTGCCCGAGGAGGAGGGTCTTTCTTGGATTTTCACCCTGAGAACCTGATTAGGTGGTGTATTAGTCAGGGTTCTCTCGGGAAACAGAGTCAACAGGAGATATCTGTAAATAATATGAGATTTTGTAAGTCTCTTACGTGACCATGGGGATGCACAAGTCCAGGTTCCACAGGCAGGCTGCAAACCAGGGGCTCCGATGAAAGTCCGATGAAAGTCCTTGATGAGTTTCCGGGAGACGTTGGCTGTCCAAAGACAAGCTGGGAAATTCTCTCTGAATGCTGAAATCTCTTCCCCTTTTTAAGGCATTCAACTGATTGGGTAAAAGCGTCACCCATTGCTGATGCAATCTCCCTGGTTGATGCAGATGTAATCAGCCATCCATGCAGTAAACTCACTGGTGACCAAAGTCCATAAATGCTCTTGTATTACAATTAGCCCAGTGCTTGCTGGACCAAACACCTGGACACAATTACCTGGCCGACTTGACACATTAGCCTAACCATCACGGGTAGTGGTTAAACCCAAGAAAGGAGGGGACACCACCTGAAGACTGTGGCCTCTCAAGCCAGTTTCCACGCAGCCCCAGCAGTTTTTCCAGATGACCACTTGCCCTGAACTCTGGCAGCATTCTTTATGATGCCTCTGGCCGGGCTGCTTGCCCCACGCTGAACTTTGGCCTGGTTATTAAACAGCTCTCCACTCCCTGGGGCGTAAAATTCCCCCAGAGCTCAAACCCACATCTGTGGTAGCCACCCACATGCCTCCCCCCAGCCCCACAGCAAACCAGCATAAGCCAGCGATCCCCTCCACCCATCGGCCCCCTCCACCCATCGGCCCCAGTCCTTTTCCCTTTACGCATGCGTCTACTTTGAACTGCCCCATCCTCCACTCCTGCAGGAAGTCTACTAACTTCCACCCCTGCACCACAGTAAAGGCAAAGCCCATGGGCTCCTCTCTCTGTGTGAGTGCTCCCCGCCTGCTCCTTGAGGCACCCTTCTCTCCTGAGACCTGTGGGTGATTAGCAGTCTTTTCCCTTGCATGGCTCTCTCCATCTGCATTGGGCATTATCTGACCTCCACCCAGACTCAAATCGAAAATCCAGCTTAACTGACTCAAAACAACATGTAAGTGTTCCTATCAGCTGATGGTTCCAGAGGCTCCAAGTAATCTCTGCATTGGCTTCTTTCTCCTGATTTATAGGATAACTGTAGTCTCAGGTCCCTGATATGTTCAAGAAAAGTTATTGATGTTCTCTTTGTTCAACATTTTTTTGCTGTTGTAAGGATGGGCTGACAAGTCCTGAGCTCTTTATGTGTCAGAATTGAAACTGGAAGTCCATCATTTAAAAAGTTAAAATGATTCAAGAATTTCTTTGCATCATGGAAACACCATAATGAGAACATTCGTTTTTACTAAACATTAATTTCCTTTGATTTTGATCCTTAGCTCACTATGCTTTTAAGTAGGTAATGATATGCAAGATTCACTTATGTCACTAGAACACATTTACATCTTTGTTGGCAGGTCTATTTAATTGTATTTTGACTACCATTACACTTTCTGCTCACCTTGGACTTGAGTAAGGCTATCGTTTGCTTGTTGTGTTTGCTTGTTGTTGTTTTTTGCTGGTTGTCTATTCATTGTCTGTTTGTTTGTTTTTTTCTTTAGGAGGCATCAGGATCCGAACCCAGGAACTCCTAGGTGGGAGGTGGGTGCTCAACTGCTTGAGCCACATGCACTCACTCCCAAGGCACTGAAATATTTTCTACGTTACAGGCAGCTTTATTTTATGAAGTATCACTTTGTGGTTTTAATGTCAGCAAATTTTCCTCACAGCAAAGACATCCTGTTGGGAAGCAGAACTAAATAAAATGATTTGTCTATGTGCAGTTCAGGCCTCAAACTCTGAATCTAATTGTTTATGGGCAAAACCCTTGCTTGATGGACTGTTACTCCTATTTGTATTAGTGTAATTTGGGTGGGGGCCTTGGTGAGTACTTTCTTAATTTAATGGACTTAAATATTCCATCACGAGCTGCCAAATAGCTTGTGGAAATGCATTTTGTGCATGTGTCTTAGAGAGAGCCAAAAGTAAAAGGCAGTTTTTTAAGCATGTGGTAAAGAAAAGTAAATATGACCTGCTAAAATGCAACTATATATCATCATCTCTCATGTATGGATTAATGAAAACAGAGAAATAAGACCTATTTTTATTTAGATTGAAAAAATCATGTATTAATGTAAGTTTACAAATAATTGCTTGGCAATAATTTGTTGCTTCCTCCAAATGTAAAATGAAAACAATGAGTATATAATAACTACACAGTTTTACTTACGCTGTAGAACATTGTAGCTAAAATGGATCTAAGTTCACATCTTGTATGTAAATGTGGAATTTCAAAGGCAATTGCAAATTTAAAATGTCTTTTTTCTTTGTTGTATGTTTTTGTTTTATTTGTTTTCTCCCACATGTGAAGTTCTCAGCATAAGTGGAAATTTAAATCTTGCCTAAATGGATGAGCTTGCCTAAATATATTATTACGGTTTTCCTTGTCTTATGCAGACAACTGTCTCCCTTCTCTAGTGTAAAGGACACTTGTTGCAAAAACCATCATGAGTTCTTTATTTGCCATATTTTCAATACACTTTATAGCTTGAATGCTGGATGCTGGAATACCTCTATGATATCACTATTCTTTTACTGTGGGAATCCAAAATGAATCAAAAAATTACCAAGGCTCATCCTCCTACGCATTGCTGAGGTGTTACTTCTTTCCCAATTGTACTAAAAAGAGTTACCATAGCAGCTCTGTTTATCTTTTAAAACACCAGCTTGCAAGTTGGCTGTTTGTTGCCATCTGGGAACTTGGATTTCAAGTAAGCTCCCACCATTCCATGACAGATAAGAGTGGGTCACTGTGCTTAAACTGTAAAACAAACAAACAAACAAATGTGGTTAAGGCTGAACACCTGCTTTCCTTTTGGGAGTCTGGACTTTTGGTACATGTCAGACAGAGGGTGCCTACGTGACCGGCCACTGACAAACATCATGGGCTCTGAGTTTCTAATGAGCGTCCATGGTAGACAACATTTCCCGTGAGTTGTCACAACTTGTTGGGAGGGAATTAAGGGTATCCCATGTGACTCTTCTTGGAGAGGACTCAGCTTGCACCTGAGCTTTGCCCAGGCACATTTTCCCTGTGCTGATTGTGCTTTGCTTACTTTTGCTGTCATAAATTTTAGCCATGAGTACAACCATATGCTGAGTCCTGTGAGTTCCTCTAGAGAATTATCAAATCTGTGGATGGTTGTGACTTTCAATATATCTACATACTAAGTTTTATTAATTTAGTATAGGACAACTCCAGCGTTCCCACGATGATCAAACTTGCTAGTTCATATGACGCTTTCCTTTGTTATTGCAGAGTATTATAGTATATTTGACATATTTCATTTTAGGATTGATCTCTTCACTGTCTTTATTGAAAGTGTCTCTCAGTTTCTTTCCCACTGTCTCTACAGCCCATTTGTTTTTGTTTAAGAAATCCATTTTAATGCACTTTCATATGCATTCATCAAGTTACTGATAATTTCACATTCATCCACACTGCAGCTCGTGTCTTGGTCTTAGAAAAGGCAGTCTTCTAGGCTCTCAAGAAAATTCTCATCTGGGATACCTGAATGTTTGCTCAGTTGCTTCTGTTGTTTACTTTTACAAGATTTTTCAACAGCTTATAAGAAGTCAGATAACTTATTTTGAATTTTTTAAATCTCCTGTTAAGTGTAACAAAGAATTAAAAACAAAACAGGAGGATGGATGTGGCTCAAATGGTTGGGTGTCCGTCTCCCATATGGAGGGACCTGGGTTCGATCCCCGGGACCTCCTGGTAAAAAAACAGAACAAAACAAACAAAAAACTGTTGACCAAGCATTGAATCACTATATTTTATGTCTTCACTTTTTATCATTTTCTGGCTGCCTTATTTATTAGCCGGAACATAATCTTAATAATTTCAGCACCTGTACTTTTCTAAAAATGCTGCTTTTATATTTTTTGTTTTCCAATTTTATAAACAATAATCTTTTATTTGATTCCAGTTCATAAACTGTTCCTTTATAATATCATGTCTTTAAATGTGTCACTTGTAAAGTTATAGAATGAGATGTTCTGATATACTGTATTATCAATTTACTTTGTCTCTTATAACTCAATCCATGTTTTCTATATTGTTTAAGTAATAGTTATTTTTATAGAGATGATATATATATTATAAAAATAAACAATTTTAAACAAAATAGGAATAATAAAGCAACAAAGAACATCTAAAAATAATCAACATTTATATTTAATTACTATCATTGTAGCTTTGGTTGCTTAAAAATTTACAGGAAAAGTTGGATATAATATGAATGGGTGAACAGATAGGTAAAACATTTTTCCAAACATATTATTTTAATTAAATGATTAATTTCATTTTTACTTTAAAGAATACAAAGAAATGGTCAAATTCATCAGTTTCTTACTTTTATTAGGTAAGGGGCAAGTTTAACTTTTTTTCCAATATGGATATCTAATTGATGAGAACAGTTTATTGAAAAACCCGTCAATTCTCCACAGGATAATTTTGTCATAAATTATGGGTCATAAATGTACACTATAGTTTATGGAAACTCTCTACTGTCCCTTTGATCAGTTTGCTGACCAAAGAGCTTAAACTATGCCTTTTTAGTTACTATAGATTTCCAATAAGTTTTACTGTTGAGGCATCAATAAATTCCCTTTCTTCTACATTGTTGCTTTGCATAGTCTTTTAGCTTTAAATTTCTAAATGAATTTTAAAATCATCTTATCAATTTATGTCAATATTTTTGCTGGAATTTTGAAAGAAATTGCATTGAATTTATATCTAAACCTAGGAGTAATTTCATCTTTGTATGACTGTTAGCCAATCTAAAAACATAAGTATCTTTGTATTTATGCCTTTTAAAAATTTATTCCAATATTGATTTACAGATTTTAGTATAGAAATGTATTCTAATTATTTGATTTGCTGAATAAAAACAATGTTTTCATTGTTGCAGGAAAATGCAATCACATTAATTGGTAGACACCATATCCAGAAAATTTGCTAAATTCACTTAATTACATTAACTTTTTTTATGTTGTAAGTACACAATCATGAAATCAGCCAATAATGGTAATTTTCTTTCTTTCTTTCAGCAGAATATATATATATATATATATATATTTAATTGGGAGTAGTGACACCCTTTTCTCCTTCTTTCTTTCAGGAGAACTTTTCAATAATTTGCCATAAAGAATGATGCAGGTCCTAGGTTTACAATGCGTGTCCTTTATCAGATTCAGGCAGTTTCCTTCCATGGCTGGATTACCAAGAAGTTTTGTTTTATTTTGCTTTGTTTTAATCATTCAAGGATATTGAGTTTTGTAAAACAAAACAAAAAACTTACTTTCTTCCTCTATTGAAGATGACCATAATTTTTTTTCTATTTTCTGTTAAGATGGTGAATTGCATTTATTGATTTTAGAATATTAAAAGCCTTTGCATTTCTGAGTAAACACTACTTGGTCTTGTAATATTATCATTTTTACATTTTGCTAGAGTTATTTTGAGAATACTTTATTGAGGTTATTTGGGTATCTATGTTCATGAGAGGTATTGATTTATAAGTTTTCATTCGTGTGATGTCGTCATATTATGGTATCAAATATATGTTGATCTTATAAAGAGTTGGAAAATATTCTTTTTATCTTCTCTAGAAGACTTTGTACAAGATTGATGTAATTTCTTGCATAAAAAATTTGAACAATTAATTTCTTTGTGAGAATGTCTTTAAGAAGAGATTGCAAATGAGATTTCTCATTTTTTCCCTCTCATCTTTGGCAGGTGTATTTTTGAACAAAGTTATTAATTTCACCCAAATTGTTCAATAATTAGTGTAAATTTATTTACAATATACTCATTTTGGCTTCACAAGCTACCCCCCCACACACACACCTTTATTTTAATTGATCTCTTGGGCAGTTGGTGTCTTAGGAAAAAAAAAATTATATAAGCATCCCATGGTATATCCGCTTATATCTGAGATGTTTTATTTTGGATGCCTTTTTAAAAATTTGGATACACTTAATCCTTAGGAATTTATTTACAGTGCATAATTTTCTTTAGTCTTTGAGCTTTGGTTATATTTAATATGAGACAAGTCTGATATTTTCTCTTTCTAGGAGAATGACAACATCTTGCTGGATATCTGAATAATGATTTATCTTTTATTTCCAGTAATTTAACTGGGTATGAATTGCCTTCAATTAAATAGATTCCATTTTCACTTCATGAGAAACTTTCTGTATTTCATATCTAATTATTTTTTCATTTCCATTTGTAATATTCCCTATTTGGGATCACCAGTTTTCCTTACACAGTGTCATCAATGTCTTTCTTAAATTTGATCATTTTTCTCAAATGTATCAGTCTCCTGTTTTTTCTTTCTGCCAAAAACAAACCAAATGGCAGCTATTAGTCAATGATGTATGAAAACTCAACGACATTAAGAATTTTCAAAAGTTATTAGGTCAGATGTTGTTAGGACTGAAAACTCCTCACTAGCAAAACAATCCTACAATTCTTTCTTTTCAGAATGTCAGTAAGATTCTTCCATAATGTCTTTTTTTAACAAAACAATTTTATTGATACATATTGATAAAGCATAAATCTATACAAAGTGCACAATCAATGGTATTTGGTGTAATCACATATTTGTGAGTTCATCACCTCAATCATTTTAGAGCACTTTCACTATTTTGATAATAATAATAAACAACAAACAAACAAAACTCATCACCTCTCAACCTCTCTTTGCTTCCCCTTCTATACGTAGCTGCTATTCTGTTTCTTTTTCTCTAGTACATTTGTATTTATGTTTTGTAAAAATAGTCTTATATATGCACTATCACCCATATTTGTGTTTTACATGAGGTTTTACTATCTTATACAGTCCCATGTTACAGTTTTTAGCTTTTGACCCAACCCAGGCAACTGACAGAAAGAAAACTTTCTCAACATAATGAAAACTCTGATGACCTAAGTTCTCGCTTATTTCTGGGATAGGAAAAACTTTTTAAGAAGATGTTTGCTATAGTTTTGTGAGTTTCTAACTTCAGTTTAGATGAGACAGGTAAATAAATTGTTAGGTTTGTGTTAGAGTTTTTTTTTCCTTCCCTGAAGAACATTGTTCATTTTGTGAAATGTAAGCAAGTTATTGTTTAAATTGTGTACTATTACGGAGATTACTTTATACTCCCTGTGTGACAATTCTCTTTTTCCAGAGAAATACCTTAATATAGTTGAGTTAACCGAAAGTGAGCGCTCTTCTACTACTATTTACCTCATGTAAACCCTACCAATTTCTCTGTGCAACTTATCCCAATATCAGTTTGGGTGGAAATCTAGAGTAGAAACACTCATGAGACGTTAACTTTGCTTTCATGATTATTAACTGGGGGTTGGATCAGAGGGTAGACACAAGGTTTACTTGGCACAAAAAAAAATGCACCCTTTGAGAATGATAATATTTGATACTCAAAACACCTCTTCTCACTATTTCCTTAAGAATAAGTTAGGCAATAAAAGGTGGGGCTTAGAAGTAGCTGACTTAGGTTCCAAGATGGGGTCTTAAGGGCACATAATTTCATCACTAATTTCCACCTTCAAGAGAAATGCCTAGTTTATAATGTGCATCTACCTTGAAATCAGGAGTGAGAAACTATCGATAAAGATATTTATCATTTTTAGTGTTTCTTTACATAAACACAAAAAAATATTCAGTGCCTGATGCCAAAAATCGATTTTAAATATACTGGGAAGATTTGAAAAAGAACATTTAATTTGTTGGTTGAGGAAGTCATTTAAGAATACCCCATCAAGGAAGTGGATGTGGTTCAACCAGCTGGGCCCCCGCCACCTACATGGGAGGTCCCAGGTTCAGGTCCCAGTGCCTCCTAAAAGACGACGAGCAGACGCCACCCCTGCTACACGGAGCTATATGCCATCCCCACAGCAACGAGCAAATGCCACAAGCCAGCAGATGCCACAGCTTACGGGGAGTGCATGTGGCTCAGGTCGTTAGGCACTCGCCTCTCATGTGGGAAGTCCTGGGTTCAGTTCCCCGTGCCTCCTGGAGAAGGTGAGCAAACAATGAACAGACAGATGAGAGAACCATCAGGGGACGGGGATAAATAAATAAATAAATCTTTAAAAAAATACATTCCATCAGTTTCTTAGCTGCCATTCTTTGCAATATCCATATGCAGCCTCTCCCAGTGCTTCCCATAATTCTACTTGAATCTTATTTTTCCTGCTGCCCTTGCTCCCAATCCTTTTTTAAAAATCTATTCTGGATCCTTTGTAGTCCTGTAAATAAACTCTCCCTGATACTCAAACTTTTCAGTCAAGGAATTCAATTAATATTTCTTGAATATGTCAGGACCCAGAAATCTCCAGCCATATTTTAAGCCTTTTATATGGATTATATAACATTGGGCATCCACTTTTAATTCTAACTGCTACTCTTTTATATCATAATTCTTTCACTCATCCATTGGTAATTATTAATAGCTATATGAACTTGTCTCTTTATTTTGCTGCCATCACATCTGTAAATGGTATGGAAAATTCTTTTATGCTTTTTTTATTCTCAACATTTGTAAAAGACTCATTGAAGTTGCTTACAGAGATATATTATAAATATAGAGTAGTAGAATTAAAAAAGAAATATTTTTAAGTATGACTATAAAATTATACGAGGAGATATAAAATGCAGAAATGCATTACAGAAGGCCTAAATACTTGACACAAAGCAGCTAGCATTTTAGGTCTAAGCTTTCTTAGACACATATTAATATCTTTCTTTCATATAATGTCTTCAGTGTACAATTAACTAAAGTTCAATCGTTAAGAGGTTAAACAAAACAAGTATATTTACTTAGATATCAGTGGGGGCATTACAAAATCAAATGTCAAACCCAAAATTCTAACTTATTTGATTTGGTTTACAAAATATGCAAAATGTCCCTACTTTTCCATTTTCAGTTCTTTAAAAGACTGCATAATTTCCTGAAGAAGTAGCTAATTACTTTAACATTATAAATCTGAGATGATTATGCTTGCCTACTACCTCTTGAGAAGGCTACAATACACGAAAGTTCTTTGATGTTCTTAGAAAAATAATGCTGTAGAAATGCAAAGTAGTACAATTTTATTATGAACCAAATGCCAACATGATTAATCACTGAAAATGAAATAATAATAGTCCCAATTGCAGTATTTTTGTAGCCACAGATTTTTTGTTATCCTAAAGTTATAGCAATTCATAATTACTAACAAATCTGGTATTCATGGGAAATATTACCCATCTAAATAGAAATGTAGAATATTATACTGAAAAGTAAAAGATGTAATTAGGGTATTAAAATGTGGTTATAGTGAGTTACTCTTTTGTCTCATTCAGTGAACTTATATTTCTGCTTATGAACCATTATTAAGACCTTCAAAATTAATGTGAGGCAGAATACTGTTTTATTATCAGTATTTCATATATTTTATAATTTTATTAGTGATAAATGAGAAAGTCTCATTATTTTCTTTTCAAATACTCAGGTTTTTAATTGGCTTGTGGAAAAAGTAATAGACTATTTAAACATACAATAGCTTGAACATTTATTAGAAATATTAGGAAATTATTTTGAAATTGAAACAGAGAGAAGGAAACAAACCTAAAACAGTATAAATAAATGACATCAACAGTTGACGTTTTCCCTCTCTCTTTTTTTTTAATGCAGCAAATTGGAGCAGTAACTAAGGCTTTGTCCTTGCTGACAATTCATGCTGTAGATCTATACTCCCTTATCAAGAATCACACAGACTGATGATGCTAGCTGAACTTACCCAGCAAGAAATAACTTTGACGTTTGCTCTGGGCATCTCAAGATGACTTTTATATTTTCACAGTGTGAGACAGGAGGTCCTACAGTCAGAGCCCGTAGAACACAATTATGAGAGAGAAAATAAAGCATTGTTTTAGCTAGTATGATGGTTTCCTCAAAACTTTCATCAATACCTGACTGACCACAGAAACGTGGAAAAATAAAATAAGGACTCTAGACAATTAACTCAGTTATCAAACGACAATGTTCTTCCTCGTAAAAAAAATACTTGGCAGCTCAGTGACGCATCTGAACTACTCAGTGCAGGCTGCTTGTCACATAGATGCGAATGAGTTATACATATGAAATAGTTACATATTTTAAATTTAATCAAATACCTTCTCTCAGTTGATAATACAATTCCTGCTTTGACTTCTCTTTGTATTTCCCATTACCTGTGCCTTGATATTTCAAAACAAAAAAGTCAATATATTAAGATTTGGGAAATTATGTTTTCTTACAGAGGAATCCTTTCCTAGATTGAAAATATAGCTTGGCTAACAAACAAGGAAATTCTAAGAATTCTAGTGCAAAGCCAGAGCTCCCTTGCCTTGTGCACAAAGATTTCAGGGACGTGACCCCTGCCTATTTCTCCAGCCTCAGTCATTTTGGCCCTCCCTCCCTTCTACGCCATTGTTGAATGCTGTATTTATCAGTTGCTCACTGCACCTCTTTAGACTGTCTTTACTAATGGTATGATTTTGCTAAAGGCAATGTCCTCTTTTTCCCTCTCTTAGTCTTCCAGTACTTCCAGTACTACCAGAATCAGTTTAAGCAGGCATCACCTTCCTTGTGAGACTTTCCTTGCCCCCACTCTCCAAAACAGCTAGTTTAGAGGCACTCTGAGTTCACCTTCAGGAAACCCAGGAAAATGCATCTAACTGGACAACAGATTAGGCAAGCAAAGAGTATTTCAGACCTTTCTCGAAGAAAGGGAGCACCTGAGGATGCAGAACATCTGGCTCTGTGTCCAAGTCCCAGCTGAGGGGAAGCAGGGCTCAGACATCAAATGTTCAGCTGGGGTAGGCCTGGGGCTGGCAGGGATCTCCAGTCAATATACAGCAGCTTGATATAATAATTTTGATAATATCCATCATTTAGGGGGAATGTCTTCAATATGTTCCAGACACATTGACTAAACAATGCTGGGTCTTCTTAAATGATAGAAACTTCTACTGAACATGTATACATGACAGAGTTAAAGAACAAGATTTATCTAATTTCAAAGCCTGAGTCTTTTACATGCTTCCCATTGTAGATTTTAATCATCAGAACCTTTGTGATAAATCATATTCAAATCCATTTTTGTCCATTGGTGTCCATTATTGTTCTCTAAGGAATAACAGACTTCAAAGAACTCCTTGTTTTTGTTTCATTGCTTGATTGTTCATATTAGAGCATTAGAAATGAAATACTTTTTTACCTATTTCCCTTGTCTAGTCCCCAATCCCTGAGAAAAACAAGATAATAGGGTCATTAAAACAAATGATAATTTGGTAAGTATTATATCTTGAGTAATCTTTTAATACTAAGTATCTGAGAGAAACTATGGCCCAAGCTTTTATTTTATACAGAAATGTATTTCTTCCTTTGATGTTAAAAGGAACTGTAAGTTCAGCTTGTACTTTCAGTAGAAGATTTATTCTGTTTTGTGATGGTTAACTTTGCCTGCCAACATGGTTAAGGGAGAGTGTCCAGTTGTTTGGTCAAACACTGGCTGAGATGTTGCCACAGAGGGTGGAAATGTTTAAGAATAGATGAGCACCTGCCATCAGCAGACTTTTAGATGATCCTCTATGGAATGGGTGGGCCTCATCCAACAGCTGAAGACCTTAGGAGCAAAGAACTGAAGGTTCCAGAGTAAGTGAAAGTTCTGCCTCAAGCCTACATGATCTGCTCCTCTCTGAGCTTCCAGCCTGCTGCCTTCCCCATGGATTTCAGCCTGAAGACTGCAAAATCACTCTTATCAGAATTCCCAGCCTGTCAGCCTGACTATGGATGTCAGACTTCCTTTTCCCACAATTGCACACTCCAGTTCCTTAAAATAAATGCCTTTACATACATACACATACACACACCTACATACACAGATGCATACCACAGCCATACAGACTGAAAACCCCAACTGATAAAGCTTCCATCCTACACCCTTTCCTTGTTTTTTCTTTCTTTTTTTTTTTTAAATCAAATTGAAGTTGGTTGAAATAAAAACTCAAAGACAGAAGTGGTTTTAAGTATCAGATACATTTGAAGTTAATTAAGACAGAGTTGGTATTGTGCAACCCAGAATGTGATTAAGAAGTAATACAGGGGAATATGGCCAATGGGGGTAGACAGATAATGCTTAGCTCTTACTAAAACAGCTGAGTGGAAGTCTAGGGCTGCTTTGGTGAACTGCTTAGGGGTAGAGCAGACCAGGACACTGCTTCACAACTAACAGAAGAGTCAAGGACAGAGGAGGAAGGCAAAATAGCAAAGTGTGAGTTACTGATCCTCTCAGCTGCAGTGAAGGGCTCCCCTCCCTCATCCCTGAGATATCAGGCATGGGTAAAACTTCTGGTAAATAGTATATGACTAAGAGGAGAACAGATTTCTTCCTCCCTGCCAGCAACTCTAGATATATAGAGAGCAGGGAGGTGCTCTGGGTCATCTAGGAGTGTGCAAGAAAGAAAAGGAAGCCGATGAAAAACCTTGAGTTTCTCCTACATCTGGCTGGAAGTAGTGGTTATACCCTGCCCTCAGGATGAACAACCTAGGCGGGGCCACCGGCTTCCTCCTCCAAAATGAGTGTGGTGGCAACCTTCCTGGGAGGAGGAGGGGTTGGAGAGGGTGGAGAGTGGTCTCTTTGAGGTTATTTTAGCCAGCCGAGCCCCCCTTGGGTGTCGGAAGGACCCTGACACAACAGAGATAGGGGAGGGGGATCTCCTCAGGCAGGACTCCACGCCTAGCAGCCTAGGTAAAGAGAGGAATTATATGAGAGGGAGGCAGAGAAAGCAGGGAGAGAATAGGGGCTGATAGGCTTCTGAAAAGCCTTGCTAAGCTAAGTGGGCACATTAGCTCAGTGGAAGAGCTCCTGGCCTAGAATGTACAAGTCCCTGGTGAGATCCCGGGCTACTCTCCAAGAAGCGATGCAAGGTTATCAAGCACCCAGTGAAACTTTATGACAGGGAACATATTGACTCCTTTTTGTATTAGCTTTTATTGGATGGTTTATTTTTTTCTAAAAGTTTCCTTTTTTTATTTTCCTTATTTTACTCACTAAAACCTAGCTTAAATCCTGCAGAGGACAGGCTACAGGGTGATTGTTGAATAGCAACAGCCTGAGAAGATCACTAGGGGTCCAAGAGAAAAGGCAGTTTTTTCCTGTTTAAGTGGCTTCTTGATCCTTTTCCTGCCTTCTTCCTCTTTCACTTTAAAAAAAAAAAAAATGAGTAACTGCTGTCTTGATTTCTTGTTGTGTTCCCCCTTCCTTTGTTTCTCTGTTCGTCTGTTAGTTTTTTCTCTCTTTTGTTTCCCAATTTTCTCTACCTATACTATATCTTTTCCCTCTGTAATCCTTACATTTTCTGTTTTCTGTTTTTCTTTCATTACACCTTTTTGGAGTTGGTCTTCAATTTTTCTTATACTCATTTCTCTCTCTCTCCTACTTTCTCCATGTTTTATTTTCTCTATTTTTAATTTTTTTCTTTCTTTTCCTTCTCTGTTCTACTTTTTCTTTTCCCCTCTTATCATCATTCTGGGCCTTTAATTCATTCTATATTTTTCTCCATTCTGTTTCATGTTTCATTTTTTATTCTACTTCTCTAATCTTATTCTTCCGTACTTCTTGTTCACATTAATTATTCAATTGCCTGAATCTTGTACAGTCCCTCTCACTATTACTCATTCTTTCTTCCTATCTCTTCCTATTTCTATGGTACTAACATTTTTTCCAAGGGAATTTAGATAATGGCAAGGAAAGAGAATAAGAGGAACAAAGTGTCAAAGTGAATGCTTACCATACTCAAAAACAACAAAATAAAACCATAGCGCAGAGAGAGAATCCAATCAACTGAATAAACACACCAAGATAAATATATGACTAGAGGCTAAAAAGTAAAATGCAAGCCACACTAAGAAACAGGAAGACATGGCCCAGTCCAATGAACAAACAAAAAACCAGGAGGAGATGCAGAACATGGAACAATAATCAGAGCTGTCCAAACAAATACCATCAATCAACTTAATGAAGTGAAAGAAGAGATTAAGGATATTAAAAAGATACTGGGAGAACATATTGAAGACATTGTAAACATACATAAAAAGATAATGGATATGATGGTGATGAATGGCACAATCCAAGAAATCAAAAATACAATGGAAGCCCACAACAGCAAAGTTGAACAGGCAGAGGAAAGAATTAGCAATGTGGAAGACAGTACATTGGAGATCAAAAAGATAGTAGAACACATAGATAAAAATATAGAAAAAAATCCAGCAGAGTCTCAGGGACTTGAACAACAACACAAAATGCACAAACATATACGTTAAAGGTATCCCAGAGGGAGAAGAGAAGGGTACAGGGACAGCAGGGGTGTTGGAGGAAATAATAGCTGAAAACTTCCCAACCCTACTGAAGGAGATGGATGTACATATCCAAGAAACACAGTGCACACCAAACAGTATAAATCCCAACAGTCCAACTCCAAACATATACTTTTCACATTGTCCAGTGCTGAAGACAAGGAAAGAATATAGAAAGCAGTAAGAGAGTAGAGAACATACAAGGGAAACTCAATAAAATCAAGTGCTGATTTCTCAACCAAAACAGTGGAGGCAAGAAGGCACTGGTTTGACATAGTTAAGGTACTGAAAGAAAAAAACTTCCAGTCAAGAATTCTCTATCCAGCAAAACTGGCATTCAAAAATGAGGAGGACTTCAAAATATTCACAGACAAACATAATCTGAAAGAGTATCTCAATAAGAAACTTACACTTCAAGAAATACTAAAAGGAGTTCTGCAGGTTGAAAGGAAAAAAAAACAGGAGAGAGAGAGTTGGAGGAGAGTGCAAGAACAAATAAAAAGACAAAAAGAGTGATATAAACAGTATATGACATACATAAACCCTCCAAAAAGATGATTAACCTAAGTAATTTCATGACAGCAATAACACTGAATGTTAATGGACTAAACTCAGCAGTGAAGAGACAGACTGGCAGAATGGATAAGGAAATATGACCCATCTATATGCTGTCTATAAGAAACTCACCTTAAACTCAGGGATTCAAGAAGGCTGAAAGTTAATGGTTGGAAAACAATTTTAGAAGCAAACAATAAGCAAAAGGGGGTGGGAGTAGCTATACTAATACTGGACAAAATAGACTTTAAATGCAAACTATTGGAAAAGACAAAGATGGACACTATATATTAATAAAAGGGGTAATCTTTCAAGAAGAAAGAACAACAATAAACATTAATGCACCTAACCAGGGCACCTCAAAATACATGAGGCAAACACAGGAAAACCTAAGTGGAGAAATAGATACCTCTACAAATTATACTGAAGGACTTTAATACACCATTATCACCATTACACAGAACATCTCGACAGAGAATCAAAAAAGAAACAAAGACTTTTAATAATACATTAGAGGATCTGGACCAAATAGATATATACAGAACATTGCACCCAAATACAGCAGGGTATACATTTTTCTCGAGTGCACATGGATCATTCTCTAAGATGGACCACATACTAGGAGTTGAGAGTTGAGAACAACTCTCAGTGAATTCAGAAAGATTGAAATTATACAAAGTAATTTCTCTGACCACAATGGAATGAAGCTGGAAATCAGTAAGGGCCAGAGAACCAGATTAGGCATAAATATATGGAAGTTAAACAACACATTCTTAGTCAAACACTGGATTAAGGAGGAAATCACAAAAGAAATCAGTAACTATCTTGAAATGATTGAAAATGATAATACAGTATATCAAAACCTATGGGATGCAACAAAAGCTGTACTGAGAGGGAAATTCATAACCATAAAAGCATATATCACAAAAGAAGAAAGAGCTAAAATCAAAGACCTAACTGCACACCTGGAGGAATTAGAAAAAGAACAACAAACCAACCCCAAAGGAAGTCGAAAGAAGGAAATAACAAAGATTAAAGCAGAACTAAAGGAAATTGAAAATAAGAAAGCAACAGAAAAAATAAACAAAACCTAAAGCTGGTTCTTTGAAAAGATCTATAAAATTGACAAACCACTATCTAGGCTAACAAATTAAAAAAGAGAGAGGATGAAAATACATAAAATAAGAAAGGAAGAAGAGGATATCACCACTGACCCCACAGAAATAAAGATTATCAAAAGAGGGTATTTTGAAAAATTATATGACAACAAGAGCGACAATTTAGAGGAAATAGACAAATTCCTAGAAACACACAAGCAGCCTACATTAATGAAAGAAGAAACTGATGAGCTCAGCAGACCAATCATACGTAGTGAGAGAGAATCAGTCACAAAAACCTCCTAACTAAGAAGAGCCCAGGACCAGACGGCTTCACAGGCAAATTCTACCAAACATTCCAGAAAGAAATAACTCTTTCAAATCTTTCAAAAAATAGAAGTGGAAGGAATATTGTGTAACTCATTCGATGTCACCAAAATCAGCCTAATACCAAAGCCAAATGAAGACACCAAAAGGTAGGAAAACTATAGGCCAATATCCCTAATGAACCTAGATGCTAAAACCCTCAACAAAATATTTGCTAATTGTATTCAACAACACAAGAAACAAATTATACACCATGACCAAGTGGGCTTCATCCCTGGTATGCAAGGATGTTTCAACATAAGAAAATCAAACAATATTGTACACCACATAGACAGATTGAAAGAAAAAAATCATATACTCATCTCTGCAGATGCAGAAAAAGCATTCAACAAAACACAGCACTGGTTCCTGATAAAAACACTACAAATGATAAGGATAGAAAAAAATTTCCTCAATGTGATAAAGGATATATATGAAAACCCCCCAGCGAACATCATATTCAATTGTGAAATCCTAAAAGCTTTCCCTCTAAGATTGGGAACTAGACAAGGATGCCCACTATCACTGCTCTTATTTAACATTTTGTTAGAAGTACTTGCTCAAGCACTTAGGCAAGAAAAAGATATGAAAGGAATCCAAATTGGAAAGGAAGAAGGAAAAACTTGACTATTTGCAGACGACATGATCCTATACATAGAAAGCCCTGAGAAGTCTACAGCAAAGCTTCTAGAGCTTATAAATGAGTTCAGTAAAGTCAAGGTTGTAAGATCAATGTGCAAAAATCAATTGCATTTCTGTACACCAATAATGAGCAATCTGAGGAGGAAATCAGGAGCAAAATATCATTTACAATAGCAACTAAAAGTATCAAATATGTAGGAATAAATTTAAATAAGATGTAAATGAATTATATGTAGAAAACTACACAACCCTGTTAAAGGAAATCAAAGAAGACTTAAATAAGTGGAAGAATATTCCCTGTTCATGGATAGGAAGACTAAACATCATCAAGATGTCTATCCTACCCAAACTGATATACAGATTTAACACAATCCCAATAAAAACAAACACAGCATTTTTTACTGAATTGGAAAAACTAACTATGAAACTTATTTGGAAGGGCAAGAGGCACCAAATAGCCAAAGACATATTGATAAAGGAAAATGAAATTGGAGGAATCACACTACTGACTTTAAAACATACTACAAAGCTACAATGGTCAAAACTGCATGGTATTGGCACAAGGCTAGACATGCCGATAAATGGAACTGAATCAAGAGTTCTAATATAGATTCTCACATATACAGTCATCTGATATTCAACAAGGCCACCAAGCCCACTCAGTTAGGAGAGAATGGCCTCTTCAACAAATGGTGCTTGGAGAACTGGATATCCATATCCAAAAGACTGAGAGAGGAACACCATCTCACACGTTATACAAAAATCAACTCAAGATGGATCAAAGATCTAAATAAAAGAGCCAAGACCATAAAGACCTTGGAATATAATGTAGGGAAACATCTACAGGTCCTTGTAATAGGAAATGATTTCATGAACTTCACACCCAAAGCATGAGCAGTGAAAGAAAAAATAGACAAATGAGACCTCCTCAAAATTAAAATCTTTTGCACCTCAAAAGAGTTTGTCAAGAAAGTTAAAAAGCAGCCTACCTAATGGGAGAAAATATTTGGTAACCTTATATCTGATAGGAGTCTATTATCTATCATATATAAAGAAACACTACACCTTGAAAATAAAAAGACAATTGACCCATTTATAAAATGGGCAAGTGATGTGAATAGACACTTCCCCAAAGAAGAAATACAAATGGCTAAAAAGCAAATAAAAAGATGCTCATCATCATTAGCTATTAAGAAATGCAAATCAAAACTACAATGAAATATAATCTTACACCCATTAGACGGGCAGCTATTAAAAAACAGAGTAATATAAGTGTTGGGGAGGATGCAGAGGAATGGGAACCCTCATCAACCACTGGTGGGAATGTAGAATGGTGCAGCAGTTGTGGAGGACAGTTTGGCAGTTCCTCAATAAACTAACTATAGATCTGCCATATGATCCCACAATTTCAGTGCTGGATATATATCCAAATGAATTGAAAGCAAAGACACAAACAGATATACGCACACCAATGCTCATAGTGGCATTATTTACTATTGCCAAAAGTTGGAATCAACCCAAATGCCCATCAACTGATAAATAGATAAACAAAATGTGGTGTATACATAAAATAGAATATTACTCAGCAGTAAGAAGGAATAGAATACTAACACATGGGACAACATGGATGAACCTTGAATACCTTATGTTGAGTGAAGCAAGCCAGGCATTGAAGGACAAATATTACATGGCCTCACTGATATAAATTAAGCAAACTGAGCAGACTTACAAAGTTGGAGTCTGGAAGATCTGTTTACAGGAAATAGAAAGGGAGAAGAAGGTTGTGAGCCAGTGCTCATATGGGTGAAATCTATGACAAGGTGTGCAGTGAAAGGACATGACAGGGGTATAGTGATAATATTGGGTTAGGTCATGCAGGTTTGACAGTGGGGGGCAGGTTGGAGAGGGTGGGTTGGATGGTCCATGGAACTTGGGGGAGGTTTTGGGGAGGGTGCAAGTGAACCCTGGGATTGGCAGGTACAAGGTTGAAATTACAATGCTGAGAATGCTCATTTGGCAATATGACAAGGAAGGCTTATGGTTTAGGGTGTTGGATTGGGGGTATTTGGGCCAGGGCACACCTGGGGCAGGCTTCTAGGGAGTGTGTGTGTGATCATTTTGACATAGTGTTGTTGCACCAGTGGGTAGAGACCCACATAATGAGTGGGAAGGTGTTTGACTCCCATCCTACGGAGGCCCATTATGTTCTCAAACAGAGGGATGGGAGTCACTCGAGAGCATCTTTAGTGCCTAATCTGACCAGTGAGTCAAGCCCTCAGTGAAAATGCAAGTAACTATGAATCTTGTCCTTCAGGGAGTGAAGCCTGGTGCTTGTCATGGGCCTGAACGGGAGGGGGAGGGAAGAATAAATTAGATGGAACACGGGGCATTTTGGGGGTGATGGAAGTGTTCTGCATGATCTTGCAAAGATGGATACAGGACACATTAAATTTTATCAGATTTTATAAAAGTGTATAGTCCAAAATGTAAACCATAATGTGAACCATTGATGATAATTAGTAGCTGTTTCAATATTTGTGCGTCAATTGTAACAAATGTACCATCCACATATAAAATGTTATTGATGGAGGGAAAGGGAAAAGGGGGAGGATGTTGGGTATATGGGAATCCCCTGAATTCTGGTTGTGACTCTACCGTGACCTAAAACTTCTTTGAAGAAAAAAATGAAAAAAATAAATAAGACACTGGGGGAATAAATGGAAGAAAATGTCACTGTACATACAGGAGAACAGTCTTACAGTGATGAAAGGCAAAATGTAAAAAAAAAAAATTTTTTTTCAAATATTTTTTCATTATTTTTTTAGTATTCCAATTTTTTTAAATATTATTCTATTTTTACTTTTTATTAATTTTTCTGTATTGTCTTATATATATAACTATCATTACTATGTATGTGGATATTTTATTGACTTCATTATTGAAGAAGTTTTAGATCTACCCAGGGCAGATAGCTCAGGAATTCCCAGTGGGCCCTAATATGGCATTTATGCTCCCAGTGTGACTTAGACTCAGCAATGGTTTCCTGATGCACGACTCTTCTGTCCTTTTATTTGAACTTATAATTAGTACTAGAGTGGTTGGTGTATATCCAAGAGACTTAAACTTTTGGGCTGTCCCTGTGCCACCTGAGTCCTGAATCTCAATGGAGTTGCAACACCTACTCTCAAGTTCAATGGACTCACCCAGGACAACTAACGGGGAGGAGATGATGGACAAACAACATACCAAGGAACTGAGAGTGCCTACAACTGCAAGCAAGAAAGTCCCATCCATCGGATGTATGGGATCAAACCTCCCCTGAAGTAATGGTGGAGTGGACATCACCATCCCAGAGTCCCCAGGATTGGGAAACAAACGATGGACTAAAATAAACTTACAAGTATTCTACTATAGACTTGTTGTGATTCAAGCAATGGAAGAAATACCATTGTTGTGGAGGCAATGACCCATGGATGTTCTGGGGTTAGGGAGAGGGAAAAACAGGTGTGGTAGGGGGGCATTTTTGGGAACTGGGAATCATCCTGAATTGCATTGCAACAACAGATACAGGCCATTATATATCTGTCCATAACCAACAGAGTCGAATGGGAGAGAGTGTGAACTACAATGTAAACTGTAGTCCATGCCTGGTGGCAATGTTCCAAAATGTGTTTATCAATTGCAATGAATGTACCACACTGAAGAAAGATGTTGCTAATGTGGGGAATAGTGGGAGATGTAGGGAGCAGGGCATATGGGAATCCCCTATAGTCTCTGTAACATTTATGTAATTGAAATATCTTTAAAAAAAATAAAAAAGTGAAGAAAAGAAAAGAAAAAAACCTGACAGGAGTTAAAAAATAAAAAAGAAACAGAAAGAAGTAATACAGCTTCTCCTTCAGCCTGGTTCTCACTATTCATCTCCACCATTGTCCGGCTTCTCTCCACAGACAAATATGTCCATCCACACTCATGGCTCCCAGAGAGTCTTTAAGTCACTTTCAATTACTGTCAGTATTTGCCACAAGTATAGATATTCAGTGGCTCCATTCCAAATATAGATGGAAAACAGCCAACCAATGCTTTGCTGCCATAAGTCAAGGGTCCAATTCTGAACTAATCATCTTTAATGAGATAGCTGCTGGAAATGTTGAGCAACTATGGCTTCAGGGGTTCATTGTATATACATAGAATAGTATATACATGGATATATAGAGAGAAGGAATTCTCAGAGAAGAAAGTGTGGTCAGCAGCAGATAAATTTTATAAGTGGCTAGGTAAAAATAGCATATCAACCTACATTTTTTCCTCTAGAATATGTTGTCATTTCTTCTTCTGTTACCCTTTCTTCCTCTCCTATTCTTTTATTTTATAGAAAATGATGTTGTGTATAATCTTCTTTAATTCTGAAATCTGGCCAGGAATGATCTTCTGCATTCTAGCTCTACAATTCCAGCAATTATTTTATCTTTCATACTAGATTATATCTTCTATCATCAAACACATTTTTTTCTCAAACTAAATTATGTTGTACCTTGAACAAACTCTTTTTCCTCCTTAAACTCTGCCCCCACACCTGAAAAATGTTGGAATATCCCTTAAGTGAATTTTGTGTCCTTGTTCTCTCCTTGCCCTCTTCTCACTTCACATACTTCTTCTCCTAAACAATCAAGCACTAAAAAATCCCATTGAAATTTTTTTCAAAATTCAGTCCTCCCATTCAAGTCTTTATACCAATATCAATCCTCCATTGTGTCAGTAAGTTAAAAATGAAGAGCCAAATATTTTAAACAACTTTTAAAATAATATGTGAGTGGATATTTTATAAACACGTATAGGGAATGAAAATAATGAAATAATGACATTTAACATTATTTATCATGTTGATTTAACAAATAATAACAAATACTAACGATTTCCTGGGTAAACATTGACAAGAAATTTCTAGCTCAAGTCTATTGAGTAGCTAAAAAATTTAAAGGGAGAATTTACGGTCATTAAAGGAAAACAAACAATAAAAAAGAGCATAGTAACTGTTTAGAAATTGCTTCTTTGTTTTTCTCCACATTTTTCTCTTGGTTTTTACCAAAGTAAAATGAAGAGGTATAATTAAATATTTTAGTTAAACTCATAAGATAAAAAATTACTAAGGTAAAGTTTAAGTTGTGTTACCTTGTTACATTCAAATTTGACAATGCAGCTTATGTTTGAAATGAATAAGTACAAACTGACCCTGAGAGCATCCCAGAAAATTCTCCATTCACAAGAACCTCATGGTAATGGGAACCAAATGACTCATAAAATATGGCAGCAAGTACTGAATGGGGGAAGTATCTGATATAGACCATAGACTTCCTATAGTACCATTAAAAACTGAATATACAGAGAAAAAAGTACGTGTGACAATTGATGTAGGAGATTTTTATTGTGGGAGGAAACAAAATGAAGAGAGACAAAAGAAAGAAATCAGGAAGTCCAGAAATGATGGGTGAGAACCATTTGATAAAACAAATGGTTTTAGGGAGAGCTGTATTAATTTCCTATTGATGTAACAAATTACTACACAGTGGCTTAACACAATGCAAATTTACCACTTAAAATTCTCTATTTGCTCACATTTTTAAAAAAACAACCTTTTTCCATTTTGGAATGATTTTAGTTTATTGAATGAATGTGTCAAAGATATTACAGAAAGTTCCCATATATCCCCCACTAAATTTCAGTTTTCCCTAATGTTATCCTTGTATATCATTGTGGTACATTTGTCAAAATTTACACATAGTCATACATTATTATTAACCAATCTCCAGGCTTTACTCAGATTCCACCATGTCCTTTTCTCTTCTAGTATTCAGTTTGGGATATCTCCTTCTATTTAGTCACTGTGTCTCCTGATTCTCCTCTGGTCTGTGAGAGTTTCTCAATGTTTCCTTGTTTAACATGACCAGTTTTGCAGCCTTCTGGCCAGATATTTGGTAGAATGTGCTTCAGTATGGGTTTGGTTGACATGTTTCTCATGATCAGAAAGGGCTTTCTGTAAAGAATTTTACTGAAATAAAATGCTGTTTTCCTCATATAACATCAGGGGCTACATGAAATCCACCTGCCGTCACTGGGGATGTGAATGTGATCACTTGGTTAGATTTGTGCTTTCCAGGTCTTTCCATTGAAGAGTTACTATTTTTTCCTTTTCATAGTGCATTCTGTGGAAGCAAGTCCAGCCCACTTCAAAGGGCAGGAGATTGAGCTCCACCTCTGTGAAGGGGAATTATCTACATATTTGAATTTTTGTTGAAGGAAGAGCTGTCTCTCCCTCCCTCCCTCCCTCCCTCCTTCCCTCCCTCCCTCCCTCCCTCCCTTTCTTCCTTCCTTCCTTCCTTCCTTCCTTCCTTCCTTCCTTCCTTCCTTCCTTCCTTCCTTCCTTCCTTCCT
>JAKSZT010053798.1:10041770-10157243 GCA_026826555.1 Tolypeutes matacus
CCTCCCTCCCTCCCTCCCTCCCTCCCCTCCCCTCCCCTCCCCTCCCCTCCCCTCCTCTCTCCCCCCCTCTTTCCTTCCTTCCTCCTTCCCTCCCTTCCTTCCTTCCCCCCCTTCCTTATCTATTAATTTTTTAGTTTATCGACTTGTATTTTTTATACCTTATGTTAAAATCTCCTTTGCTCATCTTTTTAACAACTGTAACTACTACTAGTCCTAGCTCTTATGATACCCTCCAATCCCCTGAGTCTTTGACTTTTCTCCCCAGTATATAAATTATCTTACTTTTCTGGCTTAGTTTCCATGATCCATTATTTCACTAAAGTCTTACAGACATGTCAAGCCCTCTTGCTGTATTCACTTTTGTTATATCCATATGATAAACCCACAGGCCTGAATAATTTCTGTTTCCAGTGTTCTGAACCTCAGAGCAAACTCATTAAGAAATATACAAAGGGGCAGACTGAAAAGACCACAGATTGTTATCAAACACAAATGGACGTTCAAAAGTTCTGAACAATCCAGCCAAGTTTCTTTCATTAATTTTCCCATTTAATTGTAGAAATGGATTTTTCAAACTTTCTCCATGCTCTTGAAATGACCAAATCTTCCTCTCCTCTCAACTCATTCCCAACAAAAAAGATACGACCTTCCTTCATACATATTATCAGCCTACTTCTCTGTTTTTATATGTGCTCTTTCCATTTCCCCCTTTTTGTTACCTAAGGCCAGTGCCCCCTCCCCTGTGATTTACAGCCCAAATTATTTTCTAGTTAAGCTCTGATTTCCTGTTACCTTTTCTCTTTTGTACATCCAGGCAGTTTCTCACCTCTGAATTACATGGACTTTTTATGTTTTTTTTTTAAAGAGAATACTTGATCTTTGTACAAGGAGGCATACATAAGTACATGATGTGTAAAGTATAGCAAAATGAACCAATGCATACCTAACACTCAGCTGAAGAAATAGCAATACCACAGGACTTTCCTGCTCATGACCCCTGATCCTCCCCAGCCAGAGGGAGCATTTCTTTGCCTTTATCATATCCTTGCTTTTTGTGTTAGGTTTAAATGTGTGCTTCCATGTATATGAAAAATTTTAACTCTATTTTTAAAGAAGTTTTAGACTACAGAAAATTTACATAAAAAATATAGGGGATTCCTATATACCCCACTTCCTCCCCCTCCCCCGCTTTCTTCCATTAACAACGTCTTTCATTAATGTGGTACATTTGTAACAACTGATGAACACATATTGAAGCATTGCTACTAAGCATGGTCTATAGTTTACATTATAGTTTACACTTTGCACTGCACAATTTTATAGGTTTTTGACAAAATGTATACTGGCCTGTATCTGTCATTGCAATGTCATGCAGGACAATTCCAATGGCCCCAAAGTGTCCCATGTTACACTCATTCTTCCCTCTCCCTCCCCTTAGAACCTCTGGTGACCACTGTCTTTAAATCAATGTTCAAGTAATGTTGACTGTGCATGTACATTCTTTTCTTACTTTCTTGAAATTTTATTTTATTTTTACCGGGAGGTCTCAGGGATCAAACACAAGTCCCTCCTTATGGGAGACAGACCCCCAACCATTTAAGCCACATCCGCCCCCCTTTTCTTACTTTTTTTTCCAGCCCATATTTTGTTTTTTAGATTCACCCACTTTCATGTGATTGGGTTGTGTTCATTTTTCACTAATACATTAATTCCATTGTAAATTGACTACTAATTTAATTATCCCATTTCCTCCTGAATACCATTTCAAATATTTACAGATTTAAATTTTCATTTATTTACTTATTTTATTTTGTATATTACAGTCAATGAATAGCATTGCTAGGCATTAAATTATACATGCCTCTGGCTTTTCTAGATACTTCCAAATTGTTTTCCAATGTGATTCTATCAATTTACATTAACACCAAGAACATGTAAGAATTCATGTTATTCTACATTCTCAATATAACTTTAAAAATTTTTGTCAGTCTGGTGGTTGGAAAATGTTAGCAAGCTCATTATGATTTTAGTTTGCGTTTATTTGATTCAAAACTTTAGTCCATTTTAATCTGTTCCTTGGACATTTTCCCCTTCATAAATTTTGCCCATTCTTCTACTGGGTTTCTAGTGTTTTCAATAGAGAAGGCAGGATATGTCGACCAAATCTTTTTTCCTTCTCCTGATAAAATAACTACAGTATATATGTGTGTGTGTTTGCGTGTGTGTGTGTGTATGAACTCTTGGCAATGGGATGTGGGTGGATATTTACCATTTCCAGGACTGGGCCTTAAAACTTCTTGCATGGTTTGCCACATTCTCTCTATTTCATCATTATCCATAAAAGTCTGGAAGATTTAGAAGAGGATATCAGGCCATAGGTGATAACAAGCCATTATAAGAGAACCTATTCTCTGAATCACTATTTGGAAGACCAACTTTCCAATAACAAATGGATGGAAATATGTATGAGATTTTTGGATAGCTTGCTATAGCAGTTAGTCAACACTAACTCATATAGTATTCCTCTCTTCATTTTATTCATGTGTTTTGGATACTAGACTTGTTTTACTTTATGTGTGGGAAATATTTCCTCCCCAATTTTGACTAGTGTCTCACATTCCTTCTAGTGTCACTTTATAACAAAATGTCTTAGAGAGAGGCACATTTGACAGTCATAGCTTTGTGCATTTGTGGCTTGTTTAGAAATGCATACTCACCTTGAGATCATAGAAACATACGCTATTTTCCTCTAAATGTTTTGAAATTTTACCATTCAAATTAAAGTCTTTAATCCACCTGGAATTGAGTTTTGTGTTTTGCATTGGAAAGGATCTAAGTTTGCTAATTTTTCCTTATGGATAAAAAATTCTCTGTAACATGCACTGGCTTTGAAACACATGAATTTTTACTTCCCTGTGGATGTTATCTATTGACTGTTAATAGAGTAAATTACATTAACAGATTTTTCTAATGCTTTATCAAGATCAATTTTGATAAATTATATTTCTTGTGTATTGCTGGATTTGGTTTATTAATATTTTGCTAATATTTTTCATCTATATTTGGGGATGAGATTAGCCTATAAATGCCCTGTTTTATTCATAATATTTTTAAAATGTGGCTCTTTTCTGTTTCTGATTATTACCAGATGCTTGCCTATATTATTTTTTTTCAGATTACTATTTAAAACTTTCCCTATTATTTTTCCTCTTCCTTTGTATTTAGTACCTTTTAATCTTCTGTTTTATATGAATGTATTTTTTTTTGTTATTCTTCTACCTTTTATGTTGAAGGCTTAGCTCATGATTTATAACATTTCTTATTTCTCAATAATCTTTAAGCTTATAAATCTCAACACACACTACTTTAGTGGCACATATTTTAAATATTTTATTAATCATTTAGCTTTAGTTATATTTTAAATTTGTGTTATGATTTATGTTTTCATCCTAAAATTAAATAGAAATCTGTTTCCTTTTCAATTTACAAAGATTTGTTTTTATTGTTGCTTTCAAGTCTAATTTCTTTGTGATTAGAGATTCTGTACAGTTTTATGTCAATTTTTGAAATTGTTGAGATTTATCTAATGGGAATTATATGGCTTTCTTCTATAAATGTTTATGGGTGCTTAAAAGATTCTATAGCTAATATGAGCTATAGGACTTGTTAATTTTGTTTTTCAAGTATTATATACTTTCATTATTAATTTTCTATCTGCTTGATCTAAATTAATATATACAATACATATTATAATGCAATATAATATAATTACAAGGCATATAAGTATAATTATGTGTTTATATATTATGTGTTTTATTCATATATATATATTATATACATTCAAATAAATAATTTTTTATTTCAATCATATAATTTATTGTCCTGGGTACGAGATTCATTCATCCTGAAAATATTTGAGTTTATTTCTGTCAGTTATCAGGTGAGTACCACCATTTCTTAAACAATTAAATTTCATACTTGTGATTTCTATGACATTCATGCAATATAGATCCATGTTGCAGGGAAAATTTCAGTCCTATTTCAATCCTTTGAACATCATGAGTTGTGTTTGTCCAGAGTCTTTCCTCTCTTATAGGAAGCTTTACCCAACCCTTCACCTTCTTTCACTAGAATTAAATTCTATTCTTTTTTCCCATCTCACTTGAAATATTGTTTCTTCCTCACTAGGATAATTCCTTTGAGTATTTTCTCACAAAAACCTGTGTAATTTTCTGTTTCAGTGCTTTAGTATCATTAGTACCATGAAGGTCAGCTTCTCCCAGCACCACTAGGCAGAGTTTTCCCGTGGGTAATATCCATCTCAGTTTCTCATTGTGCTAAGCCCCGTGCCTGCTTAGGATATTGGATAAGCGAAGGTGGTCTGCAAGGTTTTTCCCTGTATTTCACAAGCTGGGACCCAGTGTCCTGACTCAGTTCTCCTCTACTTCCTCAAAGTTGACTCATGATTCCTTATCTGTCTATAGTTTAAGGAAAAGAGTAACATATTGAAAATTATAGAACACTCACCATGGAAGTGACACATGATATGCTCTGTCTTCTGCATGATCCTTTACAGAAAGGATTTGTGGCAAACAAGCTGACAGTATGTCCCACATTCATAGTACATGTTTATAGAAAGACTGAAATGTTTTTTTCCCAAAATAGCATTATGTAATTTAGACATGATGATACATTTGCTGTTGAAATATAACATCATAGCAAGATGTTATCAAGAGAAGGCAGAGATTGAAAAAAGTTGATGGAGAGACTACTTTCTAGAACTGTACAGACATATTTTGCTCTGATGTAACACTCCCCAATTCCTCCTTTCTCTACCTGAAAGCCTAGCAATAGCTCCCACTTCTCCTTCTTCTTTAAGACACCTAGTATAACCACTACCTTCCAAGAGAATGGCTTTCTTTAATGAAATCTCAAAGCAATTCATTTTTTTGTCAATATTCTGAGACCTTGGGCAAATTAACTTCAGTTTCTTGTTGTGTAAAATGGGACTAAACATAACATTCTGCTTCATGCAATTCTTGTGAGCACTAAATGGGATAATATTTGCAAAACACGGAAGAATGCACAGAGCATAATGGTCATCATTCTTGGTTATCACCAATTATCAGATTTTACTATTTTCATGCCTGCATGATTTGTTTTCAGTGATTCCTGTAGTTTTCATGAACAAACAATAATATATAAAGCAATTGAAACAAAACATCGTGGCAGAGTTTATTTTATTTATTATTATTATTTTTAATTTATTTTTATTGTGGGTAAAAATCAATATTCTCACAATACATACAAACATTTGCAAAGGGATATATAAATATATATGCATATATGTGTATTTGCTTACAAAAATGTTATTTATATATATATATACACATATATATATAAGATATATATATAAGAGGTGCTTATATTACCCAAAATATTACATGGAACCCACTGGGATTCCCATGTTGCCCACCTCCCACACCTCCCACCACATCCCACACAAACATCTCCCACAAGTGTGGCCCACCACCCTCAATGAACTTACACATCCTGGAGCCTTGCCACCAACCATAGACCACAGTTCACACTGTAGACCACACTCTCTCCCACTCAGTTCTGAGTGGTGTGTGCTGATTTAAAATGGCCTACATCCGTTGCCACAACAGTACTCAGGACAACCTCCAACTTCCAAAGAAGCCCCTGTATTTCAACTGCTCATACCCTCCTTACCACAAAAGTATCAAGTGGCTACTGGCTCCACCTCATTGTTATAATTTCTTGCATTGCTAGAATCACCATATGTGAACAAGAGAATACCATCAAGTCCACTCTAGTCCATAGTTCTTCCCCCAATCCTGAGGGGACTGGGATGGTGATGTCCACTCCAACTCCAAGTGAGAGAGGGCTTATATCCCATGGATATGGTGGGTGGGATGATCCTGCCTGCAGATGCAAGTCTTCTCCATTCCCTGGGATGGCCATTGCCCATCGTTGTCTCCTCACCAGGTGACTTGGATGAGTCCATTGAGCTGTAGGGTAGGAGTTGCAGCTCCACTTAGATTTCATTCACACCTGGCACATAGGTAGGCAGGAGGCTCCAGTCTCTGGAAGTATACCTAAAAACTCCAGCATCACATATAGGTTTGAATAAAAGGGACTGGTGAACGATGTGCAGGGAGGACTTATTTGAGTCTAATTCTGTCACTCTCAGGAGCACAGATTCCGAAATAGAACCCACTGATAAGGCATCAGTCTCTGGGGCTATCCCCCCTTATATAGGACCAGGGTGTCTCGGGAGCTCTCAGGAACCCCTCTGAGTGGGGTGATAGGCACTTAGATGTTCTATGAGCTCCTACTGAGGTGTGCATAAGAGTTACCTCTGGGATGACCTCCCGACTCTCTTTGAAGTCTCTTAGCAACTTGAACTCATTTGTCTTTACCATTTCCCCCTTTTATTCAAGGTCTTTTTCCAGTTGTGTTGCCACTTGGCACTTGGTATTAATCCCTCGTTGCCAGGGAGGCTCATCCCCGGGAGTCATGTCCCACATTGGGGGAAGGTAATGCAATCATATGCCGAGTTTGGCTTAGAGAGAGGCCACATTTGAGCAACAAGGAGGTTCTCAGGTGGCAACCCTTAGGCACCCCACAACTGCAGGCTATGTCTCATTTACAAGAGCAAAGACTCACAAGGGTAGTCATCAATAAAAAAAAACACATCAGTGGGTCATCCTATTTTGACAGGCACTGTCCCTACACTCAGAGGACTATTGCTGCTCCCTTGGAGACTGTGGCAGAGCTCTCCAGGCTAGGAATTCAGATTCCCTCATTTATTGTGTGATTATCCACCCATCGTGGCCATGCCCCATCCCCCGATCCTTTGAATGATTTTGTATATCTTTCATGTATATTCAGATGAACCAATCCCCACGAAACCCCCCCAGACAGCCCCTCCCGAATAATCCCCCGCAGTACCCATTGTAAACCTTCTGTGATCCAAATCCTCCATGAACATTTAGTCCATAAAATAATCAAATACACTTACTAGGGAAAGGAAACAAGTGTGATAAGCTTACATGCAAGAGACAAACATAAGGAAACTCAGGGGGAAAAAAAGAGAAGGAAAAAAAAATCAAACAAAGAACAAAACAAAATAAAATATAATTAGTGGATTGGGACATTCAAAAAATGGGCAAAAAAGCAAAGGAAATGCCTTTAAAAATATATATATGTATTCATTTTTTTTTCCTTTCTCTTTTCTTTTTTCCTTTTATTCCTTCCCTTTATCACTGTGTTATCGGATGTCTGGTGTGCCATGACACCTTCCTCCTCTCAATCCCCATTGTCTCCCAATTTTTCATTTAATTTTCAAAGAAATTTTAGGACACAGCAAAGTCACACACGGAGTGCCGGAGACTCCCAGATACCAAACCACCCCCCCTTCCTCACCCCATATTAACTACCCCCTTTTTTTTTGGTTGTTAGCATAGTTATACCTGTTATGCAGATAGCAAAATATAGCAACTAAACATTGTCAGTGATTTACAGTATAGTTTACAGTTTAGATGATACAGTTTAATAATTTTGTTGAGATTTACCATGTCCTGTGTCCATTACTGTAAGGTAATGAAAACCTTCCCCATGACCACCAAACAACTCATTAGATCTTGACTGTTCCCTTCTCCCCAGCCCCCCAGGCCCGTGAGACCCCCCCTCTCCCAACCCATGGAATGTCAAGATTCACAATTACATGCCCTGGGGATTTGAACCAGCCCTTCCTAATCCAACCACCCCCCAGTGCTGCACCACCTAACCCAGGAACACCACCACTCATCTGAGCCATCCCCCAACATGCAACTTCACTCTATCCCTTTACCATAGATTATGTCCATATGGGTGATGGCTCAAAGCCTGCTCTTCTCTTACTCTTCCTTGTTAACCTATCTTTCAGACAATGGTTCTCAGGGACTGCTCACATTCCTCAGTTCAGATCAGTGAGGTCATATACTGTTCATCCTTCAGTGCCTGGCTTGCTTCACTCAACATAAGTTTTTCAAGATTCATCCACGTTATTCCATGTGTTAGCACTTTGTTCCTTCTTACAGCTGAGTAATATTCCATTGTATGTATGTGCCACATTTTGCTTATCCATTCGTCTGTTGATGGGCACCGGGGCTGATTCCAACTTTTGGCAATGGTGAACAATGCCGCTATGAACATTGGTGTGCATATATCTGTTTGTATTTTTGTTTTCAGTTCTTCTGGGTATATACCCAGCAGTGGAATTACTGGATCATATGGAAGATCTATTGCTAGTTTTCTGAGGAACCGCCAAACTGTCCTCCACAGTGGCTGGACCATACCGCAGTCCCACCAGCAGTGGATGAGGGTTCCTATTCCTCCGCATCCTCTCCAACATT
This sequence comes from Tolypeutes matacus, assembly GCA_026826555.1. NCBI lineage: Eukaryota > Metazoa > Chordata > Mammalia > Cingulata > Chlamyphoridae > Tolypeutes > Tolypeutes matacus. The sequence continues at coordinate 10,050,191 of JAKSZT010053798.1, forward strand.
TAGTGTCTCCTGTTTTTTTAATAGCTGCCATTCTGATGGGTGTAAGATGGTATCTCATTGCAGTTTTGATTTGCATTTCCCTGATAGCAAGTGATGTTGAGCATTTTTTCATGTGCTTTTTAGTCATTTGTATTTCTTCCTTGGAGAGGTGTCTTTTCAGGTCACTTGCCCATTTTTTATATGGGTTGTTTGTCCTTTTATTTTCGAGGTGAAGGATTTCTTTATATATGCAGGATATTAGTCTCCTATCAGATATATGGTTGCCGAATATTTTTTCCCATTGGGTAGGCTGCCTTTTTATTTTCTTAATAACATCCTTAGAGGTGCAGAAGTTTTTAATTTTGAGGAGATCCCATTTATCAATTTTTTCTCTTGCTGCTCGTGCTTTGGCTGTGAAGTTCATGAAACCATTTCCTATTACAAGGTCCTGTAGATGCTTCCCTACATTATCTTCCAAGGTTTTTATGGTTTTGGCTCTTATATTTAGATCTTTGATCCATCTTGAGTTGATTTTTGTATAAGGTGTGAGATGGTATTCTTCTCTCATTCTTTTGAATATGGATATGCAGTTCTCCAAGCACCACTTGTTAAAGAGGCCACTCTCTCCCAACTGAGTGGGCTTCGTGGCCTTGTCAAATATCAGATGACTGTATATGCGAGGATCTATATCAGAACTCTCAATCCGGTTCCATTGGTCAGTAGGTCTATACTTGTGCCAATACCACACAGTTTTGATCACTGTAGCTTTGTAGTATGTTTTAAAGTCAGGTAATGTGATACCTCCAACTTCATTTTTCTTTTTCAATATATCTTTGGCAATTCAGGGCCTCTTGCCTCTCCAAATATATTTTGTGGATAGTTTTTCCAGTTCCTTAAAAATTATAGTATTGACTTTTATTGGGATTGCATTAAATCTGTAGATTAGTTTGGGTAGGATAGACATCATGATGATGTTTAGTCTTCCCATCCATGAACAGGGAATATTTTTCCATTTATTTAAGTCGTCTTTGATTTCCTTGAACAGTGTTGTGTAGTTTTCTGAATATAAGTCCTTTACATCTTTAGTTAAATTTATTCCTAGGTATTTGATTCTTTTATTTACTATTGTAAATGGTATTTTTTTCCTGATTTCCTCCTCAGTTTGCTGGTTATTGGTGTACAGAAATGCTACTGATTTTTGAGCGTTGATCTTATAGCCTGCAACATTACTGAACTCCTTTATAAGTTCTAGAAGCCTTGTCGATTTCTCAGGGCTTTCTATGTAAAGGATCATGTCATCTGCAAATAATGAAATTTTTACTTCTTCTTTTCCAATCTGGATGCCTTTTATGTCCTTTTCTTGTCTCAGTGCTCGTGCAAGTACTTCTAAGACAATGTTAAATAGGAGTGGTGATAGTGGGCATCCTTGTCTTGTTCCCGATCTCAGAGGGAGGCTTTTAGGATTTCACCGTTGAAAATGATGTTAGCTTTGGGTTTTTCATATATACCCTTTATCATATTCAGAAAGTTTCCATCTATTCCTATCTTTTGTAGTGTTTTTATGAGGAAAGAGTGCTGTATTTTGTTGAATGCTTTTTCTGCATCTATAGAGATGATCATGTGATTTTTTTCTTTCAGTTTGTTTATGTGGTTTATTACATTGATTGATTTTCTTATATTGAACCATCCTTGCATACCTGGGATGAATCCCACTTGGTCATGGTGTATAATCCTTTTGATATGTTGTTGAATGCGATTAGCAAGTATTTTGTTAAGGATTTTAGCATCTAGGTTCATTAGAGAAATTGGTTTGTAATTTTCCTTTCTTGTGGTATCTTTATTTGGTTTTGGTATTAGGGTAATGTTGGCATCACAGAATGAGTTAGGTAATATTCCTTCTACTTCTATTTTTTGGAAGAGCTTAAGTAGAATTGGTGTTAGCTCTTTCCGGAATGTTTGGTAGAATTCAGCTGTGAAGCCATCTGGTCCTGGACTCTTCTTAGTTGGGAGGTTTTTAATGACTGAGTCTATCTCTTTACTTGTAATTGGGCTGTTGAGTTCATCTATTTCTTCTTTCAACAATGTCGGCTATTTGTGGGTTTCTAGAAACTTGTCCATTTCCTCTAAATTGTCATTCTTGTTGGCATATAATTTTTCAAAGTATCCTCTTATGATACTCTTTATTTCTGTGGGGTCAGTAGTGATATCACCTTGCTCATTCCTTATTTTATGTATTTGCATCTGTTCTCTCTTTTTCTTTGTTAGTCTGGCTAAGGGTTTGTCAATTTTGTTGATATTCTCGAAGAACCAGCTTTTGGTTTTGTTTATTGTTTCCAGTGCTTTCTTATTCTCTATTTCATTTAGTTCTGCTCTAATCTTGGTTATTTCCTGCTTTCTACTTCCTGTACGTTTAGTTTGTTGTTGTTTTTCCAATTCCTCCCAGTGTGCAGTTAGGTCTTCAATTTTAGCTCTTTCTTCTTTGTTAATATATGAATTTATGGCTATGAACTTCCCTCTCAGGACTGCTTTCGCTGCATCCCATAGGTTTTGATATGTTGTGTTGTCATTTTCATTAGTTTCAAGGTAGTTATTGATTTCTTTTGAAATTTCCTCTTTGACCCACTGTTTGTCTAAGAGTGTGTTGTTTAACTTCCATATTCTTGTTTCTAACCTGTTTCTCTGGCCCTTAGTGATTTCCAAGTTCATTCCATTGTGGTCAGAGAAATTACTTTGTATAATCTCAATCTTTCTGAATTCATTGAGTGTTGTTTTGTGGCCTAGCATGTGGTCTATTTTGGAGTATGTTCCATGTGCACTGGAGAAGAATGTAAATCCCGCTATTTGGGTGTAGTGTTCTGTATATGTCTATTAAGTCCAAATCTTCTAATGTATTGTTGAGTGCCTTAGTTTCTTTATTGATTCTCTGCCTAGATGTTCTGTCTAATGATGATAGTGGTGTGTTGAAGTCCCCTGCTATAATTGTAGAGGAATTTATTTCTCCTCTTAGTTTTTCCAGAGTTTGCTGCATGTATTTTGAGGCTCCTCAATTAGGTGTGTAAATGTTGATGATTGTTCTCTCTTCTTGTGAGATTACTCCTTTTACTAATATGTAGTGTCCATCTTTGTCTCTTACAATAGTTGTGCATTTAAAGTCTATTTTGTCTGATATTAGAATAGCTACTCCTGCCCTTTTTTGACTATTGCTAGCTTTTAAAATGGTTTTCCAGCCATTCACTTTCAGCCTCCTTGAATCCCTGGGTCGAAGGTGGGTTTCTTGTAGACAGCATAGAGATGGATCATATTTTCTTATCCATTCTGCCAATCTGTGTCTTTTGATTGGTGAATTTAATCCATTAACATTCAGTGTTATTACTCGTAACGAATTTCTTACTTCAGTCATTTTTTCTTTGGGTTAATGTATGTCATATGTTGTTTAGTTTCTCTTTTTGACTTTTCAGTTGTTTTTAAACTCTCCTCCAACTCTCTCTCCTTTGTTTTTTTCCTTTCAACTTGTAGAGATTCCTTTAGTATTTCTTGAAGTGCTGGTTTCTTCTTAACATACTCTCTTAATTGCTGTTTATCTGTGAATATTTTGAACTTTCCATCATTTTTGAATGCCAATTTTGCTAGATAGAGAATTCGTGGCTGGAAGTTTTTTTTCTTTTAGTGTTTTGAGTATGTCATACCACTGTCTTCTTGCCTCCATGGTTTCAGCTGAGAAATCAGCCCTTAATCTTATTGTGCTTCCCTTGCATGTGATGGTTCTCTTTTCTCTTGCTGCCTTGAGTATTTTCTCTTTGTCTTGAGCATTGGACAATTTGACAAGTATATGTCTTGGAGTTGGCCTGTTGGGATTTATACTATTTGGGGTGCGCTGTTCTTCCTGGATCTGCACATCCATCTCTCTCAATAGAGTTGGGAAGTTTTCAGCCATAACTTCCTTCAACACACCTTCTGTTCCCTTTCCCTTCTCTTCTCCTTCTGGGATGCCCATAATGCGTATGTTTGTGCGTCTTGCATTATCGGTTAATTCCCTGAGACCATACTGGATTTTTTCTATCTTTTTGTTTATCTTTTCTACAATCTCTTTGATTTCAACTGTATTGTCTTCCATATCACTAATTCTTTCCTCTGCCTGTTCAAATCTGCTGCCATGTGAGTCCAGCGTCTTTTACATTTCTTGACTTGTGTCTTTGTTCGCCATCATATCCATTACCTTTTTAGGTGTGTTAGCTATTTCTGCAGTATGTTCTCCCAGTGTCTTCTTTATATCCTTAATCTCTTCCTTCAGTTCTTTAAGTTGGTCCATGATATTTGTTTGGATAGCTTTGATTAGTTGTTCAATGTACTGAATTGCTTCCTGGTTATTATTTTGTGCATTGGACTGGTCCATGTTTTCCAGTTTCTCAGAGTCATTTGTATTTTTCTGTTGCCCTCTGGTCATCATATTATCTTGATGGGTTTGTTCAGTTGATTAGCTTTTCTCTATGCTCTAGAATTTTATTTAGCTGTTGGTTCTGCGTGTGAGTTAAGTTTTCTCTTTGGCAGTTTTTCTTCTTATTTTATTTCCTTGCTTCTTTCTATGTTCCCTTGAATGCAAAAGGTTAGGGCCAGAGGAATCAAAAGATGTAAGGAAGGCAGAAAGATAATAGAAATATTGATAAAAGTTAGAAGAGGGGCAAAATGAGACTTAATGAGATGAATATTTAACTTGTGTAGGCAGTGTAGAGTACTAGGAAAAAATATGGAGTTCCTACAATGGACTGGGAAAACAAATGGAGGAATATATATATAGTGATTTAGAAGGCTAGAATTATGAAAAGGGAGAGAAATAGTAAAGAAAGGTCTGAAAGGAAAAAAGTTAATACTAATAAAAAAAGAAATAAAGAAGAAGAAGAAGAAAACAAAATAGATGGGATAGAAATTGACACCCTTAAGTTGTGGGCCTATGAAAAAATGTTGTCTCTAAGAGCCACAACAGAAAACAGAAGGCAGAAAGATGCAAGAAGGATTAGCAATAATTTGTAATACAGAATCAATATATACAGCGAGTGGGAAATTACTGAATAAGAAGCCCAACAAAGAAGCAACAAGCTGGCAGCACCTATTAAAAAAAAAATAGAAGGAAAAAGGAAGAGGGGAGGAAAAAGGAAATAATAGCAATAGACTAGAAAGTAACAGAGAGAAACCAAAGATCCACACAGGCAAGCAGTCAAACAGAGCTAAGGGGGGTCATTGATTCCCCTAGGGTCCACGTGGATCCTTCCTGCCTACTTGTGTTTATCAATGAATTTCCCCACAGGGTTCTATATGCAGGTCCTGAAGCAGCTTTAGCTATTAAACTAAATTAAAAAGAATTTATTTTTCATTTGTTGAGGTGATCTCACTTTTTTTTTTTTTTTTAATTTTTATTTTTTTAGCCAAATGCAGGACCCAAAATAATTCCTCCTCTAGACCAACCCCCTTACGGAAGGGACACTAGCTGGGCCCGTGGAAATTAATCAAGCACGTCCCACTTTCCGGACTCCCCAGGTTAGCTGAAGCTCTGATGTTAGTCAGTGAGGAGTGCTAAAGACGGCGGATTCCGCCCCTTCTGGCGCCGAGCTCGAGCGTCACCGGGCTGCTCAGTAAATCAGTTTGAGTGCAGATTCGCGTCTGCTCTCAGCCTAATGGTGCTTCAGGTCGGCTTATCTGTTCCCCAAAGCTATGGGGCGGTACAGGCAGCCAGATCGATGTCTAAAAATATAAAATACCCTTCCCTGTCTTCCAACAGAACCCTCCCTTTTTTAGGAAGTGTCCCTTCCTCCTGGCTCCGCAGTGGCCCGGGTCTTATCCCTGGGTGGCTAGGGAAATCAGCTGCGTTTCCCGACCAAAATCGCCACTCCAGTTCACCGGGTGCTGATTAGCTCTTTTGCTCTGTTCACACAAGGTCCAAGCGGCGCCAGGCAGCCAGATCCCCAGAAAATAAAACTTTTTCGCCCCGCCTGCGGCTCTAAATGTCCGTTTTATTTAATTTTATTATTTTTTCCCTAACCGCAGGGCTCAGCCGCCTATACCAACCTCCACCAGCAGCCTCAAAACTCACGAATCTCCACTGTTCCGTCCACGCCTCCGATCCGCGCAGATAGATGTCCTAAGCTTCTCACTCCACGCGTGCACAGCACAGACCCCCAGGCAGGACCCCGTCCACAATCCGCCTTGCTCTGGGAGCTTGCAGTGTGCGCCCTCCTACACTAACGCCATCTTGGCCCTCTCCGCAGAGTTTATTTCTAAATTGTCTAGGCCTGATGGGATATTCAAAGTTCTGTCCCATCTGGTGTGGAATTTAGAGATAGTCTATTGTCTTTTATCCAACTTTGAGTATGTCCAAGTATTGACTTGCAGATTTCCTTTCTAACACCACCAAGTGTCCAGCTATTAGACTTAATGGGCAGGATTCATCATTTATTTCCCTACCAGAATTTTACAGCCATCTCTGGGCACAGATTGACAACCATGTTTAGTTCCTTCCAGCAACTCTGCCTTGCTCCCCAGAGACTGGTCACTGTGTCTTAAAAGATATGCAACTATCGTCCCATAATTTCATGTGCATGTTCTTTTATGATTCTATGGTTCTTCTTTTGTTAGGGCAGAATGATTTAGGGTTGCAAGATGCCCTTGGACTTCTGTTTCCCACTCCTCAAACTAACTATCTCTCTACATAAAAGTGGACACATGAAGAGAAGCCCCTAGAATTCTACCAGGGCACTTGGTACAAAAGAGGCTGGCAGTAATTTTTCTAGGGTTAAAGGAATGTGAGACAATAGAATCTACCCGGGGGGTGAGCATAAGGGAATTATCGTGACTGGCAATGTGTAATCCTGCATGTGCCCTGGCTTCTCCATATGTGCCTAACTGGAATATGGAGTTTGACTCCTCTCCACTATCAGACCTCCATCACACCAGAGATGCAGCTGTGGAGCTGGGCGGGAAACAATCCTAGTGATTAGCCATCTCTCTGCCTCTTTGTGGGCAATCGTTGCTTTATTTCATGTCTCCAAACCCCAGCCAGTTTTTCCAAGAAGGAAACAGAATTAAGTTTATGTCACTGGCAGTTATCAGGGTCTAGAATTTCTGCCTAATTTCTGTTTGGCTTGGACACCATTACAGATATATGATATAACTTCATTCATCCAGGCCCTTCTTAGTCCAGGTGCCCAGATGACAGCTCAAATTGCCTGCCTTCATCCTTTCAACTGGTTTGATTTACAATATTTTTGTAAGTGGAAGGGAGAATTGTATTTCCTATTTGAAGACGGCAAGATTGATATTTCAAAAGTCTTTAAATGTAAATGAATAAGTTGTTGTATTTTTAAAGAAGTAGAACATCTGGGAAACAAGTTTTATTGTTTAAACATACGGTGACCCATTAATGGAGAATCGCTATGTTACAAAATGAAACAACAAAAACTTTATAGTGTTTAGGATTACAAAAAGTGATAGAAGCCCAATACATTGGGTTGAAATGAAAGTAGCGCCTTTTATTATTTAAAATAATGAGACACAGCCATAAACTTTACATTACTAAGAACTATGTATTGGAAGAGAGTAGAAATAGAGAATTCTGTTTGGAAATGGGTCGTTTAGCACTTTGAGAAGTGCCATAAAAGCTGTGTATTGCACTTTGAGTACCTCCAGTAATAATTTATAGTATACAGACAGCCCTTGGGTTTAGACATTGGTGTTTATTGGTGGCAGGGGCTTTGAGCAGAGCAGAGGCAGACTGAGAAAAATAGCACCTCGATCAGGAAGTAATTAGATTATAACAGACTAACATGTTGCTTCTCAAACGAGGTTGAGAATAAAATGAGTTGAGAGCAAAACTAAATGTGCCACAATGAGAATAAGTGGTGGAAGGTGAGGTCTCTGGAGACACACACAGCCATCGCTGTGGCAGAAGGCACAGGAAGTGTTCCCACAGCGTGGTGAGAGCAGCCGGCCAGCGGGGCCAAGGCTTGCCTGGCACAGCTAACTCAGTGGGCAAGCATCAGAGCCATTCAACCATGCCCTCTTCACTACAGAGCTTTCCACATTTCTCTAAAGACGAACAACTACCATTTCACTTTCTTCTAAGTTTAGGAATTGCTGAGGACACTTATGCCTCGTCCCTGATTGACCAAAGGCCAGAACCCATTTCTGATGGAAGCACATCACACCTGCCACTGAGCCTGCCCTGGACCACAGGGGTGCCTGGCACTTGATTTGCTATATGTGCTTCTGGATTTATAGGCCTTTTTCATTAGCATTCATCCCCTGATTATGAAGGATGAGAAAGTATTCATTTTTCCAGGGTTAACTCAAAGAAACTGTGCCAAGGTTTGATTAAAAGAAGGCATTGAGGGAAATAATGCATAAAAAATAAGGAAGCAGAAGAATTCAGAAGCTATAAAAGTATGGTTGACATGACCAAGGTAGAGACACTTGGGAAAGAGAGAACCCTACCTAATAGCTGTCTTCAGACACTTGAATTCCTGACTTACAAGGAAGAGATTATACTGGTTTTGGATCCCAAGTTCAAAATTAAAATCAGTGAGTAAATTTCATACTTAGTTTTCAACTCACTGAATGGAAGAATTTTATACTAATTAGAACTAGTTAAAAATAAAATGTTTGTGGATGTTTGTGGAGGGGATACTTTGTATTTAATGTGTTAAAAAATAAGCTATAAACCATGAATTATTAAAATCAATGCTGTAATGTCTCATGAGATTTTGTGAATTCCAGAATTTTTCTACTGTATCATAGAAAATAAGTATTTCCAGTGTATGCTAACACTCAATAGTGTCAGAAGCAGTGGTGATAATCAGGTGTTGTGAAATGGATTCTTGCCCCAGGGACCACAGGCTTTCACCCACATGAAGTTCTTGAGGAGGAACATGGGACATGGCAAATTAGGGATAAGCAGTGCTTCATTTTCTGCTGAAGCATTGGCTCCAGAGGGTAAAGGGAGAATTCTGGTGGACTGGAACACTGAGATCACCATGGAGCGGGATGAAGGGGTCCCACCATTGCAAGTCTTGGAGGCAATTCCTGACTCTGTCACGTTCCTCTGGATTCTCCCCAAACCTGGGTGTCTGCATGGAATGACAAATGAGGAGAACGGGAGAGTGGTGGTGAGGGCTTCAAAACAGTGAAAGCGCAGGTTACAAACTGACCACCCCTGGTGTGGGAGAAAAGAGAAATTTACATCCATGTGCGGACTTTTGTGTTTCAATAATTTTATTTCTCAAATAGATATACCCTCAGGAAAAAAATAAAGACCCGTTTAAGATAAAAAGTGACAGTCTCTTTCAATCCAAACCCAGCCCATATAATTCTAACCAGCTGATAACTACTATTCACATGAATGTTAACAAAAACACTGTAAGAATTGATTTTGTGTCTACTAATAAGTTTTAGCGTGTAGGTGAATATGCAAATGCAGCCTCCAAAAGTAAAGGGAATCAGCCCCACACAGATCTATTTTCTGTGGTGGCAAGGAAGAATCTCAAAGAGCAGGTAGCATATATGTTAAAACTAGAAGGACATGAAAGAGGAAGCCACAGATATGTCTACAGGGAAACAGCGAATACAAAGGACCTGCTATTAGAGGAAAGTTGGTTGGCTTGAGAGATAGTAAAGAGGCAGGAAGAATGGGCAAGAAGAAAAAGATGAATAGAAAAGTCAGTCAGGGGGACAGGGCAATCAGAAGAGAGTATCGACAGTTCCTCCCACCACAACAACCCACCTACATGGTGGTCGTATACTCCCTGCTGCCAGATGTGAATACCTCAGGATTCTCTCAAAACCAGTTTCTCATTCCTGCCCTAGTTCCCATCCCTTCTCTCCTACTCAGGGACATTCCTTCAGATATTCTCTTCTCTACCTCATGTATCATCAGTTTCCCCCTCATGTTGGATAATTTCCATCATTAAACAAGCATATCATTGTTTTTTCCACCTTGAAAGAACAATCTCTGGATCCCCTACCTCCCTCTATTTCTACTTCATCTCTCCGTTCAACTGATAGTAAATTTTCTTGAAAATATTGTCAATTCTCACTGTCTCCAATTTAGTCGCATTTACTCTTAAACCCATTACATTTTCTTTCACCCATACCATTGCATAAATCCACAGCTATTAGGTACACCGTTTTTTTCCACATGATAAATCCAGTGGTCATTTTCCATTCCTCACCTTACTGACCAGCATTTACCATGGCTGGTCATTCCATTCTGGAAATTCTTTCTTCATATGGCTTCTCAGACATCTCTTCCTGTCATTTTATTTTATTACTTCATTTTTATTTTATTTGTTTTATTTATATTTTTTTATTGTCTTTACTGTCTGCTCTTCTTAGTCCCATACACTGGCCTTTCACCATCTCCTCAATCTCAGATCAGAGTGTCTCACAGCTCAGTTCTTTTATTCAATTCTTTTTTTGTATTTAATTTTTTTATCCATTTTTAAAGAAGCTCTATATTACATAAATGTTACATCAAAAATATATAGGGGATTCCTATATACCTCATCCCTTCCCCTCCCACACTTTTCCCCATTAACAACTTCTTTAATCAGTGTGGTACATTTGTTACAATTGATGAACCCATATTGAAGCATTACTACTAACCATGGTCTATAGTTTACATTATGTTTTAAACTTTGCACTGCACGATTTTATAGATTTTGACAAAAAGTATAATGGCCTATATGCATCATTGCAATATCATGCACAACAATTCCAGTATGTAAAAATGCCCCATGTTCCACCTATTCTTCCCTTCCCCTCCCCTCAGAACCTCTGGTGGACACATCTTTTATATCAATGGTACAAGTTCTTCCATTACTAGAATAATAATGTTTACTTTAGTCCATATTTGCATTCCCCACTTATGTTTGCTCATTCCTCCATCTTGAAGATTTTGGGATGGTGATGCCCACTTTGCTTCTGATTGAAAGGGAGCTTAGATTCCATGGGACAGAAAGATGGAACTATCTTGCTTGCAGTTGCAGATATTCTCTGCTTCTTGGAATGGGCATTGTCCATTTAGTTAGTTGTCCTGGGTGAGTAGGTGTTGGCTGTGACTCTGTTGAGATTCAGGGCTCACCTGGTTCAATTCTTTATCTACATTCGCTCTCTTAGAGAGCTCTTCCATTGTATTTAAGAACACATATATTTGCTGTTGATGGATAAAATTGTTTTCCAGCCCAGACCCCATCCCAGGATTTCAAATCATGCATGTATAGTGGGTACCTAAATTTGAACCATTCCATAATCAAAATCTTGATCTCTCACCAGGAAATGGTAACTATATCTTTCCAGTTTCTCAGGCCAAACAAAACTTTTTTTGTATTCATTCTTGATGAATCTCATTTATCATGTATGCCCAACCCATCACTAAATCCTATCAGCTATACTTTCTAAATATAACCACAATTTATTTCTTTTGGCCTCCTCCCACTACACCATCACCTTGGTCCAAGCTACCAGGACCGCTGCCAGGACCTCTCCCATGGATGCTTGTAATTTCCTCCTCATGATTCTTCCTGTTCCCAGATCACTCTTATCACTTATATCAGACAAGCAAGAGTAAAGCTGTTAAAAACCTAAGTTCACTAATCTCATAACTATCCCAGTGAATCAAACTCAAACTCACAACTGCCTTCCTCACCTCCTCCAGGTAACTGCAAATTTTCCTTTCTCAGTGAGATCTTTCCTGACAACCTTATTTAGAGTGAGCAATATGTAAACTGCTCCCCCACTTGGACACTCTCTTCCTAGTTAACTTATATATTTGTTCCTTCATAGTCCTTATCGCTAACTGGCAACTTAAATATTATACTTATTTGCTTGCTTATTACCTTTCAACCCCATTTGGATGATAAGCTCCATGTGCAGAGTTTTTCTTTGCAATGTAGCCAACTCCCAATCACTGCTACCTCCCTCTACTCAAAGGCATTGTTTTCCTGACCTCTGCCCCCATAGTTTAGTGGAGGTAGTTTATAAATTCTATAGAAACAGTAATCATAAAGTATGTAAATTTTTGGATCTGGTTTTTTCCATGAACATTATTTTGTGAAATTCATCCATGTTGCTATACGTAGCTGTAGTTGTCTATTTTCAACGGTGCATGGTATTCCTTGTGAAAATATCACCTTTTGTGTGCCTTTTCTTTTGTCAATTGCCATTTGTGTTTTCCTGCTTTTTGGTAATGTCAATTAATGCATCTGTGAGTATTATCATTCATTTATGTTGGTGCACATGTCCCATTCTGGAAAGTATATGCCAAGGAATAGAATTCCAGGCATAGACTCAACTTGCTTGTGATATTTTCCCATTTTATGTGTTTCGTTTATGATGTTTGCATCTGTGTTTGTGAAAAATATTGGCCTATAATTCTCTTTCCTTCTAATGCACTTGCCAAGTTTTAATATCAAGAGTATGTTGGCTTCATAAAATGAGTCAGGGAGTATTTCTTCTTTTTCCACTAGTAGAAAAAGTTAACAGTAGGCTGTCTTAGTTTCTCCATCAATATTTAGTGGCATTCATCATTGTATTAAATTAATAATAACATAAATAATAAATTAGCCTGCCTAATAGATACATATATCAGAGTTATAGATATTATTTATTCATATAAAATTTGATCGTTTTTTCTGTTATAATCCAAGGTTAATGGGATGTAGACTGAGAGATGGCAATGTGCATGCAGGAAACTTCTTGATGTTCTTTGTAAGTGCACCTATGGAGTGAGGAAAACAGGATTGTGGGAGAAGCTGAGTTGGGGTGAAGTTGCCATGGAGGTGTCAGCTCTGGTGCTATCATAACATTCAGAGTTGTCTTAAATAGAGGAATTGAGGTGAGGGGGATGGGCCTGTGTACCTTCCAAATGGACCTATCATTGGATACAGTCTACCCGTGGTAGGATCTCATAGAACACCAAAGTGGATATCATCCAACACAGAGGTGCTCCTGAGGCCTCTGGAGACACCCAAGTTCTATATAAGTGGGGATAGCTCCAGAGATTGATGCCTTATCAGTGAGCTCTACTTTGGAATCTGTGCTCCCAAGAGTGACAGAGTTGGGCTCAAATAAGTCCTCCCTGCACATGGTCCATCAGTCCCTTCTATTCAAACCTATATGTGATGCTGGAGTTTGGAGGTATACTTACAGAGACTGGAGCCTCTGGCCTGCCTAGGTGCCAGCTGTGCCTGGACAATCTCGATGGAGCTGCAACTCCTACTATACAGCTCAATGGGCATATCCAAGTCACCTGGTAAGGAGACGATGATGGACAACGGCCATCCCAGGGAATGGAGAGAGCATGCAGCTGCAGGCAGGATAATCCCATCCACCGTATCCATGGGATATAAGCCCACTCTCACTTGGAGGCGGAGTGGACATCCCTATTCCAGTCCCCTCAAGATTGGGGGAAGAGCTATGGACTAGAGTGGACTTAATGGTGTTCTCTTGTAGACATATTGTGATTCAAGCAATGGAAGAAATTATAATAGTGAGATGGAGCCAGTGGCCACTAGATGCTGTCAGGGCAGGGAGGGGAAAGGCAGTTGTAATACAGGTGCTTTTTCAGGACTTGGGGGTTGTCCTGAGTGATGTTGCAGTGACAGATATAGGCTATTTTATGTCAGCATATACCATGCAGAACTGTGTGGGAGAGAGTGTGGTCTGCAATGTGAACTATGGTCCATGCTTAGTGGCAAAGCCCCAGGATGTGTATATCTATTGCAGGTGATGTGCCACACTAATGAAAGATGTTTATGTGGGATGTTATGAGAGGTGTGGGAGGTGGGGAACATGGGAATCCCTGTAATTTTTGTGTAACATTTATGTAATCTAAGCATCTTTTAAAATATATATTTAAAAAAAACATTAAAAAAAGATTACATTTTAAATATTACATTTAAAAAACAAACAACAAAAAAAACTGCATAGTCACAGTGCAAATTAGAGTAACTAAAAAGAGTCTTAAAAAAGGTCTTTTAAATGTTATCTTACATTTAAACTTGTTTTGTAAGAGAATGAAAATTATAACAGTAAGTCTTGTGTTTTTGTGTTAAAAAAAAAAAAAAAAGATAGCATCATAGGACAAATTGCATAAAACCTTACCATAGATTGAATATGTCTCAGATCATCTTATTCCATTAGAGCCAATGAAGGATGTATGAGGGAGCCTCAGATTTGAATTTTAGGAATATTACTTCTGTGATAAATGATAGGGTTTTCAAAATTTGATTCTAAATATATCTGTCTTTATATTTTCTCTTACAATCTTTGTCCATTTCTGTATCTTGGCTTCATGTCAAGCCAGGCAGGGAACTTAGTCTCTAACCTTTATCTCATATACAGAACTCTTCACATATGTTAAACAAAGGAATTTCACTAGCATAGAGAGGTTGTGATTTTATGGGTTTGTAGAGGCATTTTGGAGAGACAAAACAGATCCATATCCCAGAAAGTCAAAAAGTTGAAGTTGAATATATGTAACTCTTCATAATAGAAATGCGTTATTTACAGTATCAAACTTGACCGTCTTCCCCTTCATTCCTTTTCCTCCTCCCTGACCTCTGTTCTTTTCATTCCTCAGCCCTCCCATCGATATTTATGTCTAATGAAGAGACACTTAGCTGAATAGTTTTTCCTTACCATTGACTAAAACTTGCTCCCAAGACTTCTACCAAGTTGTAACCAAAAATTAAGACATTTTACTTAGCAAAGACAGTTTATTTATCCTCAAGAAGAAACTTGATAGCATCAGTTTAAATAATGCTATACTTCCTCAAACTGTAAATAAAGGAAACTGAAGAACAGAAAAGCTATGTGATATTTCTAAAGTTTCATTCAGAATGCATGAGAAATCTAATATTAGAGTCTACGTCTACTCCAAAACTCAAATGCAGATTTTCCAAGTACGAAGATTGTGTTCCCTATAAACATGCAGGACTGCAGTTGGTGTATTTTAAAATGGTCGACTATAAACTATATCCTTAAGCATTTGGTTGAACATGTTTCATCATGTTAAATTACAATATAGACAAAAGATACGTTTATATGTGGGAAGACTTAAGACTGCAATAAAACTATCTCAGCATAAAAACACAATAAATGGATTTTAAAAGACATATACTATTTCTGCCTCATTTAAAGTATTTTAACTGGAAAATTTACATTTTTATTTACTATGGTAAATTCAATGAGTTTTGATCCCATCAGAAACAAAATTAAGATATCAGAGAAAGAGAAAATTTTCAAAAGACATATATAATACCCAGGCTTAAAATATATTTGGAGTTCTGGTGGACCAAGTTGGCATTATATGATGCTCCAAGGTGCCATACCCTCACTAAATCTCAGTATAACTAGCAAACAACTGGCAGAGCCATCTTCCTCAAAACTCTGTAAATCAGCTACGGGATTAAAGTAGCTAAAAGAGTGCAGAATGAGGAAAACAGCTTTTAAAATAGTAGGCGAATCCCATGATGCCCTTGGCCCCTCCATGGTGTCCTAGCCAGCATAGCGTAGAGTCACCATTTGTTCCTATTGTGCATCCATAAGATCTGGTAATTCCATATTAGGTATATACCCAGAAGTATGGATATGAGGGACATGAACACATATTTGCATGTTGATGTATGTAGCAGCATTATTCACAATAGCCAAAAGATGGAAGTAACCTAAGTGTCTGTCAAATGATGAATGCATAAACTAAATGTGGTATATACATACAATGGAATATTATTCAGTTGTTAAAAGGAATGAAGTCCTGATGCATGGATGAAACTTGAGGCCCTTTTTGTTGAGTGAAATAAGCCAGTCACAAAAGACAAATATTGTATGATTGCACTAATATGAATAAATTACAATAGGCCAACTCATAGAGTTTGAATCTAGGACATAGGTTACCAGGGCATATATTGGGGGTGTAGAATGGGGAGCTGATGTTTAATATGTACCGAATTTCTGTGTAGGTTGATTGGAAAGGTTTGTAAATGGACAGTGGTTGATGGCAACATATTATTGTGAGTGTAATTAACAGCCCTGAATTATATATTTGAATATGGCTGCAATGGGAATTTGGGGCTGTGGATGTTACTTGAATGAAAATTGGAAGATAAAACATGGGACTGTATAACACAGTGAACTCCATTGTGGATGATGGATTGTGGTTAATAATACAAGTAAAACAGTGTTCTTTCATAAATTATAATAAATGTACGACACTATTACAAGGTGTTAATATGGTGATATATGGGGGAAAATAGACCTATTGTAAACTATGAAAGAAATGGGAAAATCCCATGGTGCCCTTGATGGCCCCTCCACTGTGCCCTACCATGCACAGTGTGGACCCTCACTTTTCTCCTCTTGGGGGTCCCTGGTCCTACTCCTGAAGGAGCAGAGCAACCCTTTTGTGTATACTGGGGTGCTTATATGTCAGTGGGAGCCTGAAATCTGAAATCTGAACCAAGTCAGGAAACTCATCTCTGACTCACCATCCCAGAATATGCCTGCAGGCAGAAGTGGCTTGTGGACAGCTAAAGAAGTGTAAGAAACAACGAAGGCAAAGCGGCCAAGGGCAAAGGATTACCTACTTTAAGCCATCAAACAGAGCACCCATGAAGGGGAGATAGTCTATTTCATAAGGAATAGGAGGGGGCATTAGAATTCCTGTAAATGTGAGATTTCCTAAGATGAAGAGCAATCACAAGCCCAAGCCAAAACCCAGACTAAAAAAGACAGGTCCCTGCATTTCACATTGACCTGTGTGAATATGAACTACATGGAACTACAGTGAGCCCAAAGTAAAACATGGACTATAGTTAATAGCACAATTATAATAATCTTTCATCAAATTTAATAAATGAGCCGCATGGATGTAAGGTGTTATAAATAGGGTAGGATATGGGAATCCTATGTTTTATGTACGATCGTTCTAAAAATCTACAATTTCTCTAATTAAAAAAAACAAAACTATTTAAGTGGCAAAAAAATGGACCACAAGCATTTTTTATAACTTTTAATATTTTATAAATACTATTGTCACTGGCTGTTTCATCTGATGCAATATTTTGGACAAATATATTTCAGATTTTTTACTATTATAAATGATTTTGTAGCAGATATTCCTTTATATTAATAGTTTATACACTTAGTATCCTTCTTATATTTTCTAAGAGCAGAATTACTGGATTAAAGAGTAGACAGATTTTTTAAGAAGAATTTAAAATGCCAACATGTGCCAGAATAATTTATAATTCCCTACCTTGTATCTGAAAATGACTGTTACACTATCAGAAACACTACATATTTTCATTAAAATAATCTGAAAATTATACAACAAAAAACACTGCTAATTTGATAGATAAGTAATGCCATCGTATTTTAATTTGAATGTTTTGATTATTAATGAGTTGAACAACTTTCTTATGCCCATTGCTTGCATTGCTTTCGAATCTTAAGGAAGAACTTGTATCACTGATATGAAGGCAGTGGCCATCAGAGGTTCTGAGGGTAGGGAGAGGGAAGAAGAGGTGTAACATGGGCGCATTTTTGGGACATTGGAATTGTCCTGCATGACACTGCAATGATGGATAAAGGCCATGACACATTTTGTCATAACCTGTTAAATGTGTGGTGCAAAGTGTAAACTATAATGTAAACTATAACCCATGGTTAGTAGCAATACTTCAATATGGGTTCATCAATTGTAAAAAATGTACCAAACTAACAAAAGATGCTGTTAATGGGGAAAAGTGTGGGAGGGGGAAAGTATGAGGTATATGGGAATCCCCTGTATTTCTGATGTAACATTTACGTAATCTAAAACTTCTTTAAAAATCAAAAAATACATTTAAAAAACCTCAAAAAATACAATAAATGCTATAAAATGCCAGAGCATAATTAACAAGGATACATTTTTTTACATCCTGCTTCTTGCTCTAATGAAATGCTTTCTTGCATCCTGGTTCCCAAACTTTGTTCATTCTACTAAAAATAATAATAACAAGGGTAACAACATTAATTCTGGCTCACTATGGCAGGAAATCCCAGTGTGGAAACTACGGTTGCAGTGTGGAGAGAAAAAGTTGATTCGCTGACTGGGCTCCCTAGTTATTCTTGGAGCCTGTCTAGGATGTTTTTGTTAGCACAGCTCCTTAGCTATAGGTATAATAGCACGCATGCCTCACAATCTCTTTTCCTAGGAGTATGAGCATGTGCTCACACTCCTACAAACAAAAGGAAACAGCTAATATATATTATATTCCTATTGCCAGATTTTCTCTGGGTTCTTGGCTAAGCTACATAAAATGAAGCCAGGTTAGTTAGGCCAGTTATTTTTTAAGGGATGGAAGAGAGAGAAATGAGAGAAAATAATAGATCATGGGTCCCAGACAGAGAGGAAGGGGCTGAAAAGTGATAAAGGGGGCCAATTTACAGATTACAATTCCCCATTATAGATTATAAATGCCCAGGTTTTACTTGTGTGCTATTCCAGACAGGGGGAAAAAGGCAAGAGTAGGGGGCCATTCTGCTTTGGCGCTTGCCTTTTAAACCATTAATTATTTTGCCCTTTTGCTAATGACAAGGGAGGAGTCCCAGCTCCCCTGGGAAGGCCAAGTGATAAGGTCCCTGGAGAACAACTGGGACTTCTCCTGGCTTCCAGAGGAGATCTTGTTCCAAATGGGAGTTCTTGCAATTTCCTCCAGCAGCCATCTTGGGGGTACCAATGGCCATGTGGACTTCCTGCCAGGTTCCAGATCCATCTATTGATTCCCCATTTTACTAGCCTGTGTCATTTCCACCCCTCTCTTTTTGTGGGGGACATAATAATTTTGTACATTTCCTTATAAAGTCTCTCAATTGTAAGTAAAATATTGTAAGTAGAAGATACTCTTTGCCATGATTTCTTTAAGGGATGTTGGGATTTCCAAGCACTCTTTTACTGAACAATGTCAATAACCTGCCAACCTTTGCTAAAATTTGGTAAAGCTGATTTCAATATAATCAGACTCAACTAGTAAGCAATTAGCCGGGAAATCTCTCAGCATAACTCTATCAGACCTGTAAAATTATTAGATTTCTGAAATGTTTTTATTTAATTGTAAAATTCTTATTCTTGTAAGGAAATTTGGAACACACCAAAAAGATTACTGGGTGTCTCCAATGGAAATTTATTAAGGTACATGTGGTTTCCTAGCAAAGAAAAAGCCCTGGTCTACTTGCTGCCTTGTCCACTACTCAGATCATAGGCCTCTGGGTCGCTGTTGATTGTCCATACATTTTGTTTTATACAACTTTGTAAGTTGTAGATTGCTGATAACAATGAAAACAATCCTTGCCTATTAGACACACAAATGAATTAAGTTGATTGGAGCATCTTTCAACTGCCTCCTTCTTGTCCCACCACAGGAAAAAGTCTGTTCTTAGTTTACTTGTCAATCCATTTCAACATTCCTCACTCCGTATATACATATGTGCTCTGTTGACTTCTCTTTGGACTGGTGACACATCTGTCTAATTACCTGATAAATGATGAGTTAAATTCCCCACAGCCATTCTCTTTCCTGGACAATCCTCTTCCCTGTACCAAGCATTTTATGCCTTTTAGGCAACTGTAAAACACTATCTGTACCATGAAGATAGATCATGCTGACCTTGGAAAGTTGACCTGCAGTGAAAACTCGGGGTTTAATTAAAATCCCTTGTGTCCATATTAAACAGATACTTTAACAACTTAACTCAATGCTTGCCTATTGTTAGTCATCTCTCCGTTCATTTGTACAGAGCTTTGAGGACACCTTCTCATTTGATCTTGACGACACTGACCAACTGATGAGGCAACATTTAGAAGATTTATAAACAATTATCATTTTCCTATATTTCTATGAATCAGAAAAACAAAGGCATTTGGGAGATTACTCTTATATTATCTAAAAATACCAATTAAAAGAAAGTTGAAATACTCCTTTAATGATGCAATTGTACCTACATTTACTCATTCACCCAAAATAGTGATTCAGCATTGTTCAGGCACTACACTATACACCGTAGGCCGATTAACAATATAGCCACTGTTTCTCATGAATTTTACCCTAAATGGGGCAAACCATAAGTAAATAGTCACACAAATTCAAAAGAAAATGAGGTGTTACAGTCGATAGGCATTTGAAGAGGGTGGGGCATAATGATACCACATAATTTAAAACATTTTCTATTTTATAGAACAAATTTCTTGAGAGATTGCCAAACAGAATAAGAACTCTAATTCTAATATAAGCTAATTTCCACATGTTGATTGCTATGGGTGGAAAACATGTATGCAAAGAGCAAAAGTGAAAAATCAACTCATAACCAAAGCATTTAGGAACATTTCGAGATGGTAAGAACAGATGATAAAAATAAAATCAGCATTTAGATGGGAGTTTTTCTGTGAGCATTATTTAAAATTGTGTGCAGCAGGGGGAGAAAAAGGTCCTATTTTCCATATTTCTAGACAAGATTGAGATTAAAAAAAAATCAGTGTAATCTGCCAACCCTTGGCTTTGTACAGCACTATTAAAAACACGATTATCTTCTCACTAGATTCTTTTCTTATGGAAAATTTCAGCTGCAAGAGTGAAGTTAGACTGGAGAGAGACCCTGATGCCTCCCTCAAACAGGCAAAGCTTTTCCCTCTGCGTTTTCCTTACTGAGCTAATGTAAGTTAGTCATGGAGACAAAGCAAACAGCTGTGAAGGTGACAAACACAGCAGCTGCCCCGCTGGCTTCTGATAATCCCTAGGCAAACAGCAAAGCCAGAGGGAATGTGCATCCAGGCTTCTGAGAAGCATTTTATATGAAGTACACACAGCCATCCATGAGCTGTTACAGGTCATTGCTACATGCCAACTGTATTTTACATCTGGCATAGGTAAAAATCTTATACTTCATTTTAGGTTTACTGACTGAAGTAACTGGACTATGGATTACAACTGCATTCAAAATTTATTAGTGGGCAATAAGTAGACCCATGCTTTTTATATTTGCTAAGATATCACATGTCTGAATCCTACCTAAATTACATAGTGATGTGTTTTCTAGAAGGAAAAACATTATAATCCATGTTATTCTTTTTCAAGTAAAAGAGATAATTTGGAGAAAATATTGTGGTATAGTTTCCAAATATTTTTTTGTTTCAATCAATATGAAACATGTAGTTGATGTAATGGATGAATCACATATGATAAAACAAATGGCTTAGGAATGATTAAAAATAACATAAACTTTTAATTGTGAAAGAAAAAAGATACATATACCCTTTTTTAAAATTCTACAGACTCATTTCAGTTCTAGAATTCCAGCTCCTCATTTGCTCTAGACTGTACATCCCAGGCTAATTCTGAAAATATTGACGCATTTACTCATTCATTCAACAGATATTCATTAACCATAATTATTTTCCAGGTGCTATGATCAGACTTATAAATACTGAAATTGATAAGAAAGACATAAACCCTTCCATAGTGCAGTTTCTAGCCTAGCAGGGAAACAGAATTAAACAATTACATTACAATTAATGTAAAAACTTAGGAGAAAACAAAATAAGAATGGATAGAACCATTTTCTAGGCGTGTGTGATGACCCGGAGGTGTTACACATTTAAGGAGATGAAAATAAAAAAGTTATTGTGACTAAAACATAGAATTCAAGGATGGTGTACTGAAATAAAGTTGGAGAGGCTGTGACGAGCCATGGTAAACAATTTGGAACTTTTCCAAAGCTAGTGGAGGATCACTTACATGTTCCCTGTCCAGCTCTTATGTAGAAAGCTTAAGAACCATGAACTAAGGAAAGAGTAAAGTTAAAGAAAGCTAAGAACTAAAGGTCTGAGCAGTACCCAGATAAAATAACAATAGAAGGTTCTGACAGGCATGTCAAAGGAAATACTCATTTCATGAAGTCAAGACTAGACAATAGTGGGAGGGTCTAAAAAATAAGGTAGACAATGCATCTATTGGAATATAACTGATCCAAGATTATTGCTGATATTAAGAAGACCACTTCAAGAAAGTGGCATGGTTATGTTGACAATTGTCAGGAAAAGAATCCAGCAAGAGAGAAAGTAGAATGATTCAGAACAGGAAGGAATAGAGGATATAACTCAAATACAGATATCACAAATGGGCCAGCTGAGGAAAGAATACATTAGTAGGTATATTTCTGGGGTTGAAGATGTGAAGTTATTTCTGTGAATAGAAAATCAGATAGTACCCTGAGAGAGAGTATGGATATAAGTAGTAGTACAAGATAAAAAAGATTAAATCATTGAAATAATTTTGTGGAGGAAAATATTATCTAAGATTAATATCCAGGTACCTGTTATAGAAAACCAAAATAACAGTGGTTTAATTTACATAGATGTGTCTTTCTCTTCTATGTAGCAGTTGACAATGCTTCTCAAGGTATGTTATGGTGATTAAAAATCTTATTTTTCAATCAATTGCAGAGAATAATATTGTAAAATGCAATAAAAAGTGAGCAAAATCAAGTTACTATGAATGCTTCTAAATGATAGTCTCACTTGCTATACATTTTTCCATCATGCACTGACAATAAACAATAGGCACATTGTCATTGGCCCATGGATTATACTCTGCCTCACTAGAAAAAATCAATCCTGAAAGAATATGAAAATTCTGCTCCTCCAGTCCATTTAGGGACACAGGTGTCATGTCATGGAGCTCTTCATCTCATAACAGACTCACCCACAAGGAAGCCTGTGAACTGTGATCTTCATTTCCAGCCTGCCTAAAATGAAAAGAATCTCTTACTCTTAGAAGAGTAAGTAATCTCAAGTGAAGAACAAAGCAGATATTGAAGGACAAATGCAGTGTCTACCACAAGAGCATACAGAAATGTCAACTAGTGTGGGATAGTCTATAGCATTAGGCAACCAGGAGTTTAGAGTGGTTGCATTTTTCACGAATGTGAAATGTTCTTCAGCTTTGCTCAGCAACTCAGCTGGAGTCAACTGATGATTGAATTCATCCAGAACATGAATACTGACAGGTATGTCAGAAAGGTAATGATGCAGAAGAGATGAAGAAAGTGGCAATAGGGTGTTTAAAATTCTGAACTTGGGAGTATAAGTAGACCCTGTAGAGACAGCTATATATGGACAAAGCTGAAGGGTTGGTAGACTAGTGCTCACAGGAACTTGCAGAGCCAGTGCATTGGGAATAATTGGTAAAGTATTCTGGAGGTAGAGGAGGTGTGGTCAGAGCATGGGATGTACGGTGTATTAGTCAGGGTTCTCTAGGGAAACAGAATCAACAGGAGATATCCGTCAATAGTATGAGATTTTATGAGTCTCATAAAATCTGTGACAGTGAGGATGCACAAGTCCAGGTTCCGCAGGCAAGCTGCAAACCAGGGGCTCCAATGAAAGTTCAATGAAGGTCTTTGTTGAGTTTCCAGGAGATGCTGGCTTTCCAAAGACGAACTGGGAAATCTTCTCTGAATGCTCAAATCACTTCCCCTTATAAGGCGTTCAACTGATTGGATAAAACGTCACTCACTGCTGACAGCAATCTTCCTGGCTGATATAGATATAATCAGATATCTATGCAGTAAACTCACTAGTAACTAAAATCCATAAATATCCTTGTATTACAATTAGCCCAGTGCTTGCTTGACCAAACAACTGGGCACAATTACCTTGCCAAGTTGACACATTAGCCTAACCATCACAGTCCACCCCTTGTCAACTCAGCAACCATGCACATTACCTTAAACCATACTGAGTCTCTATGTAAAAACAATAAAGGACATGTATGTATGTGTGTGTGTATTTCTGCCTAGCAATGTTCAACTCTCCTGAGTACAACCAGAAACACATTAAGTCCCTACAGAATAGGGTGCAAGTCCTTGGGTAATATTCACTCATAAACTTGACATCCTTAAATATCATGACATGAAACTATATACAACTTGTCATATGATAAGGGAAAACGTTGGGGAAGAAAACAAAGAAATTCGTTTTGTGTACATACACAATCATACTCATAATGAAGCAAGGAAGAAAGATTCATGACAATTACAGTCCTCGTTACTGTAACTAGTCACATGGTGGAAGTTCATATTTATCACTACCTTCTTCCACTACCCATTCCATGTTCCCATTACCCTCAGCAAGCACTTCAGCTGTCCGTGGTTCTTTGCCTGTTGGGGTGACCCAAACTTTCATTCCCGAAGATTCGGGGCCATTGTTAGTCCTGCCTGGATTGGGTTGTTGCAATTTTCTATTGACTTTAATCACGGGGCACGGCAGTACTAAAAGATGCCCTGGAGGATCTCCTGGTTTCCAGGGAAACTCTTCTTTACCCCCATTGTGTTGATGCAGTCCTATTTCCCCTTGATAGTCAGGATCAATCACCCCAGCCAGTACAGTAATTCCTTTCTTTGCCTGTTGATTCAGAGGTAAGAGGAGCCCAAAGTGGCCAGGTGGCAGTCTTAACTTCCAGTTCAATGAAATCATTGTTGAGTTCCCTGGTGGCAACACTCCTCCTTTGTGGACTAAGATCAGCAGAGCTTAAGGTTGCAGGAACAGGAAGCAAAAATTTCCCTAGTGGGTCACTAAGGGTAATAGTGGGTGATGCCACTCCCATTTCCACCCCTTGATTCCTGGACCCATGAATCCTGGTTATGGGAGAAAACAGCACCATAGAGTGGATGCTGATTTAGAGCATATATAGCCACCTAGAGAACATTGCCCCAGTCTTGCAAGTATTGCCACCTAGTTGGCACTGCAATTGAGTCTTTAAAAGGCCACTCCACTGTTCTATCAATCCAGTTGCTTCAGGGTGATGGGGAACATGGTAAGACCAGTGAATTCCATGGGCATGTGTCCATTCCCACAAATCATTAGTTGTGAAATGGGTTACTTGATCTGAAGCAATACTGTGTGGAATGTCATGGCAGTAAATAAGACATTAGATAAGTCCACGGTAGTTTTGGAAGAAGCATTGCATACAGGAAATGCAAACTCATATCTGGAGTATGTGTCTATTCCAGCTAAAACAAATCGCTGCCTTTTCCATGGTGGAAGTGGTCCAATGTAGTCAACCTGCCACTAGGTAGCAGGCTGGTCACCTCGAGGAATGGTGTCGTTTTGGGGGTTGAGTATGGGTCTCTGCTGCTGGTAGATTGGGCCTTCATCAGTAGCTGTAGCCACTGGTGAAGGGAAGTCCATGTTGCTGAGCCCATGCATAACCTCCATCCCTACCTCCACGGCTACTTTGTTCATGAGCCCATTGGGCAATGAAAGGAGTGGCTGGGGAAAGAGGCTGAGCATTAGCCACAGAGCAGGTCATCTTATCCACTTGATTATTAAAATCTTCCTCTGCTGAAGTTACCCTCTGTTGATCATTCACATGAGACACAAATATTTTCATGGTTTTTGCCCACTCAGGAAGGTCTATCCACATACCTTTTCCCCAGACCTCTTTGTCACCAATTTTCCAATCATGTTCCTTCCAATTCCCTGACCATCCAGCCAAATCATTGGCAACAGTCCATGGATCAGTGTACAAATACACCTCTGGCCATTTCTTTTTCTAAGAAAAATGAATGATCAGGTGAACTGTTTGAAGTTCTGCCCCCTGGGAGGATTTGTCTTTACCACTATCCTTCAGGGATGTCCCAGAAAAGGGCTACAGTGCTGCAGCTGTCCAGTAGCTGTTTCTGGTGGTACCTGCATATGATGTAGAACCATCTGTAACCCGGGCCCGAGATTTCTCTTTCCAGTCAACTGATTGTAAGGGACTCCCCAAGAGGTCAAAGCTGTGAGCTGGGAAAGAGAAGGTAACATGGCAGGGGTGGTAACCATGGGTGTTCCTTGATGAGTTTCCGGGAGGTGCTGGCTGTCCAAAGATGAGCTGGGAATTTCTCTCTGAGTGCTCAAATCACTTCTCCTTATAAAGCATTCAACTGATTGGCTAAAGAATCACTCATTGCTGACAGCAATTTTCCTGGCTGATATAGATGTAATCAGCTATCTATGCAGTAAACTCACTGGTAACTAAAGTCCATAAATGTCCTTGCATTACAATTAACCCAGTGCTTGCTTGACCAAACAATTGGGCACAATTACTTTGCTGAGTGGACACATTAGCCTAACCATCACATATGGATGTATTGTTTCTGGTGGTGACAAGGATGAGCTTGTGGAAGGTTGATAGGTGGGTTTATGGAGTATTGGGGATTGAATTATGTACCCAAGAAAAACATGTTCTCAATCAAAATCCATTCCCATGGGTGTAGACCCATTTTAAAAAAGACCTATTAATGATGTTATTTTAGTTATTTTTAGTTAAAGTGTAGCCAACTGAAACAGTTTGGGCTTTAATCCACATTAATGGTATCCTTTCTAAGCAGAACAAAATTCAGACAGAGAGGCTGAAAACCACAAGAAAGAGCTGAAAGTCAATGGAAGCCAGAGGAGAAAGAAGATGCCATTATGTGTATTGCCATGAGACAGAAAAGCCAAGGAGCAAGGACTGCTGGCAGACAGCCCCAGAATGCCACGGTCTTCCGGGAGAAAGCACCACCTTGCTGATATCTCAATTTCGGACTTCTTCTAGCCTCAAAACCATGAGCCAATAAGTTTCCAGGGTTTAAGCCAGCCCATTGTACAGTATTTGTTTTAGGAGCTGGGAAACTAAGATATGAGCATTACAGAAATTGAGTGAATTAGGTCAATTCATTCAACAAACAAAGTAAAGATAACAAAATAAAGATTTCTGAGGATGTTAAATGGGTTATGTGATTATGCATGTGGGTTTCCCAGTCACTAAGGAGGATGGAAGGGCTGATAGTATAATAGAGAGCAAGTCTGCCTGTGAGACACACGACACATTTTAATAATTGAAAAAATAAGCAAGAAGGGAATAGCTAGTTGCGAAGTAGAGCACTGAGTACCAAAATGAATCTAAATATCAAGGTTTTTATTCATGTATTTATTGTTATTTACTTAAGAGAATGGTAGAATAGTAATGGTCTGGAATTGATAGCAAGGAATAAAACAGGCATCAAACTTCTCCTTTATGAATCTGGTAGGGAAGAATACCTTGGAAGGTTTCAGGAATTCACAGGGGAAAGAGATTTCAGGAAGCAGTTGCATGGGTAGAGGCTTCATTAACCATAAAATCTGTATTTCAGGGAATTCAGTGGTGAGGAGAAGAGCAGAGATCAAGTAGGGAGAGGAGAAACACCAAAGCTCAGCAGAAGATGACAGCCTGAATGAATGGGCCGTCTCACAGTTCGTGGAGTAACAAAGCACAGTAATGGGACCTGTGGAGATTTTGGCTGGCCATCTGTGTGCCAAGAAAACATGACTCAACTCTTCCTTAACATTGAGTTAAGTGGAAGGGAGAAGCCATGGTTACTATCTTCTGTCTTAAGGAATTAGCCAGATGGATAAGAAGAGAGGTGAAAAAGAGGCTATTTTAAAGAGGCTATTTTATTCTAGACAAATGTAAAAGGAAAACTCAGATTCTTGGTATATTCTGAAAACTTGATGTAATTGGACTGTGATAGAGAATGTCAAATTAGGGTTTTCTCTCCTTTCTTGGTGGGATAAGGATTCTTTTATTGTGGGGATCACAAATAAGACAGGAAGTTAGAGACTGAGTTATGTCTCTCACAAAAGGCATGTGCGTGTCCCAACCCCTGGTCCTGTGTGAACCCATTTGTAAACAGGACATTGAAGATGATATTAGTTCAGATGCCCAAACTGAATTTGTTCCGTGCCTAATTGAATCTGGCTGGAGTTCTTTTAAGCAAAGGAAATTGGGTGCAGAAAGAAAAGGCACGGGGAGCGGCCAAAGCAGGAAGTCAACAGAAGCTGGAAGAGAAAGAAGGCACCATGTATTAGTCAGCCAAAGGGGTGCTGATGCAAAGTCCCAGAAATCTGTTGGTTTTTATAAAGGGTATTTATTTGGGGTAGAAGCTTACAGTTACAAGTCCCTAAAGAGTCCAACTCAAGGTACCATAAGAGATACTGTCTCACCCAAAGTCTGTTGCCATGTGTTGACCCAAGATGGCTGCCAATATCTGTGAGGTTCAGTTTTCCTCTTTCCTCTTAAGGCTCCATTGTCCCAGCTTCTTCTGATATCAGCTGTAGGCGGGGATAAGGCTCGTCTCTCTTCCTCTGGGACTTGTTTCTTTCTGAGCTTAGCCGCTCTGGTCTCTTCACAAGGTCAGCTGTAAACTATCAGGCAAATGGTTCATCTCTTTTCATGGGGCTGCAGGATCCTCTTCCATGTCCATGGAGCTCTCTCTCTTTTCAGAGTATCTGCTTCTATGTCTCCATTATTGAATACCCATTTATATAGCCAACCAAGGGGATGGGGACTCAAACTGAGTCGACCTAATGACCTGGTCAAATCAGAGCCCTAATCTTGACATAATTTAATCAAAGGCATATCAGCTGAATCTAATACAATCAAAGGGTATCACACCCTAAGAACAGACCAGTTTACAAACATAATCTTTATCTCTTTTTGGAATTCATAAGTAATGTCAAATTGCCACACACCATCATGTGAATTGCCACATGACAGAAAAGACAAGGAACTCCTAGGATTGTGAGAAAGCCAAAAGATACTGACCCCAGGAAGAGGCAAGCCTGCTAGCCTCTGAAACTGTGAGCCAAGAAATTTGTGCTGTTAACCCACTCGTTATACGGTGATTGTTTGAGCAGTGGAGAAACTAACACACAGGGTTTCCTTTTTGTTTTTTCTTTCTTTTAAGTTTGGTCTATATTTGCTACATTGACTAAATAATAGCCAACTATTTGCTTAACTGGGAATACAAGCTAATTTGCATATTTCTGGGGACTGGAGCCAACATTGTTCTTTCTATAAATTGGGGTTGAAAGGAGGAGTTTCCTATAATCTACATCATAGGCATTTTGGGAAGTTCTGGACATCTGTTCTAGTAAACAGAGGGTTTTTCTGACCCTCTTCATATACCTCCCACGGCAGAGTTGGTAAACTCAGAGGGAAATCCAATTACAACTTATTTGTGCCTTATTTGTGATACAAACTACAGGCTGTACACATACCCAGTATCTAATTAAATGGGAATTCTCCCTTGCCACAAGCAATATGAAACCTATAGTCAGTACTGGGTTGGTAAAAATATAACAACAGGCTTTCTAGGAAAAAACCCACATTATTATACATTTTGCTGATATTGAAAATGTGTAACATTCAAATTACAAGTAATTATTAAGATATATAATATTCTTTATTGCAAATTCTTATAGCCAAATTTGATTCTCATGGAATAATCTGGTGGATGTTGGCTGAACTTGCATGTGTAGACAATCTACAGTGCAATTCAACCATGATTTGATAAATTGTGATGGCAAATAGATGCTTCATTAATATCTGATTCAGCAAAGAAGTTGCTCCTGTCAATGAACAAGTGTAGTTCTGACATGAATATATCATTTATATTAATGAATATGGTGGGAGTGGACCCACTTAGCTACATGTCGGAACTTTACTCACTTGTCAATGACATTAACAAATTCTTTGCTAAATTAATAATAATTTTCCTCATTTTTGTGCTAGTCACAATCCAATGACCACTGATACAACACAATTTTAAGCTGAATCTGAATTAGTCTATCACTTTCTTAATTCTAGAAATCAACAAAACTATCAACACAACAATAAATCAAGGCCTGATTTTTAGCTGTTTCAAAGTACCCATGATTAAATACTACCATTATGATTGATTTCAAGTGAACAAGATTTCACTGAATGTTGAGTTGGGAAATGATTCCTGAAAGCACAGCATTCTATACTATTTTCATCATACAGTCACAATAGACATAAATAATCTCTAGAGCAAAGATTTAATAAAATGACACAAAAATTAGGAAGTAATATGTTGGGGGTATTTAACACATTTTATTTTGGTTTAATTCACTTAATTATAAGTTTATGTAATTAAATTTTTAATAATGGTTGTGATTAAAAATTGGCTTGAAAATCCTTGATAAATTTTCCCTTGTCTCTTCTGAGCCAGGACCATCACACCATTACTTTAGGAATGTGTTTAGGAACGATGGCATGTCTTACCTCACACAAGTGTTAAAATCCAATAGTTCCTCCAATTTACCAAGAAATACATGGATATAAGATGGTATTAAGGGATTCCAGGTCTGGGTGTGTGGAGCAAGATGCTTCAAGCTGCACATGGGAATACACGCTCAGGGGGACAGAGTTTCAGCAAGTGACCACTTTCTTCCTCACATAGCTCCAAGGGGAAGAGATCCGGTCTAAAGATGGCAGCTCTGCAGGCCCCGCTTGGCATAGGATGGGAAAGAGGAATCTGTGCTGCCAGAGGCAGAGTTTGGAGAGGACATGCCCCAGGAACTCAGGCCTGGTAAGCAGGTGAGCTGCTAGTTCCAGGTTTCCAGGTTTCAGGTAGAGTCAGGCCTTGTCATTAGACCAAACCTTGCCCTAGGGAAGGAAAACATGTTGAAACAGCTGCACAGGATAGAGAAGGAGTGGCCTGGAGATAGTGACCAGGTGTTTATTTCCCCTGCAGAAGGGTCCCAGGTTGTCCCTAATATAAAAATACAGCTAATAACCAAGTTGGGGAGGGTGGCTGCATGTGACTCTAGAAAGATCTTGATCTAAATTAGGGTGAGCCTGCACGCGCGTAGGAATTGTAGAAGTTCCGTGACTTAGGGGAAACTGTTCAACCTCTCTGTTTCCTCATATCAATAATATCAATAATGCAATCTTACAAGGGTCTTGTAAAATTTTGATGAATTAAATATAAAAAGATTTGGATTAGTGCCTGGTGTATATTATGTGGTAAATTCAACTGTGATCTCTTTTTTTAAATAAAAATCTTCAGGTCAGTATAACCTCTGAACTCTCCCTAAGTACCATATGTCCCTCTTTCTTTACTCTCTGTTCCTGGAATTCAACAATTATTTTGACAGAGAATAAAGTTTGAGTGTGCAGTCATTTTGCATAATCCATGCTAATGATAGAGTTTATTAAACAAAGAAAATAGGCTTTCACGAAAATCTTCTGGGAGATAGAAAAATATTCTGTCTGTAAATAAATCCCTCAGTGAAACATTGTATGCAACGGTGCAAATAGTAAAGTTTGGGAATTTAGGAAAAATCACCTTGAATCATATCACTGACACTTACCAGCTGTTTGTCTTTGGAGGGTTTGCTTTATCTCACTGAAACCCAGTTTCCTCCTCTGTAAAATATAAATCATAACATTTCTATTTTGTCAGTAAATCATTATTTACTTATAAAGAATAAGGACTCTCTTTTCAAAGAAAAATAACCATAGTTTCATTTTCACATTTAAAAAGAAAATTTGCAATGATTTCTTGGTCATAAGGACTATCTCACAGGATTGCCAGAGGTTGAGAGGTAATGCATGCAGTCATTCCACATTATTAGTCTCTGGAGAATTTAAATAATGCAATTATTTCTTTATTAATGCAAATATTTCACCTCTGTGTCTAAAATATAATTACAAATAAGCAAGCCTTCACCTACTTCATTTACATGAAATGAGAATTAACAGGTATAGTATACCTGAAAATTTATTTTCTTTCTTAGTGAATTATTTTTCTGCAGAGATATCATTGAGTTATTACCAGATTTTTAGGTAAATAAGAGTAGATCGACAGTACTGTTGAAATTCCCTAAGGCTACAATGCATGCGGCTGTACATTCTGTTTAACTTGATTAACTTTCCCACCAAAATGCTAGCAGAGCAGATTCAATTATTCTATTAACTATTGTGAGAGATTCATTGAGTTTTCTTTCCATCAACAAGTTTAAGTTTAACCCAAAAGTGCATGAAATGCCTAATGCTTTGAACCTTCTAATTTGGTTTTCTATTTCTCTTTAAACTGTTTCCCCCTCTTGACACTGTCGTTCAGTGGATCTATAATTCAACTTGACAAACACAATCAAGTCCAGGAGACAACATTTGCATATCTAATTATAACCTACAATTATTATGAAAATTAGTTCAATTGTTTCATGATGAAATAGATGCTGCAAATAGAATATGTACTGTGGTCATGACTTGAAGCTAATGTTGATGCTTGTGAAAGGAACAGAAATTACTTCATTACTTCCTATTCATAATTGTAGCTAACTTTGGCTTCTTGGATGTCTAAAATTAGAACTTATTAGATATGACTTTAGAGTCTTGAAGATTGTCAGTCTCAAAGACTTGCTCTGTAGGCTTAGCATCTTATGACCATGAAGACCATGTACAAATCACATAGTTAAATTGGCACAATACAAATGCTATTATTTGGTATTGTTTTTGTTTGCTTTGTTTGTTTCTTTGTGAAGATTGTGGAGGAGAGAGGGAGAGACAGAGGGGAAGAGAGAAAAAGAGGGGAAGAGAAAGCGAGAAATGAGATGATTGATGATTCTGCATTTCTTCTCAACTTTAAATTATCCAAGGCATTTCCAGGTTGTACAGAATATTGAAGTAGTTCAAAGAGTTATAAAATTAGAGTTCTAAAAACCTGCATTATTTAAAAAATGTATTTTTGGAACATGTTTTTTTTGATGATTGTTATCTTTTAAATGTGATAATTTCCAAAGAATCATAATACTCATTCATAGTTAAAGATTTTTGCTGCCTACCTGCCTGCCATGGAGTCATTATTAATTTAATGATGATTCATTCATTTATTCCAAAACTGGGTCAACTATCCAACAGCCCCCCACCCTTATGCCCTACTTACAGTGGAGCACATTTGATTCCACTGGAACATTAAATTAATGATAAACAGTCTTATTACCATAGCTAAGCAGCCATATCCATGTTTTAAATTTTATTATTCCTAAATCTCTATGGAGCAAAAGTAAAGTATTACTTTTATATTCAACAAATTTTATTTGCAGCTAAACTCTACCCCTTAGAGAAGAAGATAAGAGGGAAACACACTTCATCAATATAGGACACGAAAATCCAACTCATTCAAACCTACTCCTCCTCCCTCCAAGTGTAAAACACTTGCTGAACTTTTCTTTAAGTTACAACCCCCGAATCAGCACAGTGCCATTTGTAAGTGGCATCTGTTACTTGTGCTGGGTCCATTCACACAGCATGGCCTGGGTCGTGGTCTTTTTCAGCCTCAATCATCCACTGTGTTTTGCCTTCTTTTCTATAACAATGTAATCACCTGGCTGGTTGTGCTGTCAGATTTCCAGGCCCCTGAACTGTAATCACTGGTCGGCATCCAAAGATAGAGCTTTTCCCCATCTCTCATGAGGCTGCCTTGCAAAAAAATCCTATTAACAAGCAGATCCTTTTAATAGAAGCAGTAAAATGAATGAAAGAGTGAAAATGAGAAACTCATTCTTGAGGGTTTAGATTCCAAAACAAACCATTTCTATAATAACTCTTCATGGTGCCTATCTCCAAGGGTTAAGCCAGGACTTACATGCTAGGTCACAGGGAATGGATGGATGTAATAGGAAACTATCATGTACTGAAAGGAGAAATAAAACTAAGGTGATTTACTTTTCAGCAACAAAGACGGTTTGGCTTTATATGACCATGCAAATAAACTGATCTTGGTAGATATTTTAAGACTCTTATTCCTAACAATTTGTAACATGCACTTGCTTTTTTCTGTTGCTTTGTACGTGAACAGATGCCTCTTTGTATAGGGCTCTTATTTATATGTTTGAATTTTTTTAATTTACGGTCATATTGTGGATCAAATCATGTCCTCACAAAGACAGGTGTAAGTCCTAACCCCTGGTTCTGTGGGTGTGAACCCATTTAGAAATAGATTTTTCGAATGGTTTGCTAGTTAAGGAGAGGCACCATTTTGTGCCTCCTTTAGTGTCTTTTGGCAGCATGAATTTTTTTTTTTTAATTTGAGAAGTTTTGAGTTAACAAAACAACCATGCATACCATACAAGATTCTCATACATCGCCCCATCACCAGCTCCTTACTTTGTTGTGACACATTTGTTACAAATGGTGAAAGAACATTGTCATAGAATACGTTTTGGTTGTTTTAAGTCACTACAATTACTGCTATTGATAGTCTATAGCTTGTATTTGGTGTATTTTTCCTCCACCAAACCATCCTATCATTGACACCAAGTATTAGAACAGTGTGTTTGTTTTATAGTTCATGAGAGAATGTTCTCATATTTCTATTGTTAACCACAGTCCATCATCCACCACGGGGAATGCATTTCCCCAAAGAGCCTCTAAGGAGAGCATAGTCCTGCTGAAAACTTGATCGCTGCCTAGTGAAACTGCATTCTGTCCTCTAGAACAATGAGAGAATACATTTTGGTTGTTTTAAGTCACTACGTTTGAGGGAATTTATTTCGACTTTCTCAGGAAACTCATAGAGACACAATCTGAAAAATTGTGCTGAACTGAGCATGAATAGTCTAAAAACTGTTGAGTGCTGCATTGTGAATAACCAAGGAAGGAAATATCTCATGATTATTCCATGCTTTTTTTTGATACCATTATTCTTTAAAATAAAACTTTATTGAAGTATTTCATTCATACACGAACATATATAAACAATAAGTGTATAGTAAAATTTGTGAATCTACAAAACAAACATGCATATCATCATACCGAGCTCCCCAAAATGGAAACAAACACGGAAGCAACTGGACTCTAAAAATATTTTATTACTCATTTTACACTAATTTGACATGAATTTGAACTTACTTTTTTTTTTTTTTAAAGATTTTATTTATTTATTCATTTATCCCCCCCCCTGCTGCTTGTGCTCGCTGGGTCAGCTAACCACGCCGTGCGGGCGGGCTTGCCTTCACCAGGAGGCCCTGGGAACCGAACCCGGGGCCTCCCATATGGTAAACGGGAGCCCTACTGATTGAGCCACAGCCGCTTCCCAGAACTTAATTACTTTTAATAAATTATTTTTTATCTAAATTTAAAACATATGCACCTTTAAGGGCATGCATTATTTAAACTTTTTAAAATTGTGAACCAGTTTTTATTTTAAAAATTCAAACATTGGTGAGAAACATACAAGAAACTAAATTGTGCAACAAGAAGGGAAATGCTTCCATCTACATTCAGATCCCTGTTCCAAGCACTCTTTGTCATCACAGTTACTGACTGTCCACAGTTTTGTGTGTGTTTGTGTGTACTCGTCCACAAATTTAAATCAACATATTTCTATCTATCTCCCTAGACAGACAGTACTTTTTAAAGTAATACCATCAAAACTTTACTTGTCCTAAATTAGAATATATGATATATTGACTTGGTCTATGGGTAATCAAGTCTTCTTCCTGAGCACTCACTTCTAGGTTTTAATCATTTAAATGTTCTCATCAGGTAATGCTAGGTTGCTTTAGGGAAAATGTAAACAACAACAACAAAATGCTGATTAACCCTATCTATTGTCACTCTTCAGATAGTAATTGGGTATGAGGAGAGAAGGGATGTGTGCTTTCCTTGACCTTACAGTAAAGGAAATAGCCAGTTCCCTCTGGTCCACCTAGTCATTAAATGTCCTGATGGCTTTTTTTTTTTTTTTAATTGACCTGTTTAAATCATTTTCATACACAACACAGAAATAATTGTGGCCTAAATGGAATTTAAATAACTAAATCAATCATTTATTTCATTCTTAGAGATTATTATGTCCAATAGTTGGAGTTGTAATATAAAAATTAGGATTATGTTATAATTAATTTCTATTATATTAGAATTATTTCCATTTATAAATGTTTGTTGCTATGCTATTTTTTATAATTGATTATATTAAATCTAACCTGGCCTTGCACTCTCTTAAAATTTATAATTTCTTTCAATCTATTTTTCTATTTATTTTACGATTTTACAATAAACATCTTTTTAATAGCTTTAAAAAAAGCCATCGATTATACACTTTGGATAGATCATATGTATGTGAATATATTTCAATAAAATTGCTTAATAAACAAATAAATAATTGTGCAAGAATAGCCAGAAATAGCAAGTATGTACAGGAGGGGAAACAGATTGAGAGGTGAAAAATTTTCTTGTTTGTCTGTCTGTTTTTTGTTTATTATTATTATTACTGAAATAATGAAAATGCTTTAATAATGATTGAACTGATGAACCACAACTGTGTGATGATACCAAACACCATTGATTGTATACTTTGGATACAATGTTTGCTTTATTAATATGTATCAGTAAAATTGATTTGTTTAAAAACAAAAACAAGAAAACGTGTTCCAACAATAACGAATATTATAGGAAACCACTGATAAGTGAAATAAGTTAGAAAATCTATGTGCAGAATGAATTTGCCTCAATAGTTTATGTATTTGGGTAGAAAAATACTGAATAAAAAAGACAAGGTTAACAAAAAAAATACCCACACACAACACATCACATTTCCTTTCCCATCTATAATACACTTATATCCAAACATTCCAAGACCACCAGATAACCCCCTCGTCTGGAGCAAGGAATTTAAATGAGATTCTGAAGACACACAAAGGAGAATGCTGGAGATCAAAGTTCTAGCTGTAAGTCACAAGTCTTCCATTCAAACACTCTCCAAGGAGTTTGTTTCAGTTTGTTAAAGTGTTTTAAAGGAAGTACTTTAAAATAATTTCATGCCAGACACCAGGCTTCTATGATGAGATACAGATCCATTAAAGTTGTGCTTCCTTCTGATTTATAGGAATAAAAAGTCATTTTTATTTTGTCTTTTTGGTGGCATGGACAAGTAAAACTCTCAGCCAGATTCCTTTAGTAAGAAATGAGGATAAAAAGAGGAAAAGAAAAGACCTGGCCTGTGCTGGGTGCTGGTTTCTATTTGTCTTTCCAAGGGTATGGCTTGGAAGAGCTCAATCACACTCATGCCACCAAAATGATTAGAATTAGTAAACTTTTTTTAGCCCATAAAATGGAAAATAATACACAATGGACATAACAATAGTCAAAAATGTTCTTTTTCCTTTTTCTTTTTTTTTTTTTAATAATGCAGGTCAATTTTTTTTTCCAAAATAAAAGATTCAAAATGAACATATAATCAGGATGGTTACTCTGTTGGACATTCCAAGTCATCCAGTCACTTGTCCCCCTTACAGGAAAGGGGAGCAGACATTAGGATTTATGAGTAAAGTTGTAGTAGTAAGCAGATGTGTTAATGGCAGCTTATTTGAGGTCCATCAGTCTTTTGAGTACATTTGGAAAGCATGGCTGTAGTTCTCTGACTTGGGCAGTCAGAACACACTCAGCTACCATGGAAACTAAAAAGGAAGAAAGCATATATTTATTCCAATATTCATTTACTGGGATTTTTAAGCATCCTTTCTTCTGTACAGCCCCAAAGCGGCGATCTTGTGCTGGCGGCTGCTGTTTCCCAGCATGAGCTCCCATCCTCTGAAGGTCCTGGGAAGGACAGTGCATTGGTCCTGGAGCCCTCATGAAAGGAGGGCATGGTCCCATTGGGTGGAACATGTGTGGCCCAAACCCTGGGGGTGGGGGAGGAGCAATACCCGGGGGTGGTGACAAGGTAATGTTCACCGTGGCTGGAGGACCACGTGGGGGGGAGGTTGAAGTAGCTGGCAGAGGCATCTTCTGGTGCTGCAGGACGAAGAGCTCCTGGCAGGCCTGGAACAGGCTCCAGCTTGATTCCAGAGTCTGTGGTTCCATCCTTCTCTTTTGCTTTTCCTCTGGCCCCTTGGGATCGTCCCTATCTCACATTGAGTCTGCAGCCATTGGCAATTAACTTATTGAAGGATTTTTCAGCAGCCACTTCTGCAGCTTGCCTTTGACAAACTGGGCAAAAGCACACTGTTGTCTCTGCACAGCGGTGATTGTCCGAATCTCTCCAAAGGGGTAGAAATGATTTCCTAGCTCTGTCTCAGTAAGGGTATTTCCCAGCTCACCAACATATCGTGTGGCGATAGTCTTATCCTCTGGTGGGTCCAGACCAGTCATTGTTGAAACCTGCTTTAGAAGCTTGTCTACCACGGGGCCACTGATCCCATAACATAGGTCTTTGGTATTCTGATCAGCAAGGGGGTCATCTGTAAGCTTCTCATGTCTAGATGGACATGGCTCTCCTCTCTTACACTCTCCTTTCTCCCAGAAGGAGCAAATGTTTACAGTAGGGTGTGGTCCCGGCTAGTTTGAGCAGCATGTCACTGGGGGATGTGGCTTTCCCCAGTATGCCGTCTGGTCTTGTTCCATCAGAGCCAAAAATATCTCTCTCTACACATTTTGTATGTGTCTAGTACTCTATGTTGACATCTGACCTTGGCATGTCATCCTTAAAAGACAATCCTGCATCACGAACCTGGATAGGCAGGTCATATTCTAGGTCCAAGAGGCAGGTCTAACAGACATTTTTCAATTTGCAGTGAGTTTGGCATACTTCAGTCCTCTTGAAATACATGCAAACCCTGGGACACCAGCAAAATACTGTGAATGACATGGCACAGATTATGCATTCCTACCCATACTTTTCTTTGGTCATTGGGCTTTATGGGTTTGCTCCAAGACACATCTGACACGTTATGGGGAAGTCAGCATCCTCCCAGTTCTGCCTGTTATAGGTGTTAGAACCCAGAGAGGTAACCATTTTGAGAATCAAACAGCTTTAATGACAATGAAATACAATATTCTTAACAGAATCTGAAAAATGTTCAGAACAAGTCATTGATAAGACCATTCTGCAAACACGCAAAAAAATGAATAATCATCCTCTTCTATCTAATATCATCTTGCTTGGAGTGATTATTGCTGTTTTACCAGTGCCAACTCTAAGCCCTACATTAATCTCCCTACCTTTTAATAAAAATTAAGATACAATAGTCAATCACAGAATTGTCCTGCATCTTGACAGCATCCAATGCTGGCCCCTAATCCTAATCCCTCCTTTGACTCATCTAACCCAACCTAAAACAAATAAGAAGCTCCTCCCAACTCTCCCCTACCAAGATTCCTCTAAAATTTCAGATTGCTACCAGCTAAGCCAAGCTAACTTTTTTTTTTGCCTACAGGTATGTTTCTGATGGTCTTTGGTGGGTGGGCTTTGCCACCTACAAAGCTGAATTCTGAAATTTTTACCTGTTCCTTCTGATCAAGTAATATACAGCCTCCTTCTCCTCTCATCCCATTTCTTCACCACATATCCCTTTGCATTAAGATAGCTTTTCTTCTCTTCTGTATCCTTGTTTCTCTATATCATGGAATTGGCTAGTTGTCTTAGGCAGATGACATTTCTTCTCTGCCCTATTGGAAAACTTTGGAAGGTGGGTGCTAATATGTACATGGTGCTTAAGATACCTAGTAACCCCTGTATTCCAGGGCCTGGCTTTCCAGCCTGAGCCATGTGGCATAACTTTATTTGCATTATAGAAGCTGAGTGCTGCTTCAGTCCATCTTCAATACTTTTCTAGTTTTCCTAAGCACTCACCAACCCTAAATCACACAGCCTAGATGGATGGACTATTCAGGACACCTATTTTGTGATTTATCCACTTATATATTCACAAACAGTACTTTGTTTTTTGAGTATAGCCTCTCTGAAATATTTTTCCTTATCAGCTATGGTGAAATGAACAGGAAGCTGTTTCTGGGTCATTGGAGCTAAAAGCTAGCTGAGACCGACACCTTAAGAACTGATGTACCCAAGCTCACCGTTCCTTGCCAGCTGTGGCTTCTTCTCCCACAGGCTGATGTAACACCACATGG
This sequence comes from Tolypeutes matacus, assembly GCA_026826555.1. Classification (NCBI taxonomy): domain Eukaryota; kingdom Metazoa; phylum Chordata; class Mammalia; order Cingulata; family Chlamyphoridae; genus Tolypeutes; species Tolypeutes matacus. Next base: position 10,089,973 of record JAKSZT010053798.1, read on the forward strand.
ACTGTACAGTTTGCAGGTGCTGTGATGATGCTTTAATGAATAGTTGGCACCAAAATCCAGACTGCCTGCTACCAAAAAAGTCTGATCATTCCCCCAAAGAAGAATATTTAAAATACTTCACCACCACCTTCTGAAAAATGTAGGGACAATGTCCCTAGCAAGGAGATACATTGAATTTTGCTACAGTGGAACTTTGGTTTCTTCAGACAACCCTCTTGACAATATGGAATTAGGGGAGGATGAGGAACTTAAGCTTCCTCTTCTTTGACTGGTCCTGACCTAGGTCCTTCTGTTCCCAAAAAAGCCACTTTCTACATCTCTAGTGGAATTCATGTTAAATTCTGGTATGCGGCAGGCAGTGATTTAGGGAGGGTCTACTACATTCATGGCATCTGCACATGTAGAAGTCCATCAACTTTTTGAGGTTGTAGAGTATGCTATTGTGTATAATTATTGCTGGCTATTTGTCATTTTATTTCACATCATATCCCACTCTTACTTGTATGTGTATATGTGTCTCTTGGTTAAATTTCCAGACATTTAAATAAGATAATTTTCCTGTTCAAATGAGCTTTAGTTTTGGGCACTGGTCTTTGTATGCATCCAGGAAAGAGTATTTGTTTCTCTTCCTTAAGTAGAATTTATATTTCTTATTTTCTAATTTTTAAAAATATTCCTCTGAAAGTAATTTGAACAGTGAAAATGCAATAGAAAAATTAAACTATATAATAACAAAATTTATACACATTTAGTATTAATTTTTCATTATGTATTGTCAAAAAATTTTAATCTCCATATTTTACATAGCTGGAATGATGATGTTTAATTTTATAATCTGTATTTTAAATTTAAATTTTAGTATAGTTATTTTCCATTGGGCTAGAAATTCTTACGTAGTAATCATTTTCATTGGTTTTATAATAAGCTGTTCTATATGGGTACCATGCTTCTCTTAGCTATGCCTATATAGAGATATTTAGAGAGATTTGTGGTTCTAAAATTTTATTATAAATAATAGCATAAGGAATATACTAATTCATGAATTATTTTCTATATTTTAGATTTATTTTAGGATATGTTCTATTGAGATTGTCAAAATGAATGGTAGAAAATGTGCACAAATTCACCCTCCCATTTCCATTTTATGCTATTGCCATCTTACCTATTCCTTGACAACAACGTGTTTATGTTCACACACTCTCACACACACACAAACTCACACACGCACTTGACAAAAATAAAAGCACTCACACTATTTTAAAACATGTACTAAATTGGCATGCCAAAAAAAATCTGGTTTTGATCTTTATCACATTGATACAGAATATGAACAAACCTAAATATATAATATAGTGAAGGGAATTCACAATAAAGCCCAAAATAGGGAAAAGTAATTAGTGAAGCTTGGAATGGAAATTAATTCACTAGTAATAATTATGCACATCACAGGTACCCTGTGCATAAATACGATGAGATGAGTATGGACCATAGTTCACATTGTAGTTTATACTCTTTCCCACACAATTCTGCAGGCTATGGGAAGATATATAATGGCATATATTGGTCATTGCAATGCCATTCATGACTATTCCCAAGTCTGGAAAAAGCCCCTGCATTACACCTGACTTTCCCTCCCCTTGCCCCCAGAGCCTCCAGTGGCCACTGCCTCCACATCAATGCTGTAATTTCTTCCATTGCTAGAATCACTGCAAGTATATAGTTGAATACCAGTAAGTTCACTCTAGTCCATAGTTCATTCCCCAATCCTGAGGATTCTGGGATGGTGATGTCCACTCCACCTCTAATTGAGAGGGGGCATCGATCCCATAAAGCCGATGGATGGGATTTTCTTGCCTGCAGTTGCAGGCTCTCTTGTTTCCTTGTTATGGTGGTTGTCATTCCTCACCTCCCTGTTAGTTGTCCTGGGTGAGTCCAATGAACTGGAGAGTAGGTGTGGCAGCTCTGCTTAGACTCAGGGCCCAGCTGGCACATGGACAGCCCAAAGATTCAAGTCTCTTGGACGTACACTTACAAACTCCAGCACCAAGTATAGATTCAAATAGAAGGGACAGATGAGCCATGTGTAGGGAAGCCATAACTGAGTCCAACTCTGTCACTCTCAGGAGCACAAATTCCAAAGTAGGGCCCACTGGCAAGGCACCAAACTCCAGAGCTATCTGCCCTGACCATAGGACCTGGGTGTCTCCAGAGCCCTCAGGAGCCCCACTATTTGGGGTAGTATGCACTTGGCAGTCTATGAGATCCTGCTGAGATGTGCATAAGCCTTATCTCTAGGATGACCTCCAGACTCACTTTGAAGACTCTTAGCCATATAAACTCATTTGTCTTTACCTTTTCCCCCTTTTATTCGAGGTCTTTTTCCAGTTGTATTGCTAGTTGGTGATTGGTAACCATCCCTTGGTGCCAGGGAGGTTCATACCCGGTCAAGTTCAGTTTTGAGAGGCTTTCCTGAGAAGCCATGGGCTCTGTTTTCTGCTTTCTCTTACTCTGCATTGTTTTCAGAGCCACACTTTCTTATTAACAGTATACTTTTATAAAGACAGATTACTTGGATAAATGAAAAAAATGATGAAATAAACTTTTCAAATTCCAGAGTGATTTTGAAAATCTTTAATCACATTCAAAAAAGATAAAAAGAATTAAATTCAAATTTTAGAAGATAAATTGATTTATCTTATTTAGGGAGTGAGCTTGAGCTTGTACCCTGAAGCTTGTACTCCAATGACAGGTATTTTAAATATTTGCAAACAAGTTTAGAGCGAATTAAAAGTATTGAATAATGCAGACATAGACATATTAGATAGAGCATGTTTATAGAAAGTTGATCAGATGAATCACCAGGAAATTCAACTTATGAGAAAAGTTTGAGTGAATATATAAATGATTTATATATAACTATATAAATGATATCTACTTTCAGTTTTCTAAATAGCTCTCATACAGACAAAGGTCAAGCTTTATTATCTTGTTCCAGAGGTGAGATTTTGGACCAGGACTTAGAAGAAAAATAAGGGCACTTTCCTTTACCAAGTGTTTCATAGATGCCAGTCCTTAATAAGTGCTTTACATACTCAATGGCAATTTCCCAGGATGCATTTATCAATTGCAATGAATATGCCACAATAATGAAGGATGTTGTTTATATGGGAGGGTGTGGGAGGTGTGGGGAGCTGGGCATATATAAATTTTTCGTGTAACATTTGTGTAATCAAGTATCTTAAAAAAAAATTTTTTAAATATATTTTTTAAAAAACTGAACTTGATTCCTTAGTAGATAAAATTTTTTGGGGGTGATTTGGCTTTCTTAAAACTCTTTTTGGCATTAAAATATGTAACATTTATTGCACTCTTCACCAATATACCATTGGTGTGTAGCTGTAGAAAGGGGAAATTAATTTAGTCTGGCATGAGTACTTTTTGAATAATCTGCCCTTTAAGCATCATGTTCTTCACAAATAGGACATATCAAATTCTCAATAATTCACTTTAAAATTTATTTATGCTCAAGTTCTGGCTCTCTGGTGTGCATTGCATAAAATTTATTGGCATTCTTTTTGAAAATGATCATAGTAAGGCAACCATTCATTTATGTGTAAACCCATGATAATTTCCATTTTGTTAACTTGCAGCATGATTTTATGCATATGTTTTTAACAAATCAACTTTATTCTTACATATTAGTAAAGCATACAGTTCATCCAAAGTGTACAATCAGTGGTATTTGGTATAATCACATAGTTGTGCATTCATCACTTCAATCATTATTAAAGCATTTTCATTATTTAAATTATAATAATAAACAAACAAACAAAAAAAACCCAGACAAACAAATATAGAATAAAATTCTTTACTTCTCAACCTCTCAATTTTTCCCCTGTTGTACACAGCTGCTATTTCTGGCTATTCTTGCACTATTATTTATTTATTTATTAAGCAGTTTTATTGCGATATATTCACATACCATGTGATCTATCCAAAGTGTATAATCAGTGGCTTTCGGTATAATCACAATGCTGTGCATTCATCACTACAAAAAAATTTAGAACCATTCATTACTTCAAAAAGAAGAACTCCATATGTCTTCTTGTTAAAAAGATCATTAAAAAGTTATCAATATAGTTATTGGGCACTTGAATAATTTAAAGCTGCCATGGTAATAAGATCTTCAGACTATGGGTTAAGTCCAAAGTAATTTAAGAATAAGAGTTTAAGTAAATAAAGCTAAAAAATGAAGAAAGAAATTAAAAATAAAATGTTAGTAAAAAGAATCCACTACCACATTTTTGAAATAGTACAACATGATAAATGCTACTTAAAGCATGAATTTAGAGTTGATTCTATGTATCAGCATTTATTAATATAATTCACCACATTAGTGGGTCTAAAGAACAAAATTACATGAATAAGGATAAGAATTCATATGAATTCATATGATAAGGAGGTGATAAAGGACATTGTTAAAATTCAATATCCATTTTGATTAAACCAGTAAATAAAATAAGAATTGATATCAATAGATTCTTAGTACTTCTTTAACTCTCTGTTTCTCACTTTCTCTCTCCACACACACTATACACACATACACACGCATATTGGCATCATCTTAGTTAAAGGAAATACTAGAATTATTCCTACTAAAGTCAGAATCCAGGCAAACATATCCACTATCTCCAGTACTTTCAATATCATGTTGGTGATATTACTTCATTAAATTACATAAGTGAAAACAATTAAAGATAGAACAGGAACATGTAAAACTGTGAAAGTAGCTTTATTTGCACATTATAGTGTGATATATGAAGAAAACTCTAGAAAATCAATGCTAAATGATATCAATAATAAACCTAACTCAAATAATAAAAGAATTAGTACCTGACTGCTTTGAAACTCAAATGGTACTCAACGCATTCTGGCATGAAAATTTTGACTTTGTACTCATGGTTTCTTTGGCACTTGATACGCAAGCTAGAACTTGTTGGTGTTGGTTGCCTCAAGACTTGCTACCATTTCCAGCCGAAACAAAGGGTCACACGTTAGTCAAGCAGCAGCTCTTTCCCTATGCACATCCCACTGCAGTCTTATCTTAGCTTCTATGGTCATTTTGTGTATTTTTGCGTGTTTTTTTTTCTCATCATGGGTCCTAAGTAAATGACCAGTGATAGCACTGAGCAGAAAAGAAAATTACTTCACAAAACCATTGAGCAAAAAAAGAAAGAATAGGTAAATATAAAAGCAGCATTCGTATTACTGATTTTGCTAGGGAATACAGTATGCCTAGAAGAACAATCTTTATCATCATTAAGAATAAAGAAGTGATAAAAAGGCTGATGTTGTGAAAGGAGTTAAAACAGTAACAGAGCAGCATTCCCAAACACTCGAAGAAGTTGAAAAGCTGTTATCAATTTGGGTAAATGAGAAGCAGATAGTGGGAGACAGTGTTTCAGAAGCCATGATATGTGAAAAAAACCAAACTGCTCCATGCCGATCTTTTGAAAAACAAATCTGAACCGAGGGATGAGAGTGTTGAAGTTTTTAAGGGCAGCCACATCTGGTTTGATCATTTCAAAAAGAGGACCAGCATCCATACTGTTGTAAGGCATGGCGAGGCAGCGAATGCTGATAAAAAGGCTGCTGATGAATTCATCAGTGAATCTCAAGACTACATAGAGGCTGGGGGTTTTATTCCCCACCAAGTTTTTAACTGTGATGAGACAGGAATTTTTTGGAAAAAAATGCTGAGTAGAACCTACATCACAAAAGAGGAGAAGATATTACCAGGCGACAAACCAATGAAGGACAAGCTCACTCTATTGTTGTGTGGAAATGCTAGTGGGGACTTAAAACTCAAGCCTCTACTAGTCTATCACAGTGAAAACCTGCACATTTTCAAGAGGCATAATGTCATCAAAAGCAAACTCCATGTGATATGGAGGGCAAACAGCAAAGCTTGGGTCACAAGGCAATTTTTCACCAAGTAGATAAATGAAGCGTTCTATCCCTCAGTGAAAAAAATATTTTCTGGAGAAAGATTTGCCTCTGAAAGCTCTCCTACTTTTGGACAGTGCTTCTGCCCACCCTCCAGACTCGGAGGATGACTTACTGGAGGAATTCAACTTCATCACTATGAGATTCCTGCCCCCAAAACTATTCCTCTCATTCAGCCCATGGACCAGGGGTGCTTTGAGATCACCTCTGGCACCCAGTTGACCCTCACAGAATTCTAGAAGGCACATTTCAATATCCTGCACTGCCTTAACCTTATTGATAACCTGGAACAAAGTGTCTTATTGGACAATGAATTTGGCATGGAAGAATTTGTGGCCAGAAGCTGTGACTCAGAGAGACTTCAAAGGGTTTGAATTTGACCAGAAGTCTGCAGATAAAGAGGGTAGAGTTATGCAGGATCTTTTATCTTTGGGCCACTCCATGGGTCTGGAGGCTGATGCTGCTGATGTTGAGGAGTTAGTGGAGGAGCATCGTGAAGAGCTCAGCACTGAGGAACTGCAGGATCTACAGAAGGAGCAGCAACAAGAGGTGGCTGAAGAGATTTCTTCAGGTGTGGAGGAGATAAGGGAGAATGTCCCCAGTTCCTTGAGAAAAGAAATGTGTGCAAAATGGGCAGGAGTTCAAAACTTTGTGGAGAAGTACCATCCGGACAAAGCTCTGACAAGCAGAAATGTGAATTTATTGAATGACCAAACAATTTCACACATTCGAGGAATTCTGAAAAGAAGATGGAAACAGTCCTCAATGGATAAGTTTTCAGTGAAGGTGACAAACAAAGTGTCAGAGCCTGTAGTGCAAGTTGAAACAAGGCAGGAAAAAGGAAGAACACCTGAAGTGCAAGTGCCCGATGTTCTACTGGAGGGGGACTCTCCTTCCAAGCAACACTCCATGTAACCTCTTCTCACCATCCCGTTAGACCATGGGCTTTTCTCAGTACAGGTAAAGTGAAGTTTTTATTTTATTTAACCTAAGTATTTATTAATTTTTAGGTTTATTTCTCATGTAAAGTAATGATATACAACCTTATCTTTTTACATGTTGCCATAAAATGTGCATTGCTTTGGTTTGGGAACACATTAAATTTATTTACATTTTCCTTATGGGAAAAATTTGCTTAGTTCTCATCGTTTTGGTACTCGTCATGCTTCCCGGAACCAGTTAACAAAGAGTACCGATGAACTGCTCTAGTTTTGGTACCTAATTTCTAGATACCTATAGCAAAAGTCTTATTAATTACATAGGGAAAAAGAGTAACATTACATAGTGGAAGAAGTTGGCAGATAACTATCTTAATTAAGGTATCAGTCAGTAAAAGGACAAATTGAGATTGGCTGGCAAGTTAGGATGCAATGTGGTTTCACTGCCAAAGATACATGACCCAAATCATGAGGAAATGCAGAAAAACCCAGAATAAAAACTATGTAATCATGAGTTTCAAGATCATTTTGGCAGGCATACCCTAAGGTAAACCCCAAAGAGCCACAGGCTAGGATAATCCCCTCCCACTGAGTTCAGGCAGAACTTGTCATTTGTTTCTAACCAAGAGAATATGGCAAAGGAGAATTTTGCAGATGCAATTAAAGGTCCAAATCAGTTGATATCGAGTTAATCAAAGGGGCAATTGTCCTAGGTGAAAGTAAAAGAGAGACTCTCCTGGTGACTTGAAGGTGTAAGCTACTATATTGAGAGACAGCCACTTGACTAAGACCTGAGGTTGGTCTCCAGGAACTGAAAGCAAACCCTGATTGATAGGAAGCATAAAAACAAGAACCTCCCTCCTATAACCACAAGGAACTAAATTCTGCCAATAACAAGAATGAGCTTGAGCTTGAGAGAGCTTCCTGACCTCAAGATAAAAGCAAAGACCAGCCAATGTTGTGATTTTAGCCTTGTCAGACCCTGAGCAGAAAGACTAGTTATTCTGTGCCCAGACTTCTGAACTACAGAGACAGTGAGATATTATTTTAAGGTGTTAAATTTATGGTAATTTGTTATGTAGCAACACAAAAATTATACAGTGATGAAAATTGTGGAAACACCAAGGAAATATTCCAGTCTGGAGGAAAATAAATTTTCAGAAAATTAAAAGAAACATAGAAATGTGGGTTGGTTTTTGTTCCTAAAAGGAATATTATTAGGAAAACTGGTAAAACTTGAATGGAACTGAAGATTAGATGGTGTACCAATAACAGTTTCCTGGGAGAAGCAGGGACACTATGAGTGACATAGACGGAGGGATTCTTTACAGGGATTAGACCATTTGCAATTGTGGGAGGTAATTAGGGTTGTTTTCTCTGCATCTACAGCTAGGTCACTAGTCATCAGACCTAGCAGATGGGAAGAGAAGATGGATGGAATGTGGCTAAGAAAAAGGAGAATGGAACCCATAATTTAAAACTGCAAGCACATCTCTTTCTCTCATGCTCTACACTCTCAAAAATGCAAGTGACCTGAAGCATAAATTTGCAACTTTCATTTTGGAGTAACAAATTCATTGGGGCCAGGATTTAGAGAAGATTAAGGATGAGACCCAATAGGAGGTAGAGAAGATATGGATTTGACTGCTGTCTGATGCCATAAAAAGTGGACAGGTAGATAAGAAATAACATGTGTAAGTTGAAAAATCACCAGCCCTACATAGCAACAACAAATATAATCTGCAAAATCACTAGACCTACACTGACTTCAGAGTATAAAAATGGCTATCTCTTAAATTTCAACTTCCAAAATACTGTGTAAATTTCTCTTGTGGCCAAACTTAATTTGAAACAATATAAGTAAGAAAAGTCTGGGACACTGTAGTTCCAGTTTAGATAGGCTGACATAGTCCAGAGATACTACTGATACTAAAAATGTACGTTGGAGAATATTCTTTTATATAAGACATATTAAGATTTCAGAGCTGATAATACATCATGTTGGCAACTTATGCTCCAGTGGTTCAAGAAAATTAACTTATTTTTAGTGTACTTGCAACTTTTCTGTGTATTTGAGATATTTTTTCAAAATGATAATTAATTTTGAAATGACTTCCTGAATTGTGGAGTCAAGAGCATGGCAAATCATCTCCCCCAAGAACAATAACACAACTAGACAACATTGTCAAATCAATCACTCCAATAGATACTGGAAGGGGTTCAGGCTATCTCTAAATTTCTGGCTGAACTTGGGAACACCCACATGTATGGAGGAGACACATGAGGGCCTGGTGGGAAGATTGTCAACTGCCAGGATATGCATGCATCCTTAACCCAACCACAAATTTATAAGTAAACAGTATAAGATAGACAGGTTCAAGGTGTTTGAGCATAACCTCTGACAAATCATTTGCTCATGAATAAGCAATGGTGCATGAGAGGAACTCCTAAGAATCTGGGTTAAAATCGAAAACAAATATTAAAGCATTTCTGAGGCAAGACAGCAGCCCCACACTGAGGGAGACAAACTCTAAAGAATTAGTCCAGAGGAATAAATAAACAACAACAAAAAGAGAAGAGCAATAATATCATCCCTTGTGAGGAGGAATCACAATACAGAGTAGCCACAATATATTATCCATAATGTCAAAGTGTCAGTGAAAAATAATAAACATGCAAGGGAAAAGAAAATGTGAGCCACACTCAGGAGTGGAGTGGGGCAAGAAGAGTTGATAACAAATATCTGTGATGGAGCCCAGATTTTGGACTTAGCAAACATATTGAAACAGCTATTATAAGTACTTTCAAAGCATTAATGAATTTCATGCTTAAAGATTTAAATGAAAGTGTGATGAAAATCACTCATCAAGTAGAGAATGCTGATTAAGAGGAAAAAAATCATAAAAAGAACCCACAGAAAATCATGGAATTCAAAGTATTACTAAAATAAAATAAAATAGCCACTCAAGGATCTCTATAACACACTTGAAATGACAGTGGTATCAATTAGCAAACTTGATCACAGATTAATAGGCATTATCCAAAGAAAAGAAAACAAGAAAAGAAAGAAAGAAGGATGAAGAAATAAGACAGAAACTCAATGATTGTTGGGACATCATACAGTATATGAATATACACATAATGGGAGTCCTAAAGGAAAAAAAATAAAAAGGAGAGTGGAAACATATTTTAAATAATATTGCTGAAAATTTCGAGAATATGATAAGAAACATTAATCTCTGAATCCAAGAGGTCTACTGAACTCCAGGTAGGACTAACACAAAGAGATCCATACCTACATATAATAGATAACGAATACAAAGAAAATCTTTAAAGCAACAGGAGAAAAATGACATATCATGTACAGGAGAATAATAACATGATTAACAGCTGTCTATTCATCAGTAATCATAGATAGGAGACCTGCCTTCCATGTAAAACTGACAAAAGTATATCAAAATGAAGTGAAATGAAGTCACATGATAATTCAAATCCACAGAAATAAAATTTTTAGTAAATAAAATATGCTAAAAATATAAAAGACCATTAAATAAGTTTAGCTTTTCTTCTCTAAACTGATTTAAAAGAAAATTTCATAAAACCATATTTATAAAAGTATATTGATGGGTTCAAAAAGCATAAAAAGGTAGTACATGTAACAATAATAGCACAAAATAAGGAGGGAAATGGAGTTATAATAGAGCAAAGCTGTGTATTTTACCAAAATAAAATTAGTCTTAATCTGAAATAGATTTTGATAAAATAATATGCATGCTGTAATCTCTAGATCAAACAATAAAGAAATAACCAAAAGTGTTAAAATAAAGCATAAAGTAATTAAAATGGTAACCTAAAATATATGTATTTAAAATAAACAAAAAAGTTGTACAAGTAGAACAGAGAAACAGAAAGAAATGAGATTTATAGAAAACACAGAGCAAATTGGCAGGCATAAATTCGACCATACCAACAATTTGGAATTAAAGAATAGCAATTATTACTAACCTTACAAAAATTAAAAGGATTATACGGTAGTACTATGAAATATTTTATACCAACAAAATAGACAACTTTACCAAATTCCTAGGAAGCAAAATTTACCCAAACTGATTCAAAAATAAATAGAAAATCTGAATGAACCAATAACACATAAAATAATACTTACTAGATATCTTCCCACAAAGAAAATCTAAGCCCAGATAGATTCCCTTAATGAATTTTATCAAAGATTTAAAGAGAAATAATGCCAACCCTTTACAAACTATCTTAGAAAACTGAAGAGAAGGCATTATATTCCAATTCAATCTATGAAGACAGTTTACCCTATAACCAAAATAAAAAATGAACATTATGAAACAATGTATGACATGTATACAGACACACAAACCCTCAAAAAATGAGATATCCAAATTTAGCAACATAGAAAAATAATTTTACGACAAAATTAATTTAATTTTATCCCAGTAAGGTAGGATTGCTTTGACATCAGAAAATCAATTAATCTCTACACTATCATCTCAAGAGACCGAAAAAGACAATTGACAAAATCCTACACATATTCAGCATCAAAACTCACAACAAACTAAGAATAGAATTAAACTTCCTCAACTTGAATAAGTCATGTACAGAAATCTACATCTAACATCCACCTTATTAGTAAAAGACCAAACAGTTTTCCCCTAAGATCAGGAATAAGTAAAAGATGTCCTCTCGCATGACTTCTATTCAACATGTCCTCAGGGTTCCAGCCAAGGCAATAGGCAAAAAATAAAACAATCAGGCAAATAAGCAAAAACAGAAACAACAACAGCAGTAATAAACCTGGATATTCCACAAATAAGACTTATGAGGTTTTATGAATGACTTCAGCACATTTGAAGAATTGAAGAACAATAAAGGAAGTCAATTGCATTTCTAAACACTAGCAAGGATTAATCAAAATGAAATTAGGAGAAGAATTCCAAAAACATTGAAACAATTTAAAGAGAAGTAAAGATAGGGGAGAGAAATGAAATATTTGAATAATTGGGAGACATTCAATATTTTCAGACTGGAAGACTCAATATTATTAAATTATAATTCCCCCTTTATTGATTTATAGATGTAATGCAACTCTTACCAAATGCCAGCAGGATGTTTTCTTTTTCCAGAAAATAGTGTTAACCTAAAATTCACAGTTAAACAAAAGGACCCAGAATAACGAAATTTGAAAAAACAAGTATAAAGTTGGAGAACATTCGTGATTCCAAAACCTATTATAAGAATAAAATAATCAAGAAAGTGTAGTATTACTGCAAAGATAGATCTGTAGGGCAAAGGAACTGACTGGAGAGTACATTTATAATAAAAGATTTTCAATAAATATGGCACGGAAATTAAATTGTGTAGAGATAGTCTTTTAAATAATTGGTGCTTGGAGAAATGGATATCCATGGACAAACAAGGATGCATTTAAACTTTTACTTTACAACATTCTCAAAAACAATATTTATCTTGAACATAGGCCTCAGGTAAATGATACAATTATAAAAATAATTAAGAATATATAGGAGAAAATCTTCACAAACTCTAGTTAGGCAAAGAGTTCTTTAATCACACAACAAAAACTTGATATATAAAACAAAATATTAATATCCTGGACTTCAACAAAATAAAAAAAAATGTTTCAAAAGATAGCATTAAAAATGAAACGTGTGAGATTAGAAATTATTTGCAAATCATATATTTCTTAAAGTATCTGTATTGAAAACATATATAGTACACTTAAACTCATTAATTACAAGTAAAACAACACAATTTAAACATTGAAAAATACATAGAAAGCAATAAAAATAAAATAAATACCCAAATTTGTGGGATACAGCTAAAAAAAAGTGAAAAGAGGACATTTGTAGCATGAAATGCTTAAATTAGACCCTGGGAAAATTCTCAAATTGATAATCTAAATTTTTACCTCAAGAAACTAGAAAAAGAACAAAATATACCCAAAGCAAGGAGAAAGAAGGAAATAACAAAGATAAGAGTAGAAACCATTAAAATGAAAAAACAACAGAAAATACCAATGAAACAAAAAGGTGGTTCTTTGCAAAAATGAATAAAATTGATAAACAAAGACTGACAATGTCTAAAGGATTAAAGACAAAATTTACCAATATAGGAAATGAAATAGGAAATATCACTACAGCACCTCCAGCTATTAAAAACATAGTAAGAGAATACAATTAATAGCTCTACATATATATATATATACATATATATACATATATACATATATATACATATATGTATATATATATATGAATATTTGACAACCTAGATGAAATGGATCATATACTAAAAAAATACAAATCATTATATATTTAATTTCACTCTATATGAGGTAGATAATCAGAATAGCCCTATAACTTAATGAAATTAAATTCTACCAAACATTTAACAAAGAATTAGCACTGATTCTACACACTCCCTTCCTAAAAATATAAGAAGTGAGAATAATTCTCAAATCATTTTACTGAGAATACTCTGATACCATAACCAGGCAAAGAATGCACACACAAAAGAAATTCAGTGTCTCTCAAAAATATAGAAGCAATATCTAATCAAATATCAGTAAAACAGCTTCACCAAAATCATTATACATCATGACCAAGTGGTATGTATTTTAGATATTCAAGCCTGCTTTGTTATTTCAAAAGCGTTTAGTACAATCTTTCATTTCAACAGGCTAAAGAAGAAAAGCACATGATCATATCAATTGATGCAGAAAACACATCGATTCATCCCTGATTCATAAAAACTCTCAGCAATCTGGGAGTAGAGGAAAATTTCTCAACTTTTCAAGGAATAACTGCATAAACATACAGCTAACATCATGCCAAAGGCCAAAGGCTGAATGTTTTCCCTCTAATATCCAAAACAAGGCAGGAATCTCTTATCCTATTACTCTAATTCAGCACAGTACTGAAAGTCCTTGCCAGCACAATAAGGCAAGAGAAGGAAATAAATTGCCTACAGATTATACAGAAGAAATAAAACTGTCCCTATTAGCAGATGCTTTGTTGGTCTATATCAAAGATCCCACGATAGCTACAAAATAAATGGAAGGAAAGTAAACCTAGAACAAATAAGTGAATTCAACAAGGTTGCAGGATAAAAACTCAACACACTAAACAACACACAAAATTAATCGTTTCTATATGCTATTGATGAACATATGGAAACCTAAATAAAAAATGCGTTACTATTTAAAATAGCTACAAAAATGAAATACTTAGGAATAAATCTAACTAAAGATATACAAGACTTGTATGCTGAAAAATATCAAAACGATGGTGAAATGAATATAATATCTACGTAAACAGAGAGACATACCATTTTCACTGATAGGAAGATCAACATCGTACAGCGGTTACTTCTTCCATGATTGATACATAGATTTAACACCATTTCTCTCAAAGTCACTGAAAGCTTTTTAATAAATCTGTCCTGCTTGCTCTAAAATGTATGTGGACAAGCTAATGAACTAAAATAGCTAAACAATGTTAAAATAAGAATAAATCAGAATAATCTATCTACTCATTGTCAAGATCGTAGTTACAGAAACCAACACTGTGGTATTCTGAAATATCATGTCCTATTGTCTGAATCTCAGCTCTTACACATCCTAGCTATAAAAGAAAAATATTGATAAAGGGGACTTAATCAAATTTTAAAATTTTGTCTGAGGAAGACCTTTGTTAAGAGTGTGAAAAGACAAGCTACAGACTGAAGGAAAGTATTTTCATACCACTTACCTGACCAAAGATTTGTATCTTAGAATATATGAAGGCCTCTCAATAATCAACAGTAAAAAATAAATCCAGTTAGAAAATGGACAAAAGACATGAATAGCCATTTTACTTAAGAAGATATACAGATGGCAAATAAACACATTTGTCATTAGAGAAATGCAAATACACATTAAAATGACAATGGTGTCATTACCTTAGAATTTTTAAAATATTGGTAATAATAAATACTGGCAAGGATTTGTGGAGAAACTGGATCTTTTATATGTTGCTGGAGGGAATGTCAAATGATACAGCCACTCCAGAAAATAGTTTGTCAGGTTTGTTTTTTTCTCATAAAATACAACATGCATTTGCTGTGTAGCCCAGAAATGAAACTCTTTGGCATTTATCCCAGAGAAATGAAAGCTTATGTTCACAAAGAAACCTGTACATGAATGTGCGGTGAAGATTTTCTCATAATATCCCTTAACCGGACACAACCCAAATATCCTTCAGCAAGCGAAGGGATTATAACAGTAGTGTCTTCGTACAATGGAATACTACTAAGCAATAAAATAGAGCAAACTATTAATCCGTGCAACAACTTGGATGGATCTCAAAGGCCATTACGCTTAGTGAGAAAAGCCAATCTCCAAAGGTTACATGCAGCATGACTGCATTTATATAGCAGTTTTTAAATGACAAAACGGTAGAAAGAGAGAACATGTTCTTGCTTTCCAGAATACCGAGGCAGAGATGGAAGCATTTATGACGGGTGGCCCTGCAGGAGTTCCTTTTGTGATGAAAGAGTTCTGTCTCTTGATTTTGATGGAAGTTACAAGATATGCACCTGGGATCAAATGCAGAGGACCACATACACCTCACAAATGATTGCATGCAAAATCATGAAAAGTGAATAAGGTTTTTAATCATGCTCGTCACAGTTTAAACTAACGCCAATTTCCTAGAAGTTGGATGAAGTGTACATAGAACTGCACTATTTTTATAATTCCCTGTGAGTCTATCATTATATCAAAATTAAGAATTAAAAAAATGGGCAAATGATTTCAAAACATATTTGTTTCAAAGAGGATACTAGGCACATAGTGTCTATGACTATAATTATATGACACACACAAAAGAAGTTCGACTTTATTATTCATTAGGGAAATTAAAATTTCACTTCTAATAACTTCTCAGCAAAACTATGGAATGGCACCAGGAGCACCTTACAGCCCAGGAAAACTGTAAATTCCCTGGGAGAAAAAGCTGTGAACCAGGACATCAAAAAAGGAGTTTTGCATACAGGAGATAACACAGGAATAAAAAATTTGCCATGTCCCCCTCAGGAGACCCTATACAAAATTTCGAGAGTAATCACCCACATGGCAGGAATGCATCCCGCAGTCATCACTTGATCCTCAACCCTTATTCCCCCTATAAAAACCCTAGCCCCCCTTCTCACTTTTAACTGGTTTTGGGGAGGGGGGAAGATTCCCCCAGTTCCTTGCTTGTGCAATTTCAGTAAATCACCTTCTCACCGAGAAAAAAAATATTCACTTCTAAATATCTACCCAAGAGAAAATAGAAGCAAGTACATATAAAGACTCGTACAAAAAGTGTTCATAGTTGCATTAGTCATGACAGCCACAATGTGGGAACAATCCAAATGCCCACTAACTGGTGAAATGGAAAAACAAATGCATAACCAAACAATGGAAATTGTTTAGGAAGAAAAAGGGATAACCTAATGTTACATGCTATAGAAGGACGAATCTCAAAACCAAATGAAAGTGGCCAGAGAGAAAATACTGTATTTAGCAAATGAGCTAATATTGGGGGGGGGGGGGAGGAGGCAGAGTGAGAGAGACAGAAAGCAGTTTAGGATTGCTTACGGCAAGTGTTGGAAACAAGAATTAGCCTTAAATGGACATGAGATATTCTAAAACTGGATTTTGGTGACGCTTACGCATTTTCGTTAATAAAAATAATTGAATTTTTACACCTTAAAAACAAAGTAATATATGATCCTTAATTGGGTTTTGTTTTTTCAAAGACTATAAAAGAATTATAGGGATATTTAGGGAAATGTTAGTATTTATGTTAAAGTAATAATAATATGGAAACAATTATATATATATCCTGAGTATAACTGCAGTGTGATTATGATACAGAACACCCTTATTCTTAGAATAAACACCCTGAAATATGTAGAAATGAAGTGACACAATATCTGAGAAGACAAGAGTGAAAAAGCCATTAATGAATTAAGCTGTAGGTTAAATATATGCTCATTTTGGTGACTTTTCTGAGTATTAAAACCTACAGAAATAAATTATAAGTCTGGGTAAATAAAATTTTTAAGAACAATTAAAATCAAAGTATGAATTGAGATGTGATTAAATAATGTGTTTACTATATTATTTCCCTGTTCAAAATCAGTCCTTTGGTAATACTTTTTAAAAAGATAGCCTGGTATAAAATGCATTTCTATAAATATAGCTACTGCCACTTCTTAGACCGGGAATTGACAAACTAATGATCCACAAGCCAAACCAGCCTCATTCCCTCATTTTGTAAATAAAGTTTTATTAGAACACAGCTGTATCTTTTCCTTTAGCTATGATAGACGCTTTTGTCATTACCATGGCAGACTTGAGTAGTTGTGACATCAAGAGCATGCTCTGTAATGTCAACTGAACCAGCATCAGGATTTTTCCTGGAAAAAGTAAGGGGGAAGACCCAGCTGTGACTGTCTCAAACTTCCCTACAATGGACACTGTTGAGATTCCAAAGAGGCACTGAACACCACGGTGATCAGTCCAAATGCATTTATTAAGAGAACTTAGTTTCAGAGAGCTACATCTACCTCACAATGACAGCAGGATGGCAAGACGTTCACTTGGGTATGCCTGTGCCCATGGCAACCACTCCTAGATTACAGACGGTGGAGGACCAAAATTGGCCAAGTGCCAGGTGCTGACGTGCAGGCGACAAGAAAACTTCTTATTATGTACACTTTTCTCAAAACTAGATGTGCTCAGGGAGGGCTGCACTCAAGGTTAAAGCAGCTACAGATTCCAGGCTGTTACGGGAAGGAATGTCTGAGGAGGAGGGCAAGGAGGAGGCTATTTCTTGGATAAGTAAGAGATACTCTAAATAGCATACATCCTCAAGCCTAAAATGTGTATTACACTTTATCGGTAAGGGCGCATCATAAATATTTTCTGCACTCACTCTTCCAACTCCTCAAATCTGCCATTATAGTGTGAAAACAGCCACAGACTAAATATGAATGAGCGAATGTAGCTGTGTGGCAATAAACCTTTATGTGAAAAAGCAGCCAGCTGGCCAATGGATTGTGGGTTTTGGACCCCTGTTCTAGACTGATAGTTATTGTCGCTCCCTGATATCCAACTAACAATGCAGCCACTCCTAGCTTTTACAGTCCAGTGGAGCTGCTTTGTTCTCCTGGCTACTTCAAGATGTGCCTGAAGTGTCCATTCCTCTTGATCCTTTCCTGGCTTATTGTTTAGACTAAGTTAGATGCCAAACCACACTTTGAACACGTTTATCTCCACTGCTAGCATATCCAGTGAAATTTCAGACTTCCTCAGCTTTCTTCCCCTTTAGATTTTGAGTTTGGTGGGAGCAATGCTAAGTTCTTATTCACCACTCTATTCTCAGAACCTAAAACACAATTTGAACCACAGGAGGTATTGAAATCTGAACTAACGAATAAAAGAATAAATAAGTGACTCTAACAATCTCTATTATATTGATCATAAAAATTGATGACTAAAAGCATCTGGTCAGGTTTATAGTATATCTAATTAAAATGTTGAAAAATAAAAATCTGAAGTTTGGCATGATGACAGTATTAGAATAAATAATTTTAAATAAATCAATCTTTTGCTACTTAGAATCATTTAATAAGTTGATTCCCTGAAGACTAGAAAGACATAGCCTATTTTGTTATATCTACTCAAAACATTAACCAGAATAATCAGCACCAGATGCTTCATCCTCTTCAAAACATTGTTTTTGCTATGCAATAAACAGTTTGAGTGGATTATATGTACAGATCTGTATTGGAGGAATAAGAAGAAAAAAGAGCAGATGCTAGAAATGTTTATTCAAAATAGTTTTATGAGTTTATATTGCTAGCAATTTTTATAGCCTTCAGTGGTCAAAAATTTCATTTAATCTGCCAGAGGGAAGGGCAATCAATATTTAAAATCATTGCCCTATGAAGAAGTTTATTATGAAACATTTATCCTTAAAAATATGAATTACAAGGACCCCCCGAGTGGTTCACTATTTGAAAATATGTTTCACTGCACATTTTTAAAAAATACTTGCCAATAGCATGGATTGGTTATTAGAGGGTCGGTTGCTAAACATTTTCCAGTACACCCCTGCCCCTACCTTTGCAGGAAACTGCTCATGGCCAATGACTTCCTTGTTCCTAAAGCCAGAGGTCATTTCTCAGGCCTCTTTGCAGCAGGGATGAAGCTAAAGTCCAAGGCAAGTGGAGCTGAGAAATGGGAGAAACAGATACTTGATGACATCATTTGAGCACCTGGATCCTGCTGTACCTGAAGCTCATGTTCCAGTTCCATGTGAGCCACCAGCTCCTGATGTCAGCACAGTGCCTGGCTTTGTAGAATGAATGAGCCCTCGTTTAACAAATGAGGAAAGCGAAGCCCAAGGAGAAAGCCATTTGCTTAAAGATGCCGTGCAGCTAGGGAGAGCTGGGACAAGAACTCAAGTCTCCTGGCTGAAAGGCCAATTCAGTTGACTCAATGTAACAAGTGTTTATTGAGCTCCCACCCCTACCCGGCTCTGGTCTTGGCATGAGATGTGGGGGGCAGGAGGGGAATAAGGTTGGGGCCTCACCAGCCACACTGCCTTGTAGGGGATCTTCGCCCCCCTCCCCCAAAGAAGAGGAGTTTGGTAACCCCTGTGAATGTCTAATGAATTGCATGCTGGAGAGTGAGGGTTTGGGACCAGGAGGCCTCCCAGTCTCCCAGTCCCAAAAGACTCGGTCTGTGTCAGTATTGTCCTACCCAGACAGAGCCTGGGGCAGCCCCACTACCCTGCTTCCCAGCGGCCCAAGGCCTGAGCCTGCCTTGCTGAAGTCATAGGTGCTGGCCCCCTGGCCAAAGTGTTTGGGAACAGGAATGTCCTCACACAGAAACACAGGTCCTGCCCAAGCCCTTCCACCTCACGTAGATGCCTGGGATTCTACCATTACCCATCCATTTGCCTGCTGCCCTGGGCTTTTTTTTTTTTTTTTTTTTTTTAATTTTATTGATACATATTAATAGAGCATAAATCCATCCAAAAAATAAAATAAAATAAAATAAAAATACTTGCCAGGTAAAATGTGGAAATTATAAGCTAATGTTTGTTAATTCTGTGTGCTTTTATATGGTGTCCATTTTGTATTTTTATTGTATTCATAAACAATGAAATAGTGATTTGATTTAGTGTCTATTACTGAGAACAATATATTGCAACTACGTTGATCAAGAAATGTCAGAGGGAGTTGCTAAGACTTAGCTTGAATAGGTGTACTAGGGTGTGGATAGCCTCTATTTAATTTATCAATCATTCTATGTGAATTATAGAAGCAAAAACGTTGCAGATATGAGGCTTCCTATGACCTAAATGTACATGTTGGTTGCACCTGTTACCTACCATCCCATACCTCAAGTCTTCAGTCAACACTCATTAACACAAATGCAATTTGTATGTTTCTACAGTTTGACTTCATTTAATTTTTACTTTCAGGATTTTGTTGCATTTGAAAATGGAATCCTATCTTCTACTTGCTGTGTACTCACACCAGTGTTCTTTACAGGGTCTCACCAATGAGATATATGTTACTTTACACAGTCTTTTCTGCTAACTCACACTTTTCAAAACTATCATTTAACAAAATCAACTCTATTCATCATTTCATGTTTTGGAATCATGTATTTTGAAGACAGCATGGTTTAGTTGAAGTAAAAATAGATTTATTTGGCAAAACTAATTTCAAACCCATTGCTCATCATTCACAAACTATATGGCCATATCAAAAAGGTACTGAACAACACTGAGCCTGGTTTCCATCTATAGAAAATATCTTCTTACCTCTTTCTCAGGGTTATTGTAGTAAGGCTGAAGTGAAAAAATGACATAAAAGAGCTTTATAAATAATACTACTGTATAAAATATATATTTTAAATTAATATAGCAGGGGCCCAAGTTTTTGCCTACACTGATTTCCACCTGAACTTAGGCATGTCTGAAATTAATATAAGAATTGGTGAATCCAATGAAAAATATGATCAATGAGGATATCCTTCTCATGAAAACTGTTGGCCAAAACTTTTCCAAAGGAAACAAAATGTTAAAGGCACACATAAATATAAAAAAAAAAAAAAAATGGCCAGAGGCTAAGGCGTGGTCAGAAGCACAAAACTGTCCCTGCCACATAGATGTATCTCTGCGCAGGTCTCAAGTCCTCAGAGTTAAGAAAGTTCCAAGGCTAAGAGAGACTGGTAATAAAACTGTCAGTACAAAACAGAAAGACCATTTCCCTGAACTAAAGTAGGATATTGAGAAGAAAAATGCTTTCAAGAGCATTCACATCAAGCTTTCAAAAGCATATCTGGTTGGTGCTTGGTAATAATCCCTCAGTGCCAGAGAGGCTCATTCCCGGGAGTCATGTCCCAAGCTGGAGGGAAGGTAGTGTGTTTATACTCTGAGTTTAGCTTCGAGAGAGGCCACAGTTGAGCAACAAGGAGGCTTTCAGTAGGTAACTCTTAGGCAATATATAATAACTAGGCTAAGTTTCAATTACACAAGAAAAGGTTCATAAATACAATCATCAATATCAAGAGCCTGGCATAATGGTCTGTCTTCCTTCACTAGGCACTGCCCTTGTACTTGGGGGATTCTTGCCTTTCTGTTAGAGATTGTAGCAGACTCCCCAAAATGGGAATTCATTATTCTTTTGGTTATTCTATGGGTCTCCTCTGATTGAGACAATGCCCCATGAATACTTGAACATATTCATGTGAGTTAGAGGCAAGCCCCAGGTGCTCATCTCTCCACACATCCCCCCATCACTGACACCATGCACCAGTGATCCTCCCTTGCCAAAGCTGTGATCCTTCTGTGATGCAAAACTTCTCCAAAAATGAAGCCAACAAAATAACCAAATAAAATTAATATGAAAATGAAATAATAATAGTTTTTAAAATAAGTAAAATAACAAAAAATTAAAATTAAAATAATATAAAGATTTTTTAGACATTGTATCTTTCATTACTGTAAGATCTGTTGTCTTCTATGTACAGTAACAATTTCATCTGTATATTTCCCTGGTGTCTTAATTTTTCCATTATATCTGAAAAGAAGCTTTAAGTTACAGAAAAGTCACATAAAAAATATAGGGGATTCCCATATAACCCATGCCCTCCCCCTTTTCTACTCTCCCTTATTAATAACATTTTACTTGCAGATGGTACATTTGTTATAATTGATAAACAAATATTGAAGCATTGCTACTAACTGTGGTTAATGGTTTATATTATGGTTTACTTTTTGGACCATACACATTTATAGGTGTTGATGAGATTTAGAATGGCCTGTATCCATTATTGAATCATCATGTAGGACAATTCTAATGCCCTAAAAATGCCCTACATTCCATCTATTCTATTCTTCCCTCCCCTTCCCCTTGGAACTTATGGTAATCACTAAGTTTCAATTTTTGAAGAATAAGATTCATAGGTACTTGCAATAATATTGAGGGTTTGAAATATTGGTCTGTTTTCTTTTATTAGGCACTGCCTATATTCTCAAGGGACTCTTGTCCCTCTAATTGAGAACATAGCAGGACACCCCAGGATGGGAGTTTAACATTTTCTTGTTTATTGTGTGGGTCTCCACCCACTGAGATAACACACTATTACAATATGAACACTTAGATATTAAACAGAAGCATGCTCCAGGTGTGCCTTATCCCATATATCCCCCCACACCTGATACCCTACGCCAGTAACCCTCTCCTGCCTTATTTGCCAAAAGAACATTCCCAGCATTGTAGTTTAAACCACAGACCTGCAAATCCCCGGAGTTCACTTGCTCCTTCCAACTAGCAATGTATTTGGAAAAAGTCCTTGACCAAAAGGGGGAAATAGTAAATGCAAATGAGTTTTCAAGGCTAAGAGATTTCAAAGTGAGTCTTGAGGTCATTCTAGAAGTTACACTTATGCAAGTCTCAGCAGGATCTCATTGAGTGCCACAGTAAACAGTGCCTCGAACAACGGGGCTCCTGAGGGTTGGAGAGACATCCAGACACTATAAACAAGACAGGTAAGCTCAAGAATTCAGCACCCCATCAGTGGGCCTTACTGTGGAATTTATGTTCCCCAGTGTAACAAACTTAGACAAATCTTTGGTCCATTCATGTGCCAGTTGAGTCTTGAATCTCAGGAGTGTTGCAACACATACTCTCCAGTTCATTGGACTCACCTAGGACAACCAATAAGGAAATGATGATGGACAATGCCCATACCAAGGAACAGAGAGTGTCTGCAACTGCAAGATAGCTTCATCTGCCCAATGGGACCTAGGCCTGCTCTCAATTAGAAACTGAGTGGGCATCACCATCACCAAATCCTCAAGATTGAGGAATGAACAATGGACCAAAGTAGACATTATTATTCTATTATAGACTTATTGTTATTCTGATATAAAGGTAGTGGCCACCAGAAGTTCTGAGGGGAGGGAGAGGGAAGAATAAGTATAACATGGGGCATTTGGGGGACACTGGAATTGTCCTGCATGACATTGCCATCACAGATACAAGCCATTAGATATTTTGTCATAACCTACCAAATTGTGCGGGATATAGTGTAAACTATAATGTAAACTATAGTCCCTAATTAGTGGCAATGCTTCAATATGTGTTCATCAATTTTAGTAAATGTACCACACTAATGAAGGTTGTTGTTAATGTGGGAATGTGTGGGAGGGGCAGGAAGTGGGGTATATGGGAATCTCCTATAATTTTTATGTAACATTTATGTAACCTAAAGCTTCTTTAAAAATAAAAACAAAAAATATAAAAAGCATACCTATTAAGCTTTGAGGAATTTAAGTGTCAACATCCTAGGCACAGATATGAGTGGATCTATCAGCCTCCTCCCAGGTTGGTGGACATGAGTGGCTTCTGTTTAGCTTCTGGGTGTTGAGGTGGTTGACTAAGACAATGAGCCAAACTAAAAGTAACAATCAAGCTATAATATACTTACTGCAATGTGCAAGCAAAGGAACACAAAGAAAGGTGCCTGATCTAGATGTTTCACTTTTTCCCCAGGGTATTGTACTGGGAAAGAAAAGCGTGGCATGCAGCACAGATGGGGGCAAGGAGAGGATCATCTCACTGCTAAGGGAGACTGAAACAACAGGCTCCTGCCTTTATATGGACAAGAAGGCAAGTGGAAAGATGTGGGGATCTGAAGGGGTAGAAATATACAGAGTCAGAGTGGAGTTAAGTGCCTCATTGAGAGAACCTAATTAAGGAGGTCTCTGAATGCAGGCACTGGGCTACAAATGTGGATATGCATATGGGCGTGGTTGGCCATGGGGTCCCTGAGTCCTTGAATGCAACTCCCTCCAGGAAACCGTAATGCCTTGGATGTTCACCAAGCCTGGGGTGCGAAGGGTAGCTTCTTCCAGGCCTGCCCAGCAAAGTTGCATAATTGTCCAGGGTTAGTCCTGAAGTCACACATAAGATTTGGGGTTGGAACTGGACTCTAAATCCTTTGAGTGATGAGAAGCTGGGGCAGCAGTTCCTTCAGAAAGGACATGGTGCCCTTGATGATAAGTGTCGGCAGAATCACAGTGTTCAGGTGGACAACTGCACTGATGAGTCTTCAACCATTAGGCACTGATGATATATTTAAAATGCTTACTATCAGCCATTGCATTGGCAAGAAACATCATCAAAGCAAACCAGAGTGGAGAGGATGATAGATATTGATGCCAAACAGAAGGAAGTTGAGGCCTCCCAGCAGTTATTCAGAATCCTCTAGAATCAATTTAATTGAGGTTGGAATTCATATGAGGTTGGCTGAAACAAAAAATATTTAATATAGTTTGAGATCATGGGATTCATCATGGGATTGGGGATCTGGTGTGGATTTACGTACAGCTGCTTCTCGTTATTCACAGTAATGTTCTATAAAGTTGTCGCCAGGAGTGAATTAGTGGATATTGAACCAGTACTCTTAGGGGATATGTGGGGTTAGTTTCCCATGAGCCTCTGATTACAACGTTCTCATCAACAAATCAATACAGAACCTTGTTTTGTGTGTGTTTCTGTTTAAAGACATCCTGTTTAATATGTGATGTTGATTCATTAACACTGAACTCAAAGTCCACTATGACTCATGTTTGAATGAAGCTTATCTAACAACATGTTTCCTTAACAAGGCACATTGCAGCCTCATAGCTTAAGAATATCAGACAGCAGGTCAGCACTATACTTAAGGACCATTTTAAACAGAAGAATCACCAACAAAAAGCATAAAAATGCAAAAAGCATGTTAAGAAACACAACACAGACACTCTCATTCTCAATATGAACATAGAAACAAGAAGGCAGAGAGTCTCCTTGCTCAACCTCAGCTGGGAATGTGTGCATCAAGCACATGTCCATGAAAGAGGGTAAAACTGCCACATTAAAGATTTTGTCATATATGGAATCCATGAATAATGGGGACAAACTCTACTTGCTCTGTGAGATGAGATGAATAACCAATGCAGAATGAGCCAACCTCCCTACACTTCAGTTTCTGCATTTTAAAAGTAGGGATAAAAACATTACCCACCATGTAGATTTGTTCTAAGTATTAAATAATATTTCATGTGCATCAGGAATGAAGAAAAAATGAAGATATTTTCAGATCAGGAAAAACTACCTTTGGATCTCCCCCAAAACAATAAATACTTCATGCAATAATACCATTTTAGTTTCCTAGACTGCTGAAAGCAGATACGATGAAATGGGTTGCCATACCAACGGGAATTTATTAGCTTACAGTTTTGAGGCTGAGAAAAATGTTCAAATCAAGCCAACAACAAGGTGAGGCTTTCTTCCCAAATACTGGCTGCTGGTGTACCTTGGCTCCTCTGTCACATGGCAAAGCACAGGGCAGCATCTGCTGGTCTCTCCCTTCTTTTCCAGGTTTCATTGCTTTCATGCAGTTTATAAAGGACTCCAGCAAGAGAATTAAGACCCATCCTGATGGAGGTGGGTCACACCTTACCTAAAGACCACACCCACAGGAATGGACTACATTTAAGAACATTATTTTTGGGGTTATACAGTTTCAAACCACCACAAGTACATAATGTATGTTTGTGGCACATAATAACCTCTCCTTACATACTAAATATTAGATTAGGACTTTATTTCCCCCCCAGATTCATGTTACTTCAGAAAAATGGATCTTTTACAATTTTACATATTTTCTTGAGTCCTTTAAAATGTTCCTGCTCAAAGTATTTGATCCATTCACATCCCAAAAATTAATCTATGTCAAGAATTGAAGCTTCCCTGTACTCAGTTTCCTCAATATTCTATGAGAAAATTTAAAATTGACATTCTCCATTTTCTCTGCCAAAGTGTATTATATGATTTCAATAAAATATGCTGCACTCTTAATAGTTTTTCCATCTCTCTCTTCAATATTTAATCGCCAAAGTCTCATATTGAGCAGGTGAAATCCATTTATTTAGCATATGTTCTATACATACTTATAGGTTCTAAGGTGGAGGGTAAGGGATGCAGAGAAATAAAAGGAAAAGAAAAAATGAAGGCTGTCCCTGGAATGATATACTAACTCAACCTGGGAAATCCACTTTCCACTAGAGAAATGAAGGCATGTTGTGGAGATGTTGTAGTAGAGTATAATTCTGTGAAAATAAAAATTTCAATTGGGAAGATAAAAGAGTATTTCTTTTAAGACTGTGAAGTAATAAAGACTGGAGTCAATAAAATGTCTATAAAAATAGTCCTGAGAACCCAAAAAGAAAACCGAATCATTTAACAAATATAATCGCATATCTTCTTTGTATTTTTCACTCATCTAATTGAGGATCGAGATGCTACATGGTTCAGCATGGGAGCCCAAGCTCAAGCACAACAGAAACTTTCAACAAATGATCACTTTATTACTTATATGGCACAAAGGTTCCAAAAGAGCAGGGAAGAGATCCCACCAAGTGTGGTCTCCCGTGGAGACCAACTACTCAAGGCAAGGTAGGTGTCAGCTCCACATTCAGGAGGAAGAGGAAAGTCCAATTGGTGCTGCCTGATGGTGGATTATTTACTATGGCAGAGGGAGAGGTCCTGGCACCGAGAGTTCCTGCTCCGAAAAGCAGCTGCTGGTTCCCATTTTAGGTTTAAGGTATGGCCAGGCTGCTACATTAGACCTAAGGTCTGCCTCTGGCTGCAGGATGCAACCCAATTGAAATATTTGCATGTAATAGTAAAGAGAAGATGATAGATAGGGCAGAAGATGGCCCCTAGGTAGCTCTGTGGCTTCCCCGGCACTAATTCAATTGGAAAATATAAAAGCCCTATACACACAACCTTGAAAAAATGAGATTATTTTACATGAACATTGAGCCAAGTTTCATCAATAGGGAAAAGAGGCAGATAACACATGGAAGTAGATGAGCCAAGCTATGTAGAGTATGGACACAAACTGGGAATACTCGTTTGCTTTGGATGGAAGGGAATAGTCTAAAGTCCACTGGATTAAGGCATATCTGGGACGAAAAGCTCCCTGCTATATTCCTAGCCCTGTGAACTTAAGCCTCATTTGGCTTAAAACCATAAAATCATCCTAGTATTATTTACCTTAAATACTATTGTTACAATTTAATGACCTAAGTATAAAGGGCAAACCACTCACACTAAGTGACTGCTTAAACACTGCCTTCACTTCTCTGACCTTTAACCATTTCTAACACGAACATCAGTAACTCTTCTAAGATTTTCCGGAAGCTTCTCTTCCTTTCTTTTTCACCTCTCCACTATATTGTGGTTCATATGTGTTGATTTCTAATGAATAGAGAAGCTTGTCCTACATGTTCCTTCTGAAAGATTGTTACCCAAAGCTATATTGCATGTAATCAGTGTTACTGGAAAATTCCTCCTTCCCAGACCAGAGGCCTTCAGGTTAGAAATTTGGTCTAAGCAGGAAATTTTCTGAGCAGAAATACTGACAGAATCCTGCCCAAGAGTTTACCTTTTTTTCCTTTTCTTTTGTTTCTTTCTTTTTTACATCTTGTTGCATTGTTTTTCACTTTGCAGTATAACCTAATGGTACAGATTATGGATTTTGGAGTCAGAATTCAGTGGTGTAGTGGGTCTGGCTTAAAATGCTTGGTGACAGCTGATTTTGTGCATTTCTACCTTATTCTGCATTAAAAGATATTACCATCTTTTATGGGTAGGAAAACTTACCACTTAGAAATTAGCAAATACCCCATAGAAATGAGCAAATGCTACAAGTTTTTGAGACCCAGTTGTTAGTTAGTTGTCGATGTATGAGTTAGACTTGTAGCTGAGTCCTTCCTTGGCCCCATACAAGCTGAGTAAATTTCAGCATATTATTCAATATTGTAAGCCTCAGTTTCTACATCTGCAGAATGGAGAAAATAACAGCTATTCCATGTGATTATTTCATTAAATGCAATGATGAATTACAGTGTATGATACATTGTAAATTCATAAATGGTAATTATAATAATTATTACTCATATTAAGTTTCCTAATTCTTTAGCTCAAGCACAAGAGTGTCCAGTTGCTTGCTGCTACCTAATAATTACTCACACTCCCTAGGTAAAGAGCATAAGGGTTCTGACAAAGTAAGGACTTCATTTCACTCTACGGTACAGAGTGTACGACTAAGGAAAGGCAAGACTTGCCATTTATAATGACTGGTAATACCCCTTTACAGGTCCCCTTTGGTCTGCTTGGGATCATCTGGCGATGAATAATTAATTTACAAAAGAAAAGCAGGAAACAGTCGAAGAGTCTCAGTATTTTAGTTCAGGTACTGAAGGTTTCTAGAGTTAACAGCATGCATCATTTTACCTTTTACATATTAAATGCAAATATAGTAAAATTAGATGTGTTTTTGTACATATATAAAAAATTATATTTTTTATAAAGGTGAAGCATGTTCATATTTTACAAACATCCTTTTACTCACAAGTTGAATTTGTTCATGCAAAAATCATTGTTGAAACTTAACAAAAAGATCCCTCTTGTTTTGTTTAGGGTTGGTGCCAGTTGGTATTCCCCATTATCACAAGAATGAACAGAAACCTGCAGGGATATTTAAAATGCAGGGTCAAACATTAGCATACTTATGCTTCCAAGATTTATTTTTAGGTATATTATTTAAATGAATTCTGTGGTAACCCCTAGATTTATTGGTGTTGATTCCTTCATAGCTTTCACAGTACTTCTGCAGGGTTCAATCCATTTTTTGGAGAATAGAAAGTGTCCCTCTTCTCCAGTGAGATTGGTTCAAGAATTCTATTGGTCTGAGGAACAAGCAAAAGTAAAACTTTTGCTTAGAATACTATATAAAGGAGAGCAAGTCTCACTCCAAGGAAATGTGGAAGGCATATAATAGCATCTCCTTTATTCTACTCCCAGAGGACCCATATAGTCTCTAGCAGATCGGAGTATCAAGCTCATTTCCTTTTACTTGGAAATGCGACCGAATTATAATACACGGTATTCAAATGGAGTATAATGCAAATACATCTGAGCACAAGATTCGATAAGCTACATCAGCTCAACAGGCCATAGCTATGTTATATCAGCTACTATGACTTAATCCTTCCCTTCAAAAGAAGGTGAAATATTCCATTAATGTTTATCTCTAATTAAGGCATTGGTTGAAGGATTTGTCTCCCTATGACAATCAGCTAATGTGCTCAAGCATGAGATTTCATTACCATTGTTTTGGTATGGAAAACTAAAGCATAACTGTCATAAAATTACCAGCATGCCTTGTTTAATGTTCAATAGCAATCACTCTTTCATATCAAAAGTACCAGAAAATGCTTTATTGAATATTGACATCTAAGTCACACCAATATAAGAAATGTAAAAGTGACTGAAAAAAAAAAAATCCTCATAGCCATCTTCCTACTTTCCAGAAAATGGGAATTTAATAGTGTGCTTTAAATATAATTGTATGCATATATAATTTGTGTTACTCTAAGATAGAGAAATTATTTATAAGAGATATGCTAAATAGCTCTGCTTGTTCTCTCATTTCTAGATTTTACAAAGATGAAAGGCAAATATTACACATGATGATTTTGAGTATACACAAATCCCCAGGATAATAAATGGTATTCTCTTCAATTGAATTATGATATTGTATGTTTCTACTCTCTTGACTGCACTGACATCCAACTTTCACTATCCACAATCAAAGAGTGGAAGAATCACAAAAGGCTCCATAAAGGGCATGATCCTTGAATTTGGCCCTTGAATTATGCAATAGTTTTCAGTTACACAAGGTGGACAGGTGTAAGGAAAGACAAACAATTAAAATACAGCCTCTTCTATTGCTTTCTTCCTCGTGCCTCCAAATTCCCTTAGCATTTCCTATCTAGATCAAATAGCATACAAATCTTTTCTAAAATTTGACAGAAACTTTAGAAAATAATTGCAACTTCCAAATTTTCATGTTTTTCACATTTCAGCAGTAGCCATGTACCTTCAACTTTATCTCAGAATTGAAGCCCAATGTTTCTTTTCATTTCATACCCACATACTTAATGCCACCTTTAGTCTCTTTCCACTTATGGTCTCCAGTCTTTCCATCTTCTAATCTCCTACACTTGGCTGTCCTTCTAAAACACACATCATATCATCCTCCCGCTAAGAAATACTTCACGCCTCCACATTTCCTAAACTGTAAAGTAAACATTACTAAACACTACCTTCTGATTTTTTCAGAACCTTGCCACAAATCTTATTTAAGGTCCCTCTCCAAATGTAACTTGACAGGCTCATAGACTACATCCAATTCCTCCATCCATGCTGAAATTTCATTCTCTGCATACCTCTTCATTTTCTTTCCCTCTTCAGCAAAACTTGGCCCAAACTCTTTGAAGGTTTACACATCCCTGAAAGACCTCATCAGGTATTCCTACTCCCATTAAGATATTATTTCATGATCTTCGATAATCAATATTTCATGATTGATTAAGGTGAACTTAATCTCTAAATTTTCAATACATTTATTTTATAACTCATTTCACATATAAAACCTTATAGTAAACATAATTTATAAATTCCAGAATGTCTATTTAAATGACTGGATTGTCAGCTCTTTATCTGTGTAACTCTTGCAGTGTCCCACACAATGCCTTACTCATAATGGGTACATAAAAAGAAAAAGAAAAGAAGAGAAACAACTGATGAAGAAAAAAATGTTACTTTTAATAAAAGTTTATTAGTGCATGCATTCAAGAAAGGAACAACATTTTCACCTACGAAGCAACCTTTTTCTAACTTTTGTTTCTGAATGCCTGCCCAAGATTACTTGGGGTACTTTTACCATTGCAGATTCCAGGGTCTCCTTGACTTACTAATTCAGAATCTCAGAGTACAGAGCCCAGAAAACACTATTTTATCATGCTCTTTCATTTATTTTTATATACAGTAGTGTTGGAGAATCATTTATACTACTTAGTGTATTAGGGAGCTTTATTTTAAATAAGTAATTAAGATATTAGCAGAGGCAATATACCATTAGGATATCATCATCAGCCCGTATGACATTCTAATCTACAATTCTTGCACCTGTTCTAATTTGCACATGTGAAGTGTGTAGATAATATTGAATTATGAATGTGCACCACAGGTGGGAGTTTTCCGAGGACATTTTATTATGCTACTGAGATAGGCATATTAAAATGTGAGGAAAGGCCAAAATATCATTATATTAAGCAATGAGATTTAAAATTAGGGCTTCTTCTGTAATTTACGTATTGCATATTTTCTTCATTTTTTAACCTCATAAATATGGAATGTATCACCAAAATTCCAGATTTTAATATTTCTGATAAATTCCAAAACAAATCTGAGGGATGAACTTGACACTGGTATTTCCTCTTTACATCTAATGTTGGGAGGGTTTTCCACTCTTTCCAATCCTCATTCCATACAGAATACTACCAACAGATGTACTCTGGTCTCATGTGCATTGTCGAGGGGACTAGGCTATCAGGGAAGGATGTAGAGGGCTTGACTGGGGAGGGCCTGGCCTGCCCAGTAGTTCTGCCTCAGCATTGCACACGGACCCTGGAGCTGATGTGCTCGCACCCCAGAGGACCAGCGGGCCAGCTCACTGAGATCAGGGCATCTCATGCCCCAACCCTTACACTTATTATTTTTCAAGCTCAGCCGATACTGCCTGGAAAATGGAGGTAGGGTCCTGAGTAGGAGGAAATTGCATTCTTTAAAAATGTTTATTAAATAATTTTCACAACGTATCTGAATATCCTCAGGAGATATTTTTCCTTTCAATTTTTTTCTAAAAAGAGTGCTGTTTTCTCTAGGGTCTGGAGAATGGCCCACAATTATCGTTAAATACGTGCATAACTTATTTTTTCCTTTTAAGCTTAGATCCAAAGTATTCCCTGCTGCTCTCGACAACCTCAAGACCTCCCTAGAAGAATCTTCCAGGGAGGTCTTATTTAATCTACTAAAGATCTTCTGAGTTCTTAGATTTATATGCCTGAAGTCTTGGTCAAACCTGACATGAAGTTCAAGTGAGGGATCTTCAAGGGAGTTGAGAAAGAGTTTCTCTCCAAAGATAACAGGAACAAAGCCTTCAGAAAAGGCCAGGGAATACAGAATTGACCACCTTGGAGAGGAAAGAACAGTCTGGTAAATCCCAGTTAGTGAATTTCAGGCTTAAACACAGATCTGGATTCCCTCATGGTGGGTCAAGAAAAAAAACAATGCCCTGTGTCTCTTTCTAAAAGTATCCATAATTCTACTACCAGGGACATTTTGATGACTCTCTTTCCAATCTCCATCATCATATATGTATATATGTAAATTATATACCTACATCTATAATTTTAACAATTAAAATACCCAATACATTATAATTTATGAATGCCTTTCTTAGCTTTCAATGTTTTGTTGACATTTCCTGTCGTTTAATATAGCTACATATAATCATATTATATGCCTGTGTGGTATTTCATCTTATGCCATTACTATTCTCTATTTACACATTTTGAACACATACGTGATCTGATTATTTACCTAAGATATATTCCCAGACCTGGAATGTTGAGGGT
Source organism: Tolypeutes matacus (assembly GCA_026826555.1). Lineage (NCBI taxonomy): Eukaryota > Metazoa > Chordata > Mammalia > Cingulata > Chlamyphoridae > Tolypeutes > Tolypeutes matacus. The sequence goes on from JAKSZT010053798.1 coordinate 10,123,109, forward strand.
CAAAATTTTCCTTGTTTTCTCATGAACGTTTCTCTTAAAAGTTTCCAAATTGAGATTATTTGGGAAAAGAAATAAGTAATTTAACCATATTATGCCTAAACAGTGAATAGGAGAGCATTATCAGTGGTCAGGTGATGTGGTGACATTGTTGGTTTCAATTTAATGTCATCGGAAACATTGGGGGAGTTGAGTAAGTCAAGGACATGAACACCTTGAATCAAAGGAAACAGAAAACAGCAGTTCTTTCCCTGAATGCGTTTTCCTTATACAAACCACCACCTCTTAAAAATCCCATATGATTAACCTTATTTTTTTTAATCCCCTTTATTATTAAAACTTCAAATGAATTTATACAAGGTTTGGAGTGTACATATACATGAGAAATTAAGGAGAGCTGAGGTACAATTCATACTACTCACTTCTTCCTTTGGAGAAAATTAATTCTGGATACTCTCAGACCAGAATAGGAATTAGAATGCTACAGGACTGCAGGAACCACTGAGGCTGAAAGAATGAAGTTGACTTGTGAAAATGAGCCCTTATTATACCGCTCTCATCTGTGAAGCTATACTGGGATTTCATGGCTATTTTTGAGAACGTTATTTAAAAAATTGAGAATGGTCTTCAGGGTTGGAGTGAGGGCTCCAAATTATTCAAAGGGCTCAATCAATTTTACCCTTACCAGATCGACTGGGTGCCAGAGCTTTATGTTTTGAAATTCAGGAAGCAGGCCTGATTGGTCAACTCCTTTGTTGCCTTTTATTTGAAACTCTTCAGCTCTTTAATCTTTGGAACATATTTATGCATGTCATTCGACTCTCCCCATTGACAAGACAAAAAATCATTTAATCTTTTTATGTTATCTCCTTGAGACATTTGTGTACATTTCCCTGATATTGGGTATTATGATGCACAAGTCATGAATCAATATATCAAGTTTAAAGACAGTGCTTTAAAGTGTGTGCTCACTTATTAGATACCCTGTTTTAGTGGGTTGACTGGTATATTCCAAAATTCATTTCCACCTGGAACTTGCAGAATGTGTGCTTATTTGGAAATAAGATCTTTTCAGATACAATTATTTAAGATGAGGTCTTGCTGGAGTTAGGTGGCCTTAAATCCAATGACGGGTTTTGCTGCAGGAAGAGGAGAGGACACAGTTGTGTGAAGGTGGAAGCAGGGATTGAAGTGATGTAGCTACAAATCAGGGGCAGTCAAGGATTGCTGGGAGGCAGGGAACCTAAGAAGAGGCAAGGGAGGATACTTTCCTAGAATATTCATATCTTATTATTGACTATAATGTAACCAATGACACATCTTGAGTAAGAGCTTTTTCTCAGTTCATTAAATTCACATATGCATGTGCACATACCCATACAGACAGATAGAAAGATGTTTTTAAATAAAAGAGGACATTTTGCAATGCAGGTTATATTTGATGTGAAGTCTTACGGCTCTTCTTAATGTATAAGTAAGTCTTACCTGGGATAAACAGGCATTTATAGAGGATACCATAAATATTATTCAGCATTTTTCATCGTATGGAAGAATATTAGTTTATTAGTAGATGTAAATAACTTCTGAGGGTACAGTGTTATTGACTCCATGTATATGGTTATTGAAAGCAAATAAAATAAATCAGATACCTTATAGACTTGGGATTAACAACACATTTTTCTGTTCATATCATTCTGTAAAAAAAAAAAAAAAGCAGCATAATACAACTTTCTTTTAATCTGATTTAATTCAGGGTTAAATATTAGAGATTATTGAAGAATAGGGAGTAGAAGAAGTTAGCACTTCTCAAACACTTAAGTCAAATACCCTGAGAGACAGTGTAAGACAATGATAAAAGTTTTAAAAGACTTAGGACTCAAATCCAAACTTCTTCACAAAATAGCTCTGTGACCTCAGGAAAGTTACTCAAACTCTTAATCTATAAAATTAGGAAAGCATTGTCCTTGTGTCATCAGGTATATTAAATGCTTGGCGTAGTTTATGATATATAATAAACAATCAAATCTTAATATTCTATATCATTAGCTATTATTCACAAGTTATTTTAAAAACTTAAGATTCTTTTTGATATTTTTTTGCCTTGTTTTCTGATAAAGGAACTGAGCCATATCAACATTTAGGCAGCCACTTTAGTCAGAGCAAGAATCCAAGCCTGTTGGTGTGAATTCATATTTCACTCCATTTCCAGTGACTCTTGCTGTCTCTGGCTTCATCAAAATGCCTTAGAGCAAAGAAGCCCGGAAATGTGTAAACACTGAAATAGATTTTAAGCTGAAAGACAGTTAAGGTGTGGAATTTGAAAACTGTTTTATATTTGCCTTTCCATTTTAACTTTCAGGAAGCTCAGAGCTAAAACTGAATAAAAATCTTGCAATGACAATGATGCCATTACATATCGTCGGTATTTCCTCCACACTTCTGTTATAGTTGTTCTTGTAGAAAGACACCTCATATTTTAACAAAGTTGCATATCAAAAATTATACAGATAGAATAGAAACAGCTTTAAAGGTCAAAATGTGTGGTTTAGTGCACTGTCAGCTTTTAATAAGCAATTCCTTACATTTATTCTATACTTTTTAACTAAAGACAAAATCCCACACTTTAAATCGCCCAAGTACTTTTAACTCTCACCTAGCATTTTGAGTTACAAAACCATCCCCATTTTATGGGGGAAAAAAACAAAGGAAAAAAACTGAAAACCTGAGACTATATACTTTTCAAAGAGTGTCAGTAAATGGCAGAATCAGCACTGCAGTCACGTAGAAATGGGAAGTAAAACAGCTACAATCTAATCCCTTTCTATTAGGAAACTGGAAACTGAAGTCAAGGATGTAAAAACTTCCAACACAAATCCTTTCATTCACTTACTCATTCCTTCCTTCCAAATTTACTTTCTGCCTAGAAAGAATCCAGTTTTCTTTCCAAGGCAAAATTTTCTACTGACACTTTCTGCTGGATGCTCTTTCTAATGTAATGCACGCCTCAAGGTTTGTCAAGAACCATGATGGTTTTACCCAATGAGTGGTAGGAGCCTGTTTATCTACAGTAGTGTTTATCTATAGTTTTCCAGGGAAGTTTGTCTGTATCAGGAAATTTTCACTGAGAGAGTCAAAGTTCCCTTACCATCTTATCTCAGTGTATAAGTGGATCAGTGACTCTAAGGTTTCCATCTTCTGATGAAGGAAGGGCTGAAGACAGCCCATCTCTTGCCATTCTTCCTTAACACCACATTCCTTCATCTCCCAAGTGAGCCAACTAAGGCTCTAATACTTGTTCAATTTCTGCCCACAGTGGTCACAAATTTCTCTTTTTTCATGCTCACTGTGATGTGTAATTCTGCAACTTTTCTCTGAAAGATGTCTGAACCCACACAAGCAATCTTTAGACTAGTTGTTACAATGAGACATATCTGAGTCTGGCTGCCAGTTTGTTAAGAAAATCCTTCTCATTAAGAGACAATGAAGTAGAACATGATTTATTTCCCACTTTAGCATATGATTGGATTTATGTCTGTGCTGCTGATTGCCCTCCCCTTCTCTCAGTCCCATTAATAAGCCCATGCTGTGTCTCTTTCAGCACCCATCTCCACTGGCAAAACCATTAAGAAATGTAAAGAGTCTGAAACTTCATCATACTTCCACACTAACAGTAAATCGTTTTAATTAAGCCACAATGTAATTGATACTGGAAGAAGACACAAGACAACTGGATTAGAAAAAAACAATTTATTACCTCACTAGTAAGAGACAGAGTATCAGCATTTTTTGCACTAGTTTCCTCAGCTCAATACCCACAGAGTAACATGAAGAGAGCCTAGTAACACCTATACACTCAGTGGGCTGTCGTACAGAAAAACAACTCAAATCTTTTATAATGAGAAGTAAACGTGACTGCCCTTCACTTTCAAGAAGACATCAACTGCATTATATTAGACAATAAGCGTGCCTACCCTTTGCACTGGGGGAGATATCTTTACCTTCCAAGAAAAAAGGAAAGCCAATGATCACCAAACACCCAGAAACATCTTTTTCTGTTCTGTTGGGACAATTTGATGTTTCTATGGAAGAAAGAAACTATAATAACACTTTGCTGGATAAAAATAACTAATTTTTTAATCGAATTCTTTTTATATTATTGGACATATGCCTAGCCTTTTTTTCCATTGGTCCAAATCCAACACTTTTGATATGATGTAGAGAAAGTGATTTTTGATTAAAGAAATATGCATCTTGGAGCCACAACCAGCTGATTCATAACTTGTAGAATGTGGACACTGAATGTAAACTGTATGAGAACATTCAGAAAAAATGGCCATTTGTATTCTTGACACACAAAAAGTCCCGTAACGTGTGACATCTTAGATTAAGATTTTTAATTAAAAATTTTCTACGCTTTTCTAATTTATTGAGAGTTTTATTTTGGAAATAAAATGTATAGCATGATAACCCAATTAAAACCTAAGGTACTATGTTTTAGAAAGCAAAACAAGCTATTGTTTGTGTGTACTAGTTGCTTCAAGCCACTTTGATACTTATTATGCACTTGCACTAGATATCTATTTGCGACCTTTTCCACCTTGACCTCTGACTCAGTAGGCTGGTCTCCATGCTCTGTGGCAACTGGCCACCTTGCCCTTTAGGTTCTGTTTGAATTAAACAGAATGGCTGGGAGTTACCAGCTATCAGATGAGTTTGAGAATGAGATCTGAGTGGGTATTTATTCCCCTGGTTCCCTCCCTGCTGGGTCACAGCTTGGCAGTAGCTGAGTTCCTCTACTGAAAACCACAGTTCCTGTCCAGTAGTCTCCTTCTTCCTTGTCCTTCATGTTTAGCAATGAAAAAGACTTTCTGCTTTTGTTAGGTATGGGGTGCTTACTCTCAACCTAGTATATGCCCATTTATTGAAGTGCACCTCAATTTTACAAGCAACTTTGCCCTGTGTTTGCTGCCAGTAACCTTCCTTTGATACACACAGAGTAGCAGTCAAAGTAAATGTTAAAACCAAAATAGAGTTCTTATTTTTATAACATCTGCATGGTATTAACAACTCCTGAGGATTCTATAGTGAAAATAATTTGGTTTCTCAGATTTCTCTACTATCTGTTTGGGGATTCTGCTTTACTGGTACTAATAAATCAGCTATTATTAAGCTAACAATCTGATTTCCAAATTTACAAAATGTAGTACAATATTTTCTTTAAATTTCTACACATTCCTGTGAGTGTAGGGTTTTTAAAAAAAAATTGGATTGAGGTATGTAATTCATATATTAACATACATAAACAATAATTGTATAGTAGAAATTGTGAATTTACAAAACAATTATGTATATCATCATACAAAGCTCCTGTACATCTCCCCAACACCAATACCTTGCATCATTGTGAAACATTTGTTACAAACTATGAAAGAGTATGGTCAAAATATTACTACTAACCACAGCTCATATCTTACATTTGGTGTATTTTCCCCCAACCTACCCAATTAATAACACCTTACATTAGTATCATATATTTGTTCTCATTCAGAAGAAAACGTTTTCATATTTGTCCTGTTAATCACAGACCATCATCCACCCCTGGATTGTTTAAAAGTTCCACACTTTGTACAATCCATTAAACTTGAACACTCAGTGGTTTCATTTTAATCACAGAGTTGTGCTGTCATCACCTCAGTCAATTTCAGAATGTTTTCATTAGTCCAAATAAAAAATCCCATATACCATATATCCCCCTCTTGTTGTCCCTTAGTATAGAAAAAAAAATTTTTTTGCCATTGTTCAAAGTATTACAATATCACTGTTAACTATCGTCCATAAGTTAAATTAGTTGCAATTTCCCCATGTATTTCATAGCTCTTTGTAAAAGAAGAGCATTCTTACATTTATACTCTTAACTCTTACATTTATACTTTATCCACCACTGAAATCACTGTTATACACCCTAGATTATGCTCTAGTTTTCTTTCAATTGACATTCACTTTCACATACCACATCTTTCAGCCACAATCAATTTTATAAATGAGCAGTGTTAGTTATACTCATTATAATGTGTTACTCTCAGCTCTATTCATTTCTACATTTTTACAGTTAGCCTTATTCATAGTGCAACATACATTAAGCATCATTTCCCATTCTCAATTCACCTTCTCTTTCCAGTAATCTATATTCTATTCATATTTAGTTCATTTTAATGAAACAATATTTGTCCTTATGTGTCTGGCTTATCTCACTCAACATAATATTCTCTAGGTTCATCCATGTTGTCATATGCATCCCAATTTTACTTCTTCTTACAGCTGAATAGTATTCCATTGTGTGTATATATACCACATTTTGTTTATCCATTCCTCGGTTGATGGATACTTGACCTGGTTCCATATTTTAGCGATTGTGAATATGCTGCTATGAACATCAATGTGCAAATGTCAGTTCACATCCTTACTTTCAGTTCTTCTGGATATATTCCTAGTAACAGCATTGTTGGATGATACAGCAGTTCTATATTCAGCTTCTTGAAGTATTGCTAAACTTGAGGTATTGCTAAACTGTCTTCCACAGAGGTATTCCCACAAACAAGGAAGGAGCATTCCAGTTTCTCCACACCCTTTCCAGCACTTGTAGTTTTCTGTTTTGTTTTGTTTTTAAACTGGATATTCTATAAGGTGTGAAATGGTACATCATTATAGTTTCATTCTGAGTTTCCCTAATAGCTAGTGATGTTAAGCATTTTTTATCATGTGCTTCTTGGTCATTTGTACTTCCTCTTTGGAGAAATGCCTATTCAAGTTTTTTGCTCATTTTAAAATTGGATTCCTTATCTTTTTATCAGAGTTGCATGATCTCTCTCTTTTTTTAAAGATATATTTATTCCATGCACACACACACCCCATTGTTTCTGTGCTCACTGTCTGCTCTCTGTGTGTTCTTCTGTGTCTGCTCTCTTTAGGCAGCACTGGGAACCAATCCTGGGACCTTTCAGAGTGGAAAGAGGTGCCCAATCTCTTGCACCACCTCAGCTCCCTGGTCTGCTGCATCTCTTATTATCTCTCTTCTGTGTCTCTTTTTGTTGCATCATCTTGCTGCACCAGCTCTCCGCACGGGCAAACACTCCATGTGAGCCAGCACTGCTGTGTGAGCCAGCACTCTGTGCAGGCCAGCTCTCCGCTAGGGCCAGCTTGCCAAGCAGGCCATCTTTCTTTTCACCAGGAGACCCTGGGAATCAAATCCTGGACCTCCTATATGATAGACGGAAACCCATTGTTTGAGCCACATCCACTGTCTCGCATGATTTCTTTATATACCACGGATATCAAACTTTTCTCAGATATGTGGTTTCCAAATATTTTCTTCCATTGAGGAAGCAGCCTTTTTACTTTCTTGAAATGTCTTTGAAGAACAAAAGTGTGTAAGTTTGAGGGGGTCCCATTTATCTGTTTTTTCTTTTGTTGTTTGTCCTTTTGGAGTAAGGTTTACAAAAACTGCCTACCACAAGATCCTAAAGATGGTTTCCTACATTTTCCTCTAGGAGTTTTATGGTTGTAGCTTTTCTATTTAGATCCTTGATGCATTTTGAGTTAATTTTTGGATAAGGTGTGAGATATCTTTCTTTCTTTTGGATATGGCTATCCAGTTCTCCTAACACTATCTGTCAAATAGACCTTTTTGGCCCAGCTAGGTGGACTTAACAGCCTTGTCAAAAGTCACTTGACTGTAGATATGAAGTCTATTTCTGAGTTCTCTATTCAGTTCCTCATTCGATCTGTCTATACTTATGCCAATATCATGCTGTTTTTTTACCACTGTAGCTAAACAATATGTTTTAAAGTCAGAAAGTGAGAGTCCTCCAACTTGATTCTTCTTTTTTAAAACATTTTTGGCTCTTCAGAGCCCTGGACACTTCCAAGTAAATTTGATAATTGGCTTTTCCATTAATACAAAAATGGCTGTTGGGATTTTTATTGGAATTGTGTTGAATCTGCAAATCAGTTTGGTTAGAATTGACATTTCAGTGATATTTATTTAGTCTTCCAGTCCATGAACACAGAAAGTCCTTTCATTTATTTAAGTCTTCTTCAGTTTCTTTTTGCAATGTTTTGAAGTTTCCTGTATACAGGTCCCTTATGTCCTTGGTTATATTTATTCCTAAATATTTTATTCTTTTAGTCACTATTATAAATGGAATTTTTTTCTGATTTCCCTCTCAGATTGCTCATCAGGAGTGCACAGAAACGATACTGATATTTGCATATTAAGCCTGTATCCCGCCACTTTGCTAAACTTGTCTATTAGTCCTGGTAGTTTTGTTAGGGATTTTTCAGGATTTTCTAAATAGAGGATCATATTATCAGTGAATAGTCCAAGTTTTACATATTCTTTTCCTATTTGGGTGCCTTTTATTTCTTTATCTACCCTAATTGCTCTAGCTAGACTTCTAACAATATTGAATAATCACAATAACAGTGGGCATCCTTGCCTTGTGTCATCCTAATCTCAGTGGGAAAGCTTTCAGTCTTTCACCATTGAGTACAATGCTAGCTGTAGATTTTTCATATATGCAATTTTACCACATTGAGAAAGCTTTCTTCTATTACAATCTTTTGGAGTATTTTTATGAGGAAAGGATGTCATATTTTGTCAAATGCTTTTTCTTTGTCAATGGAGAAGACCATGTGGTTTTTATTCTTCAATTTATTAATGTGGTTTATTACACTAATTGATTTTCTTGTGTTCAAAAACCATTGCATAGCTGAGATAAAAACCACTTGATTGTGGGGTATAATTCTCTTAATGTGCTTTTGGATTCATTTTGAAAGTATTGTGTTGAGGTTTATTGCATCTTTATTCATTACAGGTATTGATCTGTAATTTTCTTTTCTCATAGCATCCTCATCTGTTTTATTTTCCTGTTATTTTTTATATTTTTTTATTTTTAAAGAAGCTTTAGATTACATAAATGATACATTGAAAATATAGGGGAATTACCACATACCCCACTCTCCCTCTCCCATGTTCTTCTCCATCAACAACATCTTTCATTAGTGTGCTATATTTGTTACAATTGATGAACACACATCGAAACACTGCTACTACCCACGGTAAACAGTTTACATTATAGTATATACTTTGCATCACATTTTTTATAGGCTTTGACAAAATGTATAATGACCACTATGTATCAGTGCAATGTCATTCAAAGCAATTCCAATGTCCCAAAAATGCCCCATATTATACCTATTCTTCCCTTTCCCTCCCCTCAAAACCACTGGTGACTACTGCCTTTATATCAATGTTACAATTTCTTCCATTTCTAGAAGAAGTCCACTTTGGTCCATAGTTGCATTCTCCCCGTATGTGTGTTTCTTCTTCAATCTTGAGGATTTGGGAATGGTGATGCCCACTCTGCTTCAGATTGAAAAGGGGATTATATCCCATGGGTCAGATGGATGGAACTGTCTTGATGCAGTTGTAGATACTCTCTGTTTTTTGGGATGGGTGTTGTCTCTCTTATCCTTTTGTTAGTTGTCTTGGGCAAGTCCAATGAACTGAAAAGTTGATATTGGCTGCAAATCTGCTGAGATTCAGAGCTCAACCAGCACATGAACAGATCAAGAATTTAAGGCTCTGTGACATATATGTAACGCTAATTATAGATTCAAATAAAAGGGGTAAAAGAACCATGTGTAGGAAAATTATAAATGAGTCTAACTGTTACATTGGGTAGATATGTTATCATGTATTACAAGGTAAGGCCCACCAATGGGGTGCCGATTTCCTGGAGTTGTCTGCCCTTACTATAGTGTCCAGATGTCTCTAGAGTCCTCAGGAGCACCCTTGCTTGAGGCATTGTTTACTGTAGCAGTGAGTGAGAACTTCCTGATATGTGCATAAGTGTAACTTCTGGAATGACTCCTGACTCATGTTTAAATCTCTGAGCCATAAAAAATCATTTGTATTTAATATTTCCCTCTTTTGGTCAAGGTATTTTTCCAAAGGCATCCCTAGTTGGTGCCTGGTAATAAGCCCCTAATGTCAGAGAGGCTCATCCCCAAGAGTTATGTCCCACGCTGGGGGTGGCGGGGGGAGTAGTGAGTTTTTATGCTGAGTTTGGCTTAAAGAGAGGCCACGTTTGAGTAACAAGAGGTTTTCAGGAGGTAACTCTTAGGCAATATATATTACTAGGCTAAATTTCAATTTTACAAGAATAAAGTTCGTAAGTACAAACATTAATACCAAGGGCCTGTAGTATTGGTCTGTCGACTTTTACTAGGCACTGCCTATGAACTCTAAAGATTCTTGCCACTCTATTAGAGACTGTAGTGAGACTCCCAGGATGGGAATTTATATTATATGTTATTTTAAATTGTTGGATAACAGCAGCCTATATGCCATCATTCTAAATATTACCAAAACTGAGACTCATATTTTGAAGCAACTTTAATAAGATAAAGTTGAATGCAGTAAAGTGCACATTTTAAAGCAGAACAATTTGATAAGTTTGACATAGTTATTCCTGCGAATCCATCCCCACATCAAGATAATGAAAAAATCCACCAACCCCAAAAGTTGCTTTGGGCCCCTTTGTATTCTCTCTCATCCCCTCCTCTCATGTCCCTGGGTCTTAGCTAGAATAATTGTCCCCTAAAGATGCCCAAACAAGCTCTGTCTATGCTGTCTTAAATGTGAAAAGGATTTTGACAGATGTCTTTCAAGATATGGACACTGAGATGAGGAGATTATTTGGGATTATCCAAGTGGTCTAATCTATTCAGATGAGCCCAATCTCCTTAAAAGTGGAGAATCTTCCCCAATTTCAGTGAGAAAGAAATATGAGAGAGAAGAAGAAGGAGGGATTCAAAACATGAAAGGAACTTCTTCTGGTTTTGCTGGCCTTGAAGATGAAGGAAGAGTTTCCACAAGTTGAGGATTTCAGAAGCTGGAAGAATCTTAGGCTGACAGAGGAAGGAATAGGGTCCACAAGTGAGGTTTTCAGAAGCTGAGAGGACTTTCATCTAACAACAGGAGAAGGTCCACAAGCTGAGGCCTTCAGAGGCTGAGAGGACGTTCTGCTGACAGAGGAAGAGACAGGACCCACAAGTGAGGCCTTTGGAAGCTGCAAGATTCTTCAGCTGACAGAGGAAGGAAGAGGGTCCACAAGTGAGGCCCTCAGGGGCTGAGAGGACCATCAGCTGACAGACAACAAACACGGGTCCCTCACTCCTATAACCACAAGGAAAATAATTCTGCCAACAACATAAATGAGTAATGTAACAAATTGTATCCTAGAACTTCCAATAAGGAATGCAACCCATTCAACATGTTGATTTTTAGCTCAGTGGCACCTGTACTTGTCTACTGATCTATAAAACTATAAAATATTAAATTTGAGAAGTTTTAAACCATTAAGTTTATGGTAATTTTTATGGAGGTGGTAGAAGACGAATATACTAAGCAACTACTGACCTGCTTTCAATCAATCTAGATCAGTTTGCATTATTTAGCACTTATATAAATGAAATTATACAATATGTAGTCTTTTTTAATCTGGCTTCTGTTAAAGATACTCTTGCTGTGGATATATCAGTAACTATTTTTTATTGTCTAGTAATATTCCAACATTTAGACATACCAAAATGCTTAGTCCATTCATCTGCTATTGTTAATTTGTATGTTATTCATTTCATAAAACCTAAGTTATAGTAACAGCCAAAATGCCTTTTAATAAATGTATCTTATTTTGCCAAGGCTGCTCTGACATATACCTCACACTGATTAGCTTAAACAATGGAAATGTGTTGGCTCACAGTTTTGGAAGCTAGAAGTCTAAAATCAAGGTGTTGGCAAGAACATGCTCTCTCCAAGGTCTGTAGTGTTCTGGTGAAGGCAATCCTGTCATATCACAGTATCTCTCTGGTTTCTCCCACTTCTGACTTCTTGCTTCTGCTGACTGACATCATGCAAATTTTCCTTGTTTATGATGATTTAAGTCATATGGATTATAGACTACCCTGATTAAATTTGGCATCATGTAGATAGAGTCCCTGAAGATCCTATTCATAAGTTCACCTGGGCATACCTTTAAGGTATATAAATGTATTCAAATATTCACAAGTCATTGTCACAGTGGGTGGAGATTCACAGAATAACCAAAAGAATATTGAATTCCTATCCTGGGGCACTCTGCCACATTCTCTAATGGAACAGCAACAATCCCCCAAGTACAGGGGCAATGAGTAGCAAAGGAGGATGGTCCATTGCTGGGCCCTTGATATTGACGCATATGCTTATAAGCCTTTTCTCTTGAAATTGAAACTTAGCCTACTGTTGTAGGGTGCCTAAGAATTATCTCCTGAGAGTCTCCTTGTTGCTTAAATGTGGCCTCTTTCTAAGCCAAACTCAGCATTTAAATGCATTGCCTTCCCCGCAACATGGGGCATGACTCCTGGAGATGAGCCTCCCTGGCACCGAGGGATTACTACCAAGCACCAACTAGCAATGCAACTGGAAAAAAACCTTGAATAAAAGGGAGGAAAAGGTAAACACAAATAAGTTTATATGGCTAAGAGACTTCAAAGTGAGTCAGGAGGTCATCCCAGAGATAATGCTTATGCACATCTCAGCAGAATTTTATAGACTACCAAAGTAGGTATTACCCAAAATAGTGGGGCTCCTGAGGGCTCTGGAGACACCCAAGTCCTATGGTCAGGGCAGATAGCTCTAGAGTTTGGTGCCTTGCCAGTGGGCCCTACTTTGGAGTTTGTGTGCCTGAGTGTGACAGAGTTGGACTCAGTTATGGCTTCCCTACACATGGCTCTTCTGTCCCTTTTATTTGAACCTATAGTTGGTGCTGGATTTAGTAGGTGTACTTCCAAGAGACTTAAGTCTTCACAGTGTCCTTGTGGCAGCTGGGCCCTGAGCTGCAGCAGAGTTGCAACACCTACTCCCCAGTTCATTGGACTACCCAGGACAACTAACAAGGAGGTGAGGATGGACAACCACCATTCCAAGGAAACAAGAGAGCCGACAACTGCAAGCAAGAGAGTCCCATCCATCGGCTGTATGGGATCAAAGACCCCTCTCAATTAGAGGTGGAGTGTACATCACCATCCCAGAATACTCAGGACTGGGGAATGAACTATGGACTAGAGTGGAATTACTGGTATTCTACTATATACTTACTGTGATTCTAGCAATGGAAGAAATTACAACATTGATGTGGAGGCAGTGGCCACTGGAGACTCTGACGGGAAGGAGAGGGAAAAACAGGTGTAATATGGGGGCATTTTCGGGACTTGGAAAACATCTGGAATGACATTGCAATGACAGATATAGGCCATTATTTATCTTCCCAAAACCTACAGTATTGTGTGGGAGAGGGTGTAAACTACAATGTAAACTATAATCCATGCTCAGTGGCAATGCCCCAAAATGCTTTTATGAATTACAATGAATGTACCATACTAATGAAGGATGTTTTTTATGTGGGAAAATGTGGGAGGTATGGGTAGCAGGCATATGGGAATCCCTATAATATTCATATAACATTTATGTAATCTTTAAAAATATATATATTAAAAAAATTATCCTATTCACAAAAGAGTCCAGAGCTTTACTAGGAATAAGTGGATGGCCATGAAAGTCAAGGCTGCTGAGGACTCTGAACTAAATGGGAATAACGTATGGCAACTGGAAGAAAGGGAATCCTTGCTATATTGTGGCAGAAAGCTTAGCTGAAGTTATGTGGAAAGGAGGACTTATAATCAATTAACTTGGATATTTAACTGAGGAGATTTTCAAGCAAAGTGTTGAAAGTGTGATCTGGTTTCTTCTTGCTGCTTATAGTAAAATGTAAATGGAAAGACATAGAGTGAAGGAAGAACTGTCAAGCAAAACGGGACTAGGACTTGATGATTTGGGAAATTCTCAGCTTACCAAGAGTAGAAAATATGCTAAAATTAGATTTTCCACTGTCAGGAATCTGTGCTCTGAGGAGAAATTCAAGAGTGTGGCTGGATGAAATGTTGCCAGTGCCTTGAAGGGATCAAATGACCAGAATAATCAATCACACAGAGGGTTCTTTGAAAAGATTAGGCATACAACCCATGGATCCCCTTAGCTATCTCAGCAGAAGCCAGGAATACAGGTGGTATTATCTGGGCTAGATCTTTGGAAGACCCTCTTGTTTAATGCAATGAAATCCCATGACATACATGGGATATCCACAAGGCTTTTGAGAATTTTATATCAGCAGAAGCACTGCCAGCTTGGATTGAAAAAGACAGAAAGAGGACAAAATGTTAGGATACTGGGTTCCCAACATTCTTCAGACAGGAAATAGGCTGATAAAAGCACTGTACTGCAAACACATGTTACTGTTCGTGAAGAAGAAGAAAGAAGAAAGAAGAAAGATGGAAAAAGAAAAAGAAAGAAGAAGAAAAAGATTACTCTGAGGTAAGAGCTGTGAGCCCAGAGGGTAAAACTTCAAACTCGGATGGTTATTCTCATGCCTTAATGCCTGATATTGTGTGCCTGGATGGCTTTCAAAATTGCTTTAATAAAAAAGGATGACTCCTTTTTTTATTTCCATTTTATCTCTCTTTGAATTAGAATGCTTATAACTGTTATCCTATGACTGTCCCACCACTGAAATATTGGGAGCAGATTTCTTATTTCTTGAATCTTACAAGTTGGCAGATAGAAATTGTGCCTCACTATGGATTATATTCACAGAATCACTCACAACTGATGTAGATGATACGAATGATGATCTTTGGGACTTGGGGCTTTTAAGCTGATAAGATTTTGATTGCTCTAATGGGTTGAGCCTTTTGGGGATGTTGGGATGGAATGAATATTATTTGTGTGTGGGATGGATGTACATCTTTGTACATCCACAGCAAGAGGCTGTGGCAAGCTGAATAATAGCATCCCCAAGATGTCCATGTCCTAAATCCCTGAACCTGTGAAGATGTTATATAACATACCAAAAGGGAGGCTGCAAATGTGATTATGTTAGTTAAAGATCTCCTCATGGAAAGATGACCCTAAATTATCTGGGTGGGCCCAATGTATTCACAGGTGGCACACGGATCCTGACAAAAGGATGGCAAGAGTGTGAGAGAAAGGGGAAAAGATGAGGTGAGGGAGCAGAGGTCAGAACGGTGAGTTCCTGAGCCAAGGGGTGCAGGCAGGCTCTAGAACCTGGAAAAGGCAAGGGGCAGATTCTTTCTTAGATTCTATAGATGGAATACAGCTTCTTTAACACCATAATTTTAGCTTTAGGACATTTTGAACTACTGATCTCCATAATATAAGATAATAAATATTTGCTTAAAGCCACAAAGACTGTGATTATTTGTTATAGCAGCTATGGGAAACTAAAAGTGCATGGAAATCTAAAATAACCTCGGAATAAAAAAGTTAAAAAATGAAAAAAAAAAAAGCAGTTAAATAGGAACCTACCATATGATCCAGCCATTCTACAACTTGGCATTTACCCAAAAGAACTGAAAATATGTCCATAAAAGACATGTATGCTAATGTCCATAATGCTTTGTTTTGATTTTTTTTAAGTATCTAAAAAAACAAATCAACCTATTGTACTTAAATTGCCTTACAGACTAGAAATTCAGTGGGAAGGAAAACCATAAAAAGGAAATGTAACAAGGCACACCTGGATTTTTATAATGTCAAGTTTAATTGACTTTAATATTTTCTTTAATTTTCCTTAATTTTTAAAATTTTCCTTAATATTAAGACCCCTAGATAAATAAGTCAAAATATAGGGAAAGCAGGTGCATGTTTATTAATTATGACATTCAACAAACTGTTTATGAGTACTTGCTACATGCCAAGCATGTTCTGAGAGCTGAGCATTCAGCACTGAGTAAAATGAACAAAAATCGATGCCCACATTAAGCCTGTATTTCATGGCCGAAGGTAGACAATACAATTGAATAAGGATGCTTCTTGTATGAAATAGTGCATAAGAAAGAAATTGCCCTTTTCTCTTTACTGGATAACCCACAAAAGAAAAAAAAAAAAATACTGGGGAATATAATTTGCAAACTTCATATTCAGCCAAACTAAAGAGTTACAAAATTGAAAATAAATATATTTAAGCATTGACAAAAGCCACTAAAATAAGAGGAAGCCAAAATGCACAAAAGCAACAAGCTTCCATGTATAAGACATAAGAACAAATCAAAATTCTAGAAAGAACAGCCTTACCTCAAAGTGTCAACTATATGTCCTTCAATATCAATAATATCTGTGAAATTTTAGAGGACTGGGTGGAAATCTAGAAATCAGAGGTTACACTGAAGAGAAGTGCAATACAAATGAATTCAGAATAACTTTTTATTTAAAGTATTCTGGTGAGAAAGAAGACAAGAAGAAGAGGTTGCTATCTAAAAATAAATAACTGAGTGTAACATATAAAGATACATTAATAAATGCAACCATGAGAATAAAATACAAACCATCTTAAATATGGAAGTACAATATGAAAATCATCATAGCAAACATGTCTCATTGTGAAAGACTTAAAACAAACATGAATAACAAACAAATCATAACTAAATTATTAATAAATGTAAATGCACTTAAATCACTTATTTAAGGAATTGATTGGCTAACAGTGCAAAATCTACTCTGTGCCCTAGATGAGATATTGAAATAAAACAATTTTAGAAAAAAAACTATATAAAATGTAAAAACAATTCACAAAACAGAACAAAGGAAAAAACAAAAATGGGCATAGGCATACCAGAAAAAATTAAAAGGAAAGTGAAAGCTTTGATATTAAAAACAGAAAGGTAGAATTTGGGACCCCAACAAATTAAGTATATAACTAAAGAAGATTTTATAATGCAACAGGTTTCATCTCATAATAACAATATGAAAAGCAGCAAATAAAACTGTAACTTTTATAAAGTAGAATTACGAGTTAAAAAAACAGAAGTGAATGATCTATGTAGAAGATATTACTTTACATTACATTGTTCACAGGCAAAATTAAAACAGGAAAATCATTTTTCTAGTTATTATCTTAGGACTTAAATGCATAATTCATATCTTACGTTATATAATTAGGGACTATTTCTTGTTTTACAAGTGCATAGAACATTTTCAAAAGTCAGCCATATATAAGGGTGCAAAGACAATCTTAATATTAAAAATATTTCAGATAGTATAGAAATCAAAAAACATCAGAAAAGGAAAATAGCTTTCATATGACATGTAAAATAATTTTCTTTCAAAATAGTTTTAAGTCAAAGAAGTATTTATACTGATTTTATTTTTAAAGTCAAGAAATAAAATATAATGCAAGTATTACATAACCAAAACTGTAGGCTGTAGCCAAAACAATGCTTGAAAGACAGTTTATTTCCTTAATATTTGTCAAATAATAAAATAAGAAAAAATAAGTGAAAATAAATAAGCATACAAATCAAAAAGTTTAAAAAATGAGCAATGAAATAAACAAAAGTAAATCACAAAGCAAGAGTTTGTAAAGTACATTTAATTTAAATTTTAACTAAATCAGTTAAAGGACTGAGGCAAGATGGGGAAAAAAGCTTAAAGGAGATATGTGTTTTTTTCTTGAGCAGTAGACACTGATTTTATTATATTTAATTATTTTCTCTGCTTTTGAGACATGGTAGACTTTCTCAGAAGACAGCATCTGATTGAGAGTTTTAGCCATTTTAATAAATCTTTATCTTGGGTTTCACAATTTAGATTAATATTAATATTCGTTCATTTTTCTTTAAGTAATATGCAAAATGTTCTTTGTTTAGAATTAACAATAGAATTTTAATATTTTAATACTTAAAAGTCATTACTGTCAGATGTATGTAAATGCAATTAAATGTGCAGTTTTTTATTTGTTATACTTTTCGTTCCTATATAAAAAAATATATGCAAATTTTGTCAATACTTTTCATACTTAATTATCATTATAGTCTATTTCTAAATATACAATTGTTTATTTTCTGTGCTGAGATAGTACTGTAATCTGAATAATTTCTGTTTACTAGCAGGTCACAAAACATCTGTGTTACTTAGAAATCAAGGAGTTATGAATTTAAGTGTTAAAACCATGAAGATAACAATGTGGTGGTTTATTTTAGTTTCCCCTGCATTCAGAATGTGCAAAATCTGTGCCATGCCAGGGGGGGTGTGACCTTGATTTGTCATTGTCTCAATAACCAACTGGGATTGCTTCCTGTTTACCTCCAATATTACACTAATTAAAAATTTAAAAGCGAAAAGCTATAACTAGTGATCTGAGAAAGTACGTTTTTGTCTTTCCACATCTGCTCCTACAAAGAATATGCATGCTTCATATGAAATTGTGTATGCAAAGAGTAAATAATAGTGCATGCTTTGCTCAACGACCTGGCAGAAGAGAAACCAGAGTCCATTCGATCCATTCAGAAACAGAAATCGTTTGTATTCACATATTGATGACCCCAACTTGCCTCTTCCCAGAAATTCCACCATTCCATCCTTAGAGTCCTTTGTACTAGGAGGGGCGCCCAGCCTAGATACCTGCAACCACCTGCTGAAGTCACAGGGTTGGCATTCTTACTTTCATTCTTACTTTTGCAAATTATATTCCCCAGTATTTTTTTTTTTTTCTTTTGTGGGTTTTCCAGTAAAGATAAAAGGGCAATGTCTTTACAAATCCAGTGCACTTAGGTTTATATTAGAGAGATGAGATAAATTTCAAAAAAAAAAAAAAAAAAAAAAAAACTTAGGGAAATTAAAAGTGGATTGAATTACATACTATGTAGACAAGTTCTCGGTCTCCATCCACATTCCTTGGTGGGTGTGAATCCACTGTAAATAGGATCTTTTCAAGATGGTACTTCAGTTAACATGTGGCCCCACCGAATGAAGGTGGGCCTTAGTCTGGAATACCGGCGGCGTGATAAACTGAAGAAATCCAGACATATTGGAAAAGAAAGTAGCGAGGAGGAGCCGGAAGCCAGGAGGTGCTGGAAGCGGAAGAGGAAGGAGATAACATTATCACGTGTGCGAGAAAGCCCAGGAAGTCCCAGCAATTCTGCATTGCTCCACGGAAGCAAGGCCTCCAGCCTCGATAGCATGAGCCCTCAGTCCTGTTGTTAAGCCAGCGCGCTGTGTACTATATATCTTTGCAGCCTGGCAAAGAGAGACACAACAAAACTCAACAGATAAGGCAAGAGAAGCGAGAGAAATAAAGACAGAGAAAATTGGTGAACTGGATTTGGAAGCAGCCTGTGGTTCCTAGGATATCAAAGGCACAGTCCTGAGCAAGTTTCTTAGTCTGTCTTTGAATCACGTCCCTCATTTATAAACCGAGGAAGTTAATAAACCCTGGCTCTGAGTTTCAGATGATTTAGTTTGCAAAAAGTTTAGCAGAGATACTGGCCATAAAACACTCTGAATAAAATATTGTTTTCCCTTGTAAATTCCAGATTATTCATTGTGTCTAAAATAAACCTCATATGCAGGCAGAGTCCCAGACATTGATAAACTTTCTATTTCACAAAAACAATATCGGTGTAAAATATATGGAGATGTATTTCTCAACTCCAACGTCAGCATCATGTGAAGAGGGATTTTGGAAACCCAGCACTCACTCGGAGTAAGAACAAACACCTAGTAGGACCTCAATAATTATGTGTGGCATAATTAAATGCATTTGCCTATGTGTAGGGGCTCTGCCAATTTGTTTTTTGGCATGCATTTGTGCTGGAGCACAGAGCTTTTGCAGACAAATTAAGCACATGCTTAAATTTGGCATTAAGAACTCTGCCAAGGCAGGGACTGACCAAATCCATGGGGAAGACAGAGCAGAGCATTGTAGAGATTATATGCCTCAGAAATAACTTGCATCGACATCCCTAAAGAGACCATGGCCAGCTGTCAGTATTGGCTACAAAAGGAAATGCCACTGCATTCTCTTCTACAACACAATTCTACAAACAACTCCTCTTTTTCTCTCCCTCTTTCTCCCTCTTTGTCTCCCCCCTTCCTGACTCCCTCCCTCCTTCTCTTTATCTCTCTCTTCCTTCCATCCTTCCTCCTTTCCTTCCTTCTCTCCTTCGCCCTTCTCAACTTTCTACAGTGAAAAGAAAATAGTAAACAGCTAGCTGAAAAGCATTTATAGTTGTACCATTGAACTAGGAAATAGAAAACAAGTAAATTCATTTCAGGTATTTGTTCCCTTGAATGTGTTTCATAAAGCTGAAAGATTCATGCTAACATGTCCAGGAAGGCTAGCCATATCGTTGAGGACTATCTATAGATATTCAGCATTGCAAATTTGCTTCACATTAACCTTTTAGGATATCTGACACAGACAATGGAAGCACTGAGATACCATTTAATGATGACAGTCTATAGCCCATTTCTCTGGCAGGATTCTGAACTGATTTGCTGAAGGACTGGGTCTTCCTGGCAATTCTGAGGAGCTTATTTTATGCAACTTTCGGAATTTGGGTTTTGGCAGGTGCAGAGTCTTGCTATTGCCTATTAACCAACTTAGCTCTTTCTGACCTCACAAAGAAATCATTATGGTGGGGGAATGTAAAAATAAATGATATTGCCCAGAGCTATAAGTTTTTGGTGATTCCCTTGTTAGCAGTTGGGGGATCAAAAGAGTGTAGCTGCGGGACTGCTTTGGTAGCAGTGAACCAGGGTAGAGAGGAGCAAAAAAGCCTTTAAACATCATCTCTGGAAGAAGGTTTTCTGCACATGGCAATAGAATTCATATAAGATGTCCTAATGAGAAACCAGACCCTACAAGGAAAACCTTCCCAGCCACAAGGGAAAAGGAGCCAAACAAATAGAGAGAGAGAGAACAAATCCCCATGCACACAAAACTGTCTAACATGAAAATAGAACTTGGTGTCTTTTTATATTGTCACCTTCTAAACCTCTATGTGAGAGGATAATCATTTTTGTTGTTCTATTTTAATAGGAAAAAAGTTCAAATATGGACACATCCTCTGTTTTCATTGCAACTAAATTTTTATAATAAATATAGAAAAGTGGTTATTCCAAGATTTGCATAATGAAGTATGTTCCCCTTAATTACATAAACTTTGAATTTCTCCTTTTAACACGCATCCATGATTTCCCAGGGAGGAAAGGTTCCATTAAGTGTATATTTCTTTTTAAGTACTTTAAAATGTAGATGTAAACAATTTTTTCTCTCACATTTTGCAAATGTAGGTATATTTCACAGCATTTTTTTTTTAATTAGAGAAGTTGTGGATTTACAGAAAAATCATGCATAAACTAGAGAGTCCCCTTTTCCCACCCTTATACTAACACCTTGTATTAGTGTAGTGTGGTTCATTTGTTGCAATTCATGAAAGAACATGAATTGTACTATTAAAATTGTACTATTACAATTGTACTATTAACTATAGTCCATGGTTTACAATAGAGTATACTATATTGTACAGTGTATGATTTTTATTTTTATTCTAGTAACATATATACAACCTAAAATTTCTCCTTTTAACTACAGTCACATATGTAATTCAGTGCTGTTAATTACATTCACGATGTTTTACAGCATTTATTTTTAAATGCAACTTTTTCAGTCAAGTATCTTTGACCCAATGGTATGGTTAAGGACTTGAACCTAATGTCTACTTCTTTCATAGTTAAAAATTCACCTACAAGTCACAACCTAGCAAAACAGATTTAACATTATTTCTACATTTCTCTTTACAATTCATTAAAATTCAGTGATGCCAGTTGCGTTGTTTTGTCCTATCAATGTAATAGCTAGATTTAACAGACTTTTAATTGTCTGTCATG
Organism: Tolypeutes matacus; assembly: GCA_026826555.1. Taxonomy (NCBI): domain Eukaryota; kingdom Metazoa; phylum Chordata; class Mammalia; order Cingulata; family Chlamyphoridae; genus Tolypeutes; species Tolypeutes matacus. The sequence goes on from JAKSZT010053798.1 coordinate 10,144,950, forward strand.
TAATGGAAAATCTCTCATGTTTCATCCTCATATGAAACTTTGATTTGCTATTGATAGGCCCACATTAATATTAGAATATATTACAACTTCAGAATATTTTTCTTATGAAAAGGCTAATTAGTTTGAGGTACAGAATAAATAATTGATTATGCAGATAATGAAACAAACATCTAAAGATTAAAAACAGAATGTAATTGACATTTCCTTGGTAAACTCACTACAGATTGACAAAAGCTCAAACTTTTCTTCTGTACGTTATACGTTTTTTTCATTAATGTGATCGTCTTTTCCAATAAGAGTGTAGAATAACTTTTTGTTGTTCATAATTATGTACTTTTAGAAGTTTTCCCTAAATATTGTGATTAATTTAATTTGTCTTTGTGAATAGACTGATGGAGCATTTCCTTAGCCCCAGGGCCTAATTCTGAAACATTTAGACAGGAACTAATGAAATAATCCTTATCTGAACACTTTAAAGGAGATAAGGAAGTAAATGTCAATGCTGCTATTTCTACACAGGCAACAAGTCACAGTACTCAACACGTAATCAAAGGAAACATTTAAAATAATCTCTGCTGTCTAATTAAGAGTTCAATTAAGGAAACTATAATGATCTTCCCTGATGAACTTTCATAAAAGACACATTTTAATAGATAAACATTTGCTCTGAAAAAAAGTGCAATAAAGCATTACAATTTCAGTCTAAGTCCATTTGCCATTGAAGTGCTTCCGGCAGCAGTTTTCATTTCATAGCTATTTCTCAAAAAGCATATGGATAAGGATCTACAGAACCTAACGCAGGCTCTGAGAATCCTTTGGAGGGAAGCCCTGTGCTGATTTATTTTGTAAAATCATAATCCGCCTTCTGCTCATCCTCTGTACTGTATCCTGGAAAAGGCTGTCTGATTTGGGGTTGTAATGGCCCCAGTGCTCTCTGATACAGATAAAAACAAAACAAAGCAAAAACAAAACAAAAAAGTTTTCCCTATGTGGAGGGCTTTACAAAGAGGCAACATGCTTTCTTTCCATATGTACCATCTTGTCTGCTTTCCACATTATTTACAGGAACTATAGAAGCAAGTGGTTAACTTTCTTAAAATGCAAATGAAATAAAGCCACTTATACCAAAACATGAACATCACAAACTGTGGCCCAGGGAGGTTAAGTGGTTTGAATTAAATCACAAAACAAACCATTAAACTGCAAAGAATGCAGATCTAGGTTCCCCAGGGGCTTACTTGTGCATTGTTTTTTTCTGCAACATAAACTGCCTCTAAAATAAGACAAGCAAGCCAAAAGTCTGTTTTCTAAGTGGTTCTTAAAGCTTTGAGAGACATTTAGGAAGCCCCATTAACTGATGACTGAAAGAACAGCCAGATTCACAAACGATGAAATTTCTGCAATGGCATTCTCACCTTTGAAATTCTCCGAAATTATGCATCTATCCTAAGGGGTAAATGGGTAAGAGATCACTGGAAATGCCAGTGGGAAACCCAAAGTGCCCTTTCTCAAGGATGGATTTGAAGAGCACCGAAGTAGAAGGAGGTGATGATAAGGATATTAACATAATTATGTAGGAATTTAAAATTTACAAAGCCAGGTCACCTCTGCCATCACATTTAATGTGTCAAAACAAATGAGTGGTAGATACTATTGTCCTCAGTTTAAGGACGAGAATCTTGGGGCTCCAGTAGATGCCATTAATTTCCCCAAGGACCTATGTCTAGGATGGGGCAAGTCAGGGTTCAAGTCCAAGTATACTGACTCACACATGTACACTGTTACACTGTGAGAAAGCTGAAAGGTACGTTTAAGTATTCCCCAAGGAGTCTGAACATGTACGTGTGTGTGCAAGTGCCCTCTCACACCCACATCTGAAAACTCCTCACTGTCAGTTGGGTTTCTCTCACTTTGCTAAGAGTTGGGCTTCACATGCCCTGTATAAAATGGATTAGACAAGCTTTTTTCTCTCTCCTCTCTCCTGTGCTCCCCTCTGCGTTTACATCTTCTTTCTTAGATTAATGGAATCTGGCTCCAGCCTTTAGCGCTGGAAGTATAAGAGAAAACAGCAGAAGGGAGGCCACAGGTAGAACAGCTAAGTCCAGTAGAGTAGCCACATAGCTTTTGAACAATTGAAATGGGGACACGGCGAATCAGGAATTTTTTATTTAAATGAATTAAAATGATAAAAATGACATTCAATTCAGTTATGGAAAACTTTTGCGTATAATTCAAAACGAATCGGATATATGTATCTACTTCTGCAGCTGTAATTTTACGCAAGCTACTTAAATTACATTTTGTATTATTACATGTTGAGATGTCAATGTTGTGGTGTATATTGGGGTACATTTAAAGAAAAAACAATGTAAAAATTTTCCCATTTCTTTTTACTTTTTAAAATGTGCTTAGTAGAAAATTTTAAATTACATTGGTAACATTATATTTCTATTGGGCAGCTCTAGGCTACGGAATAAAGAAATATAAATATTTAAGAAATACCATTAAGTAGGCACTTAATATTATCAATCCTATTATCTATTTTATATACCAACCCTTATTTCACCTTTACTCTAAATTTCTCAGTGCTGAGATATCTTTCTGGTTGTCTTTTATATAAAATTTTCTTTGAGACTTTTCACATGGCCCCAAAATTACAAAGATTTGTGCCTTGACCTTATGAAAAGAAAGATTCTAGAAATAATTAGTTTTTTTGGATGTGTTACCAGTGTAAGAAAGTTCCCAGTTTGAAGAGACATTTAACCCTGCCTAATTTTCCATAGGAACGTCAGAAATTGTATGCTTGATGGGAAGTCCCTGGAGATTTCTCAGTACACTTACTATCCATAACATGTTTATGCCCTCAGAGAAAACACTGATCAAATCTCTTCCGAAGCAGTCACGTTCTGTGCCCCGAGGGAGAATTTTGCTGTCCTCTATTTTGCTATTGGGGGTTAGATTCAATGATTAACCACCTCCATTCCAATGCTGTCAAAGTGAGATTGTTGGTTTTTTTTTTCCTCCAAGCCTCGAATTCTTGCTTTGCCAAACGCTATAGACAAGAATGTTTGTCTTCAGCATTCTGCAATCCCAGAGTTTTGTGGGAAAGGACTGTCCCAGCTTCTTAAAGGCACTATCCTTTCAAAGAATAGATTCTAAGCAGACATTGTTTAAACAGGCTTCACACCTATCAGAAGCCTAAGACAAGATATCCAGGGCTCTTTTTTGCTCTTTGGGTTTAGTTTGCTGCTCTTTTTCTCTTTCTTCCAGTTTTGAGGTTAGTTTTTCTTCTTTTTTAATTAAGCATTTAGAGATATAAATTTCCCTCTCCGCAGTGCAGATATTGTATTGTCATTTTCGTTGCCTCAAGATATTTCCTAATTTCTCTTGTAATTTCTTCTTTAATCCATTGGTTGTTTAAGTGTACTTTGTTTAATTTCCATATATTTGTGAATTTTCCATTTCTACTTCTTTTATTGATTTCTTACTGCATTCCGTTATGGTCAGAGAAGATGCATTGTATGGTTTCAATATTTTTAAATTTATTGTCACTTATTTTATGACCTAAGATACGATCTACCCTGGAGAATGATCCACGTGCACTCAAGAAGAATGTGTATTCTGATGCTGTTGGGTTCACTGTTGTATATGTATCTGTGAGGTCCCATTGGTTTAGAGTATCTCTCAAGTCTTTTATTTCCTTATCGATTTTCTCTCTATTCTATCCAGTATGGAAAGTGGTTTATTAAAGTCTCCTATTATTAATACAAAGCGATCTACTTCTACTTTCAAGAATGTCTGTATTTGTTTTATATATTTTGAGGCTCTATTGTTCAGTGCATATATATTTATAGTTGTTACATCTTCTTTTTTGAATTGACCTATTTATCAATACACAATGGCTATTTTTTGTCCCTCCTAAATGTTTTTCATTTATGCTAGTTTATCTGATATTATTAGAGCTACCACAGCTTTTTTTGGTTACTATTTGCATGGTATACATCCCCCCACACACACACCTTTTATTTCAACCTATTAATGTCTTTGAATTTAAAGTGAGTGTCTTGCAGACAGCATATTATTGGGCCATGCTTTTTTCTCCACTCTGCCAATCTTTGCCTTTTGACTGGACAGTTTAATTCATTTTCACTTAAGGTCACTACTGATAATGCAAGACTTTCTTTTTTTTTTTTTTTTTAACTTTATTTTGTACATTTAATAATTGAAAATATAAACAATTAAAAACTAAAAAGTAAACACAGATATATACATTTCCCAATTAAATGTAATGGATACATATAAATTTTTTTCCAAATCAAACAATATGTTACACAATATATTTGGTTCATAGTAATGCATTCATACAGTATTTGTCCTTTTGTGTCTGGCTTGCTTCGCTCAACATAATGTCCTCCAGGTTCATCCATGTTGTCATGTGCTTTACAACTTCATTTCTTCTCACAGCTGCATAATATTCCATCGTGAGAATAGACCACAGTTTGTTTACCCATTCTTCTGTTGAGGGACACCTGCGTTGTTTCCAATTTTTGGCAATGGTGAATAATGTTGCTATGAACATCGGAGTGCAGATGTCTGTTCATGTCACTGCTTTCAGTTCTTCTGGGTATACACCCAGTAGTGGTATTGCAGGGTCATGTGGCAAGTGTATATTCAATTTCTTTAGGAACTGCCAAACAGTCCTCCATAGTGGTTGTACAATTCTGCATTCCCACCAACAGTGAAGAAATGTTCCTATCTCTCCACATCTTCTCCAACACTTGTAGTTCTCTGTCTTTTTAATGGTGGCCATTCTGAAAGGTGTGAAATGATATCTCATTGTAGTTTTGATTTGCATTTCCCTAATCATGAGTAATGTTGAGCATTTCTTCATGTGTTTTTTTGCCATTTGTATTTCTTCTTTGGAGAAATGTCTATTCAAGTCTTTCGCCCATTTTTTAATTGGGTTGTTTGTCTTTTTATTGTTGAGCTGTAACATCTCTTTATATATCCTGGATATTAAACTCTTCTCAGATATGTGATTTCCAAATATTTTTTCCCATTGAGTTGGCTGCCTTTTCACCCTTCTGACAAAGTCCTGTGAGGTGCAAAAGTGTTTAATTTTGAGGAGGTCCCATTTATCTATTTTTTCTTTTGTTGCACGTGCTTTGGGTGTGAGGTCCAAGAAACCACCACCTACTATAAGGTCTTGAAGATGTTTCCCTACATTTTCTTCTAGTACTTTTATGGTCCTGGCTTTTATATTTAGATCTTTGATCCATTTTGAGTTGATTCTTGTATAGGGGGTGAGATAGGGGTCCCCTTTCATTCCTTTGGTTGTAGATATCCAGTTCTCCCAACAACATTTGTTGAAGAGACTGTTTTTTCCCATCAGCGTGGGCTTGGTAGGTTTGTCAAAGACCAGTTGACTGCATAGGTGAGGGTATATTTCCGGGTTCTCAATTCTATTCCACTGATCAATGTGTCTATCTTTATCCCAGTACCATGCTGTTTTGACCACTGTAGCTTTGTAATATGTTTCAAGGTCAGGCAGTGAAATTCCTCTGACATTGCTCTTCTTTTTTAGAATGCTTTTGGCTATTCAGGTGCACTTACCCTTCCAGATGAATTTGGTAATTGCCTTGTCTAATTCTGTAAAGTAAGCTGTTGGGATTTTGATTGGTATTGCATTGAATCTGTAAATCAATTTGGGCAAGATTAACATCTTCACTATATTTATTCTTCCAATCCATGAACACGGAATGTCTTTCCATTTGTTTAGGTCTTTTAAAATTTCTTTTAGCATTGTTTTGTAGTTCTCTGCATATAGGTCCTGTACTTCTTTGGTTAAATTAATTCCTAGGTATTTGAGTCTTTTTGTTGCTATTGAAAATGGAATTTTCCTCCTGATTTCCTCTTCAGGTTGTTCAGTACTGGTGTACAAAAACATTACTGATTTTTGCATGTTGATCTTGTATCCTGCCACTTTGCTGAACTCATTTATTAGTTCAAGTAGCTTTGTTGTGGATACTGCAGGATTTTCTAAATACAGGATCATGTCATCTGGAAACAGTGAGAGTTTTACTTCCTCTTTTCTGATTTGGACACCTTTAATTTTTTTGTCTTGTCTAATTGCCCTAGCTAGAACTTCTAGTACAATGTTGAATAACAATGGTGACAGTGGGCATCCTTGTCTTGTTCCTGATCTTAGAGGGAAAGCTTTCAACCTTTCCCCATTGAGTATGATGTTGGCTATGGGTTTTTCATATATGACTTTTATCATATTGAGGAATTTTCCTTTTATTCCTATCTTTTGAAGTGTTTTTATCAAAAAAGGATGTTGGAATTTGTCAAATGCCTTTTCCGCATCTATTGAGATGATCATGTGGTTTTTTTTCCTTCAATTTGTTAATGTGGTATATTACATTGATTGATTTTCTTATGTTGAACTGGCCTTGCATACCAGGAATAAATCCCACTTGGTCATGATGTATAAGTCTTTTGATATGCTGTTGGATTCAATTTGCAAGTATTTTGTTGAGAATTTTGGCATCTATGTTCATTAGAGAGATTGGTCTTTAATTTTCTTTTCTTGTGGAATCTTTATCTGGCTTTGGTATTAGGGTGATGTTGGCGTCATAAAATGAGTTGGGTAATTTTCCCTCCTCTTCAATTTTTTGGAAGAGTTTAAACATGATTGGTGTTAATTCTTTTTGAAATGCTTGGTAGAATTCACCTGTGAAGCAATCTGGTCCTGGACTTTTCTTTGCTAGGAGATTTTTGATGACGGATTCAATCTCCTTAATTGTGATTGGTTTGTTAAGTTCTTGTATTTCTTGTAGCGTCAGTGTAGGTTTGTTGTGTGTTTCTAGAAATCTGTACATTTCATCTAGGTTGTCTAGTTTGTTGGCATATCGTTTCTCATAATATCCTCTTATGATTCTTTTTATTTCTGTGAGGTCATTTGTAATTTCCCCCCTTTCATTTCTGATTGTATTTATTTGCATCTTCTCTCTTTTTTTTTCTTTGTTAGTCTAGCGAGAGGTTTGTCAATTTTATTGATCTTCTCAAAGACCAGCTTTTGGTTTTGTTGATTTTCTCTATTGTTTTTCTGTTCTCATTTTCATTTATTTCTGCTCTAATCTTTATTATTTCTTTCCTTCTGCTTGCTTTGGGATTGGTTGCTGTTTTTTTTTTCTAGTTTCTCTAGTTGTTCAGTTAAACCTTTGAGTTTAGCTCTTTCTTGTTTTTTAATATAGGCATTTAGGGCTATAAATTTCCCTCTCAAGACTGCCTTCGCTGTATCCCATAGGTTTTGATATGTTGTGTTCTCATTTTCATTTGTCTCAATATATTTACTGATTTCACTTGCAATTTTGTCTTCGACCTACCGAATATTTAGGAGTATGTTGTTCAGTCTCCACACATTTGAAAATTTACTTTTTTCCTGTCTGTTATTGATTTCTAGTTTCATTCCATTATGATCTGAGAAGGTGCTTTGTATAATTTCAATCTTTTTATATTTATTGAGAGCTGTATTGTGACCTAATACGTGGTCTATCCTGGAGAAAGATCCATGGGCACTTGAGAAGAATGTATAACCCACTGAGTTTGGATGCAGTGTTCTGTATATGTCTGTTAGGTCTAACTTCTTTATCATATTGTTCAAGTCCTCTGTTTCCTTGTTGATCTTCTGTCTAGTTGTTCTATCTAATGATGTGACAGGGGTGTTGAAGTCTCCAAGGATTATTGTCGAAATGTCTATTTCTCCCTTCAGTTTTGCCAGAGTTTGTCTCATATATTTTGGGGCACCCTGGTTAAGTGTGTAGATATTTATGACTGTTATATCTTCCTGGAGAATTGTCCCTTTTATTAATATATAATGGCCTGCCATATCTCTTATCACTTTTTTGCATTTAAAGACTGTTTTGTCTGATACTAGTATAGCTACCCCTGCTCTTTTCTATTTACTATTTGCTTGGAGTATCTTTTTCCAACCTTTTACTTTCAGCTGGTTTGTATCCCTGGGTCTGAGGTGAGTTTCTTGTAAGCAGCATATGTATGGCTCATGTTTTTTTATCCATTCTGTCAGCCTGTATCTTTTGATTGGGGAATTTAATCCATTCACATTCAATGATATTACTGAAAATGCACTATTTATTTCCTCCATTTTATTTTTTGGTTTTCATATGTCATCTTGTTTTTGTCTCTCTTTTTACTCTTTTGGTTATCCTTTCTGCTTTTCGTTCTTCCATACTCTCCTCCAAGCCTCTCTCTCCTGTCTTTTTCTTTCAGGTTCTAAGGCTTCCTTTAATATTTCCTGCAAATGTGTATTCTTTTTTGCAAACTCTCTTAGTTTCTGTTTGTTTGTGAATACTTTATACTCACCTTCATATTTGAAGGACAGTTTTGCTGGATAAAGATTTCTTGGCTGGCTGTTTTTCTCTTTCAGTTTCCTAATTGTATCATACCACTGTCTTCTCGTCTCCATGGTTTCTGAAGAGAAATCTGCACTCTTACTGGACGTCCTTTGTATGTGATCATTTACTTCTCTCTTGCTGCTCTGACAATTTTCTCTTTATCTTTTACATTTGACATTCTGAATAGTATGTGTCTTGGCGTAGGTCTATTTGGATTTATTCTCATTGGGGTGTGGTGTGCTTCTTGGACATGTAAGTTCATTTCTTTCGTGAGAGTTGGGAAATTTTCAGCTATTATTTCCTCAAATATTCTTTCTGCCCTTTTCCTTTCTCTTCCCCTTCTGGAACTCCCATGACATATACGTTGTTGAGTTTTGTGTTGACATTCAACTCTCTGAACCCCTGCTCAATTTTTTCTATTCTTTTCTCTCTCTGTTCTTTTTTCTCTTCAATTTTAGCTACTCTGTCTTTGGTATCACTTATTCTTTCTTCTGTCATTTCGAGTCTGTTCTTGTATGCCTCAAATGTGTTTTTGACTTCACCTATTGTGTCTTTCATTTCCATGAAGTCCATTACTTTTCTGTTCAGGATTTCAAATTCTTCTTTGTGTTCGCTCAATGTCTTCTTGATGTCATTTATCTCTTTAACTATATCGTCTTTCATCTCATTAATTTGATTTTGGAAATTTGTGCTCATCTCACTGATTAGTTCTCTCAAATTCTGCATCTCTTCTGGGACTTTGATGTATTCCTTTTCTTGGGCCATGTCTTCTATTTTCTTAGTATGGCTTATAATTTTTTGCTGATGTTTAGGCATCTGGTTAGGTTGTATTTTACTTAGATGCTCTATCTCTTTCTCTTTTATAGGGTTTTAGTGGCAGGCGGCTGTGAGTTACCACAGCTCTTTGATTTTTGGCTCAACCTTGATTGTTAGGATTGTCCTGCTGGTTGCTCAAAACTGGGCACTGGACCCAGTTATTGTTTGTAGAGTCATTTCCTAGGACCTTGGGCAGGGAGGTTATAGAGGCCAGGAAAAGCCTCTCCTATTTAGTTTTCTTATGTGCACTTCCTTGGTCTGCCAGGAGATGGTGCTCGTTGGCAGCTCTCAATTCAATGCCTGGTCGGAGTGTATTTGTTGTGACCCAGACTAGATCAATTTGATAGAGCTTCCTGTCTGGGGGCTAAGAGCCTTGTAATTCAAACTTTCTGAGACAGCTCTCCAATCGTCTCTGGTAGCCCCCTCCCTTTTCCCAGCTAGGAAATATTTCCACTCCCTTCTGAATCCTCAACAATCAGTCCCTGTTAATAGAGGATGAGATTGGGAGGTTTGTATTTCTTTAGCCCCTTGCAGGCCCCAAGGCAAACAATGGTGCAGCCCCACCCAGCCTGGAAGGGCTCTCGGGACAGGGCAGACCAAACCTGCGAGTCAAAAGCAGGGTCAGCCGCAGGCTCTCTCTGCCCTCTCCTGTGGAGTCCTCAACAATTAGTCCAGGCTAGAAGAGAGGGAGATTGGGAGGGTCGGATTTCTCCAGTCCTTCCTAGGCTCCCAGGACAAACCGCCATGTGGAAGGGTCCTTGGGGCTCCACAGCCCAAATTTGCGGGTCAGCCTAAGGCTGTGTCCCTCTCTCTCCCCTTTCCGGGAATGGTAGATCCCTGGAGCGCCCTTTGTCTGTAGTCGCAGGCCCAGAGGCCCGAGAATTCTAAAGAGTGTGGGGCAGGGTGCCGGCAGCAGCAACTGCTGCTGGTTCCAACTCACGGTTCTGTCACCGCAATTTCCCTCTTTTGTCCCTCTCTCCTCTGGGTGGTGTGCAGCCTTCACCTGCTGTCTTAAACCCTAGAAGATCTTTTTCGGGTCTGTTTAAGCCTGTCCTCTAGCTATTTTTCTGGAGAAGGGATTCCTTTGTCTTACTAGTCTGCCATCTTCCCGGAAGTCCTAATGCAAGACTTTCTTCTGCCATTTTTCTGTTTAGTTTTCGTATGTCTTAAACCTTTTTTTGTCCCTCAATTTTCCCATTTTTGCTTACTTTCATATTTTTGTATTGTATCATATTGAGTCCTTTCTCATTTCCAACTAGATATATTTTTCATATATCTCCTTGTGGTTACCATGAAATTCAAACTTAACATCCTAAATAATATAACAATCATATCTGATTTGCTACCAAGTTGACTTAATAGCATACACATTCATTGTTCCTATACTCCTCCTTCCCCCCATTCCCCCCCCACACAAGATGGTTCCCTCATCTGTTTGTTGGTTGTTTTTGTTAAGTAAGGACCAGAAATCGAACCCAGGACCTCCCACGTGGGAGGTCCCAACTGCTTGAGCCACATCTGCTCCCTGCTCGTTTTGTTTTTGCTCATTGTCTCTTTGTTATTCGTTGTTTTTGCTCAATGTTTGCTCATAGTCTGCTTGTTGTTTGTTTGTCTTCTTTAGGAGGCACTAGGAACCGAACTTGGGACCCCCCATGTGGGAGGTGGGTGCTCAACTGCTTGAGTCACATCTGCTCCTCCCTATGTTTTTTTTTTTTTCTTCTTACGAATGGCATTTAATCAAATGGAGATGTCTTCATATATAACACATTGTTTTTCTTTTACAGCTTTCAGAACAGTCTCCTTACCAATGCATTTGACAGTTTGATCAGTATGTGACATGGTCTATTTCTCTTCAAGTTTATCCTGTGTGGTGTCCTCTGGGCTTGTTGGATATGCTTATTCATATCTTTTGCTCAGCTCGCAAAGTTCTCTGTCATTATCTCTTTGAATATTTCTTCTGCCCCATTCTTCTCCTTTCCTGACTTCCCTAATGCACACTGGTCAGTCTAATGGTGTCCCAGAGGTCTCATAGGCTTTTTCTGCTTTTTATAATTCCTTTTTCTCTTTGCTTCTCAGCCGAGTACATTTTAATTTCTTGTTTTCAATTTTGCTGATTCTGTCTTTTGCCAGCTCCAATCAGCTATTGAAGCCCTTGACTGCTGTTGAAATACTTGAGATATTTCATTTCCATTATGGTGGTCTTCACCTTCACAGTAGTTCTGTTTCCTTTTTAAAATTTCTATCTCTTCATTGAGATCCTCATATTGTTCATTTATTGTTTTCCTGAGATGCTTTAGTTCTTTCTATTTTCCTTCATGTCTGTGAGCATACTGAAGATCATTCTTTAAAAGTCTTTGCTATATCCACAGTCGAGTCTTCTTCATTGAAGTTTTCTGGATTTTTATCCTTTTCCTTTTGCTGGGCCACCATTTCATGCTTCTTCTTTTTTTTTTTTTTTATCTTGTAATCTTTTGTTGCACACTGTACATTTTGATATTTTAAAATGTTAACTCTGGGTTTTACACCCTGACATGTCTCTTGCCGCTTTGTTTCCGGGCCTGAGGGTGATCAGCCCTGCTGCAGCCCGGGGAGCGACACGAGCTAGTTGTGGGCCGTCCGGCGTGCACTCCGGAACGGCGGGGGGGTGAAGAAGTTGTCAGGAGAGCGCAGGCCCGGCTCCCTGGTCTTCACGGGGGTTAAGGAGAAGTTGTCACAGGGTCGCCGTTTGGTGCCCTGTGGTCTCCCTGACAGTACTAAATGAAGAGACACCACTCACTTGCTTGCTGGAAGGTAAGACCTTTATTCAGGGAGAGCTGTGCAGTTTTATAGGCAGAGTTGGGCGGGGGTGAGCGTGTTGTCTTCTGATAGGGCGAAGCTGTTGCTGGGCGTGGAGGGAAGATTTGGGAGGGAGGGGGGAGGCTAGAGGAGAAGGCCAACATGTCCAAATAAGGCAATAACTGGGGCGAGAGCTCTGATTGGTGAGGAGGAACAAGGAAATGGGAGAGAGGGAAGGGGGGAACGGGGGAGGGGGTTATGCCTCGCAGGCGAGGCTAAGGCAAGG